>JARHVA010000011.1:2867500-3512500 GCA_037957365.1 Torreya grandis
TCCACTTGCTTTTACAACCCCACAGCTCCGCAGATAATCCTAGTGCACCTTGAAACTCCAAAGCCCATTGGGGATCTTACTTGCATTTACACTCCTGAAAAATGCTAGAGTTTTCACCAGACATTACAAGTGTGTTTTCCAACCACCATCTCCACTGGACATTTTACCTGCAAGAGCAAACCTAATCTCCACTAGAACTTTCAACTATGTTTTGCACCCTCAAATCCCACTAACTATGTAGTTGGTTTTACCCTAGTAAATTCCCCAAAATCCATGTCTGGAAAAGAGATGAACTTAAAATCCAAGGGACCCAGTATCCCACTCCACTTGGAATCCAACATAAATGATATCACAGACATAGACCTAGGTCACATTGACCTAGGTGATTTATAGACTAGAGTGAATGTCAAATTCAAAAATGACTGGATTAGAGCATTTACAACTGTGAATAGCCTCAAACAACAATTTCCCCTATTAGTGTAGATCCCTAAGCTAGTGCTCACATTGGTGAAGTAGTATAAGACTAAAAAGAGATAATTTTTCAATGATAAGGGAGAAAGGATTCTAAACCTTGACCCTGACTTCATAGACTCAGTGTTCCTAATACTAGAATATGAGAGTTATCTTGATATAACTCCTAAATCATCAAATAATTTCTATCAAAATAATAACATTGGATGTTAAAGGATAATCAATAAATAATGGCTAAAAGTCCCTATAACTACATCCAAAGGACTGCCTAAAACGCTGGCAAGGATAAATTTTACGGATGAAGTGGGTGATTTAATCATACTCCTGCATAGGGTCACTAGAAACCCTAAGGCCAAGAACTTCTAGGAATGGATGTACCAATACATATGGGTAATCCATCAAAACAAATAGTACATCCATTGGGCATAGCTAATAAGTAACTCCATCCATAAGTAATTGATGAAAGTACAAAATACAAGTAAGTTATACATGAATTCTTATATAGTCCACATATTAGCCAAGGGGATAGCCTTCCTAAATTGAATATAGTAGTTGACCAAGTAAACAAGGTTTTCAATTAATACCCTGACCTCACTCTTGAGGCAAGTAGCAAACACTTTAGAAGGTTAAATGATGCATTCATATACTGCATCATAGTCATGTTTGATAAAGAACTGGAAAAGAAGAGATTCTTTGATACTGCTACTTCAGAGATCACAAACTAGGGATCCTATTTCATTTAATTCCCCACATACTCATACATCAAAGTGGGAGAATTTAGTGGTTGTATTTACACCCTCTAAAGATATGTAAGCAACAAATGGGCTTTAATGGAACTTGTGAGGTAGCTTGTGGAGACTCACAACTTGTTATCAAGCAAACATAAGGCAAGAATCCATTTCCCCATTAGTATAGGGAGGTATACATGCCTATCCTTATACAACCTCAAGTATGTAGATGTTGAAATGACTTAGATGACCTTGAGGGATTTGGAGGCAAGGCCAATCTATGATGTAAATGGCAACATTACTAATGCATTGGGGATCACAACATATTCACATGTTCCTTACTATGAAGACTATTGGAAGGACCTAAAAGGTGAAGAAGAAGTGAGACTGAAGGATCATTCTAAGATGACCCTAGATAAAATCAAGGCTTTTAACATGGCACTAGTCCTCGAGGACTTGGTAGATGATGAATCCCTAGTAGGCAAGGTCTACTATGATAAAACAATCTTTGCTCAACCCCTTCTAGCAGTATGAAAGTACATTCCTGAGTCCTTCTCATTAATAGATAGAACCACCAATGTAATAAATGGATAAATCAACTAGCTTAAAAGTAAAAGGGTTATGGTAACCAAGGAAATAATGAGTATTAGTGTGAAGCTAAGAGAGCCTAAGGAGAAGGGAGTGCCACCAACAATATAAGGTTCTAGTAGTGGAACCCTCACAAAATACGTATATAGGCCAATGGCATCTAACAATAAAAAGTCAAAGTCAAAGGATAAGAGAGGAAAATCTAGTAGCCAAGGAGCAACAACAGATCAACAGATAGTAATTTCATTTGAAGAGACAGCTACCATTGAAACACCAATAGTTTGTACTCCTATTTTTGACATAATTTCTCCTCCTATCTCTATCATTCCATCAACTTCAACACCTCCTCCTAGCTCCACTCTACTATCACCTCAAGCAATTGTCCCCTCCATTTACAAAAGCTCACCTGTGTCAGTAACTCCATTGCTAATAGTTCAATAAACTCAATTAGACACTCAGGTTTCAATTTCACTATCCTCTTCTATAATTTCACTCCTTTCTTCTATAATTCCTTCCATCTCATCCCTAATCACCACCACCACCCCGTTAATCACTAACACCACATAGCAGTATATAGCTATTGATTTAGTCAGCCTGACTATAATCCCACTAGCCATCCCAACCATTTGGATAGTTACTACTTAATCTCCTATCACCTTTCCCTTTTCATCAACTTTGAGTGTCCCCACAACCCTGATTGACTCATTCATGGCTCTAGATTCCACACTCCTCTAGGTTCCCCTTTTTCAACTCCTTTTGCCTACTCCTCCATTGGTGTCACTTCCATCTCCCACACCCCCAATAGGCACATTTGTTTTCACTTCACCCATTTCTTCCATTTTCACAATAACCCTAACCCCTATAAGGAGGTAGAGATTGAGCAAGTCATTGACACAAATGGGGTCACTCAACAAATAGATGGGAAAGAGTTTGCCAATACACTAGCCCAAAGACTTAATGACCATATCAGTGAATGATACATCGCTTGTCACCATAAGCACCAATGTAACAATGTCAACTATCAATTCTTAGTTGGTAATGTTAGGATAATAGGAGGCCACTCCAAGTTGGCTAGTACAATCAGTGGGGAAGAAATGAAAGTAGATGGTGTCCCCTATTATACTAGATTTTTGCCTTGCAAATACATTTAAGAAATCAAAGGTAGCTCCCAAAACCATATCAATAATGCTATATGATTTAATAGGAGAGAAGTATGTAGAGATTGTAGTCCCCCACACTAGACAAACAAAAGGAAGATCTAGTGGTGTGGGATTACCAAATATCAAGGGTTCACCTTGGTCATCTTACAAGAGAGGGATTGAAACATGATGTTCAATCTAGCATTAACTCTAATTTTTATAAAATGGATAGTGACAAGGTCATAAATGATTGAAAATTAAGGTTGAATAATTGATGATTACACTAAAGAAGTTTATTGAGCCCGCTACCTAACCAACATAATCTATTACTCATGTCACAAACAAAGAAACACTTGATGAAGTAAAGAAGATTGGCAGCATGGGAAGGGCTATAAAGGACTAGGTAGAAAATTTAATTTCAAATAGAAATAGATTAATTGAATTAGTAATGGACTACTAAAAAGCTTTAAAGGATAGACGGGCAACATTGAAGCAGCAAATATCAGTTTGAGATAGAAAGGTTTAACCTATTCTATCCAAAGTTGATAGCTGTGGATACGATTGAAACTGATACCCTTATTGTAGAAAAGACACTAAAAATGATGCTGAACATGATAAATTGGATAGAGCAACTTAGTTTAGAATAAGAATACTCACAAAAAGTATCAATAAAGTTAAGGCTATACATGACAAGGTTACATATATGCTCTTTTACATTGAAGATTTGTCGAATAAATTGTCATGTCAAGAAACAAATCAACAACACTAAATCCTTTCAACATAGGAAGTTCAAGACAAGTTCAAAGAAGTGGTTGAGAGAGAGTCTGCATGAGACACAACATTCAGCTTGAGCTCCATCCATCATTTTATTAGGTACCATAATACACTGGATTAAATGGGGAAAGAGACTCAAGTATATAGGGCTACACGAAGGGAACTCTTTGACATAATTACAAAATGTGAAATAGGCCACCTATACTCTTTTCATCTAGATGAAGATCATATCTTATAAATCTTCAAGAGTTTTGATGCATATATTGAAAACACACAGGCAAAGAAGGATAAAGAGTCTTCAGAGGTTTTGGTTATAGATTAATAATTTCTATCAAATACATTTTGTATCTTATATTTTCTATGTGTAAAAATATTGTAAAGTTGCAAATTGTAAATTGCAACTATCATTTTAATAACTCTTTTAAAGAAAGAGCCACTTGTAATTTCCATGTTCCTTTATGATAGGTTGAAAGTTGTAAAAAGCAAACTTGTAAATTAGATGACTTAAAAACTCATAGTGTAAACTGCATATCCAATTTTGTCAAAATTGGATGACTTAAAAAGTTGTAAAAGTCTCAATTGAAAATTACAAGTTAGGTTTTGCAAAATATAACCTAAAGTTATCTAAAAGCTATCTATTGTTCTAAGTATGAGTTCACTTTTTGGTACCTCATTGCATGAAGAAGCTACAACAACTCAACTGAAGAAGATGAAGGCGTTATATGAAGATTCTACAAGTTTCCTCCATGCCTCCAGTAGTTTTGTAATGCTTAGTAGTTGCATGTTCTTTTCCAACTATTCACTTTGCCAAGGATGTTATTCTAGCTAAAGATCAAGCCCCCTTTGCATGGATTTTTCAGATTTTGCATGCTCTTGAACTAGGTGTGCAGTTTTTGTTAACTACATCTCGTCTAAGAGAATGTTTTGTATAAATATGGTTACTATGGTGTAGCCCATTTATATTTTTGCTATGGGAGAAATTATTCTACATTTTGAATAAGTTATCTACATGTTATAACCTAGAGAATGAGAATAGATTGAAGATTTGCCTTTTTTGTTTGTGTTATCTTTGTGTATGCAACATTATTTATCAATTTGTGGTATTATTTTTCCCTTTTGAAATATTGTTTGATAAAAAATAAAGATTCTTGTCCCTTATATGAGAAATACCCAATATTACCTTTGGTTCCACATTTGCATGAGTTTGTGCCCCAATAATTTTCAATATATTTATTATTTTGTTGTGTTCATTAAAAGCAAGCATTAAAATCCATTAAAAATATTTGGTGCAATCACCATTTCCAATTTTACAATTTCATTTCTAAAAACTCTTTTCTCTTAGTCAAACCCTAATTTAGAACAAGATCGTTAAGAAGTGGAATTTCCATATGAACTCATATTTTATCAATTACATAGAATTTAGTGAAAAGAAGTCAGTCTTATTTGGAGGTTCGCCTTAATTCACCAAGGTCTTATAGTTTGGAGGTGATCCTATTATATAATTAGATTTATGCACAACACACTGTAAACATCAAGACGAGTGAAAAAATTATATGATAACAGTTTTTGGCACGCTTGATGGGACCAAAAAATTATTACTAAGAGATTGGTACTATCCTCAGCAAGTGTTCTATAAGCCCTATACGTATTTGAAAATTTCTTGGTGACTCTAGTGGCTTACGAATTTAGGAAATCAAGGTTTATGTATGCCAAAAACAAACAAGATCATCTACTAAAGGTAAGAAAGCTAATTTTTTGGAATTGTCATTTCCATATAAGAAAAGATCAAGATCAGTCATACCTTACACTAGAGTTTATCCTAAAAATCTATTTGCATCTCCTTCAAATATCCCCAGTAGTTTCATACCTCCCATTATGGTTGTGAGAAATAAAATTTTCATAGCTTTTAATGGAGGCAACCCAATTCAGTTGGCCCAATATGATGATATACCTACCTTAGCTTTAAAAAGGCTTTTGTATTTTACTAGTGAAACTTCCACCACTCCTATGAACATATATAAGACATTGTTAATCCTTGTTCAATCCATAATGTAGTATAAGATAATGTTGTAATTATACTTCTAGTCTCCTCTTTTAAGGGTAAAGCGTTACAATAGTACAAAGGTCTGCCTCCCAATTTTATTCATTTTTGGGATGACGTAGGGACTACACTATGCACATAATTTGAAGATAAAAGTGATCACCTCTCCCTGGTTGAACAACTAACTGCTATTCAATGAGCTCCTCATGAGTTCATGAGTGATTTTAATTTTTGTTTTCAAAAGATATGGAATAGAATTCTAGTATTGGTCGAGCCAACCCTAAATAATGTTGTCATATATTACTTGAGAGCTTTGAATAATGACATATCTATTATGATTCAATCAATAGGTGGTACCACACTCCCTAATACCTATGAAATTGTAATAATCGCAAAAAATTGCCTAATTCAAGCTAGAAAAATTAACCCAAGGCCCCCAATGCCTCTTTTTCCATAAATACCTCCTACACAACCTATAATTGTTCCAATTCCCACCACAAGCAAAGTACCAACTTTAAATCCTACTCCTACTGATGATTTATATTATGTTAAGTCACTACTTAAGAGCTTTGGCAATGAGTTGGTAGCAATGAAAAAGTAACAATCTCAAAAATACAAGCCTTTTCAGCAAGCTAGCCAAATATACCAACTCAATAGGCAACCATACCAAATCAATTCATAGCCATAAAATCAAAATATGCAAGCAAAACCTCTAAACATCTATGCTCTAACTGCATCAGGTATTTCTAATGCTATTGTACCTATCTAGAATACCCTGGCTCAAGAGGATGAGTAGTTTTATCCTTGTGTTCAACCATATAATTAGAATACTTGTCCTAATGATGTCATCAATCAAGCCTTGATGGTGTAAGTCATATCAAAGATTCAAGAATAGCAAGAAGAAGCCACTTCCCCAGATACACAAGAATCTACTTAGAATGAGGCTACTCCTTTAAACTGGCAAGAGCAAGACTTTTACGGTGTAAATCAAGAGGAAGTGTTATTCAATGGTGGTGGTTCAGTGGCAACAAATACACGTTCAAAGAAAAGGACAATATAAAGTGATCAACCCCTAAAGGTGGAATAAGCTAAAACTTCTAAAGTTGTACAAGAATCTTCAAAAGGTGACATAGTACAGAGGCCACCCTTTGTGGAAATGGGCTAATCAAAATCAAAAGTGTTGACCCCAAATCTTGTGAAAGAAGACATAGCTCCCACAATGGCACCAATGAAGGTTGGTAACATTCCTTTCAGTATTATTGAATCAATGAAGAAAACTAATTTGAATGTCGCCATGTGGGGAGTACTATCCATTCCAGCACAAAAAGATTTGTTGCAGGAAGGTTTGAAAAACTTCCAAATAACGGTCAAAGTTCCAGCAAAGGGACATAATGCTGTAATTAATTTGTGTCAACCACAAACTAACACTAGAGTGAGCAAAAATGGTAAGCCTCCTCCTTTCTACCTTTCCCTTATAGTTGGGAAACATCTTGTTTATAATTGCATGGTAGACTCAAGGGCTATCAGTTTTGTTATGCCCAAGAAAATAGCTGATGTTCTTGGTATTAAGTATACACCTATCTCAAAAGGTGTGGTTCAATTAGACGAGACTATTGTTCAAATAGTTGGGACAATAAAAGGTTTAAACCTCACCATCCACGCATGTCTAAGCTTGTTAATTTCCCAATATATCTCAGTTATTGATTTCCCCCTTTATTTTTCCATTTACCTTTCATGAGACTTCATTGTAAAAATGGGAGGGTATCTATCTACTAACTGGTCTCACATGTTGCTTAGGACGAGATATGGAACAAAAGTAACAATAAGAGCTAAGCCAATCACTAAAGACCATAGTAAACCATATACCCCTATCCTTGTGGATATGAATTGCATATTGCAAGATCAAAAAGAAGAGCTTGATCATAAAGTTGAAACACCTATAGAAGATATCCCATAACTCATCTAGATGAATGGGGATCAAATCTCCAATTTGATCCTTATTATTATGTATAATAAACTAGGTTGGGTACATATTGCATTCATGAAAATGATGCAATCATCTTGAATCTCATAAAACCAGCTAGATATCTTCAAGGAATGTGGCAACTTTTATTTGATGGCTTGAGAAGCAGGAATGGTGCAGGTGTAGGTATTATTTTGATCTCTCCACAAAAGGAGAGTTATTTCTATTATTTCAAACTTTAGTTCAGTTGCACTAACAATGTAGTTGAATATGAAGCATTGATATAAAGTCTTCAACTAGCCAAAAAAAGAGGGATAAAATCAATTCAAGTATTTGATGACAGTGAGTTGATTATTAATAAGTGAGATCCATAAGTATAACCAAGAATAACTTTCTAAGATCATACAAACACAAGGTTTGGGACATGTTACAAGACTTCACTACTTCAAACATTCAAGTGGTACCAAGATCACATAACAAAGATGTTGATCATATGGCCTTGGTAGGCTCCCAATATAACCTACCTGAAGAAATAAAGAAGAAAAATAGCTAGCATGTAAAGTTGATCGTAAGGCCATATGTTCCTAATAACACAACCAACTAGTAAGTCTTTGATAGTGATCAACAAATTGTGAATTTTCTAAGAGAAAGAGTTGAATTCTATGATAGAAACTAGTCAAGACTCCAAGATCAATACAAAGATCAAATCATTCAGTTGAAGACAAACAAATTACCCATGGGCCTTGTTACTTTAGAGAGTATCTTCAATTCAGATGATCAGATGAAAGGTGAAAAGAAGAACATCATAGTTAATGAAGAAGACTATGAGCCAATAGTCATTTCAAAGGACAAAACATTGAAGATTGGAAAGGTGTGTAATGATTCTAAAAAACATAGTTTTATTGAATTGTGTCAATAATTTGAAGATAATTTCGTATGGAGTTATGAAGATCTAAGAGGGTTTGACCCTGGTGTAGTCCAAAACACAATAGAGATTGACCCAAATACTAAACATGTTAGACAGAAACAAAGACCCATCAATCCAAAAATAGAACCCTTGATGAAGAGTGAGCTATTCAAATTGATAAAGGCTAATAATATTTTCCCTATCAAACATTCATCTTGGGTTGGAAATTTGGTCCCTATAAGGAAAAAGAATGGTGAAATTAGGGTTTGTGTAGATTTTAGAGACCTAATCAAAGCATCCCTGAAGAATCATTATCCCCTTCCACCCATGGAACAAATTCTTCAAACTGTATTAGGATTTTAAAGGTTTTCCCTTTTAAACAGTTATTCTGGATATAACCAAATCCTAGTGCAAGAATTAGACCAATTCAAGACTGATTTCACTGCAAAATGGGGCACATATGCATATAAAAAAATGCCTTTTTATCTAACTAATGTTGGTGCTACTTTTAAAAGAGTCATGGATATGGCTTTTAAAGGTTTGATAAATGAGATGATCTTCGTGTACGTAGATGACATCACTATTTATTCAAAACACGTCGATGCACACCTAGATCACCTTAGAAATATTTTTAAAAGGTGAAGAGAATTTAGAGTTTCTCTCAATCAAAAAAAGTGCATTTTCATGGTTCATGAAGGGAAACTACTAGGACATATTGTTTCAAAAGAGGGTCTTGCAATAGACCCAGAGAGAATAAATGTTATATCTACATTAGCACTTGTAATCCATAAAAAGGGGTTATAATGTTTCCTCATAAAAATCAACTTTGTAAGAAGGTTTGTTCCAAAATTTGCCTCTATGGCTAAGCTCCCTATTGCAATGCTTAATAATGGTATCATTTGCAGTAGGATACAGGAAGGAAAAGATAGTTTTGAAGCCATCAAGCAAGATATTTCTTAGGCTCCTACCCTAATCAACCCCAACTATGAGAAGGATTTCATTCTCTATGCTTTTGGAGGGGAAGGAAGCATCTTAGCTATTCTAACTTAGCAAAATAAAGAACAATTGGAATAACCAATATATTTTTTCAGTCAATCCTCGAAGGATTATGAAGAAAAATATAGTTTCATAGAGAAGAAAGTATATGTTGTAATTAAAGATCTCAAAAATTTCAGGCATATGATTTCCAATAACAAAATTCATCTGATGGTTAGTCACTAAAGTGTGAAAGAGTTCCTACTGAGTCGTGAAATAAACAAGAAAAGAGCAAGGTGGATCACAAAAGTCATGGATTATGGCATGAACATCAAAAATTACAAAGCTTGTAAGAGGAAAAGGCTTATGTGAATAGTTGGCTTATGATATCAAGATTGTTGAAGTAGTTCCTGATGCAGTGTATGCTCAAACTACATCCCAACTAGCCACTCCACCTCTATTTTATAACTGGATTTGTGACATGACTATCTTAAAACAAACTGGTGAGTACTCATATGATTTTCAATAGTCCAAGAAAAGACATTTCAGACTCCAATCTATTCCTTATGATATTTTGATGGAATATTGTTTAGGAAAGATATGAATGGAGTAATGCTAAGGTGTATCAAGCATGGCCAAGTCCTAAGGTGCTCGAGGAGTCTCATGATGGACCATTAGGTGGATACTTCTCTAAAAGAGCCATGGCCATCAAAATAATGAGAGGGGGCTATTATTGTCCTGATATATTCAAAGATGACCATAAATGGGTAAGGAACTATGAAAAGTGTGCTTACTTTATAGGCAAAAAAAGATTAGCAGCTCCCCCTCTCAAACCAATTCAATATGACCAACTATTTGCTCAATGGGGATTAAATTTCATTAGTATGATCAATCCACCGTCGAGTGCAAGCTAAAAATGGGTCCTTATAGCAACTGACTATTTCATTATATGGACTAAAGCAGTTGCACTTAAAGATGCCATGAAGGCATCTATCCTGGAATTCATGGATGGCATAGTCACAAGGTTTGGTGTTCCTTACACCATTATCTTGGACAATGATAAATATTTTGTGGGCACTCAAGTAAGTGAATGGGCTATAAATCACAATGTATTACTGAGTACCTCTTCCAATTATTACCTGTAGGGTAATGATTTGGCTGAGTCTACCAACAAAAATCTTATAAGGATTATCGAAAGAACAATGGAAGACAACTAAAGGACATAACACATAAAGCTGAAATCAACATTGTCAACTGATAATATCACTCCCAAGAGAGCCATTGGTAATTCTCCATTCATGTTGGTATATGGAATGGAAGCTAGAGTTTTGTTGTCAATTGAGTTACCATATCTAGAATTCAATCATTAGTTGGAATTGACTGACAATAATGAAATGATAGTATGATTGGCATAACTCATGGAACTAGAAGAACTCAGGAACCAGTCAATGAAAGTTCTAGAAGCAAATTAGGCTCAAACAAAGAGAACTTTTGATAAAAGATCATCCGATAAAAGCTTCATTGAAGGATACATGGTTCTCAAATGGGATGCTGAAAGGGTTAAACCAAGAAAGCACATCAAATTTGATGCAATATGGAGTGATCCATATATTATAACTTAATGGAAAGGAACAAATGCATTCTAGCTATCTAGGCTTGATGGATAGAAACTACCTATCACAGTCAATGGGATATACCTAAAAGCTTATTTTTGAGATTGGAATTAATCCAAAAAATATTTTATATATTGGGATTAGTTGTGTTTTCAAAATAAGTGCTTTCGTATATGTCAACTCATTAGAAGTTTTTATTTCCTTAGTTTGTTCTATTTTTTCCTGTTTCGTTCTTGTTTAAGAAAATCCCAATTTTGTTCTTCACCAGTTAAAGTGTGTTAAGCTTAAAATGACTACATGCCCAATGAATTAGAAGGCTACTAGAAAGAAACTGATTAGCAAGCAATCACCTTGCAGAGGTAATAAAAAAATTGATATTTTTGACCCAAAAATGTCAAAACATCTAGTACCCTGAGGGAGACCCATTAATTTTTTGAAGAAATGTATTAAAATGACCTAGGACACTCATTTCCCAAAGCTTGATAGATTTCAGAGATCTAGGTGCAATTTACAACTTGAAAAGTGTAAATCGCATCCAAACCTCTCTTTACCACTTTACTCATAGCAGACAAAAACTAGAGATTGGAATGCAACTTACAAACTTGTAAATTACTTCCCAACCTCTGCTCCCCACACAACTCACATCCGTCAGAAACCAAAACCCCACTCATAATTTGCAACTTGAAAAGTTGTAAATTGGAAATGGAGATCCGCTTCTTGCCAAACACATACCCCATAGAAACCAGAGATTGGAATGTAATTTGCAACTTATAAACTTTCAAATTGATTTTTAACCTTTGCTTCTTGCACATCAATCCAACTAGAAACCAGAATTCCAATTATAATTTTCAAATTGTAATGTTGAAAATTGTAACTTGAGTTCCACTTCCTATTGATTGCCCTTTTTATGGAAACCAGAACTCCAATTGTAATTTGTAACTTGAAAAGTTGTAAATTGCACTTCGAGTTCGGCCTTTCCATTTTTAATGAACCAAGTTATCCTATAGAGAGCAGAGGTCAAAGTGCAAATTGTAACTTTATAAAATTGTAAAGTTGCTCACAAACTCTGAATTTATGAACTTCCCACCAACCACCAACTTAGAGGCATTTATTATAAAGGTTATATAAATCAATTATGGGGTTAATTGTAATTCATTATTAATTTGCAAAATTTGAGATTGGAGCTCTACGACCAAGCCATGACCCTGTTAGGGACCTCAAGCCACATTGTCATGTATTCAAGCCACAAACCTTGAGCCATGATACCATTGATTCCCCCTGTATGGTATTCCTATTTTATTATTGTGTTTTTAGTTATCATTTTCCTCTAATAAGTTAAGATAGGTTGATTTTCACATTTTCTTCCTATCTAATTACAAATTTAGGGGTTTTCTTTGCTTAAGCATTGTTAGGGTTTTAGCTTGACTACTTAGTGTTGTTTCAAGAATCCCCTAGCTATTATATCTCCTGTCAAGACTTTTCCTTTCATTTTCTTGCACTATAAAATCTAGGGTTTCAAAAATCATTACAACTAGTGGAATATTCCTTTAAGGATTCCCTGCACAGTCCCTGTAGACTTTTCACCTGCCATCATAGCTTCAAAACCCATAGAGTTTCCACTTTATTTTACAACCCCATAGCTCCATGGACAATCCTAATTTACCTTGCAACTCCAAAGCCCACCAAAGATCTCACTTACATTTACAAGCCTGAAACCCATAAGAGTTTTCACTGGACATTGCAAGTGTGTTTTATAATTAACATCACTAGACATTTTCCCAACAAGAACAACCCTGATCTCCACTAAAACTGTTATGCACCCTCAAATTCTACCAACTTTGCAGTTGGTTTTTCCCTAGCAAATCCCCTAAAATCCATGTCTAGAAAAGAGATGAAATTTAAATCCAACGGACTTGTTGTCCCACTCAGCTTGGAATCGAACATAAATGAGATCATGGATACAAACCTAAGTCACATTAACCTAGGTGATTTATAAACTAGAGTGCATGTTGAATAAAAAAATGACTATATTCAGAGCATTTATGACTATGGACTACCTTAAGCAACAACTTTTCCCCTATCAATGGAGATCTTTGAGCTGGTGCTCACATTGGTGAAGCACTATGATACTAAAAAGAGAGAAGTGTTAAATGATAAGGGAAAAAGGATTCTGAACCTAAACCTCAACTTCATAGACTCAGTGTTCCTAATACTTAAATATGAGAGTTATCTTGATATAACTCATGAATCATCAAATAAGTTCCATCAGGAAAATAACACTAGATGTCAAAGGATAATCAATAAATAATGGCTAAAAGGCCATAGGACTACATCCACAAGACTGCCTAAAACACTAGCAAGGATGGATTTTAAGGATGAAGTGGCTGATTTAATCATATTCCTACATAGGGTCATTGGAAAACCTGAGGACAAGAACTTCCAAGGCTGGATGTACCAATACATATGGGTAATCCATCAAAATAAGTAGTACATCCACTGGGCACAACTGATAAGTGACTCCATCCACAAGCAATTGATGGAAATTCATAATACAGGGAAGTTATATATGACTTATTGTATAGTTTACATATTAGCCAAGGGAAGAGCCTTCCCCATATTGAACACAATAGCTGACCAAGTAAATAAGGTTTTTAATTATTATTACCCTGACCTCACTCTTGAGGTAAGTAGGCAACACTTTAGAAGGGTAAATGATGCATTCATTTATTGCATCATAGTCATGTTTGATAAAGAGCTAGAAAAGAAGAGATTCTCTGATGCTGCTACTTCAAATATCACAAACTAGGGATCCTATTTCATTTAATTCCCCATGTACTCATACATCAGAGTAGGAGGATTCGGTGATTGCCCTTACACCCTCCCAAGGTATGTAAGTGATAAATGGGCTTTAATGGAACTCATGACTTATGGAGACTCAAAATTTGCTATCAAGTAAACACAAGGTGGGAATCCATTTCCCCATTAGTATAGGGAGGTATACATGCCCTTCTTTACCCAAAGCCAAGTGTGCAGATGCTAAAATGACTCAGATTATGTTCAGGGTTTTGGAGGCAAGGCCATTATATGATGTAAATGGCAACATTACTAGTGTATTTGGGATCACAACATATTCCCATGTTCCCTACTATGAAGACTACTAGGAGGACCTACAAGGTGAAGAAGAATTAAGACTAAAGGATTATTCCAAGATGACCCTAGATCATATCAAGGCTTTTAACATGGCACCAGTTCCTGAGGACTTGGTAGATGATGAATCCCTAGTAGATAAGGTCTACTATGATAACAAAATATTTTCACAACCCCCCCCCCAAGAGTAAGGTGGCCCACTCTTAAGTCCCTATCATTAATGGATAGAACCACCAACATAATAAATATAACAATCAACTAGCTTAAAAGTGAAGGGGTCAAGGTGACCAAGGAAATAATGAGTATCAATGAGAAGCTAAGAGAGCTCAAGGAGAAGGGAGTGCCACCAAAAATAGAAAATCCTAGTAGTGAAACCCTCACAAAATAGGTAGATAGGCTAGTGGTATCCCACAAGAGAAAGAGAAAGTTAAAATCTAAGAGAGGATAATCTAGCAGCCAAGGAGCAACAACAGATCAGCTGATAGTACTTTCATCTAAAGATACAACTACCATTAAAACACCAACAGTTTCTACTCCTATTTCTATCATAATTTATCCTCTTAACTCTATTATTCCATCAGCTTCAACACCTCCTCCCATCTCCACTCCACTATCACCTCAAGAAATTGCCCTTTTGTTTCCACCAGCTCGCTTATGTCACTGAATCCATTATTGATAATTTAATTAACTCAATTAGATACTCAAGTTTCACTTCCACTCTCCTCTTCCATAATTTCACTCCTTTCTTCTATAATTCCTTCCATTTCATCCCTAATCACCGCCATTACCCCATTAATCACTAACACCACACAACAATATATAGTTATGGATTCAATCATCCTGACTACAATCCTACTAGCCATCCCAACCATTGGGATAACTACTGCTTCATCTCCTATCACCTTTCCCTTTTCATCAACCTTGAGTCTCCCCACAATTTTTATTGATTCATTCATGGCTCTAGATTCTACACTCTCACATGTTCCCCTTTTTCAACTCCCTTTGCCTACTCCTCCATTGGTGTCACTTCCATATCCCACACCCCTAGTAGGCACATCAATTTCCACTACACTCATTTCTTCTATTTATACAATAACCCTAACCCCCACAAAGGAGGTAAAAATAGAGCAAATCATATATACAAATATGGCCACTCAACGCGAAGATGGGTAAGAGTTTGCCAAAACATCAGTCGCAGACTCAGTGGCCATATCAGTGAATGATATAACACTTGTCACCAAAAACACCAGTGTAATAACTTCAACTATTGATTCTTAGTTGTCAATGCTAGTACAATAGGAGGCCACTACAAGTTGGCCAGTACAATCAATGGGGAAGAAATAGAAGTAGATGGTGTATCGCAGTACACTAAATTTTGGCCTTGTAGAGGCATTTAAGAAATCAAAGATAGCTCCCATAACCATATCAAGAATACTATATGATTTAGTAGGGGAGAAGTATGTAGAGATTGCAGTCCCCCACTAGATAAATAAAAGGAAGATCTAGTGGTGGGGGATTACCAAATATCAAAGGTTCATCTTGGTTGTCCTACAAGAGAGGGATTGAAACATGATGTTCAATCTAACATTAACTCTCTTTTCGAGAAAATGAATAGTGACAAGGTCACAAAAGATGAATTGAAAAATAAGGTTGAACAATTGATGACTACACTAAAAAAGTTCATTGAGCCTGCTGCCCAACCAACACAATCTATTACTCACATCACAGATAGAGAAACACTTGATGCAGTTATGGATATTGACAGCATGAGAAGGGATACAAAGGACTAGGTAGAAGAGCTCATTTCAAAGGGAAATAGAGTCATTGAATTAGTAATGGATTATTAAAAATCTTTAAAGGATGGATGGGAAACATTAAAGGGGCAAATAAGTGAATATTAATAAGAGATAAAAAGGTTGAAAATATTCTATCCAAAGTTTAAAGTTGTGGATACAATTAAAAACTAATACCCTCATTGTAGAAAAGATACTGAAAATGATGCAAAGCATGAGGATCTAGACAGAGTAGCTCAGTTCAGAATAAGAATACTCACATAAAGTATTAATAAAGCTAAGTATACACATGACAAGGTTACGGATATGTTCTTTGACATTGAAGATTTATCAAATAAATTACCATGTCAAGCAATAGATCATCAAGACTAAATCTTTTTAGCATAGGAATTTCAAGACAAGTTCAAAGGAGTGGTTGAGAGAGAGTCAACATAAGACAAAACATTCAACTTGAGCTTTATCCACCATTTTATCAAGTACTATAATACAATGGATCAAATGCGGAAAGAGACTCAAGTATACAGGGCTACACAAAGGGAACTCTCTGACATAATTGCAGAATATGAAATAAACCACCTATACTCTTTTGTCTAGATGAAGATCGTATCCTATAGATCTTTAATAGTTTTGATGCATATATTGAAAAGACACAGGCAAAGACAAATAAAGAGTCTTTAGCGATTTTGGTTGTAGATTAATTCTTTTCATCGAATACATTTTTTAAATTGTATTTCCCATGTGTAAAAATATTGTAAAGTTACAGATTGTAAATTATAACTATTATTTTAACAGTTGTTTTAAAGAAGGAGCCACTTGTAATTTCCATGTTGCTTTTTGACAGGTTGAAGTTGTAAAAAACAAACTTGTAAATTACACTTGCATTATTTGACAAGTTTGAGTTGCTTAACTGCAAAAACTCATATTGTAAATTGCATTTCTAATTTTGTCAAAATTGGATGACTTAAAAAGTTGTGAAAGTCCCAATTGAAAATTACAAGTTAGGTTTTTCAAAAATAACCTAAAGTTATCTATTATTCTAAGTATGAGTTCACTTTTTGCCAACTCATTGCATGGAGAAGCTACAGTAGCTCAATTGTAGAAGATGAAGACATTAAATGAAGATTCTACAAGTTTCCTCAACACCTCCAGCAGTTTTACAGCGCCCAGTAATTGCATGTTCTTTTCCAACCATTCACTTTGCCAAGGATGCCATTCCAGCTGAAGATCATGCCTCCTTTGCATGGAGTTTTCAGATCTTACACGCTCTTAAACTGGGCATGGAGTTTTTGTTAACTACATATCTTCCAAGAGATTTTCTTAATATAAATATGGGTACCATGGCGTAGCCCATTTATCTTTTTACTGTTGGAGAAATTATTTTGTATTTTAAAAAAGTTATCTATATGTTGTAACCTGGCAAATGAGGATAGATTGAAGATTTGTCTTTCTTGTATGTGTTATCATTGTGTATGCAAGATTATTTATCAAATTTATGGATGCTTTTATTCTTATTTCAGTCACACAAATTTCATTTGTGGTATTATTTTACCCCTTTGAAAGATTGTTTGATTAAAAAATAAATAATCTTGTCCTTTATATGAGAAATAACCAATATTACCTTTGGTTCCACATTTGCATGAGTTTGTGCCTCAATAAATTTCAATATATTTATTATTTTGTTGTGTTCATTGAAATCAAGTATTAAAATCCACTACAAATATTTAGTGCAATCACCATTTTTAGTTTTGCAATTTTATTTCTAAAAATGCTTTTCTCTCAGTCAAACCCTAGTTTAGAAACAAGATCACTACGAAGCAAAATCTCCATATGAACTGGTAGTTTATTAGTTCCACCAAATTTAATGAAAATTAGTTGCCCTTCTCTAGAAGTTCATCTAATTTCGCCAAGGTCTTACAGCTTGGAGGTGATCCTATTTTATCATTAGATTTCTGCACAACCCGCTATAAACATCAAGACAGGTATAGAATCTACGTGATAACAATATCATTATAAGTTACTTCATGGTTTAAGTAATTGGCGGTCTAGATAAATCATTACCCAGATGGTATGTTATTGAGGATAATTTCTAGATTATGTTTATTATTTTTAATAAACTAGATGTTATGAGTTCAATTCATTTCATTTGATGGATTAAATGAATGTATGTGATATTTTTGTAATAAGCATACATTTTATTAGCTAAAGGGAAATATTTTTGGTATGAATCTATTGGTTTATATATATATTATTGATATGTTTACCGAATCTCGCATTCAAGACCCTAAATAAGTAGTGTATAGATTCCACTAGCTTAATTAGTGACATTAATGCAAGATGAGGTGTAATTCAATTGAGTGGTGTGTATGAAATTCACTGATTCTAGAGATCATTTATTATTAAAAACTTTGGCTAGAGTAATGTTTTGATTAAACATTATCATTTCATGTGTTGATATAATTTTCATATTTGTGTAATATCATATCAGAATGGATTTCTTTATGGTACACATTATGTATTAAATATATTCAACACATGGGTTTTGCTTTATTGCTTTGGATTCTTGCACTGTCATTATCTACCCATTCATAAAGGGAGGGCCATCCCCTTACTTGAGAGATAGTGTGGGGGATTTATGGTTTGTGGTTGGTGTGGAAAAGCGCTTGGATGATGTTCATCCTTCTAGTTAGAGTACTATATTAGGGACTACATTTGAGATTACAGATTGATATTCGAGTCATGGAAACTCTTGACTCGTCGAGACTCTACTCTATGGAGCTTAGTATCATGTTTTATCATCTGAGACATTTTTACGTGTTGCTAAAAATTGTAACATTTATACATTGTACTTCTACAACAGTGGATGTAATGTTATATCAATCATTGCTAAACTTATACTATTTCATTTATATATGTAATATTTATTTGTTATTCAGTATTGTTCATGATTGTTATATCTATTCACAGTGATCCTTAGCTAAGTGGATTAGCTATAAACCTTTTTTATTAACTAAATTAATACAGTTAGTTAAAGATCACTAATTAGGTTTATCATGGTGAAATCTAAATGATGAATATGTGTAATTAATTTAAAAAATAAAAATATTACTATAATTTGGTAAAACCCAGTGAAGTTGTTATACATGGTGACCTCTCAGTGTCTCGAGGTCATGAGACTATTGGCTTACCTGAAGTCCTCTGTGGTCCCAAGCTCTGAGGACATTGCCACATCATGACCTCTTGGGGTATTGGAGCCATGAGACTATTATATTTTTTGGAGCTCTCGAGACATTACCACGTGGTGACCTCTCGGCGCTTTAAGGCCATGAGAGTATTGGCTTACCTGAAGTCCCTTGTAGTCTCGAGATCTTGGGATATTGCCACATAATGACCTCTTAAGGCCTTGAGGCCATGAAACTATTAGATTTTTTTTGGATCTTGGGACATCTCGATGTGGAAACCTCTCAAGGCCTCGAGGCCACAAGACTATTGGCTTACCCGAAGTCCCTCATGGTCTCGGGCTCTAAGGACATCACCATGTGGTGACCTCTCAGGGCCTCGAGACCATAGGACTATTGGTGTACCCAAAGTTCCTCATAGTCCTGGGCTTCTAGGACATCACCATGTGGTGATATCTTGGGGCCTTAAGGCCATAGGACTATTAGTTTTTGTTATTCCATCTCACTTACAACAATTGCAGTTCCATAATTGAACCAACATAGTTGATACGAAGTCCAAACTTTTGGAGGTCATAACTTTTGATCTGTATCTTCATTTGAGTTCTCGTTTGCACCAGAATGACCATCTAAAAAATTTCAATTCAACCATAACCTAATCTATCTAGTTAGGTATGTTTTTTTAAAAAACCAGAGGCCACATATGACCATTTGAGGGTCTAAAATTGGATTTTAATATTTTTTCAATAATTTTCAATTTTTAAAATTAGCACATTATTTGTAACCAAACATGAACTTAAGTTCAAATTCATCTATTAGGTTAATTTTAATGATTACAAGATGTTTGGAGTTTCTTAGGCCCATCCAAGCTTATATGCAATAATAAAAATAACAACAAAAATTTGATAGAAGACAAAAATCACTAAAAATAACAATTTTATAAAAATACATCGGTCAGCTATCTTTGGAAAAATTAGTTAGTTTTTGGTCTATTTAGGATTTTTAATTAATCATGCCAGCTCCAATTTTGATTTGAGATTTATTTAAAGACTTTTATGCAAATATTTTGATTATTCAATGAGAATCAACAGAGTTTTT
Organism: Torreya grandis; assembly: GCA_037957365.1. Lineage (NCBI taxonomy): Eukaryota > Viridiplantae > Streptophyta > Pinopsida > Cupressales > Taxaceae > Torreya > Torreya grandis. The sequence goes on from JARHVA010000011.1 coordinate 2,887,911, forward strand.
ACTTTCATGGTAATATTGAGTTCATGCCTATTGAGTTTTTTATTTAGCTAATATGGGTTTTAATCAACAACTTGCTCACACCTTAACCTTAAATTGTCCTTCATGCCATCAAGAAGCTCCATATTCATATCTCCATCACTTGATTTGTAATCTAAAAACTGTCAAAAATACTAATATGTAATGCAGTCTTTTAGAGCCCCTATTGAAAATAATATTACCTGCATCCACACAAATTTCACATGATGACTATCTCTCTGATAAGGTGAGCACTATTTACTTGTTAAGAGGATTATTGTTGCAAGAAAAATTTACTCATGATAAATAAAAATTCATTCTACATGTTGAGGTGTTGAACAAAAACTAAGATATATAATATGCTTCTAAACTTTTTCTTTGTTTTCCAGATTTGAAACTACACACCACTAATTAATTTCTACACATTTTCTCTCATTGTGCATATAAACACTTCTTATGCCTATTGAGGACTCGCATCTAATACTTCCAGGAATAAACACCTCCTTTACCTACATGAATAAGATGAATAACTACTAATAATACTACCCACATAAAACTTCCATCTCATAGATATACTATGTTTTATTTATGTTACAAATGTAAATGGATTTTATGAATCTAGTCTAGGCTTCAATACAATTTTATTTTTCAATAGTGTTTAGCTATATATTACTACTCAATATTTGTCAATAGTGTTTGGTTTTATATCTTACTACTCAAGGACTCACATCTTAGACTTATACTATGTTTTATTTCTGTTAGCAAATACTGCCATCACTTTGTAATTATATTGTTCTATATTTGACAACAAAAGAAATTATTTTTCATAGGTAGGAGCACACTTTCAAAGGTGAACTGATATGCTAGTTGAATTTGGTGAAACAGTGCTCATTATATAGGACAAAATATGTTTTCTTGAATTTATGATTCCTTTTGACCTACACAGCATCTTCAAAACTAATAACTAGTGCTACCATCACTCGTATCTTGTATTTGGTTGTGTTAAAATTATATTTTAATAGTCTATATTGGTTAATTGTCATTTTTAATTTATCATTTCAAATTTTATTTTTGTTTATCATTCATATCAATGTTTAGATCTAGTTTCAACTCATGAACTTGTTTTGAAGTTGGCATTTTGTCACACTAACTATTAAAAAAATTGTTTTTACCTATTTCATCTTATTACTTTGATTTCAACAATGCAAAGACTAGATGCAATATATTATTTGACACAAAGGTAAGGACTAACTGCCATACGACCCTTGTTAATTATAACATAGGCATTTTCATTGAGAGGCATGTACCATTAATTCATCTCGCACAAATATTTTTTTGTGGTTTTCTATTGGTTCAATTTCACAGTTTTTTTATTGGGTTGTTTGTTGTGATTGCACATAGATTTATTTCACATAAAAATTATGTTAATTGACAAAGGAATCGATGGTTTTTCATCATTGTTGGACGATGAAGAAGAACGGTGGTAGTGATTTTTTAATAATATGTTGTCCATTAAATAGTGGTTATAAGCATTATCTTCTTGGAGATCATCCACCATTATTAGGGTTCGAGTCCTGCAAACAAAAAGATCTCAAATAGACAACAACGATTTTACCAATATTTCTATTGGAGAAGTAAAATCATAAAAAGGGAGTATGAGTATGAGCTGAAAATTAAATGATACTAGGGATTTGATCTAGTGACTTAGAATTTACGAGCATTGTAAGCCATCCCATCGAGGTAGATGAGTATGCATTTGAGATGTTGTTTTAAGCTAAGACATGTGGCATATATGAGGGTTTGTAATTCAATGTGGTAAATGTCAAAGGCAATTGTTTGTGTATTTATCTATAAGCTTGGGCATGATTTTTTTTAAAATTTTTATCATAATATTTTTGTGTTTGATTCTATAATTTTTTGGGCCCCAAAGTTTAATGGATGGCTAAAAGAATGCAAGTTACATGAGAAGGGATGTACTTTTTTATTTTCATAAGATTAGATTTTTTAAACCAAAAGATTATAAATTGATCGTCATAACTCACTCAAAATCTATGATTGCTGACTACATCTCACATTTTATACGTGAAGTATTAAGCAACAAAAATCTTATAATTTTATGGAGGTCACAATGGAAATTAAGGTTGTGTCTTTATTTACTATCTTTTAGTGATTATCCACATTCTTCTATAATTGCACGCTCCCCTTCTTCCAACCCCATAATTGGTTCCTTCAACTTTGTTTCCCCCCGTTGGTTGATAGAACCAATAGTCATGTTGAACATGACCTTATCATCAATAGGTTATCATTCATTTAAAGCCCATCTTCCTCCTGAAATGATCAAAAAGAGTCGTGTAGGCCATTTAACCACTTGTCGTCATCCAACCTTGAAATTAACACATACAACAACACAAGCTTTGGCTGAAAGACTATACAACCTTTCATTAAAGACACAATGTTCGACTCCATGAGTTGAAAAAAACTTATACCAATAATGGGATCATCTAAATAACTTAGTTATTATTATATTATAGTATATTATTATATTTAAAATAATTATATAACATATATAAATTATTATTATATATATATATATATATATATATATATATTATATATATATATATATAGATATATATTTATAAAAATATTATAATATATGTACTACTATTGAACCACCCCTCGCGTGAATATACTATTGCACAACCACACAAGAGGCTTTGTGAAACTATAGACACCTTTTATTATACCATATAGTATATAATGTATATGACTTGGGGTAACAAGTCATGTATTGAAGCCATAAAAGAGGGGAGAGAAAAGTTAAACACACAAACATACTCATCATGCAACAAATCACCCACTATATTAGTAGGAGGGCCACTTCTATTGTGACATAATCACCATTAGAATAAGGATTATGGCCTAATGGGTCTATTGGTAACTTTTTCTCCATCGCTTTCCTTATCTTCCCTATAATACATGTTAATCTAAGTAACATAACATGTGTAATCAACACAACCCAGGAGGTGTTATATACATAATCTAATAGGTGTTTATCGTCTAGCAATTGGAATTTGCATAATATTATAGAATTTACCTATTTTTACAAGACCATTATGATTCTCATGGTGTCCCTCACTTTATCATTAAATGTTCCCTTTGACGAAGGGAAGGTTGTGCCTATGATAGTGGTGACATGTGGGGTGCAAACCTTGATGTTATTTTATAGATTATCATTATGAAGTGTCATCTAAATTTTTTTCATGGCATGAACACAATATGATACGTATTATTCATTACCTCACATTCCCAGAATCTCATTGTCGATAACAATGTATTTGATATTGGTGCCAGGATATAAGGGATTAATGATGTTGTTAACCACCCTTTCATTGAAACCTAATTGGAGGCCATGGACTACAATTCATTTTTATTGACTCCTACAATTATATTGACTTTAGATTTCCTAAATGCATGTAGGGAATTGCAACTTGCTTGGAAAATTTTCATTTTCTTGATGTTCTTCTATATCAAAGTTATCACATTACTCGAACATGGTGAATTTTACATAATACATTAACAAATGTGACATGTCACTAAAATTTGCATGTGTATTTACGTTGGCTTTTTCATGTCCATCACCTGAAATACCCTATTATTTCCCTTTACCACCACTGACCATCTCACTTTGAAATATTTCACCATTTTCATGTTTTGTATGGCCTTGCCCTTCCCCACCAATTCACCATTGCTCAAGCTCATCATGGAATGTGACATCTTCTCCCCCCATAACTCATTACCATATTGTATAAAGGAACACCCCATCACATTTTATACAATGACATCCATTGTAAATATTAGAGTACTGTTGTTTAGTGTTTCATATACAAAAATTTAGACATGATCAGTGGTAATGGGTTTCAAGTGAGTTATAATTATTGATTTACACTCTTACACTTCAAAAAATCCCGCTTTACCAAAGCTAAAAATTACCCCTTTCCCCATGTATGTCATAATATTAATATTATATCTTGCAAGAAGTACAGGGGTTGGACGTGGCTAAGGAGGTGTTGGAAAGCTTGTGGGGAATCAAAGCGAGACATTATCTAGAGCCAAGGCCCATGACGTGTTTGTTTGTTGGAAATGGATAGATGCGGAGATGTTTCCCATCTTGGATAACCAAAAATAGATGTTGGCAGATATTTTAGTGAAGAAGGTCTTTATCAATAATAAGGATGATGTTATCAAAAGGATAGGGGTGAAGATAGGTGAGTATTATGTTAATTTGGACTGTAAAATGGATAAGCACTCAGAGCCACCATTTGGATGGGCAATTGTTTTATGCTAGAGTAAGGTAAGATTGCCGAAGGCTAAGGCATTTACCTGACTTACCATGTAAAGGAGGATTCTTACTCAGGATCAATTGTGATTGGTATTATTGGGCCTTCCAAGTGCATCATGTGCCTTTTGGAGGAGGAGGGCACTAACGACATTTTATTTTGATGTTCTTTTATGATTGTTGGTTGGGACTAGATGTAAAGAAAACTTAGGTGGGCTTGGATTAGACCGAAATCCTTGATGCATGACTTTTTATCTTGGCTGATGGGGTCTTCTAAGGACACCTTTTCTTGTTTATGATAGGCATGTTTAGTGGTCCTAATTTGGACCCTATGGAAGGAATGTAATCAATGGATCTTTGAAGATAATACAAGTTCCTTTGAGGAGGTCATTAAATGAGTTGAAGTAGCAATGTCTGAAGTAGGTTATACACATGTAAAGAGATATAGAGATAATCTTTCAGAATGGGACCTACACATCATCTCCTCATTGAATTTGTTGAAGATCCCTCCTATTAATGGGTTGGTTGTGTGTTCAAAGGCTAAGAGACAAAATGGCAAGTTGGATTGGGTACCTCCCCTTCATAAAATGTTCAAGCTAAATTTTGATGGATTGGCTAGGGGAAATCCATGGGCCTCAAGGGTAGAGTGTGTCATACATGATTATATTAGATCATTAATTAGATCAACATTGATGAAGTTAATTGATAGTACCAATAAAGAGGTGGAAACGCAGGGTCTGGTGTTGAAGCTAGATCTTTCAGCACAATGTGGCATTAATTGCACAATGATTGAGGGAGACTCAGTGGTAACTATTCAGGAATTAAAAAATAAAAAGGTTGGTTTGTGGAATGTCGAGAACCTCCTTAGATAGGTATGGGATGTGTTAGATTCTCTCAGTGATTAGGAATCGAGGCATTAATTCTGAGAAGTGAATTCTTTTACTGATGACTTAGCAAATAAAACATAGTGCAGGATGAAGACATCACCATCAATAATGATTGAGATGCTTGGATGGAATAAGGGACAAATTCATCAATTTTTAGAGGTTAAGGTTTGGGATTTATGTTGTTATTGTGATCTGAGGGAAGAGGTCATCATTGGATGGGATGGATTCACTTCTCACTCTTAGGTTTTATTGATCCCATACATGTTATGCTTAATCCCAAGGATAGTAGTAGGCCTTTATGTTTACGTGCAGTAGTAGCTCTAAATAATTTGTGTTGGTATTTGGTTGTTGTGGATGATTGACGGTAGTAGCTTGCAATCATAGAACTGATGCTATATATTACATTGAGTGATACTTTGTTGCAAGTTAAACCCGTGAAGAGAGAAATGGCATGGTAGTGTGATGGATGGGTGACTGAAGGAGGTGTTTATCCTATAATCTGAGAGTGTTATACAGGTGGTTAAGAAAATTATTGGCCTGGTATTTTTGGATATGGTATGTCAAATTAAGGTGAATTTGATTATCTCATCGATCTTCATGGGTAATTTTATCATAGCTTCAAAGTATAATGGTGTTACACTAAAAATTATGATAAGGGTCATCTATTAGACTTTAGACTAGGGTAGGAGGTAGTTATGGGTGACTTTATGCTGAATGAGCAATGCTCTATGATTTTCTATAGAGATTGGTTTCAAGGGTTGGTACCCCTTTGTGATTTCAAGGAATTGGAAGACCATTTATGCAACCTCCTAAAACACATGGAATTTATTCAGGATTCCCTTTGAAACCTTGGCCCTTGGGGATGAATATTGCCAGTTCTAGATTTGAATGCTCTTAAGAATCCTATGGTGTTGGTAGTGGCTATGTTGAGTATTAGGAAGGCATCACATTTGATTTTAGCAGTCAAATTGATGACTCATTTTTTCAGGGTAAGTGCTCCCATTCCTCAACACTCCCTTTAGGTGGGAGGGGTGGAGTTTCTCAAGCAGTAATGGGTATCATCTGGCCTAATACGGGCTTGAATAGAAAGGGTTGTGGTGACACTAGGGTTAAGAGGTGATTTCAGGAGAAGGCACATGGGTAGACCTTATTTTGTTAGGTGGAAAACAATGGAAATGAAGGGAGGTGGTTTTATAAATATGGTGATTGGTGAAGATACTAAATGGGATGGGTGATGGAAGAGGTTTAGTAGTGTGACACTCGAAGCTAGTAGCATGATGGAAGATTTGGTCAAGGGTGGGATTGGTGGTGGCTCCCTTTCGATTGGTGGTGTTTATGGCTGGTAGGCAGTTGCTGGGTAGCTCCTCGTGGCTTTGCTTTCATTTTGTTAGAGATTGGTTTCAAGGGTTGGTCCCCCTTTGTGATTTCAAGGAATTGGAAGACCATTTATGCAACCTCCTAAAACACGTGGAATTTATTCAGGATTACCTTTGAAACCTTAGCCCTTGGGGATGAATATTGCCAGTTCTAGATTTGAATGCTCTTAAGAATCCTATGGTGTTGGTAGTGGCTATGTTGAGTATTAAGAAGGCATCACATTTGATTTTAGCAGTCAAATTGATTACTCATTTTTTTAGGGTAAGTGCTCACATTCCTCAACACTCCCTTTAGGTGGGAGGGGTGGAGTTTCTCAAGTAGTAATGGGTATCATTTGGCCTAATACGAGCTTGAATAGAAAGGGTTGTGGTGGCACTAGGGTTAAGAGGTGATTTTGGGAGGAGGCACGTGGGTAGACCTTATTTTGTTAGGTGGAAAATAATGGAAATGAAGGGAGGTGGTTTTATAAATATGGTGATTGGTGAAGATACTAAATGGGATGGGTGATGGAAGAGGTTTAGTAGTGTGACACTCGAAGCTGGTAGCATGATGGAAGATTTGGTCAAGGGTGAGATTAGTGGTGGCTCCCTTTCGATTGGTGGTGTTGGTGGCTGGTAGGCATTTGTTGGGTAGCTCCCCATGGCTTTGGTTTCATTTTGTTCTTGGTGGTGGTGTTTAGTGGTTTTGGGTCTTTAGTTTACATTTGTCTTCCAAAGTGCCTTTGTAGAAACCCCTGTTTCCCTTGAATTCTGAAACTGTATGTTTTGGATTGTTTTATGTATTTCGATTTTTTTGACGTTTTTGCATGAATAAAAATGCAAATTTTGCAAGCTAAATTTGAATAGATTCAAATAAATAAATAAATAGCAGTGTACTCTTTCAACTATCTAAACTCCGATCTTCTTATCCACTTTAGATGATTACAATAAAGATCTTATGCATAGATATAAAATAACATCAAATATTATCTTAAAAACCTGGTCTTTCTACAAATCTAAGAATAACTCTAGATCTGGAACGGCTCGGGTTGTTGTGTCAAAAAAAACACAGTCACTGACGTCAGTTATACTGCCGCCATCGGTCGATATACTACCAACATCAGTCTCCGTCGATTGGTCTACTTTGCCGATGTCGATATGAGTCGGCCGATGTCAGTCTTTGGGCTGCCTGCGGCCGCGACTGCTACATGCTTCTACTGACTGCGCACTTCTCCAATCTATGATTTAACTGGTATAGCTTGGTACAGATCTGTATGAATTCCATACAATGGCAAATACAATATAGCACAGCTTGTATGTTAGACCCCTGATCTCAAGAAATATGACGCTAATACTGAAGATCTCTATCTGGATAAACTCTGAATCAAACCCTAATGAAATAAATACCTGTAGACCTCTGTGATAACTTTTGTATGAAGTTATCTCTCAAACTGGCAATAAATTAGCTGATCTCTCACAACCTCTGAATTGCACACACTGAAGAGTGTACGTTCTCCAATGCAACTGGAATACTGGAAACCCTTGGCTCCGTCTTCTCAAAAAAATTATTAGCAAAATTTGTTTTCAACAATCAATAATCAATAATAATAATAATAATATGGCCTCCCTCCAATGAGAAACACTTATATCCTCAAAAAGGTGTGCTTGCCCTAATTAGGGTTTCATAATTAAAATATGCTAAATAATTAATATTTAATTAAATCAATCAAATATTAACATCTCCCTCAATACTTGTCCGATCCTCGAACCGTCTGAAGCTGATGAACCAAGGAGTGATTCTGCACATGACCATACCAAAACAAGGGTGCTCCACTGCATGTCACATATCCCTAAAAAAATAGGGGCTTAGGCCAATGTGTCCCAAAAAGCCCGAACAAATGCCAACTGGAAAAATTTTGCTAGTCGAAACCAAGCCAAGCTCCATCATGACCCTCTATCCATCCTATCAGACTACGAAGGTCGCATAATAGGCTAATCATCAACTCTGAAGATGTCAACTAAAAAGGGGACATGACAGCCTTGTTGGTACTATTTGATTTTTGGGTTTAAGGTGTTGGGCTCTTCAGGGCAGTTTTTGTTGGGTGTGGTGTAGGTTTTGTTTGTGTTTTTGGTGTGGTTACCATTTTGATCATAGTTTCTTGTAATCCTATTTTGTTTTGATTAATAAATAGGTGGAGGACCCATCAACCTCTTTGTGTGTATGTGTGCATGTGTGTGTGTATGCGCACTTACATAAATGATCATTTATATTATCTTGTGTATCATTATCTTTTTATTTACAGTTTAAAATTTGTATTGATGTCAAAAATAACTAGAATAACAAATTTATAATACAATAAGAAGCTAGCTTTCATAACAAGCTAACTTCTAATCTCACTCACACCTTGAAAAGGTAACCCATGCATGATTTCTAAAAAGAACAAGCACTTTTTATTTTTATTTTTAGAATGTCTAAGAATTATGCATGTCATTTTACCTACCAACCATGATTTCTAACTTGAGCTTACATGTACTTTTTGTTTGATAGTAGTTGCTAGAAAGGATTAAGCGTTGGGATATTCAATTAAGAAGTTGAACATTATTTTTTAATAATGAAACTTAATAATCCAAAAAAGGAACTTAGTAATCTATGTTGTATGGAATGTTAGCCTTTCACTCCTACATCACCTTACTTTTTTGGTGCAATCCCAGGTGACTCATTTAGAAATCCGTACATTCATTTTTTATAATATATTCTAAATCTTTCATTTCCTTATTCGTAGAGATACTTTCAATGTTTCCTTTGTTATCTTTTGATGGGACTAAAGCCCAAATCTTGCCAACCAATTTATCACTCGATATCCTTCTCATAAGGTATGATTCAATTTGACTCCCTCAAAATAGTTCCAATTTTTTTTTATTTCTTAAATAATCTATTTAATTCTCTAGTTTAGGTTTTTAGTGTTTCCATGACTCTAATGACCACGAGTGAATCTCCTTCTATAGTTATGTATTTAATGTTTTTTTCCAAAGTCAGCTTCATCCCTATGATAAGGCCCTTGGCTTCTACTATGTTATTTGTGTTAATTCTGATATAAATGGCTTTACACGTTATAACTTGACCCTTATGGGCTCTTATAATGACCCCAATGCTTGAATCCCCTAGGTTATGTTTTGATGCCCCATCAAAATTCACTTTAAATCACACTTGTCCTAAGGGTGACCATTTAATGTTTTTACTTATCATTTCTTGTTTATGTTTGTTGTTTGGTTTCATAGCTTCATATAACTTTATGATCGTTCCCCAATTTTGGAGGATATTATATATTTTTTGAACTGGCCTCCTTATTTTACAACTGTTTTGAAAAGATGGGAATTTGAGTAATACAACCTTTTAGTTTCATCCAGACTTTCTCTAGGGGTTTATGTTTGCCATTGTTCTCGAAGATTCTGACATTTTGTTCAATCCAAACTTTCAAAGTTAGAAGACTTGGTCCCATTTCCCATATGTCCTTTAAAATGTTTAGCATCTTTTTACATCGTCGTGCTCAGAGGTGATTTGGGAGATTGTTATTCAGAGTCCAAATTAGGTTATACTTGTTTTAAAAATTGTTCCATAGCTTTGAGCTATATTTACAGTAAAGAAGAAGGTGATTGACACTCGCTTCATTTATGTAACATAAGACACATCTCAACGGTCCCTGAAAGCCTTTCTTTTTAAAAAATTATCCACTTAGAATCTTCTTGTGTGTGGCCAACCACAAAATTTTTTCCTTTGGCCATGTTTTTGAGCTCCAAATTATGTTCCATAAATATTTTTTGAAGGCATTGGGATGAGTTTCCATATAAGCTTCATATCCTTCTTTCACCGTATAGACTTTTGTGCCCTTTCTATTCCAATTCAAATAGTCTTTTTCCAAGCTCTAGGGAACCTGAAAGCCTTGAAGGATGACATTTAAAGTCTTATGGGGTTATGTCTATGTTCCAACAACATTTTGGAAAGTTTTCCAAGTGAAGGTTTTGTGGTCTTGCTCTACATTTTTTATCTAATACTCTTTCACTTTGTGTCCCATTGCCTTGTAATTTATTCTCCAATGTCATCTAAATTCGGTTCCTGTCTCAAGGGCTTTTGGGTAATCCACCTGTCCTCCCATAGGTTTTTTATTTCCCCATTTTGCACTTGTCAGAATAGACCTTTCAAAATAATCACTCTTCCTTTAGTTATGCTATTCCAAATAGATGATCTAAGAGGGAGTTCCCTCATTGTGAATATTATTTATGGATTCTTTTCATCGAGGTATTTATCTCTTAGTAACCCACTCCATCTTGCTAAGGGATTGGCTCCCATTCTCCAATTTAATGTAGCTATGAAGGCCAAATTTACCTTTTTTAGATTCCTTATTCTAGCACCCCCCTGTGTGATTGGTTTGCAAACTTTATCCCAGGGAAGGTGAGGTAATCTGGCCTTCTCCCTATTCGTTGCCAAATAAAGTTTCTGATCATTTTATTCATTTCCCTCAAGACTCCTGAGGGGGCCTTCAAGAGAGAGAACTGATATATGGTTGTAATTGTAAGACTATCTTTGTGAGAATGATGTCCAACATCTGTCAAATGTTTACCTTTCCAGCCACTCAGCTTCCTCTACATAATTTCAGTGATATTGCTCCAGAGCTTCTTCTTTCGATTACCCTTGAAGAGCTAAAAGCCTAGATAGTTATTTGGGAGAAAATTATTTTCAAAGCCCAAGATCATGCTGAGAAAAGATTTAAGATTAGGAGAAATATTGATAAAGAAGATCTTGTATTTTCTTTTATTTATTGATTTACCCAACACTTTTTCATAGCTTCTCAATAGATCCCTTATTTACTCGACTTATCACAAATTTGGGAGAGTGAAAATTAGTGTATCATCCACAAATCAGAGATTATAGTAGGTGGTATCTCTAGTTGTTATTTGGATCAAGCTTTAATCTTGATTTTTTATCTTAGGGACTTTGTGTGTCTTCTTAAGGCTTCCACCATCAGGATGAATAGATAGAGGGAGATAAGATCACCTTGTTTGAGCCCCCTTGAAGAGAATAAATACCTTTATGGCGATCCATTAATCATCATTGAAAACTAAAAGGATGAGTAATAAATCTAAATCCATCTTCTCCATTCTAGACTAAACCCAAACTTTTAAAGCATTCCATCTAAGAAAGACCAATTCAATTTATCACTAGCCTTAGAGATATCCATCTTAATTGGCATCCTTATCTCTTATTAACATTTAGGGAGTGGATGATATCGTGGGCAATGACAATACCATCTATAATTTGTCTTCCTTTGATGAAGCCTTCTTGTTCTTAAAGATAAGCTTCGAAAGGATTCATTGTATTTGGTTAACAAGGATTTTATAGATGGTATTACAAAGAGAAATCGGGAGAAAATCCTTTTGGGTTCTACTTTCCATTTTTTTAGCGATGAGAATGAGGAATGTGGAGTTGAATACTTTCAAGATTCCTTGGATTCTTGTATCACTTCCCTTATTTCTTCCCCTATGAGATCTCATAAGTGTTGAAAAAAGAGAGCAGGAAACCCATGTAGGCCCAAAGATCAATTTCTTGCCATTTCAAAGACCACTCTCTTGGTTTCTTCAAGACATATATCCTCCATTAGGTTTTGATTATCTATTTGAGTGACCAGTTAAGGGATTTGTCTCTAAAAGGATTATTGGTCTTCTTGATTCCCCCCGTTATCCTACTTTAGCAATCTTCTCAGTACCTCACCAAATATTCTTTAATTTCAATGGGATCTTCTATACTAGTATCGTCTAGGGATTCTAATCAATGAATATAGTTCTCATGTCTTTTGATTCTACATGATAGAAGAAAGAACTTGGTATTTTGATCCCCCTCCTTCGACAATCTTACCCTGGATTTTTGTTTCTAGTAGATTTCCTCCTTTTTATAAGAATCTTCTAGTTTCCTTGCTACATCATCCTCTTCTTCCAGCATGTCTTTATAATTTTGGCCTTCCATTCTCATCTCCTAGATCTCTTCACTTCTCTTTTCTAACTCTTTTTTTACTTGAAATATATTTTTGAATATGAGATGATTCCATAATTTAAAGTTATTTTTTAGCTCTCTAAAATTTTGAGAGAAGAGGCACATCTTAGTCCCATATTTGTTATTCAAGGATTTCCATTACTAGGTGATAAAATTATTTAGGTATGGATGCTCCAGCCACACTTTCTTGAACGTAAACAGAGCTTTGATAGGTTTTTGATCTTGTAATAGATGAAGGGCTATGGGCCAAAGATCAGAGACTAATGTATTGAGCACCTTAGTTTTCAAGATGTTATTGTCCTCCATCCAATTTCTTGAGACCAAAAATCTATCAAGTCTCTCCAAGATAAGTTCATTTCCTAATGATACCATCCTTGTTTAGTTTCAAGATCATATAATTTCGCCTCCTCCACAAAGTTATGGAAACTCAGATAGATCTTATCTCCCTTATTCCCTCCCTTCATCTCCAAGGCATCAATTCTTGCATTGAAGTCCCCCCTTAATGATGTAAAAAATGTTCCCTTACTCCCAAACTAATTCTCTTTCGTTGTTATTCTAAAAACTGTATATGTTTACCAAAAAAAGCTGAGATCTATTCTTAATGAAACTGATGTCAAATAAGATATTATTTATGGATACGAATGACTTTGAGGTTGATTATGTCCGAATACCATAGGAAAGCCATGCCTCTTTCTGTGTTTATGACATTACTCCCTACCAGATATCTTTTGAGACTTCTTAAAAGGCCCTTATTGTGATATGTTAGGTTTTCCAACTTGGTTTATTAGAGAATCACTATGTCTTAGTTATGCTACGTAATAATTTGCTTCAATGTTTTCCTTTTAGAGGGGGAATTGAAACCCCTTATATTCCAAGATATTATCTGCATTAAGGAAGATTATTTTGTTTGTTGTTCACCAAAAGGGTGTCTGATTGAGTTTAATTCTCTATTCCAATAGCTTACATTGCTTCGTCGTGCCTCTTTTTATTTTTTCTAAGTCTCCCTCTGCTATCTTTTTGAAGTTTCCTTGATTCTTAAGACTCAAATTTTGCATGATTCTTGTGTTATCCTCATCTGTTTTAAAATCTATATCATCTTCCTCATTCGAGTTTGTCCAATTTTATTTGTGTTTCTAGCCTTCTCTTGTGGTATTTCCTTTTTTTTGCGTATCTTGAATCCCTTTTATCTTTTGTTTATCCAAGTTTTTTATGCTTGGATCTTTTAGTAAATTCTCCAAATCCTCTTTGAATCCATAATTTGTTATGATGTCTTCCATCTCCATGTTGTTGTGTTTGTCTTAAGATTGAGTTTTTGGCATAGATTTTATTCCTTGTGTTAGGGTGGATTTTTAATTGATGACATGTTTGCTCTCCTTTGGCACATATTTTTTGAGTGTTTTATTCTTGTTCTTGATATTATGATTTCTTTTTGGTTTAATGAATCCCTCTAAATCTTTTTCTATTTTTTCAAGAAATTCCTCAGTGGTGTTTCTTGTCTGTATTGTTGGGCATTTTTAAATAAGATGTCATATTTGTGACAACTTTTATATCATAATGGGATGTTCTTATAGTCTAAATCTTGTACCCAATCCATTTCTCCTCCCTTTATAGTGATGTTCTTTGGAAGGGGGTATATGAGATCTAGCTCCACATAGATTCTAACATAGCTGAATGGGCCTTTGCCATGACAAAGTTTTGATATGTCTACAGGTTTAATAATAACATTAGTGATGATTTTGAAGACATACCTGGACCAATATTCTTGTGGTAGAGTGTACATTTGAATCTAGATAGGTGTTATGTTTAATTCCTCTATTGGCCTGAAATCTATTGTTTAACCCTAAAATTTATATATGGGGAATCTAGACTTGAAGGGGGAAGATATAGCCTAGAGTAAAAAGATGGTAGACCATCTCTAAAGTAGGCCAATTGTTTAAAAAACTTAGACAAACATATACTTAATTTATTATGCTGAGATGCTAAAAATAGAAAGTACAACTATGTTATATACTATGATAACAATGAAAAGAAGATACATAGTTGGTTATAATGTTAATATAGATATTAATATGAAACAAATGGAAAGTGGCATGTATATATATTCTATAATAGTCACCTAATTCTATAAATTATACCTATGTAGCCATGGACACTTACATCGACTTGGGATGGTTATGTCAACGCTACTATTTGACTTAGATACAGGTGTCATGTATGGAATACCTATTAAAACTAGATGCAACCACCTAGATGATTTTGGGTTTTATGTCACCTTTGATCTAGTGCATTCAGATATGATTCATATATTGTCACTCCTTATCAACTATCAAAACCCTAGTTCTTCATCTTCGTATTAGTTGTGGGAAAAAAAAGTTAATAGGCACATGGTGTCGAGTTATCCTAAAAACTCCTCTGTTAATGAGCATTGCCTACATATCCAATAATCCAAATAGGGCCTCAAACTTATGTAGTTTTCCCCTATGTGTTGGATTTTATGTGAATCACGTAATGTGTGATAAGCAAGTACAATAGTGACCTAGCTTGTAACTTGACAAATATGGCTCTTGGGCAACTCCTTTAGTATTCAAACCTATATATATGTTATCCCTGTGATTAATATGGCAATAGAAAAAATTAAATAAGCTTTGCTCACTTGAATGCTTGATATAATGCTTTTGATAAATTGCTTTGTGAATTGATAGGTGTTTCCAGGTCTGTGTTACGTGAGGAATGAATGAGGATTGATATTATATTTATACCAATCCCTTTAGAGAATATTCACATTAAATAAATTAGGCCAACATTTAACATATGTTTCATTTAAAAATTAGATGACTTTAAGGCACTGGAAATTTGCATTGGGATATGACACTTGCATCGTTGCAAGTGTCTGATTGGGACACAAGTGTTTGGGTAGTTAGAAAATAAGTGCAGGTCCAAAACTTATAGCTATAGAAGATAAGTAGGTTTATAATATTCTGGGTAAGATAATAGGTCCAAGTCATCAAAATAACATTGGTTGAACTAATAAATAAGCAATTAGGCACAAAGAGATAATGTATGCAAGCCTTTTCACATTGGGAAGGATTTTAAAGTTGAAGGTACATTTATGATATGTATTTTTCATGTGTATAAGATCAAGGTGTTGCATAATTCAGAAATAATATCTACATTTGCCCATAACTTTAATATAGTAACGAAATTATTGGTTTAAAGGAAAATGAATGCGTACTTAAGTGTGTATAATACAACTTGTTTTTTCTTGAGTCCAACTTGAGTGTTTTGTTGGTGGTTGACCTATAACCAAGAGCATGTTACTATATATAATCAGTGCATATAATCTAAAGTTAAAAGCATTAAAATGATTGAAATTGAAAGAGAGCAAGGTTTATGAGTACACATGTGTATCACTACAACCATCTTGCCTTTTGGAAATTTGATTTGAAAGATATAAGCCTTTTGGCAATGGGAAGGGTTTCAAAGTTGAAGGCACATCTATGATATGTATTTTTCAAGTGTACAAGATCGAGGTGTTGCATAATTTAGAAATAATGTCTACATTTGTCCTTGAGTTTAATCTAATAATGAAATTTTTGGTTTAAAGGAAAAAGAATGCGTACTTAAGTGTGTATAATACACCTTGTGATTCGGGCAGTAATTTAGGCGACAATTCAGGTGACAATTCCACCCTAATTGATGACGAAACTTCTGGGAGCCATAACTTTTGCATCGTAGCTCTAATTGACTCACCGTTTGAACCATTGGAAATATAATAATGAGGAGAACACTGTGAGATGGCATTGAGATTTGATTAATGAAGTTTTACCCCCTAAAACTCAATATAAGTGCCCCAAATTTCAATTTTAGTAGTGCAGTCTACAAATAATAAGTTTCTAAAAATAATAATTCCTCGAGTTCTGTATTGTTTTAAAGCATGGAAGTCAAACCACTTAATCTTCCTCGATATTGGTGACCTTCCACATCCTCCCCCTGCTTTATAAATAGGTATAAATGAATATGTAACCCAAAATGGAAAATCAAACATCTCTTCCTAGAGATAAGCATATAGTTGTATTGCAATCTTGAGTAATAATACATCTCTTCTTAGAGAATTCATTATTACTATGTTATTTCTGTATTCTTGAAATAATTATCAACCAGAACTTCTGAGTTTTGGATCAATGTCTTTGCTTGAGTCCAACTTGAGTGTTTTATTGGTGGCTAGCCTATAACCAAGAGCATGTTAATATATATAATCAATGCGTATAATTTAAAATTGAAAGCATTGAAATGATTGAAATTGAAAGAGAGCAAGGTTTATGAGTACACATGTGTATCAGTACAACCATCTTGCCTTTTGGCAATTTGATTTGAAAGATATATCATTACGAATCATTAGAACTAAGATCAGGACAAATATAAATCATTGGAGGACACATGCCCCAAACCTTAGAAAAAAGGTGAGTTATTATTCAAAAGTTGAGATTAGCTCAACCATGTAACCCAAACATACATATAACCTGGGGAGTGCAAGTGAACCAAATTAACTCACCTTAAAAAACCATTGAGGTTGGATGATGTAAATCAAGTCCAACATATAAACTTGGTAAGATTGAGTGATTATCACCTTAACCATACCAAAAGTGAACTGACTATTGCAATAGATTTGCTCAATACAGTCCGTAAAAGTCTAACTTGGTGGGCAATGATAGTCCTTGAAAGTGTTTAAAATCTGAATCTGATTTGATTTTGCAATATTAGGTGCACATTACAAGGCATATGCACCTTAAAAATGTTCCATGTTGAAAATATGTATAATAATGGTATCAATGCATAAATTCTACCACAAATGTGTATTTGAATCATATAAATGTAAATTTTGGCCAATTTGACACTGTGTAAGTGTGAATAACATGTTTCTAAAACATGTCCCTACTATATATGGAAAAAATATGCAAAATGATATAAGTGCCAATGTGGAGGACATGTTTTCAAAACATGCCCCCACTATAATATCAGTATATTGAATACTGAATAAATGTGGAGAACATGTTTCCAAAACATGCCCCCATTACAATCTAAAACTATGACAAATGTGGAGAACATGTTTCCCAAACATGCCCCCACTGTAATCTGAATCTGTGAAGCAATGTGGAAGTCATGCCTTTATGGCATGCCCCCACTAATATTAACCCCCGCCCCCTATCCCCTTTGATGTTAGGGAAAGTAGCAACTGGTAGTTATCTTACCTCAAAAAGATAAGACAACCATGTAAACTATTAATGTATCATGTATCATATAAAAGGAACATGTCTAGGTAGATATGTCATTGAAGCACTAAGAATGTGATCACACCAAATCCTAAGATGCATGGTGTAAATCATGACAACTAGATAGTAACATTATAAGCTCAAAAATCAATCAAGCACACACAAAAGAGCACTAAAAAAGCAAATTAAGAGACAAAGGTCCAAAAACATTGCAAATAAAGGACATGTGCAAATGTCACACAATCAAAGGTACATGTCTTAGTTAAATGTCCACAAAAGTAAGAATGACATATTAAAATTCTAACATACAACAAGCAATGACATATTCAAATGTCTAAGAGGCAAACAAACGCATGGGGGCCACAAACAATGGAGCATATTCAAATGCTCAAACAAATAAGATAATAATAAGGCAAGACACTTAAGAGAGCGTATGCATGAAAGCATGAGCAAAAAACATAAACATAACATAATAGTCCTAGGATATATGTGTTATAAAAAAATGTCAAGTACATAACATATTAAGTACACTACGAAATATATAAGTGTGGATAAAGGCATGTG
Source organism: Torreya grandis (assembly GCA_037957365.1). Classification (NCBI taxonomy): domain Eukaryota; kingdom Viridiplantae; phylum Streptophyta; class Pinopsida; order Cupressales; family Taxaceae; genus Torreya; species Torreya grandis. The sequence continues at coordinate 2,906,387 of JARHVA010000011.1, forward strand.
TAAGTACATATAGGATCTCAAACATGATAACAGGAAGTGATTATATAACCATATACCCTGTGTGTATTGTGATCATGTATGGGTAAAAGTGTTACTATAACCCAAAGATATCATCAAGGAGATGCATTTGTGGAGTCCTTGTATCATGTTTCTTGTATTCATATGTTGCATAATTGGTATCGTCATAATCATTCCAATTTTATGTATTATTAGGATCTTAATCACCAATGTAATCATTATTAAAGGATAAATATAACCTCTTCGATTATTTTTTAACATGTGATATACCATTTAGATTATCTGTATATGAATAATAAACCGTGCCATTCTATGGTTGTGACCTTTTTGGTATGGCATTATTTGCATTTGTGTGCACCTTAGATGTTAATACCTTATGGACATCCTAAGATGCATGGTTTTCCTTGCTTGTATTTGTTTTTGGTTATGTATTAAGAATAGTATAACCATTGTCATAATCATTTGGAATTGCGTCTTTTTGTTATTTAGTGTTGAACAACAAAGGGAGCTCGCATGACTTATTTTTCAGGTAGTTTTGGTAGCATTGGTTCCTTTGGTAATTGTATATCATTTAAAATATTGGAAACATTTGGTAATTATATTTGCTCAATTTATTTATTCTTTTGACCCTACTCTTGTTTTGAATTATCTTTTGGTACCCATATTTATTGTTTTGGTACTTGTGGTTTGGGAGATGTAATCATAACGTGAGTGGTTTTTTGGGTTGATGTATCAATGATATGATCACCACTATCTTTGTGATTATGTATTTCATACTTTAAAGCCAAACAATAATTTGTATGATGCCCATGCATTCTATGATATGCACAATAGTATTTGGATCTCCTTATAAGATGTATAGGAGGTAATTGAATCACTTTGTTTCATAACATGTCTCTTAGTATTTCAATTGGACTTTTAGTATCCTTTTGGTCACTTTTTGAATCACTTGTTCAATATGCATTTTATTTTAGCATTTCATTTGGATAAGAAACCTTGTTGGGTATAGAATTTATAGATGAAGATGCACACACATAATTAACACTACCATGTGCTAGATTATGTAAGAGTGTAATATGATTTTGCAAGTATTTTATTAACTTGCTCAAACTAGTGATTTGATCTCTTAGGGCTTCAAAAGCACAAACCCTAGGTACCTCATATTGAACATGCATACATTTACCATCTACTTTACCCATTGAAGGAGTGATAACATAGACTTGGTTAGAAGGATGATATATATCACTCTCCTTAGGGTTAAGATGAGGAAGAGGCTCATTTGTATCCATTTTAAATGTGTTAAAATTTGATTTAAGAATAGGATAAACAAGACATACAAATACTAAGGAGCAATCAATTGCGATAATAAAAATTATACCTAAATAATTACTACATTAGAAATCAAAAAACAAGAAACCTTATATCAATATATAGGGTTCTGTGGACAAAAGGTTGTGTTGACCAAATATTTAACCCTAAAATATAGATACGAGGAATCTCAGCTTAAGGGGGAAGAGATAGCCTAGGGTATAAGGATGGTAGACTATCTCTAAAGCAGTCCAATTATTCATGAGACTTAGATAAACATATACTGAATTTATTATGTTGAGATGCTACAGATAGAAAGTACAATTATGTTAAATATTGCAATAATAATGAAAACAAAATACTTAGCCAATTATAATGCTAATATAGATCTGGATATGGAGCGAGTAAAAAGTGGACTAGGTCTAGATTCTAGAATAGTTGCCTGATTCTATAAATTGTGCCTCTATAGTTATAAACACTTGCATCAACGTGGGATGGTTGCATCAAAGCTACTAGCCAACGTGAATACAATGTCCATCAAAAAATACCTACTAAAATTAGATGCAACCATATTGATGGTTATGGGTTCTGTGTCATCTTCACTCTAGTACATTCAGATATGAGTTATGGATTATTGCTCCTTGTCAAATAAAAAAACCCAGTTCTGCATCTTCATATTAGCTTTGGAAAAAATGGGTTAGTGGGCACACAATGTTGACCTTCCCCATAGACCCCTCTATCAATAAGCATTACCTACATAACAATACTCCAAAGAGAGCCTCATACTCATATAATACTCCCATGTGTGTTGGCTTGTGTGTGAATCATGTAATGCGTGATAAACAAGTATAATAGTGACCTAGTTTGTAACTTGCCAAATATGTCTCTTGGACTGCTCCTTCAATAATTTAGACTTGTAGATGTGTTGTCCCTATAACTGATATGAAAATAGGAGAAAATAGGAAAGCTTTGTTCACTTGAGTTCTTGATAGAATGTTTTTGGTAAGTTGCCTTGTGAGTTGCTAGTATTTCCAAGTTTATGCTAAGTGAGGAATGAATGAGGATTGATCTTGTATTTATACCAATCCTTAGGAAAATATCTCACATTAAATTATTTAGGTCAACCTTCAAGATATGTTTCATCTATAAATTAGATGAATTCAAGGCAGTAAACATTTACATTGGGATGGGACACTTGTGTCAACATAGGCCTCTGATTGGGACACAAGTGTCTAGGTAGTTGGAAAACATGTGTAGGTTCAGAACTTGTAGAGATAGAAGATAAGTAGGTTTATAACATTTTGGGCAAGATCACAAGTCTAAGTCATCAGAATAACATTGATCAAACTAAGATATAAATAATCAATCACAGAGAGATATTGTATGCAGGCCTTTTGGCAGTGTGAAAGGTCTAGAATTTGAAGGTACATCCATGATATGTATTTTTCAAGTACACAAGACTGAGGTGTTATATAATTCAAAAATAGTGTCTACAACTATATGTCAATGCTTTATGAATAGTCTTGTGTTTTTGAAGAAGTATGACCCTCCTCTTAACACTTTGTCTTTGTTTGATTTATTAGTAAATATCCCTATGAAGTACCCTTTAACACATGATTTAAGATCATACTCTCTATTCGTTTTCAAGTTTTTTGTAGTCCATTCATGCAACTCCTCCAAAGAAAGATGTGCTCCCATAAATTTGTAAATCAAGGTTTTATCATACAGACTCGTTATATTCTTCCTGATTTATGCCAAATCTAGCACGACGATTAGTTTCTCTTCAACCACTTGCATGCATGTTCTTATGGCCGCATTTATCAAATCTTAGAACTTCTTCTTATCATCCACCTTCATTAGGGAATTTATCTATGTCTCTGAGACTGGGGTCGATGCTTCCACCACCATTTGCTTGAAGGATGGTTTTTGGGGGAAGAAACCCACCCACCTATAGGGTTTATCATGTAGCCCACTAATCAATCTAGTTCCTTGTTTGGATCAATCCACACAAAAAATCTAAAATCTCGAGGGAAAAACTTCAAACCCTATCTAAGCTCATTCTCCCTTCTCCATGTTATTTTTTACCATAACATATTAAAGACTTAATTTATCTTATGTATCATTATCATTGTCATCACTATCATAATAATTTATGACTATGCAATTTAGATTTTTTTAATTGACTAACAATATATATACACTATTGTGTAATGATATTTATATTATATATTTTATTATGTATAATATTATTATGTATCACATGTTAATTATATGGTGTAATATAATATTATAAATTTAAAAATTATAATTATATTATAATATTTTATACTTATATTATTAATACATTATTACTTATTATTATATATCTTATAATAATTAAAAATGTATTAATAATATAAGTATAGCAAGCAATACACAAAGTAACTTGCAAATTGATAGTAAAATCAAGACATGTAAGTGGATCAACTTATCATGATTTTTTTTGTCTATCAATAACTGCATGCATTACGCGATGAATGTGAAGAAAATATAAATCCATTTTATGGATAAAAAAATGGGTTTGGTTCCGATCCAAAAAAAAAGTTCTTAAAAAATTAGTAAAGAAGACAAAATTGAAACAACCAGTATAATAAATAATTAAATTTCACACACACACACATTATTATTTTTAAATCAATACAAGGGTTTAATGGGTCCTTCACCCATATATTAGCACTTATAAAAAATACATAACTAACGTGACCCTGCAACCATAAGACCAAACAATCCCATGGCAAGACAAGTCGCCAAAAAACTTTATCGAGGAGGCAAAGCCAAAAACACTAAATAAGAGCATGATATTATAGAAGAAAAAAAAGGATTAAATCAAGAAGGCCAAAAAGTCATGTGGCCAAACTCAGACAAACCAAAAAATAGTCAGATCCTAGTGGGGGAGTCAGATTCCATCTCCAACAAAGAACTACCTGGCCTAATTGCCATGTCAACCTTCTCAAACTAAAAGCCATACTCCTCAGCCAACTCCACATCCAACACCACCACTAGTGGCCCAGCCTAAAACACTATTGCGTCTGAGGATGAAGCCCCATCGCTACCTTTTTGAGCTTTAGTGCACATAATTTTACCACTAACTGACCCATTTTGGTTGAATGTATCCACTCGCTCCTGCATAATGTGAGAGGAGGGCCAATAATAGGAGGTAGGGATGTCCTTGACCCAACTAGGTATAAACACCACCACCCTACTTGCCATCTTAAGCAGAAAATTTATAGTTACCATTATGATGGGAGAATGCCTCCAAGTCTGGAATAGGCTTGTTGGCCTCCACTAAAGGGGGAGGAGAAAGTAATTGACCCACAAGCACTAGATTATCATTATAGGTTATCGAAACCTGTTCTCATAAATTGTAGAGAGTGACAAACCTTCCTTTTAGCTCCCAAAAAAAAGATAAAAGAATCAACGTGACTTCATCATGAACAAAAAATGAGAGAAAGATGTGAAACCCCAAATTGAAACCATTCATCGCCTCTTCAATGCATTTCCTCTGAACTGTTCGATGCTTTTTTTTTACATATCCTGCACTTGCTGCTTGTCTTTAAGAAGTAGCATCAAATTACTAGCAAAGACTGAAACCACAATAGAGTTATCCTTGACTTTATTAATTGAAAACATAAAATCCTCACCCAAAATTGACTGAATGGACTCCAAGATATGAGTAGTCAGAGCCCAAAACACACGTAGTAACCAAGACTCCAAAACCTCTCCATAGAATGCCAACTACCTCTTCTTTCCTTGAATGCAAAGGATGGGCTCAGTTGCCATTGCAATCCATGAATTATCCATGTTGTGTAGATAAAAACATTGAAAGTGAAAGGGGGGAAGGTCGAGATGAAATGCTAAAGAGGCCCAGGGGAAATAAATCCCAATATGCCACACAAATAAGCAATCCCACTAAGATGGGTTCCCATGCTTCCATCGACAAACTAACCTCCCGCAAGCCCAAGGCATGATGAAGAGTCATAAATGACATTGAATGTATTTTGATGATTAAATGAGCATGTTGTCAATAAAGCCAAGCAAGGGGCTTAAGAAAGACCCATGATATCGAAGGCCCAATTCAAGCAAGGGGGATGAGAGCTAAAAGGACAAACATGGGCCACATTATGAAGTTTTAGCTCCTTTGATTATTAGATGCCCTGATTAGCCAAAAAAATCACTACTGAGTTTGCTCCCAATAACAATGTTGAGCCTTATAATTTGAGGAGTCCAAATAAGCCCAGATCTGCTTGAAGATGTTCTTGATATCCCAAGCCTTAACATATTTCTTATGGAGGGCATGGATCATGATCATTGAGTCACCTTCAATGATCAAACCATCTAGTCCACAATAAGCAACCATCTCAACTCCCAAGACCAGGACCTGAGCCTCAACTTCATTATTTGTGTCATCTGTCAATTTGAGATAAGTTACACAAATGAGTGAACCACAATAATATTTGATGATATACCCTATGCCCCTGGGGTTACCACGAGAGGCCCCGTTGAAGTTTAATTTGAACCACCCTGGAGAAGAAGGGATCTAATCCACCCTGTCTTTCATGTTCTAACTCACTTTCAAAACCAATGTCCCATTAACAAGGTATTGCGCGTGAGCGCACACACACACACATTATATATTTTATAATATAAACATTATTACACAATAACATGCATATACATTTATTATGTATGTATTATATATCAATATATTAAAAGTACTATATCTATTATATTATAATATTATAATTATATGTGTGCGCTTATATATAATATAATATATTACTATATATTTTTTTGATCGGTGTTCACTTTTGACCAGAGATATGAACTGATCCAGGGCACAATCGGGGCCCCAAATCCCCAAGTGATCATTTACTATATGTACCATATATACTAACAACGATCACAACTAGCTCGAGAATAGTAACAACAACCACAACCGGTCCAAGAATACCCTCAATTGCCACAACTGACCCAAGAATACCAATGAATGACCACAACCGGCCTAAAAATACCAACAACAGTCACAACTGACTCAAGAATACCCACAACGGCCACATCCGGTTTGAGAATACCAACAAGGACCACATCTGGCGTCATATACCTTAGTAAGATTTAAACCTAGATGGGGCTTGAAATAACCAAGTCATTTTACCAACTCACCCACATGTCATTGGTAATAAATTGCTATATATATATATTTTTAAATATAAATTATATTCTATGTTATATATTAATATATTATAATTATACATATATAATGTTTATATACTCGTTTATATACTCGCAATTCTTCTAAAGGTGTAAGTTACATTCAAAAGGATGTAATTTCATGTTTTGGTATACCAAGGTTTTGTAAAGTGAAAGAATGTAAATCGATATTTGTGTCTCACTTAAAACCCTTACATACCCTGCACTCATTCTAAAGGGATCCATAACTTGCACAGTGGCAATATTTTTGATTGACCATTCTCTATTTTAAAGAGTAGACAAGGACTTCATGAGCGCTGATTTGATTGTAGTAAAGCTCTACATCTAATGTTCGACTTGAATTGGCATTGCTATAAATACTATATATATATTATAACTATATTAATTATAATAATATATAATATTAAAATATAATAATAATATATTATACATTACTATTACAATATATTATTCTACTATATTATAATAATAATTAATATATTAAATATATATAATAATATATTATATTGCTAATAATTACAATTATATTATATTATATTATATTATATATATTTTTAGATATATCCGTAGCTTTTGACCGGAGCAACTGAACTAGTTACATCAACGATCACAACCAATTGATACCAGAATACCAATATTCTCATCACAATCGACGTTTTACATTCCATTTACCACACTATTCCCACCACAACCAACGTTTACGATCCCACCACAACTGGGCTTTTTCATACTTCCGAGATTTGAACCTGGGTGGTGGATATAACAACCAAGTTGCTTTACCAATGCACCCCCATCTTTTTAGTTATATTATATTATTTATTAATATTACAATAATAATAGAATTATTATTATAATCCTTTAGGTTGTGGTGTAACAGTTAAAACATATGTATTGGTATACTAGAACCTCATTTGCGTACCCTTTTGTAATGGGTACAGATCATGTAAATCTACTAATAACCTTGAATCGGGTCTAGTATATAATATGAGCCTTTTGGGGTGCAATACCACTTCCCATACATTATCATTGCCCTTCACCATCACTACTCAATGCACTTAAAAAAATTCACCATTTGCATATCTTGTATGGCTATATTGTTCTCCAGTACTTCACCATCGCTGAAGCTCACCGTGTAATAATATGTTTTCTCCACACACAACACATTACCACACCGTATGAAAAATACATGATCTCAGTTTCCACCATCACTTCCACTAAAAATATAAAAATATTATTGCTTAATTTTTAATACTCAAGTGCTTTATTATCGTTAAAACTCACTTTGAAACAAAAAGTCTTCTCCCTACACAATACATTGCCGCACCCTATTAAAAAAAGACAATCTCATTTTCTACCATCACTTCCACTTAAAAATATAAAACCCACCTTAACAAAACCCGCATTACCAAAACAAAATATTTCATCCAAGATTTTATGCTTTGAAAGTCCAAATGAATATCCTCCGCTCCCAAATATTTCAAATCCTCCTCTTCCTAACCCAAAAAAAAATAGTGAACAGCAAGAATGGCCTTCCTTCTCCCACCAATCATATCGTTTGAAAAAACAGACTTACTCGCTATACTCGAGCTTATACTACACATTTACATTTTTACAAAACACGTGGCGAATTGAATAGGGGCCATTTCATTTCGATTCATTTTCCCTCTCTTCCCCCCTCGTTTTTTACCACGTTTTTCCTTCTCAGGGAGGTTGATTTAGCAGGAAGACGTTACAAAATGTAAGTCAGATCGCAGAGTTTTTTTAGCAATTGCTAAATTTAGCGAGCTCTTACCAGGTGGGTTTCCGTCCTTCTACGCAATTTCGCGTACTTTATGGTGCATTTGCCGTAGCAAGGGTTTGTGTTTTTTTTTTTTTTTCTTCTTTTGGTTTTTCCGCAATCCAAGCTGGTTGAAATGCATCTGAACAGAGGAAAAAATAAATCCTGAGCTTAAAACCACTCGAATGTTTAGTGTATCAATACACTTTGCTGCTTACGAAGTATGTCACATATATAGAGGGCAACAGTTAAAAAAAAACATGGAAGACCTCAAAACCCTTAAAGTTCTCGTCTTTTTGTTTCAACAATGCTGAGAAAACATTCCACTGGGATTTGTGTTGTGCAGTCGAGTTGTGCTTGAATTGCGGGTTTGATGGATTGCAATTATTTATGTGTTGTGGGGTGGATGTGGGAGTTGTTGTTGAGTTAGGGTTTCGAGGGTTTGTAATTATTGCAGTGTGCCATGCAGGATAGTTGTGGTTGAGTTAAGGTTTCGAGGTTTTGTAATTGTTGCAATTTGTTGTGCAGCGGAGTTGTCGTCGAGTTAGGGTTTTGAGGGTTTCTAATTATTGTAATGGCAGACAGTAGGTCCCGGGGGACAATGTGGGGTTTGAACAAGTGTTCAGTTAGAGAAGAGGCTGCAAGAAGCAGCGGGATGGCAGGGAGGCCTAGAATTGACCCTGGGGTTTCAGATGAGTCTAGGGTTGTTGAGAATGGTGCTGGGCTGGTCGTGGTGGGTCATGATGATGACTTGATTGGGGGTGATTTTCTTGATTTTGATGAACAGTTTATGAGTCCCCAGCGGCAGACTTTGGAGGGACTGTGGGATTGTGCAGGGCCATCGATTGGCTTGTCTATAAATTCAGCCAACTTAAACTCAGTTAATTTGAATTCAGCCAATTCAAATAAATCCAATTTTGGGTTGTATGGTGATGCAAGAGCTGAAGACAGTTTTCATCAAAGAATTCTCAGGGATGAAACAAAGCTGGACCGAAGTAGGAATGGAGCTTCTTTGTCTCCTGGTATTGTTAAATCACTGCGATTGGAGGTTGTTAGTTCTCATGAGGCCAGAGCTGAAGGCGGTTTCGAGAGAAGAATTCCCAGGGAAGAAGCAGAGAAGGACCAATGCTGGAATGGAGCTTCGTCTTCTGGGTTAGTAAGATCACTGAGATTGGAGGTTGGTAGTTCTCACGAGGCCAGAGCTGAAGACAGTTTTGATAGAAGAATCCTCAGGGATGAAGTGGAGGAGAGCCGATGCTTGAATGGGGCTGCTTCATCTTCTGGAGTAGTTAGTTCACGGCATTTGGAGGCTGGTAGTTCTAGTCAACAGTTTGATCCTGCAGGATCTTCAGATAGATTTCTCCAGGGGATATCGACTTTGCAAGATTTTCACACACCCCCTGAATTTCAGTTTTTCCCAATTTCAGAATGGGAAGGAGGTTCTGATGGTGATGAAATGCTGTTAGATATCGTGCAGGATCCTAGCCAACTGCAGGAGGCTAGTTCCTTAGAGCATTTGAGAGAGGTTGAAAGAGGAGGTTCCATCTTTGGTGTGCATTTTGTCTCTGAACAAATGCCCGTTTCGTCTATGTTGGCACTACCTTACATTAACGATCCTGATATCATGCATAACAAGCGAGCTAAGGTGTTGGGAAACTCTTTGTAAGCCTCTCTCTCTATGTGTGTGTGCGTGCGTGTGTCTCTATCTCTCTATCTCTCTCTTGTTGCTTAGGATTTCCCTAGTTGATCAATATCTCGTAACACATTGTTTTGAATTGCTGATCTATCACTGTTAATATTCCGTGTAGCTAAATTGCCATTGGCTGTATAGATTGCTTTTTATGTTAAATGTGCCTAATTTCCACTCATTAATGAAATTATTGTTATGTGGAAAAGTTTAATAAAATAAAGAAAGAAACATATGTATAATTAAAGTATCAGATTAAGAGAATCTATTTAAAAAGTGAACATTAATTTGTAGTGAATAGGAGAATCTATTTAAAAAGTGAACATTAATTTCATATGCCTCATGGTAGTGAATAGGAGAATAAATAATTAATAGGTGATGAGAGAACTGTGACACTATTTCTATAATGTGTGTAGTAACAAGCATAACAATTATTCACATGTTCAGGCCCCAGGGGCACACCTCCTGGGGCAGTGGGAAACACTTAATTAAAACTCAGCATTTGCAAAACGATGCCACAAGAGTGGACTTTGCCATTGACTTGGCTGCATGGGAGACATTTTACCTTCATTCCCCACACTCATCAAACATAGGTGAAATTCAAGACAATGTGATCTGCCACATTATTTTTCCATTCCTGCTTTCTCCTCATAGATATTGATTACCTGGAACAAAAACTGGAAATGTAACACCCTTCTTTTACCAACTTTCAGCTACAAGACTATTAGAAGGACAATATATTTTCTTTTATGGTTATCATTTGTTTACTTAAATAAATTTCCCCTTTGGCCCAATTAAGGAGGAGTTCCAATCTGTTCCAGGAGAGCTGCAGCCCATATGGCTTCGATCATCTTGTCAAGACAAATTTAATGCCAGGGATCTTCAAGACTTCAACAACCCTAAATTTGGTCTTTGGTATTCTTTTAACCTGGAGCGCCCTGGTGCTCTCAAAATTTCAAAATTCTCTGTGGTTTAACAACAGTTTTTGAGGTAAGGTTTCATAAAGGTAAACCCTGAAAATCAGGAATGAATACAGAAATAGGTCTGAACTGAGTTACTGTTTGGGTATGGCGAATTGGATACACCAGTATGGCGTTTTGTTTTTGCCCCATGCATGACTTTACAAAAAAATTGTATAAAAATATAATTATTATAATGATCCACATAATAATATAATCTACATTGATTATAGAATAAACAAAATAACAACAAAATGCTACTGATAAATTGATAATAATAACTGAATGCCAAATGTCATCATAAACATTAATTATTGAATGAAAATTAGAAGTCATTGTCATAGTGCTCTTCATTAAGAACATCAACAGCATCATCATTATTTGGTTCATTAAAACTACAAGCAATAGCATTGCCACTGGCACTCCCATTAGCTGCTCTATGTGGGTCTTGTGATAAAGTCTCTTGCCCCTCTATGTTGAGTAATGAAAGGTGGGAAATGGAATCATCCAAGTTAGGATGCTCTAACTCTACATTCCAATGCTTTGTTGCCCCTCTCATTCTCAATTTACATATATATATTTGATAGGTAAAACAAAGATATCAAATGGGGGCCGTCATCTGCAATATATATATATATATATATTTAAACATTACATAAGAAATATGCATAAAAAGGAAATAATAAGGCTATCTTACGCGAGAAAAAAAGAGTAGAACAAAAATGGCTAGAAGCCAATGAGGAAGTTACAACCAAAGACAAAAAGTGGAAGAACTAAGAAGGAATAAGAAGAAGAAAACAAAGATAGAAGAGGGGAAGAACATGGAGTAAAGAGAACAAGGAGATAGCGGCCGAAGGGAGAGAGAAACAATATTACAAACTCCACCAGGCCTTTTCTAGATCTGAGAATCATATGATTGGGGAAGGGCAACTTCCCCTGCTCCTTTATCTTCTTGACCTTCGTCCACCCTTGTTCTGAGGGCTCCACTGCAAGCACCTCTAGAGGGTGAGGCTACAGGGTAGTCAATCAGCTAGAAGACATGTCACAGCCTGCTGCTCTGAAGAAATCAAGGAATCGCCCACTTGAGGAAGAGGGGAGGGGGCCTGAGGTCCTGATGCAGGGGCATCCTTTAGGGAGGTCGCCATGATTGTCATTTTTGGTTTAGACTAGCTTAGTAAGTGTTCTAGAGTGTCTATAGGTCATTTGGAGTCCATACTAGTTGTCTAGGTGGTTTAAAATTTCAAATCTTATGTTTCCCACCAAAAAGTTCTATTCAAAATTTGAATCTTTGTGAGCCCTCTCTAAGGGACTATAGCATGTGGATGAGGATGAATGAAGTCTGAGGTTATGTATTTAGGACTTTTATGAGTAGAGAAGGGTTCTTTGTTAAACAACCCTCTTGGTATGACAACATGTGATTCATTAGGCCTAAACTAATTGTTGTTTCAAGAACTCCTACATGGAATTAGTTTCAAGATTCTGTTATATACCTTATATAGGGTTACTTGAGTCAGTTGGTATGTAATTATCCATCCCATTCGAGGATGTTAAGAACAGGAATAATAGAAATAAAATATATAGAAGCAAGACTGCCTGTGTAACAGATTTCTGTGGATAATCAAATTGCATGCCTGAACAGAGGACATGGTGTGTATGGAGAATTTAGATGGTAAGGAAATTTGTTGAATGATTGTGATCTTGTTATGATCAATCTATATATGCTAAATCGATACAGGAAATGTTAATGGAAGGAGGACAAACAGATCCTTGTCTTGAGTAACTCATATTAAGTGTAGACTGTAATTTGCAATATAGACTGTATCTTTAGATTTTGATAATCATATGAATGTTGTTAAAAATTCATGAAGGATTCAAGAGTGTGTCTGAGTGTTCCAGGAGACTTTTGGTTCATCTGCTTTGAGGAAGAGGATTGACCCTGTCAGAAAGGAATTTGCAAGTCAGGTCCTTATTTGGTGAATCATTCATTTATGAGCAGACTGTGTGTTAATGTTAAACATTCAAGGACTTTGATATTGTATTGGTGAATATGTCTGTAGGGTTGAACGAGTAGAATTTGAGGTTGAGAGAATTCATTGACAATCAAGTAATCTCCTGATTCCTGTAGTAGGGTGTGTGTGAATGAGACTGGGAGGAAATTTCATGTAAGGGACGTTTAGTAACCTGCATAACAAGTGTTTGGTTCAGTGTGGTGAATCTTTCCATTGAATTAGAAACAGATTACATTGGTTCATTGTGTGGTGGATTAGTAATACAAACTAAACAGTTCATACCCTGTTTCCTGAGTGTAGTTTCTTGACACAGTTAAGTCTAATGAGAGTTGAAAAGTGGTGACAGTAGATTTGGAAACGAGAATCACTGTTTGCATAAGATGCCTCAGGTCTAGACAGACCTTAAAAACCTTGTGTGAGTTCTTGAAACCCTAAAAATCATCCACAGTGGATTTTTTTCACCCTCGGCTGAGACAGTGCAATATAAAACCCTAAACTAGGGTTTGGAGAATAACTCTTATTCTAATCGTACAAATTTCACAAATTTTTGTAATCTGACCAATCTTAATGTGATTGAAGTGATTAACACAGTTTTAGAGGTGTATGGATTAGTTTGTATGGATTTTAGTGACTGAGTTTTGTTTTAGACTCGAGCAGGCCTAATTGAGAGGGCTAGAAGCAAGAAAGTGGATCTAAGAAGGGACTTAGAACTCCAAAACTCATACACAGCTGTATTCTGATAAGGGTAATAGAAATTTGATTTTGGAAACTTTTTGTTGGTTGTACTTGTTCCATACCATGCATTTATGACTTAACAGGGCTACAAGGAGAATGCAAAGTATGTGCAAAGTTATTAAAACGAAAGGATTGAGAGTTGGAGAAAGTTGGCAGAGTTAGTGAGTGGACCTAATGAGACTGTCATAAGCAAGATCAAAGCCTAGGAAGGTACAGGATAACCAGGTGTATCTCATTACCATTATGTGAATTGTGCATTTAAGAGTCATAGTCAAAGAAAGTGGTTCTCGAATTAAGAATAAGTGAGGGAATTGAGTTGAGCTCTGCATCAGTTCCCTTCCTCATGGGAACATACTTTTCTTGTGCCTTGGAGCAAACAAGGAGCTCTTCGACATGGGCAGCCTTACACTCAAGGGGATTCCCCAAACCCACAGAAAGAGAAGCCTCTCTGTTGCACAGACAGATACTGAATTGGCACCTGATCCTTGGGAAAAGGTTCCACTAAGTGGTTTTGCTCCTCTACATTCAACCACTAAGTCAGCCTGGATTCACCCCCCCCTTTTCCTCTTACCACCAAGACCAGCTGACTTTTCAGTTGGCTTCTTAGGGCACAACGTCGCCAGATGACCAAGAGAGAATCGAGTTTGGCATCTGGAAGCTATGTGTTCATTGTCCAATTTCTGCTTCCAGATTCTATCCTCAATGTTCAACCAAACTTCATCCAGCAAGCCACTAAAAAAGATTACTTCAACACACAATTGGGCGAAGGTTGTGATATGCCTTTGAGCTGTGTCATGTGAACAAAAATAGAGTTCCCTAGAGCATCTCCAATGGACTGCAAACAATGAGGATTCTGGAATTGCAAGGGAAGTTTTGGGAGCCTAATCCAAATCGGGGCAGTCGAAATAGAATCGAGAGAAGGATCAAAAGAGGGGAACCAGGGTTTTTTAGGCACAAAATTGCATTACCCCCAAATCTTGGCTCTCCAATAAGAATGAAGTTTTGATTTGCAGCGGAATCAAATTTCACAATAAAGAAACCCCTGGCACAAGGGTAGATGTAAATTTCTTGAGAGAGCAAGGGTTTCCAAGAAGTATAAATCCATTTGCAGAGCACAGAGTTTGGGCCAACTGTTAAATTGACAAATCGAGCCATGGTCTTTGTAAAAATCTTCTTTTTCCACAACTTCCAAGCCCATCTCCACGATCAAAACCTTGTCTGCCATTTCTACCACTAAATGGCCATCAGACAATTGCTCACGGGCTTTAGCAGTACAGCATGAGAGAGGCACCTTCAAGGCGTCCTTAAAAGACAACAGTTGAGGAGGTAGAGAGTCACCATGAACTGGAGGATGATGAAGAGATTGCTGCGAAAGAGTAGTTTCTGAAGGGGCAACAAGGACAGGTGGCATGATAGTCTAAAAACAACAAAGCTGGAAGGAGAAGCACACACCAAACATTGTTGAAAGCTACCAGTAGCAGGTCCAGACGCAGAGGAGGATGATGCAATGGTTGGCAACTTGGCAGTTGGGAGCCACTATTAGAAGATGATAATGGGATTGGGATCCCTAGATGAAGGTGCATCTGAAAAGCTGAGGAATTCATAGCAGCAGTGGCACAGACGAGGAGCTGCGAGTTAGGGGAGATCTACTGGAAGGCAGCCAGGGCTGAGTCTCACAGGTGCCTTGTCATTGCAAACTCCAGCAGACCTTTTAGAAAATGACTATATATGTAATCTAAGATTCTTTGTACACTCAATTTTTATATTTAATTATTCATGGTAATAATTAATGCATTAAACTGGATTAGGAGGACACTTCAATTGAAAAGAATCCAAAAGTAGAGAAGGTTGGCGTCATCAAAGACAAGTAAACCTAAAAGGACATTGAAAATATTCATAATCATAAATAATGCACCCGACAAGCTAATTCGTACATGTAATGAGGCCAACTTCCACTCACAAAAAGTTAAACATGGCCTAAAAGAGTTATATTAGCTTTAATAATTAAACTATGATAGCTCTTATTAGTCAAGAAATTTTTATTTAATTAGGTTACATTTCGATGAAATATTAATTTTATTCTCATAGATTCATAGCCTGTGCACTCCTTGTCTCCAAGAAAAAGAAAAATCCTTGCGTCCAATGTTGGAAGCATGTGCTCTCAGCCCTTCAAACAGCATATTCTGCAAATTTTTATGAGAAACTTTTGTGCATTTGTTGCATTTGGACCTTTTTTGTCTGGAAAAAAATCTAAATAAAATTTTGTTCAAATTTGGAGCAAATGACAACAAATTTGAAATCCCCGTTGTTTCAGTTCTGTATTGAGGTGTTCAGCGCTCAGATCAGCTAGCAGATCATAATGTTTCTTACTGGGTTTGCTTCAGGTGCCCCCCATCTGGCTTTGGTATGCCCCAACGGGCAGGTATGACTCTGCTGGCATGGGAATACCCCGCCCGGCCTGGGCCTACCCAGGTCAAACCCAGGGGCGAACGGGACCCAGACTCAAACCCGTTACGTCCTGGATGCAGACCCATGCCTATGGAGGGGCGAACCCAGTAACCTAGGCTTTGAAAGAAAGGTGAAAGACAAGAAATGGACTTGTGCAGACTAAGTTCAAAAACATTGCTCCTGAATGTAGTGTTGTCAAAGTTTGTCCTCGCTTCTTGCCTTTGTGTTGCAAATTTGTTGTCCAAATGTTTGCTTTGGTACCACTTGTAATGATCTTTCTATAATTTTCAAGTGAAATAGCAGAGATTCAAACCTATAGCAGTAGAAATGTACACAATGATGGCGAAGTGGAGCAGCTAACAATAGTGAAGCAGATTTGAAATGATAGATGAAGATGACTGCCATAATATTGAAATAATCAAAGCAAAGCCTCCAAATGTGACGAACCATGATATAAATGTCACGAATGTTAATTCCAAATGATCACCTAATGTCTATTTATATAGGCATAAGTAATATAGGGAAAACCATAAGCTCCTGATTAGTCCAATTGAACAGAGAGAAAACTAAGAAATTACTAGAAGACTACTCAAAGGCTATGCATTGTAATAAATAGAGCATGTTATCTATTGTAATTGCGAACTTAGATTTTGGGAATTACTTGGCCCAATATTTGTATCACAAGAGAAGACCCTTTTGTCTCTTTTTTGAAACAAAGTTAGGGAGAAGATTCACTTTCAGGATGAGGCATGTTGGTTGTACTTTAAGGCCTTTATGACATAGTTACCAGCAAACCAGGACTGGTAATTTTCAAAAAAAGGATAGGGGGTTCGGGGGAATGCCAAAGTACAAAATATTAATATATATATTTCAATTTTTTTTTTTTTAACAAGATCTTTTAAATGAGACTTCAAAATCTTGAAGTAATGTATAGACATTTACAATACATGCAAAATAGATACAGATATTGAAGTATGCTACCTGAAAGGCCTGGAGATGTCAGTAAACAAACTGATTCAAGGGATTTTTAACCAAATTAAATCAGGAAGTATTAGCCTTTGTAAGGTTCCTGGAGAAATATATGTTTTCCATAGTGTTAGAGATCAAGTACCTGGAAATGCCCAAAATACTTATTGCTCTTACACTTCATTGTGTGTGACAGTCCTGCTTTACCTATACCTTTAACAATAGTAGAATTATCTGGATGACCTTTTTTGCAGAAGGTGATTACTACTTAGAAAATGCCCTCATGTATTTTCATTATTTATAAGAAACTTTTAAAATGCAAATTAGTGGCACAAACTACTAAAATGAAGTACACTTCTTTCCTATTTTAAATTTTAATCATTTTTTAATGTTTCTACGCGCTTACACATCTTAAGCCTCCTTATTGTTTTCTCTTCTTCCCTGTACCACTTTAGGCTTGGATAAGAAAATGCTTTGCTTCAAAAGATATCGTAAATTTCTATGCAAATACAATCCTATTAAAGTTCTGTTAACTCTCTTCAACCACGAGGAAAAAATTCATGTAATTTAAATGACATTTAAGAAACATACATGAGAGAATTCCCAGTTTTCAAAGGATGTTTCTGATAGATGTTTGGAGACATCAGCTGGAGCTTCCTGATGTCTGTGGACGTCACTGTATGTGTCTCCCAGACAGGTACTCAGACGAAGGGGTCAGGGTATGAATTTCTCGGTAAGTATGTTTCATCAAGTTCAAAGAAATGGTTATGCATGTGTGAAATGCCATTATTTTATCGTCAATGATAACGCCGTAAAAGGTTTTGGTCTTTATGAGAGATGGCCACGTACATGGGACAACATCTACAGGATGCTCGTATGGGTTGGAGCTAGCCAAAGCTGATATTTGTTTCACTGTAAATACTATTAATATAGGTTCTAAGCAGGTACTAATTTTGATTCATCTCTGTCATATTCACTTGTGGTTGATACAATCAATTTGTTTTTCTGTGATTTCCAATTCTGCTAAGTAAGTGTGTTGATGATAGAATATTATACTAGTTTTGATTCGTCTCTGTCTTATTCGCTTTTGGTTGATAACTTGATACAATCCATTTGTTTTTCTGTGGTTTCCAATAATGCTGAGTAAGTGTCCTGATAATAGAATATTATATTACAGATCAGGTTATTTTGCTGCAACTTACCCTTTGGACACTGCTGGTCCTAGTTCTTCATCTGTTACAGAGTTGGGTTTATCTGGGTCTTTTTCGAGTGGAGGAGGCAGTCAATCGAGTCTTCCAAATCCACCGATGGTTAATAACAAGTGTCGAGAACCTATGGACTTTGTTAGTGACGGTGATGAGGATAATGGAGATGAAAGATGCCTGGATTACAAAGAAGATCCTGAAGTTAGAATGGACCTTACAGATGATTTGCTACATATGGTATGCTTCTATTTATCAAAGCCCCTACTTTGAGATGTGAGAGTTTGTTCGAAGGTCTTGTCATGAGGGTTCATTTGAAAGGTCTTGACGTGAGTTTATTTGAAGCTCTTGTCATTTCAAGATTTTTTGAAATATCCTGATGTCTTATTTCTAATTGTTTCGAGTTTATTCTTGCAGGTATTTTCTTTCCTGGACCATTCAAATTTATGCAAAGCAGCCATAGTCTGTAAGCAGTGGCAGGCTGCTAGCATCCATGAAGACTTTTGGAAATCTTTGAATTTTGAGAACCGCAAAATTACCCCAGAACAAGGTATATATCTGCCTACCTTTGTTGTAGCACACATGGACCTAGCTTAATGATTTGTAACTCTTGTTTGGGACAGTGTTTCTAATGTGTCGGAGATACTCAAAGGCTGTGGAGCTAAATGTTCGGGGTGCTCCCTTTGTGGATGAACTTGTACGTGAAGCAGTGTGCTCTCTTAGGTGAGCATTGTCAACTCGTTCAGTTTGTCCATGAATTCTTGCTCTACCATTATACAATTTTTCCTCTCTTTGATTTTTTTACTCACACATTTCTCTGTACTTTATTAGACTTTTGTATGTTTCTTATGGTATTGAAATACCTTGGCATCCAGGAATCTTGAAGTGCTAGTCTTAGGTAAAGGGGCTTTAAGTGAGGGTTTTTTCAATGGGTTAGTCGATTGCCCTGTATTGGTTCGATTGAGTATTTCTGAAGCAGCATTGGGAAGTACTTCTCAAGAGATACAGGTTCGACATGATTCATTGAAACATCTTCAGATCACAAGGTGTCGTGTAATTCGGATTTCCATCAGGTACGGTATATACTTTTTGCGTGTCTCCCAGTATGTCTTGAATTTAGAAACATTTGGATGTGAAATAGCAGTTCAGACCATGACATCTGACCTATTTAATTATGAACTTCAAAATAACCTGCAGGTGTCCACAGTTGGAATCCTTGTCCCTTAAACGCTCAGGCATGGCATCTGCCATGTTGACTTGTCCTCAACTCCGTGTACTTGATGTGGCTTCTTGCCACAAGCTTTCAGATGCAGGTGTTCGTATTGCGGCAACTTCCTGCCCACTGTTAACGTCTTTAGACATGTCGAATTGTTCATATGTCAGCGATGAAACACTTCGGGAAATTGCAGCTGCTTGTTCAAATCTTCATGTTCTTGATGCATCTTACTGCCCAAATATTTCTCTGGAGGTGATTATTTCTCTGTTAAGGTCTTCTTGTTCTTGATTGTTGTTATGTGCTTCTCTAAAATATTTGCAAGGTTTTTGTATGATTAATTTTTTCATTTTTGATGTCCATCAGTTCTTGTTATATTGAATTGTCTAAACAAAAATGCAACCTACTTTGTTTTTAGGCCCATTTATTTCAAATTAACCTCTCAACAGAGCATCGGATTAGCATTTGCTCTTCGCATTTTGACACACTGTTGCACTCTTTATCATGAAATTGACATTTATGTTTGTGTACTATTTAGTGTTAAGATTCTTTTTGTCCTTTCTTATTTTTTTAAAAATCAATGTTATTTTCTGGTTTAATATACATTTTAATTGCTTACTTTTCCAGTGCAATTGATGCCTTCTGGTCGTCAGTAGATATCAATATATTTTCTTCCTCTATGATGAAATAAGTGTGATGTATGCTTTTGAAGGCTGTTCGAATGCCAATGTTGATTGATATGAAACTCCACAGCTGTGAGGGGATTAATGCTTCATCAATGGCTTCCTTATCGCACTGTTTTATGCTAGAGGTAAACATCAGTTTTCTTTCATTGAATTGTTTAGCCATCCTGGAGAAATTTATTATTTGTAATTACTAAGGCTTTATGAACTTTTTGCAGGCACTTCAACTTGATTTTTGCTGGTTGCTAACATCAGTCACACTAGATCTGCCCCACCTTCAAAACATAAGTCTTATCAATTGCCGAAAGTATGTTTTAAATGTTACGGTGACATACTTACATTTTTCAGTACTAACAGCATGGTGAAGGTTCCGGCATGGATCACTCATATATCTTGATTGTTTTTAACACAGATTTGTGGAGCTAAACTTGCGTTCTCCTGATCTGTCTTCAATCAATGTCTCAAACTGTCCTATACTTAATCGCATTGACATCATATCAAGTGCACTAAAGGTACACATGGGAATGGTTTCTTAATTTCATGCATTTAACACTTTCATGTGCAGTTTGCAATTTCTAATTTTAGGTTGATTATATTTTCCTTATCCTATGCTAATAATCAACATTGTTGCCTTGAATATTAATTTTCAGAAGTTGGTGCTTCAGAAGCAGCAGAGCTTGACAACAATTTCTTTGCAATGTTGTCAGTTATGTGAAGTTGACCTTACAGAGTGTGAGTCATTGACAAACTCAATTTGTAAAGTCTTCAGTGAGAATGGAGGGTGCCCAATGCTCAACAGCCTAATTGTTGATAGTTGTGAGGTGTGTGTGATAGATTTATTGTTTTATACTTTCTTCAACCACATTGACTGCCCAACTATCTTCATTTGATTATAATTCAGCACCATGACTGAAAGTACGACATCCTTGGGTAGATATTTTTCTATTTTGGGGAAAGAAATTTTGCTCTGCCAAATCTTTATGTGCTTCTTATAAAAAACGTGAGCACATGAAACTTGTCAGTCAATATGTGTTTATTGGGACATACTTGTATTTTCTAACACTCTCTCTTTCATCTATGTCTTGCCTTAAGTTGTGGCCAGGAGAATAGAGCAGTGTATCTATATATCCTTAACACAACAAATATAGGAATACTGAGGATTATAAGACATGTTTGTTTGTGTATGTCCTAAGGCTGGGAAAGGAAAATCAAAATATTTTATTTTTCTTGTACATTTGAAGGAATTTGTTTGCTCTTTGCCCTGTGTGTTGAGGCATTTGTGTGCGTTTAGGGCCATTTCTGATGTCACGGTTCTAAATTTTGCCCCTTGTCATTTTCTAGTCCACCTTTGCAATCTCACGTTAGAAACTTTCAATAAACTTAGATACTTGTAACTTTCTAAGGACTTCTGAAAGTGTTTGGGAAACATTTCCTTCCTTTGCATGGAAATATCTAAATTCCAGGTGTTGAAAGTGTTTGGAATTCTAGAAATGAGCAAGGCATAGACATATTGATAAGTTAGCTAGTGTCTGCAGTTGGCCTTACAACTATAAAATCTGATAAACTGGAAACTACGTATCGGCCTTTACATCTACAGGTTTATTGAAAATGCCCTTTTGTTGAATCTAGATTGCTTGTTAAGCTGCATATGTTAGCCTCAAAGATTTTTACTCTTGCCTGTAGAGGTTGATATTAGCAATTCATATCCCATTTACATTTATATTGCATCATGAACACAAGCTGTGTTAGAAAATGTAGGAATCGTTTGGGGAGGTAGGCAAAGTACTCTGTTAAACAATAGAATTTCGCACCGCTTTCTTGTATAAATGAAAACAAAAGTATCGTATTTGAATCATTCACAAAGATTGAATTGAAAAATTACAAAAATCTACAATTTTAGATTTCTAGTTAGAATAAAATGGAGATTGACCACCTATTTATACAAGCATGAAAGCATCTAAGAATTGAAGTTACATTAGATAAAAATTCTAAAATTAGATTTTTCTTATGACTACATGGGATAAGTACTTACAACACCACATAACAAGCTATGATAAGTTATGACATGATATGACTAGAGCTTTAAGGTGAGGACTTGTGGAAGAGGAGTTATAAGATGGAGAGAGGAACAAATGCATTAACTAGTATTAATGTGCTTTAGAGCGAGCACTTGTGGAAGATGAGTCATAAGAGGGAGAGAGGAACATAAGAATGAACTAATATTAACGTGCATGCCCTCATAACACACCGCTGAATGATATGATGGTGACCCCTCGTTAATTTGGGATGTAAAAATAATATTCCTAAACATAGGAATTAAACATTAATTCTAACATGTTGAGGAATACTTGGAACTACATGTCAATGACTTATTAGTTAATTGTTCCCATGCCATATCAAAGTTGAGCTGCATCTATTCCTCTATAAATCATGAAGCATTATGTCTCTTGACCAGATTTTAGCATTGTTGAAATGGCTTTTCTAAGATTTCTAAATAAATATATATTTAAACTTGTAAAATCATTAAATGATATGGCTCTCGATATATATTCAACCTGCTATGAATATGTTTGAACTTTGTACACTTAAATTGATGTTTCAATCCGAAAGGCAAATATGATAATATCATAATATTAAACGGTCAAACTTTGAATAGTTTTATAAATTTATAATAGGTACATAGTACAAATGTTGCAAATTACAATGTATGGAAAACAATAAAGACAACTCAACATTCGCTATAGTCTCTATTAATTTAAATTTTTTCATCTTTGACTGCGATGTCTTCAGGGTTGCAACTTTAAAGACAATAAAATGAGTGTGATTCATGCTTTTAGGGTTGCAAATGCAATTTAAAATATTTTTGAGGTCCATATTTGACTTTGACTAGCAAAATAAGGGAAAAAAAATGAATAAAATGTTTTATTGGAGGTATGCCCAGCAAATGGCCATGGCATGCCTCAGCCCCAATGGGTATATGCTTGGGTACATCCTCATACATACTTGGGGATGTACCCGCAGTGGCTGGGGCGTACCCTGGCCGTTTGTTGGGCTTATTGCCCCTTCTACCTGTACTCGTACTCGTACCCAGGGGGCATAGGGACGTATCCGGTAACATAGCAAAGAAATAAAATAAAGTAATAAAAAACACATTGCAAACCCTAAAAGTTAAGTTAAACACAAAAAAACATAAGATAAAAGAACACCAAACATGAAAGCAAAACACAAAAGCAAAAGCACTTATCTCTTATTATCTCATTGCACACTTACGTTCCAGTGCAAAATACTTAAGCTTCATCAAAGGACATTGTAATCATTTTCTTATGCTAATTGAGGAGCCCATTTATTGTGAAGGTGATTTGAGCAAACTTCGAAGGGGTATTTTTGGATATAAGGTACTTTAAAATTTTAATTTCTATTGTTTTTTTCTAATTATCATTTTGTTTTCAATCTTCACACCTTTTCTTTGATCTTGATTTCATTTTATTGTTTTTTTTTGGGTCAATTATTTTATAAGTTGTCAAGTAATGTAGGCTGTGCCCTAGGGTTTGTTTAGTTTGGAATAATGTGTTGGTTTTTTAACTTGTAGCTAGATATACAACAATGTCAACAAGTTCTACCTCCGTTGGCCAATTCCGATTCAAAATTGATCCACAGTCATTGCTTTGAAAGTATGTGAATGATAGGTAGGTTCCAAGTGGTGGGGGGTATATTTGGAAATGCAATTATTGTGATAATAGATATGTTAACTCATAGTTGGGTGAAGTCCCACTAATGTCACATATCTAATGTGGGCATCGAACGTTGCGAGGGGAAGAAAGATTATCTAATTCCAAAATAAAAAATCCTTGAATACATCAATGAGTAGGAAAAAACAAATGCAATCCATGCCATGAAATCAGGTCACCTTTTCTCAAAAAAAGCCAAAAGATCAAGGAAGCCACTAGTTGTCCCAACTCTTCATTGCTGTTACCTAGTTGTGGCCATGACACATCCATTTTGGGCGACTCCCTCCATGCATGAAAAGGATTCTCCTCTTTCACACGAGAACAAATGGACGATTGGAAAGGTCTTTTCAAAACGAGGCTAGGGATATTATTGTTGAGCATATTGTATGATATATGTTTGTATATGGTGAACTCAATCAACAAGGCCCCAAAAGTTTACAAAGTGCTAGGTATTGGCAAAGGAGATAAAACAAAAGGGAGAAGAATGCATAGGTATTGATATTAGTTGCTGAGTTGGAGATTCTGTCCAAGGTTGATGTCAATCATGTGAGTTATATTCCCACCTTGATTACCACTTTTGTATGCTTTTCTATATTTTTATTTTATTTTTTTCCATCTCAACTTTGTGCTTTATTGGTATATAAGTCACTCTTGGATTTGAGTCATCTTTGCACATTTTTTACTTTTTACCAGTGCTGTGAGCTTGTGACTTCCAAGAATGGAATATTCTTGTTCATAGAGGGCTTTCTCCTTTTAGCAAGAGAGGCTCTAGTACATGCTTGAAGCTTAGGCTTGGTCTTCATCAACAGTTTTTTATTTTTCGTTTTGACATTAAAATTGTCAAAATAAAGCTCTCACTGCATATGCCAATCTCTCTTTTTGCAGCATGTTCAGATTTAGCTTTTGTACAACCTTTTTGGGGCCACCTTGGGAAACAGGCTAGAATTGAATTTCTCTTTTCACCCTAATATTTGACCAGAAGATAGAGGAAAGTTTTTACACAAATATTTCCTTGTGTGTTAGATCCTAATTTGGTCTCCAAATGACTGTTTTGGGTGACTGATTTGTGCCAAAATTCAAATTTTCCTGTATCTTCATGAAATTCTGCAGGGATGTTTTTTTAATATTTCTGAACTTTATTCTCTTTTACTGCAATATATTTTTTGAGCTATTCCACGTTTATTGTCCAATTTTATCTTGGGAGCTATACCATGGCAGTGTTCATTTCTACTTATTCTATTGTCTGATAACAACAATGTTCCCTTTAAGACGACTCTCACATGCAATTTCAAGTTGAATGGTCTTAATTTCTAGTTTTGAAAACAGAAAATATAGGATCTATTTCATTGCAAAATTCCCTTGATTATTTTGAATGAGTTGGTGTTAGAGCCTGTGATTGTCAAGGAAAAACAAAAATTCTTGCGTAGACCAATGAAGGTTCAAGGTTTTCTTTGAGTGGAAATTGAGCATGATCTCCATCACATTCGCGAGAAGGCATTGTAGAAGCTTGAGAATATATCAACAAAGTCCTTGCTCAAGCCAATGATATTGGCATTGCCCAAAGCAATTGTGATGAGCAAAATGCAGCCTGCTGTTTGTGATTGCGTTAAAGGTTTTCTTGGAAAATTCTAAGGATTTGAAGTTGCAACTTGAGGGAAGCTGATTTGAAGTATCACTAGTCTGACAAATGCTACATTCTTCAATTTTTCTTCCCAAGCATAGTGTTTTGTCTCTTTTTATTTTTCCATGTGCAGTACATACATTAGCATCCTTGGGGATTATGTTTATTTCAAGAACAAGTAAAATGAATCAATATGAATAAGCTTGGTTCTTTTTCTCATGCACATGTAGCCAAGGGAAAAAACTTGCAATAGAGGCGACATGAATTACTAAAGAGGAATTCCCAACCTTATGACTCAAAGAAGTTACCTTTTTAGAATTCAAAGAGGAGCTTTAACCATTTTGGAAAGTATGGCCATGATAAAAAGTGACGTTTGCTAAAAAGGATGATTGGATTGTTAATTCTAGTGCATAAATCCACATGATCCATGATGCCTCTTTTTATGAAATATATTGATAAAATAAAAATTGTGGTGAGAAGATTTATGTGTGCAATAACAACACATTAAATGTGTGATGTTCTATTTTTCATATAATTTTAATAATTAATAAAATTGCCGGAATAGTAATTTTAATCATTCGAAAATATAAGACAATTAATTAATTATTAAAATAAAACTATCTTGGATAATTATTCGAAGTACCGGAAAAATGGTTTTAACCATTTGAAAAATGAAGTGAATTTTAATGATTATTCTAAGA
Organism: Torreya grandis; assembly: GCA_037957365.1. Classification (NCBI taxonomy): domain Eukaryota; kingdom Viridiplantae; phylum Streptophyta; class Pinopsida; order Cupressales; family Taxaceae; genus Torreya; species Torreya grandis. Next base: position 2,932,689 of record JARHVA010000011.1, read on the forward strand.
GGCTTTATAATTAATAAATTGTTTGAAAATTGATTTTTATAACTTTAATTATTAGAGCAATTTAATTAATTATTTAAGCGAGGACCCAATTATTTAATCTGCCAAAAAATGATTTTAATTACTAATTTATTAAGGCAAGTTAATAAAATTAATTCAAAAAGGCCTAAAGTGAAATTAAAAAGAATGTTGGCTTGGGAGCTAACACAAAAGAAAGGAAAAGATATTTTAAAAAGGGCAAGTGAGGCTTATGATGTATTTTATGTTTCCAAGGTGGTTTGGCTCCCTTTAGAAGGTATAAATACAAGGTGAAGATTACAATGGAGGATACGCTGAATTTTGATAAATTATTCTTCATGCTTGAAAAAAATTATTGGGATGCATGTCCAATAGAAGTTTACTACTGTGGTGTTGATCAATCTTAAAAAGGTGTCTTTTGACACCACATTTGCTAAAGAGATTTTGTTCTTGCCTTAGAAGTGGGGCGATTCACTTTGAGGAGTTCATGTGAAGTTTTGTGAGGGTTTTGAGGTACATTTCTTGCATGTTATCCATGTTAAATATTTATCCTATTTTTGCAAGTGGAGCGAACCATCTAGGAAGCTTAGATCAAGGGTTTGGAGGCCTCTTTTAGTCTATTTTATGCAAATTAAATATTTTAATTTTATTTGCTAATTTTCTGCGTGTTGGCGTGAAGTATTGGAGGTTTTGTGGAAGGTTTGAAGCCCTAAATTGATAAGAAATTAAATAATAATTTTCAGATTATTATTTAATTATTTTTGACAGAAAACTAGGGTTTTCAGAATTTCAGAGCAATTTTTGGTGACCTTTCCATTAAAGGAAAATTTCAAAATTATTTTTATTTGATAGTCATTATTTTAATGATCCGTTTGAGCTCTTGTTTGCATCATAATTCCAAATATTGAAGGAGTTATGAATTTTTGAAGTTTTCAGTTCGTAGGAATTAATATTTGTTGAGGGCAGATTTTTAGCAAGGGTTTGAAACGGAAAAATATTTAGAACAATTGTATTTTTGGAATTAAATTAGATTTTTCAGCCATCATAAAGTGACATTTGAGTTGCAATAATTTGGCAAAAATGTATTTGTTTCGTGCATTTAATTTTTTGATTGTTTCTGCAAGTATTCAGTTAATTTTGAGACAAGTTATTGGTTGAAAATCATCTACAAAACCCTACTATTGAGGCGTCTAGGGTTTCTAGGGCTTAACAAGGGTTTTTGAGCTTATTTTGCAAACTAGGGTTAGCTGATTTTAATTTTAGAATTTTCGAACTTAGGGGAAAACCCTTTTTGCATGAAATCGTTTCGTTTGGGGACATAATAAAATGCAACCAACTTTGGATATAGTAAATGGGCAACTTTTTGATGTCTATCATGTATCTAGTTTCAGAAGGAATTTGCTTTTATTACACCAAATTACACAAATAAGGAATGACTCTTTCCTCATTTTAGTCTCTCTTTTCCCCTAAGTAAATACAGTGGGGGGATGCTAGTAAGAATATTTACCTAGATATTGCATAAATAGCCATCATATGACGTATTATGTACTATGTTGTTCTTGGTGTGGATTTTGTTTTCCTTTTCCTTTTTCCCTATTTGAGGAATCTTCCACATGTGGCGTGCTTCGGCTTGTGCTTGTGCATGCTTTGTGGGATCTTCCACTCCTCCACTTGTACTTATGCATGCCTTATTTGCAAGTCTATAAATTAGGAGCACTTTCTTATATTGTATATATTTTATTCATGTATTGTAACCTGCTAGCAGCACTTGTTCTTAAGCTTTCTTTGTTTATTTGGATGCTATTGTATCCCCCTTATATTGCATCTCCTGCTTGTGTATATGCTTCTCTTAATATGTTTTTCAATAAACATTATGTGATTATCTGGAAACTATTGTTATCCCCCTTATATTGGGTGTTGGTGTTCAACTTGTGTATACTCTTTTATGTTTGTGTTTCTTTACCAATTTTATTGTGTGTACGTTATATTCACAAGGCTAGGTTCTAAGCATATTTAATGCAATGGACAAATATGTTTTCTATTCTGATTTGTGTGCCATACACGTTTGGATTTGTTATTGTCTTTGGATCACTGTGGTTTGAGATTTTGATAACCATTATTCTTAAACGAAGGAAAGTTCAAACCCTCCATTTTATCCAAAACCTAAGGAGGACTTAGTTACTTGGGAAGACCCTTTAGCTACTTAAGCCAAAGGAATACATGGAAGGCAAGGTTAAAGAGTCAAAAGGAAATAAAGTAGGATGTTAGGCCTATGGAGGTTGAGGTCTATCAGCATCCACACCATTGTGAGAGGCAACTATCATGGAAGCAACAAGGTTATATAAAGGTAATTTTTTAGGTCACCGCCAAGTGAGACACCAATTTGGTGTATGGGAACCCCCCTGTGGAAGCCCCAAAGAGGTTTGTTTTTCCATTTACCTTATATATTGTTCAACAAGTTGTACATGACCTACCCTCTGAATTTGAACTTATACCTTCTCCTTGGATTACACATACCTTCACCATTAAGAATACTTAGGTTGTAAAATAGTGGAATTCTCCACATCACATGGACAACACCCATGAAAATACATGGAATGGTACAATCAAAGGTGAAAAAATTATGGTGGATGGTACCGTCAAAGGCAACACCTATCAAGATCACATATGGATGCATTGATGATTGAGCATGGCAACATTTGAATGCAAATTAAAAAAAATTATACTAGCTGGTTTTTAGCATGCATTGAGGGCAAAGCATACTAAGGGGAGATGGCTTGTTATGTGCATATTCTCATTCTATTATGATGAATATTATGTACCTATTCCCATGCTATTATGATGTATATTAAAGTTATGGAGTGGATGACACGTGGCATACATAACCCTTGGTTAGTTATGCATGAACTTGTGGGTTAGGGGTTCACTTTACCCTAGGGTCATTAGGCTATAGTGATCTGTAATGTCTTCAAGTATTATGCCTTGTTTGAAATTGAATGCAGGTTTATTTTTATCCATGTTGCAACTAGTCAAATTTATCAAATGGCATTGATTTTAGATGTTGTTAGTGCCGTAGAATATGCAGTAGAAAGATTACAACACTTGCATACTATACACAACTAGGAAGGAATGGAAACAAACACACAACACGAAAATTTTAACCTGTAAACCCCAATGCAAGTAAAACTAGTTGGAGGTGGCAACTGTACATCTTCCTCTTCTTCCCTTTGATGAAATGGTTCAATACAAAGAGCTCATATAGCATACAACTTACCCTCTATGTTATCTCGTATATTCCTAACATTGTGATGGAAGAATTACAAGCAACATAGAATAGTTTGTCAGATCCATAATCTTTGACACAAAAATCAATGCAATTTTTTTTTATAAAAAATAGATAAGTGTTTTAATTATATCTTAAAACAAAACATACTTCATTCTCAAAGTTTGGTAATGGAAACATGCAACTACACATTGAGATGCACATGCAATGCCAAAACATTATGCATTTAATATTACACAAAATAGAAACTTATAGTTCATTTCACAATCATTATTCACTTCTTGTGACGTGGTCAAAATATTTATTTACATTAGAATAATTCTTTTGACACAATCTATTTACATACTTCTTTACAATTAGTCTTTCTCAAGGAAACATGTTGCGAAGTCACCAAGGCTAAAGGTGAAGTTATAATAATATGTTTCTAGGGTCTATAAGATGACCCTTGCTTATGATGATTTGTCTATGCCAAGGCTCATGTGTTCGATCCTACATGTAAGCCCTAATGATCTAATTCCCAAGACTTGTGTTCAACCTAGTGAGCTGCCTACATATTCATACATGAAATGAGGGTTTAGTGGAGTTTTGGTGCTTTATCAGCCTAGTGCACATGCACACGGATTAGAAGGATGCATCCACCAATAGGATGCCATTCGAAAATTATGGATTCCAATCCGTCTAACAAGGTGTAAACAACCTAGCTCAAGCTATCCACGATCCTTAATGCATTGGGTCTATGTACACCAAGATCTCTTATTATCCTCACTAGGGATAGCACCATTCTTTCCAATTTTCTAAGGGTTGAACTAAGGGTCAAAAGCATGTTTAGCGTCGAAGAACTAACCCTTAGGGTTTGTCACTAATGCTCGTGCCCACTCACCGAGCTGGTTATATATTGGCTTATGCGCACCTGCATAAGTGGAATCAGAGTTGGATGTAGTTCACCTATTTGCAAGCACAAGTGTTAGTCCTTTTTGCAAAAGCAATTGGTATTTGCCACACAACTCCATAAGGTTAACTCTCATAGTTACCCCCGCAGGTAAACATTGCGGTCATTAATTGGCCCACTCATAGTTAGTCCTCACTACAAAAGAGCAACAAGAGACTAGGGCCTATAGCTATTGTTCCTAACAATAGACTACATTGCTCACACAACAAACCGCTATCTTCATCTATTGTGTCAAGGCTTCCAAGTCAGGGCTTGCTGCCAAGTGGAGACAATGAATATTATCTATAAACAATATCATTCTTTGCAGTCTCTATATGTCATAGTTTATAAGACAATCCTGTATAAGTGATACGTGCATTGCCTAAAAAGTCTTACGCACATTACTTCATAGGTTTTATAGTCGATGTTGTCGGTGATTTATCCACCAAGTGATTTAACTTAGGCCCAATTCTACATTAAGTTCGATTTATAGATCCTTGTTCAAGTCTAGTGTTAGATAAGTATGGTTTAAATCTTAATATTATGTACTAATCATTTGAGAAGTGATATGCGTAGCGATGTTCGTCATAGCTTCATATTATAGTCATTAGCAACAACACTAGTGCAAATTTAGTTTAGCATAGAATAAAGTATCATCACAATGTTATCAAATTGAGATGTACAATTTAACTTTATTCGCAACTAGTAGTTTTTTCTAGGTGACTTAACTAAAAAGGCTTGTGTCCTCTAGTGCAACAAAAACTCAATGAGAGCGAAGAGGGATTATGATTCATGTTTTCAAGGCTTCCATAATTTCACAATAGTAATAACTAATCCAACTTATTATTGGGAACAATCTATTGTAGGGGAAAACCAATTTTCTGTTTTCACTATAGTTCAATATTAATTGATTTTAGATGTGATAAGGGATGCTCTTATGTTTTCAAATCAATAGAAATGATAATAAGGGAGGGGGGCTAACTCACAAAATTCTCTAAGGTTAAGGTTATTCATATTTAAGAAAAGAGGCAATATAACAATTGAGATCAACTGTTATAAGAAAATAATCATTTATCCTATCAAGGCATAAATAACGGCTATGACCAAGTCTCTAGGGCTTCATAGGGTGTTCCATCATTACTAGATTGAAATTTTAAGGTCTTCATTGTTCAAGTCTAAAACTTAAAAATAGAGAACAAGGCATCATTATACCTTAAATAATGTCCCAAGGATATATTCATGGTTTAGGTGAAACTAGATCTTAGTAGTGAGACTACTCATCACGATTGGTAAACCACCACCTCCACATAAAGGTCCAAAAGACTATAATATCTTTACTTTATTCTTGATGTCTTAATCATCGTGGTTACGGTACATGCACTTGGCTTGATTATTTTAATGTGTGTTTAAATGGAAGGAGCAAGGCTTGTTTGAACTCAGATCAATAAACTTGTAAATATGAGTCCACATTAAAATACCAAAATGGGGTGCTTGGTCTTTTATTATCATTATTTTTTTATTAAAAAAAAAAATTTATAATAAGCTTTCCATAGTTTGAGCTGCTATTGGATAGTGAAACATGAAACATGACAGACAAACTGAAAGCCAAACCACAAGAGTGTCGAGATTGCAAATGCCTATACTCTTCATATCCTTCACATTCATAGCAAAGAAGGTTTAACATATTAATAAGTTAGTCATTGTCATGAATATGTGTCTAGGACCACCAACTAGTCATTCCGGTAATAGGATGGGTAATAAAAAAAAGAAAGATCATTTAGGGGCCATGTTAGAATTGGCTTGAAAACAAAAAGTTATGTAAATGCAATTATGTAAACCAGACCTCAAACCCGGATTAAAGTTCAATTGCAGTTAGTTCCTGACAGAATTGTTTACCCATTTTCCAACACCAGAATATTGGAATTCTCAGTGAGATGAATACCATACTTTCAAAAATTTCAAATGGTTCACGAGCATTATCTCATTGTCTCTAATTGCCGGGGACATGATGTAAATTTAGTATAAAAAATCAAAACCACAGTCCATCATATGTGCTAGTTGGAGGAATTAAAATGCTTTGTGATTAGAAAAATACAAAGTTTAGATCCAGTGATGGTAATTTATGGATGATGCATTCATGATGTTAACTTTCAAAAGATGAACGTGGAGTTGCTTTTGAACAAGCATACACCCAAAAAAGAATTCAAATTACCCAAATAAAGAAAGCGAGAAAAAAATATAATTTTACATCTGGTCAAAATAAAAGAGAATACTCCTAATTTTGTGCAGTATATTGTCACCAAACACCATAAATCAACTTTACAATATTATTTTAAAAGATAGCAAGGTGTAAGGATTGCCTGGGCTGGAGAAGAGGAAGGAAGCTCTTTGAATGGCGTAACTAGACCCCAAACGACCCTGATGATGTTGGTACATGCCTATTGGTGCCCCTTGCCTCTCTCTAAGCTTGCTGTCTGCTGCACGCAGTCACTCCTCAACAAATTTCTCCCTTTCTTGATAAAAAGCTCCTATTTTGGCACAAGCTGGAAGTATGCTAGCAAAGATGAATTTATCAGGTTGGAGGTTGCATTTGGTGAAACAACATCAATGCTTTGGGAGGTTGCCTATGCCTTCTGTAAGCCTTCTACAGGGCTATCTTGGATATGCAGGGCTTTTCTACATAATGCTGTGATATTGAGATTGGAAGAGGATGGCCTGCATTGGCATTGACATGTTATAGTTATAGTTGAAGCGCTGGAGAAGGGTGTTGTGGTGTGACCGGTTGACAAGGGCGGTTTCTTGGACAACTATTAAATCATTGCAGGTTTAGCAGTTAGCAGCTTCCCTCCACCTGACACTGTTGTCCCATGAAGCAAGAAATTAGTGCTTTAGGGCTTGGTCCGATCTTCTTCATTACATGCATTACCATTTGGAGGCCATTACAGTTTACAATTTTTAATTTATCATTAAACATTTACAATTTAAAGGTAAGTATAAATATTACCAATGCAGGGCAACTTAACCACACCATCTAATCAAGACAGTGACTGTGGAGCCACAAAAGGGACAGCTCTTAAATGCACATTTGTTAAAGAAAAAGTCAAACAAAAAGTTATTGAAGGCTATCATAAATAAAGGCGGCTACCATCATAGGCAAACAAAAAGATTAGGGTGTCCTTGCCCTTGGGACCTGGGGATTATAAAAACTTGTGCCTTCATAGTAGGTTCTTGGTCCACCATCACGTGCTCAACATTCTTAGAGCTATAACAACAAATTTACCTTTTAATAAATTTCAAGGAGTTAAGGGGACCCACTATTAAATTTTTTTTTCACATTTTTTTTTTCTTCACAATGAAGACTTCACTCCTCTGTTGCATACTTGTTTTTTTTTCTAATGTTTTGTTTTGAAATGTGTAGATATTTGATCACTTATACCTATAACTATTTCTTAGTACAAAATTATCATGTCTATATATATATATGTATGTTTTTAATTATTATTATAATTAGTTTTATAAAACATATATATATATATAAATAGTCACCTCAGGATATATATATATATATCCTGAGGTGACTATTTTTGATTCACCACTAACCACATTAGTTAGATATCTCCAGTTCTCTCTCTTTTTTTTTTTTTTTAACGAATTTTTCTTGCTGAATGCCACCAAATGGCATCAACTTCGTTGCCCTACTTGTGTTGGGCTCGAGAGACATTTGCTGGAAATAAACTGTTCAAACTCCACCATAAGCCAAAGATATCACAATTTTAAATGCCTTCTCTAAGCAAGAAGGAAAGGTTGAAACCGCTTTACGACGGCCAACTATAGACATCGCACGCTAATATGCTAGCAAAAAGCGATGTTAAGAGATATGTATTCCCATGTCAAAATTCGGCATTAATCTTATTTGAAACTAGTCTGCCGACATGCTCAAAACCTATTCATGATGCTCACTTATTTACATACAATTGCATCATTAAGTGATAACATTTGCATAGTCAGTTGTTTGGCAACATGGTCTTCCAGCAAGCACGCCATAACCGAAGTCAACAGGGAAGGAAATCCATTCGAGCACTTGATGTGACAAAACTACATTAGGAAGACCACAATGTCTATCAGCCACTAGGGTTAGATTTCCTTCCTATTCACATTGTAAGTGAAAAATGCGTTGAAAAACAAAAATTAAGCCAATAATTCTAAAGAAGGCCACTGCAAAATAGGAGGGGCATTACATAATTATGGTCATATAACTCACTACTCACTACTATTCTTTCATGTTCATTCACCAACTCAGTCTGACACTCCTATAGACCATTGTTCCATGATCATCGGTTGTTATTTTCCTCTCACGGCCATTCTTGTACATAACTATAGATGTCCCTTCAAATAACTTAGCTTTTCTATCTTTTAGAATGAAAAGACCAATTGATTTCTATCCTTACCATGACTGATCAGCTGATGTGGGCAAAATCGCCACTCAATGCAGAGTGGTAGTTACATTACTGCTTTGACAGTTACGAAACCGCCTATTTTGCAAAACTGCCCCACGGTTATCAAACTGCAAAAAGTCCTCTACCTTTAAGGGTCTATCTTTAGCATGCGAATTTGAAATCACATGTTTTTTTAAAAGCACATAACTTTCCGAGAGGAATTCAAATATGTAATCACATTTGACTTTTAATGAAGAATACTTTCTGTTTCACCTTCACGAAATAAACAATGTCTGGCTAGGAGTAGCAATGCAGAACATTGCGACACATCAACTTTTCCTTCATTTTGTTGATTTTGACTTGTGTTGGATTCTCATGTAGCTTTTGATGAATTATATGGATCCTTACGGATCATACCTCCGCGTTTTGGGTGGCTTTTGGTCCCACAAAAGCTTCCTTATGAGATATCAAATGATTATCCCTCTATCTCTTTTGAGCTTTTGTGTAGTTCTTGGTGTTTGGCCTTGATCGTGACCTGTCAATTTGCTTGAGTTTTTGTTGTAGTTCGTCTACACTTTCCCCTGTCACACATCTTTCCTTGCCTCCCCCTTAGTTGATCTAAATGAGATGTTTATATCCATAAAAGAACATATAGGAATCTGCAACTTTTAACCTCTCCTCCTATGAAAGAGATGCTGATGGATTCTCCTCTTCCAATGAAAGGGATGAATTGATTTTCAACTTCTTGTTTTTGCAATCTGATTGGTTGTGTGTGAACTCACCATGCTTATGCTACAATGCACATTCATGGTATTGCTTGGTGGAATTCCTCAATGATGCTCCCTTATTGACATTGGGCTGATCATGCTCTCTTATTGACGTTGGGGCTGATCATGCATCTTATTATGATTTTACTAGTAGAATCTCTCGATACTAATCCCTGATGTTGCGTCATCCTCTTCCAATGAAAGTGTGATGCTCAATTCCTTTCCTCCTATGTGAGAGTGAATTGAATTGGTCTTCCATCGAGTTGGCTGTTGCAATTTGTTGCTTCCAGCTGCAATCTAATTGGTCTTGTGGTTCCTCCGTGATTCTTCCTCAAACTTGTCCGCTCATGGTTGTCCCATGATATCCTCTATTGGTGGATTTGGTTCCCCAGTGCTGCTCTCCTGATGATGAAGGTGATCATGCATCTTCCTCTTTCTCGATGAAAGAGTGATGCTCTTCTCGTTGTGCCTTTCCTCTTACCCATGAAGAGTAAGCCAAGCAGAATGTTGTAATAACTCATTTGTTAGCTGAAACATATTTGTTACAACCTCCATGCAATGCCAAAACAAACTACAATGTCTGCCATGTTCAATTTACATCGATTCTTCCTACAACAACATATTGTTATAGTGGAAATATACAATGGACAATGCCTAGTCATTGTCAATGTGATCAATTTGTGTATACTATAGTGCACCCATATCAAAACAAGATCTAAAACTTACTGCAACCATGTCCAATATGCATACAACTACTAAACTATGCATGCTTCATCTAGCCATATCTACTGCAGATCCTTATATGCATACTATGCATACTACATACATGTTGAAAGTAGTTGTCGACAATCATTGTGATGACGATAAACATACTTCAACAACTGTATGATGTTAAAATCAGACAAATACATCAATGTTGCAATTTTTGAAGTGCCCACATGCATGCTACAACAATTGAATGATACTGAAATGACTCTTCCTCATACTACAATCACTTGCGTATTTGCATTACAATAATTGTGAGGAGAGATTTATAAAGTAAAACAAAGGAGAAACACAGACTGAGCTTATTAACCATTTTTGTAATGCTTTTATTGTTAGAAGTTGCTGCCCAACCACATGCTTTGAAGGAGTGGCTATCTTCCTCTTTTCCCCTCCTTACCGTGCAACACAAGAAGTGGTAAGTGATAGAAATTGAAAAAATGCTATTTGCATGAAACGGTGAAAAAGAGACATGTGAGAGCTGTTCTCTCCTCTTTGACTTTTGTGCTTTGGTAGGCCCTTCTTCCCCTCATGTTTGTGACTGCCCATTGTTGGATTTACCATTTTTTAGGTGAAGATGTTGATGGAGTTTCCAACACTTTCTATTCCAATGCTCACTAACCTTACAAGGAGTACTTAAATTATTAGAGTTGCACTTACATACTCATATCAAGTGGCTTTTTACCTCCTTGGAGTTTGTCTTGAACATCCTCTTCTTGCTCGCTTGAAGAGTGGATTCTCTCTTTACCATTTCTCCTAGAGAGCTTGGGCTCCTTACCGATGTATTCTTTGTTCGTATCCATAAAATGGTTGCTCTTCTTACAATAAGCAGAAATAACCTGCTGCCAACAATCTTGTGGTACGCGACCTTTCTTTTTACTATTGAAACAAAAGATGGAAGACTTTTCTTTAGCATTCCTTCGTGGGCTGACCACATGCTTGCTTGCTTCCCTTCTTAGACTTGACAGTGGTGAAGTTGGTGGATTGTAATCTCCCCATTCCTCTTTGCATTTACATCATGTAGATTTAATAATGATGCTCTATCTTCTCCTTTATGACTTGAAGGCTGCCCTCTCATTGGAAGTGCTTCTTTGTCCTCTTGAGATAGGCCCATGCTTCCCTCTTCTTGTCTTGATTGCTGCCTAATCTTTGGAGACACCCTACAATCATCTTGAGGTTTCACAAAAATGATGTCAGAACAATATTTAGTTTCTTTGGGTTGTCCTTGGTTTGTAGATGGCATGGAGTCATCCTTCATGGAAGCTGCTCTTACTTGAGACATGCTAGAGCATTCTTCAATCTATTTTTACCATAACCAAGGCCTTCATTTTGAGTTCTTTCTTCAACTATGATGGGGTTGAAAATTTCTTGGCCATCATTGCCAAACCTTCTAGCATAACCCATATTCACTAACAAGTTGGAGTCGATACCCCTGGTATTCTTTTCAAACTTGCTAATGGATTCATTCAATGCATTATTGGAAGAAACAACATGTGATGGATTGCTTACCATGCATACCTCAGTCATGGTTTGAGCATCTTTGGTAGAGGCCTGCCCCCTTTTATTGGTAGACTCCTCTCCTTTCCACTCCAACGTTTGGGAGGAGCTTTGCCAACAGGTCTTGTTGCAACTCTTTTATGATTCCTATGGAGAACTCCCCATGGCTGGACCATTTTACTTGCAACCGACCAATCTTTGTTTGTAAGTGCTGCACCAGAGACCTAAGTACTCTATTCTCCTCTTGTACCAACATGTGACATTCTTGGAGTTCCTCAAGTCTTCTTCTAAAAGATTTGGTCATAGCTGTTCTATGCAACTACAGATTCCTGCAACACTTTGTCAAAGAACTTTTCATACAATATTGTTAAATGCACAAACTCTGATGGTTAACAACAATCTTTACAAGCCACAAGGAACTTGTAGCTATGATACCAAATGATTTGTAATTTCTTTCATGGATCATGCCTTGTTGGAAATTAAATGCAGATTTACTTTTATCCATGCTGCAATTTTTTGAACATATCATATGACTGGTTTTAGAGGGTGTTAGAGTGGTAGAAAGTGCAATCGAAAAAATACAATACTTGCATACAATACACAACTAGGAAGGAATGGAAACAAACACACACAACACAGGTTTAACCTAGAAATCCAAATGCGGGGAAACTAGTTGGAAGTGGTAACTGCACATCTTCCTCTTCTTCCCTTAAGTGAAATGGCTTAATACAAAGAGCTCATATAGCATACAACTCACCCTCTCTGCTATCTCTTGTCTCACTAACTTTGTGATGGAATAATTATAAGAAACATAGGATGGTTATGGTCATACAACTCACTACTCATTGTTTCTCTCATTTTCATTCACCAATTCAATCCTACACTCTCGTAGATCATTGTTCCAAGATCATCAGTTATTTTCTTCTATCACGACCATTCTTGTACATTCTTGTAGATGTCCTTTCGAATAAACAAGATTTTGAAACACTTAGAATGAGAAAGACCAATTGCTACCCATCCTTACCTCGACTGTTCAGTTGATGTGGGCAAAACCCTTGCTTAATGCAAAGTGGCAGTTATGTAACTGTCTTGATAGTATTAAAACCACTCCTAAGGGTTGCAAAATCATCCCAACAATTATGAAACTTTAAAATGTCTTCTACCTTTTGGAGGCCATATCTTTTGCATATGAACTTGAAATCACATGTTTTTTTTTAAGTGTATAAATTTTTGAGAGGAATTCAAATATATTATCACATGACTTTTGATGAAGAATACCATTTTTTTCACCTTCATGAACTAGACAATGTTTATTTAGGAGTAACAATGCACAACATTGTGACACATCAATTTTCTCATATCATTTTATTATAATTATATGAGGTACTGCGATGCAGGAGCATTCGGGTTCTACAAGAAAAGGCAAACAAACTTTTAGATTAGGAAATAAACCAATATCTACTATGCACAAACTTGTTGCATGCAAGCACTCCTAATGTTTGTTTTACGCAACCTTTTGTGTGCACGCGTTTGCTTGTTCATTGTTTCGTGTGATCGTGTTGGTGCATGTAGCTTGTAGTCACTTGTAGAACATTTGTGCAAGTCCTTGTTCAGTTCTGGGGAATATAGAAGGCTTGAAGTCTTTGTGAAGAATGTTGGTGCATAGTAGTACGAATTTGTAGATCATCATGCAAGAAATCTTTTACGCATCCTTTGGTTGCAAAGTGTTAAGACTTGACTTGCGAGGTTGTGACCTCCACGCAACTTGTCTTGTATGCAATTTGTTTTGGGCACGCATGTTCTTGTGATGTGTTATGGATAAGGAGACGTTAGAGTTACTAACCTTTTGCATTTAATTCTTTGAACCAAAGAAGATTGTTGCGATTTTATTTAGTGTCACTTTGTGATGTGCTTTGCCATGATGTATTATTCTATGATGTGTTGTGGTGCATTGGGATTGTATTGGACATTTAATTTTTGTGGCATTAATGGAAGTATGTGGGTCTTGCGCCTATATCATCATACCCCTACACTTGAGTGAGTTAGTCAACAAGCTTAAGGATTCATGTAGTATTTTGAGAGATATATATACTTGCAAAGACCGCGAGTTAGCATGAAAAGATTTGAATATTCGATGTAACACATCTCATTTGAGATTGTTGTGTTATTGTGTGTGCGAGTTGTATTTCCTATTGTTGAAATCGAATAAAGAACTAAGTTATTGTTGTTTCATTACTTTGCATTATTCTGCTATAGCAATTTTGAAGGCTTCGTGGTCTAAGGCATCTCTTCATTGAGACCCCTAACTATGAGTGCATCATTTGGTATTAGAGCTAGGTTTTCTTCCTTGTAGGTGAGCGTGCATAGTCTATATTCCGCATTTGTGAGTGTGGTCAAAAAATGGCGATGACATCTTCCAACAAGTGTTGGGTAGAAGGTGTAGTGATTGTTCTTTGCTTTTGAGGAAATGTCACGTGGAATAGGGTTCAATTTGAGAGCGGTTAGAGCACCAATGTTAGTAGACTTGACGAGAAATAAGAAAGCCTGTTTAGAGGCTATGGAGATTGTGCAACATTGAGGTGTTGTAGTGGATGATGAAAGCGACAATGAAGCTATGGAAGAAGTGCCGAGAACTAGACAAAAGAAGAGGTTGATGAACTTGAAGATTGATACTTGCACATAGTTGCAAGGATGAACAATAAGTTAAGCTAGACAATCCTAGTTATTCAGGGAGTTCGAATCCTAAATTCATTGATTCAATCACTGAGTTAGAGAAATATTTTGAGTATGAGAGTGGAAGATCTTAAGAAGGTCAAATTTGCATGTGTGAAGTTGAAGGGTCATGCATCTTTATGGTGGGAGCATGTGCAGATGAAAAAAATCCGTAGAGGTAAAGGATGAGATTAATATTTGGAAAACAATAGTTTCGAAGTTGAAGTCTAAATTCATACTTGCATATTGCCAATTAACTTTGTTCAAGAAGTTGCAAAATTTGCAACAAAGGGAGATGAGTGTGAAAGATTACACATAAGAGTCATATAGACTCACCAATAGAGAAGCTCATGTTGAAGATGACACCTAAAGATCTTGAGGGATGTGAACGGATTACACATTTCCATTCAAGATGAGTTTGGTATGATTTGGTTGCAATCAGTTGCAAAAGCCTATCAATGTGTGATAAACGCAGAGGAGAAATTGTACTGTAGGCAACAAGGTGCAACATGAGGGAAAATAAAGTTTTACACACACAAGGAAGTAGCGACAGAGGCTATTCTGCAAAAGGAGAAGCTAGCACTTCTCAGCTCATTGATACTAGTGCGTAAAAAGGCAAAGGAAATCCTACTAGAGGTAGGGGATCCTATAGATGAGGTGGAGGAAGAGGATTTATTTATACATGTTTTTAGATGTGGTGAAATTGGGTCTAGAGTATTTTAGTGCCCATGTGCATCTTGGAGATAATAGGAGAAACGATGTGAATGTGCATTTATCTATCATATAGATGAACCAAAAATTGTAGAAGCGTTGATGATGAAGAGGGTGCTATGAAACCATAAAAAAAAGAGAAGTCTTGTGTATCTAAAGAATCTATTGAGAAGTATATGCAGATCCAAAGGTAAGTGTTGCAAGTTAATTATTCATAGTGGAAGAACAAATAATCTAGTTTTGAAAGAGATGGTTGAGAAGATTGGTCTAAAGAGGATTGTGCATCCAAACCTCTTTAGAGTGTTTTGGTTGCTAAAGGGACATCAGGTTTTGGTGAATGCACAATGTCCGGTAATTTTTTTGATTAATACCTACAAGGACAAATTTATTTGCAACATATTGCCCATCGACGTTTGCAATGTGTTATTTGGAAGGCCTTGGTAGTTTGATAGGAGGGAGCAAGATGATAGCCGCATAAACACCTATACGTTGAATAAAGAATAAAACACACTCTAAATCCTTTGAAGAATAAGAGTGAGGAAGTGGACAAATGTCTAAGAGTTTTAATGATTTTGGGAAAACAGTTACTGAGAAAAGTGAAGGACCATACATTTTATGCATTGATATCGAAGCCCGCACATGTCGTAGGTGTAGGTGCCAGAATAAATAGTTTTGTGCGTAGTAAAGAACATGTTACATAAGTTTGTAGATATTGTTTCAAACGATACTAGATGGATTGCCACCTATGAGGAGGATAAGTCATTGCATTGATTTAATCCCAGGCTTGAGTTTACGCAACAAAACGACATAGGTTGACACCTGATGAGAATGTAGGGGAGCAAAGACAAGTTTAGGTGATGGTAGGCAAAGGGTTGATAAGAGAAAGTTTGAGCCCGTGCACAGTTCTAGTTGTGTTAGCACCTGAGAAAGGTGGAGAGTGTTTATTGATTGTAGATCCATAAACAAGATTACTATTAAGTACGAATTTCCATTGCTGCATATGGATGATATGATGGATTGCTTAAGTGGAACACAATACTTCACAAAGATTGACTCGAAAAGTGGATATTATCGGATTTGCATAAGAGAAGGTGATGAGTGGAAAACTGTGTTCAAAACGCAAGAAGGATTGTACAAGTGGCTAGTCATGGCATTTTGATTGAGTAACGCACCAAGTACGTTCATGAGATTCATGAATGAAGTGTTGAAACTATTTTTGGGTAAGTTTGTCATTTATAGTTGGATGAAATATTGATTTTCAGTAGAATGGAGGAAGAACACTTGGTGCATTTGAAATGAGTGTTGTAATGGTTGTGAGATGAAATGTTGGTAAATTTGAAGAAATGTTGTTTCATGAAGGAGTTGGTATACTTGGGTTTTGTGATTTCTAGAGAAGGATTAAAGTACCGTCACCAAAGAACACGTTTGAAGTGTAAAGCTTTCATGGCCTTGCAAATGCTTTATTTGTTTTAAACATTATTAGGTTTTTCCATCCACTTAGGTGTGGATATTAATTGTTTTTTCTATTTCAAGTATAGTGGGCTTCTATCCCTAGATTATCTCTTAGCTTGATTTATGGCTATGATTGATCTTCCATGCCTATATAAGCAAGACATTTTCATTGTATGTGCATGAAGTTATGGAGATATTATATGATATATATTTTCATTTCTACATATTAATTTGCAAGTTTATGTTGTTAGATTCTTCTTGTGATGTTTTTTGCTGTTAACACCGGAGATTTTTGTGGCCTAAAATGTTTTGTTTTTCATTCTTTTTCATGGTAATCAGAGCAGTAGGTGTTGTAGTCATCCATTTGGGAGTTCATTGAGGTCGTTACAAAGTATTTTTTAATACGGTTTGTTTTTTGTTTTTTTGGAGATATTGCAAAGTTTTTTTAAAAATTTGTGACTATCTTGCAAATTAGTTTTATCCTCACACAAGTGTTTGATTCAAAAAATTATTTCATTATTGGAAAGAGGACTTCAAGAGGTTTCCAGAAAGTGGTCGTAATAGGGATTCCGAATATTAGCCAAGGAGATATGAGGCTCTGAAGTAGACCTTGCGAATCTATTTTTTTGTAGATTTTTTATGCAAGATCAAGCAAAAAAAACAAATCTTGCAAGTCTATGTTGTCAGATTCTTCTTGTGATGTTTTTTGTTGTTAACACTTGAGATTTTTGTGGCTTGAAATGTTTTCTTTTTCATTCCTTTTCATGGTAATCAGAGTAGTAGGTGTTGCAGTCATCTATTTGGGAGTTCATTGAGGTCGCTACAAAGTATTTTTTAATCCAATTTTTTTTTTGTTTATTTTGGAGGTATTGCAAAGTTTTTTCAAAAAATTGTGACTATCTTGCAGATTAGTTTTCTCCTCACAAGTGTTTGATTCAGAAAATTATTTCACTATTAGAAAGATGACTTTGAGAGGTTTCCAAAAAGTGGTCATAATAAGGGTTTCGAACATTATCCAAGGAGATATGAGGCTCTGACATAGACTCTGCGAATCTATTTTTCTGTAGATTTTTTATGCGAGATCAAGGGAAAAAAACATAGCTTGTATTCAAAGTGAAAAATCAGCGTGGAAGATCGATTTTTTTGGCAAATCATCTTCCAAAATCACTTGTTCTTTTCCTTTTCTTTAAATTTTCTTCAAATACACTTTTTCTAGACTTGGCAGAAAGAATCCAATTTTCTCCAAGCATTTAATATTTTCTGGTACAATTTTTATTTTTGATCCATTTATGACAGGAAAAGTTGTACAAACCATACCTTTTGATCGATAATTCGAAATTGAGTGTTGTTTTTTTCAAAAGTGTGTTTTTAATGTCCGATCTATTGGTGTCATTTATTTTGTAAAAACACACTAAAATATAAAGTGCTAAATTTGGGGGGGCCCAATACAAAGTCTTTTGGGGGGATTGTCTTGGTGTTCATTTGTACACCATTTTTTGCATTCTTTCGTTTTTTGGAGATTTTTAAGAATGACTTCTTTTGCATTTGATCAATGTGAGTCATTAACAATACATAATTACCATATATGGAGACCAAAAATGGAAACAATCATTAAAAACAAAGGATTATGGGCCTTAATGACTGAAACACAACCAATGTTCATTAGAGAATATGAGAAATTTCAGCACTAGTGCACATTTGTCGAGTGTATGGGTTTGATAGGAATTTATGTAAGTGATAGTCATTTATTTCATTTGGAAGGATGTGACTCTACTTTCAAAATATGGGCAAAATTGAAGGGTTTATATGGTACAGTGGATCACATGAGAGCTATGCAACTTGAAGTAAAAATCACTTCTCTCAATCCCGAATATTTTCTTTCCATTGTAGACTATATTATTGCTTTCAAGCACTTGTCAACACAATTGAAGAGAGTGAAAGAGATAACAAATATGAAGAATGTGTTTACTTAATTCTGTCTGAATTGAGAAGTCCATTCCAAATCTTTACTTCTACCTTTTTATCTAACATGGATGTTTTGGGTGCCACATTGAAAACCTCTGATTTACAGTTGTTTTGTGAAAGACTTATTAGGGAAGAATCCAAATTGTCTAACCTTGAGTCTTCCACCTCTCAAAAGACATTAGTAGCATCTAATTATAAGTGCAATGGAAAATTAAAAAGTAAACCCAAAAACACACTTCCATCTCAAAGTGCCACTAAATCCAAAACCCAAAAACACTCTTCCATCTCAAAGTGCCATTAAATCCAAAGACAATAACTACAAGTCCAAGGAGTCGTCTAAATCTAAGAATAAGTCTACCCTTTCATGCTCCTTTTATGGGGGGATTGGTCATGCAGAAACTAGGTGTTGGAAGAAAATGCAAGCCTTAGAGGATGTAGTTATAAAACACAAGATCTCTATCTCCACTCTACCCCCTTCCAATGAGCATGGCAAAGCACTTAATGTTGTTGGGAGATCTCAGTTACTTGTTTGAGACGGTTGGGTTATAGATTCTAGTGCTTCTCATCACATGACTCCTTTTAAGGAGTCTTTCATATCTCTTGGTTTGAGTTCTACTTCTAGCATTGAGATTGGAGATTCTTCCTTTATTTCTGTTAAGGGAAATTGGACATACAACTTGGTGGCCGCATCAATGATGCACTATATGGCTTTGACATCACTATTTGTTTTCTGTTTATCAGATTTGTTATTTTGGTTAAGGCAAGACAATGACTTTTGCACCACAAGGGACTGAAATTTGAAGCTTGTTGGAGCCTCATTCATTTGTTGCATTGTATTGTTGATTATAATTCCAGACTATATTACTTTGAGAGTTTTGATGACACTTCTTCTATGGGGACATGCTTGGTTTCTTATGCATATTTTGAGAGTAAGCTTTGGCATGAGAGATTTGAACACTTAATTATAGATATTTGAAGGAGTTGAGTACTCATGGTATGGTTGGTCTTCCTATATTTTTTGTCTCGATGGAGTTTGCTCGGGTTGTTCATTAAATAAACAACATCAAGATCTGTTTCCTAAGGGTATGTTTAAGAGAGCTTTTTCACCACTTGAACTTGTGCACAATGGCTTGATGGTTTTTTCTACTCCTTTCAATGGAGATAAGTATGCACTTACATTTATTAAAATTTTTCGAGACGTACTTGAGTTTATTTCTTAAATACAAGAGAAATTTTTTCACACTTCAATGTCTTCAAGTCTTTGTTTGAGAGTGAGAGTCAATCTTCTAGTTGCATAAATAAACTTCGCACTGATAAAGGGGGGGTATTTTAACAAAGATTTTTTTGACTTTTTGGCAGTTCATGGGATTGTTCACCAAAATTCTGATCCTTATACACCCCAATAGAATGGCTTAGCAGAAAGGAAGAACCGAACTTTGAAGGAGATGGTTAATTGTATGATGCATTCTCGGGATTTACATCTTGTATACACATCACTTGAGTATTTGACTCCAAAGGAGGCTTGGTCTGGAACTAAACTTAATGTCTCATTTTTTTGAGTTTTTGGGAGAGATGCTTGGGCTTTTGTATCAAAGAAGAAAAAAAATTGGATAAGAAGAGCAAACCCTCGATCTCTGTAGGATATTGTGAGGACATGAGAGCTTATCGACTTTTGGATTCTGATTCTCATGATGTTCTTTTTCGAACACATGTTCAGTTTGATGAATGTTTCTCTTCTCATGAGTCTTCATCTTCTTCCATGACAATTTATTCATTGATTCCATCCATTGATGATTCTTCACTTTATTTTGAGGATCCTTTCTTTGAGGAGCTAATTCAAGAGGCCACTAAGGAGATTATGGATATAGACTTAGATGCGGATCCTGTTCCCACTAAGCCTAAGTGGGCTTGCACTATAGTTTTTGGGGCAACACCTTTTTACATGATCTTCCATCCACTAAACATCATCATGCACATTCTACAGGTTCTTGATTTTTGTGTCAAGTATTTTTTGGGGATGCACAGTCTTGTGTTAGGTATTTTTTGGGGATGCACATGTCTTTGTGTCAGGTATTTTCATGGGATACAAGAGTGGGAATCATACTTGGGATTTGGTCTCTGTTTCTAAGAGAAGAAAGTTGGTTAGGTGTAAGTGGATATACTGCACTAAATATGTAGCTGATGGGTCCATTGACAAATATAAAACACGTCTTGTATCAAAGAGTTTTTTACAAGTGAAGGTATTGATTACTTTGAGACTTTTGTCATTGTTGTCAAGATGTATTTTGTGCGCTTTGTACTTTCTCTTGCTGCATCACAGAGTTGGCCAGTGTACCGGGGGTATGCAAAGAGTGCCTTCTTACATGGAGATTTGCAGGAGGAAATCTACATGGAGCAACCTGATGGGTTTGTCTGTGATTCTTATCTTGTTTGTCGAGTACGAAAGTCTTTCTACGGTCTCAAATAGGATCTTCGGGGTTGGTATGAGAAGATGAATTCTTTTCTTTTATCTACTGGGTTTGTTGATTGCCATTTAGATCCTATAGTATATATTTGGTATGTTGAAGAGGATATTGTTATATTATTTTGTATGTTGACGATCTGTTTCTTACCTGTAGTTCTTCTCAAGTTTAGGCTATTCAACAGGGTCTTTCAGCATAGTTTGATATTACAGATCTCAGTCTTTTGCATTTTTTCCTTGATTTGTAGATTTCTCATTCAAATTTAGGGACTCATTTGAGTCAGCAAAAGTACACTTGATCTTCAACATTTTGGCATGTCTGATTGCAAGCCAAATCCCTCTCCTTTTCAGTCTGGAGTCACTCTGACTTCCACCTACACTACTCTTTGTCATCTTACATTATACAGTTAGTTGGATGGAAGTCTTATGTACTTGGTCCACACTCGTCCTAATATTTATTTTGCAGTTGGGCTTGCATCTCGGTTTTTACATGCTCCTCATGATAGTCATTGGCAGGCTGTTTAAAGGATTTTGCGATATCTGCAGGGCACTTTCCACTTTGGATTACACTACACCAGAGGTTCTACTCAGTTGTTGGCTATATTGATTCAGATTGGGCAGGGTCTATTGAGGACAGATATTTAACTTCTGGTTATCTTTTTTTTCTTGGTTCTTCAATTGCTTGGGCTCAAGAAACAATAGGGAATTGCACTTTCATCTACAGAGGTAGTGTACAGGGTAGTAGTCACACCGAGTTAGTAGGTTCTTTGACGTCGTCAGTTATTGACAAAGTTTGGCTTCACACAGGTTTTACCTACTATATTTTGGTGTGATAACCAAAGTGCAATTCAAATTTTTCGCAATTCTGTTGAGCACCAGTGAACCAAACATATAGAGATTCACATGCACTTTTTTTGTAAGCACATTCATGATGGAGTTCTTTGTTTGGAGTACATTCCAAACTCAACATGTTGTCGACATCTTTACGAAGTCTTTTGCATCACCTCGTTACCTTGAGTTCAATGGCATGTTTGGTGTTTCAGAAATTGTCTTTGGGGGGTGTTCGTGAGGACATCTTCATTTCTTCACGGATATATTATACATGAGTACTTGATTAGAGCTTGTTGTCGGATTCATATTGTGGATATACCGCTTTATTTTTGGCTATTTTTAGTCCCTAGTTTCACTTAAAGGGTGTGTTAGAGTAGGTTATTTACTTTAGCTCATGTTTATTAGGTGTTTTATTTGTTTTAAGCATTATTAGGTTTTCCCACCCACTTAGGTGTGCATATTAAATGTTTTTTTTATTTTAGGTATAATGGGTTTCTATTCCTAGGTTATCTTTTAGCTGATCTTATGGCTATGATTGATCTTCTTTGTCTATATAAGCAAAACATTTTCATTATATTTGCATGAAGTTCTGGAGATATTATATGATATTGCTTTTCATTTCTACATATCAATTTGCAAGTCTATGATGTTAGATTCTCATTGTGATGTTCTTGGTTGTTAACACAGGAGATTTTTGTGGCTTGGAATGCTTTTTTTTTCCATTTTTTTCAATTTTTACAGGAAGTTCATTAGGAATTTTATTGGGACGTGCTCAACAATCACTCAATGGATGCACAAAGATAAAAAAGAGTTTGTTTGGAGCCAAGAGGCAGAATGTAGTTTCCAACAATTGAAGAAGGTGGTTATTGAGTAGTTAATGTTGTCGCTTCCGAATTTCAGTATGGTATTTCAAGTAAATTGCAATGAAAGTGGCACAACAATAGGAGCGGTGATGTTTGAAGAAGGCATGCCTATAGCTTACATCAACGAGAAGCTGAATGAAGCAAAGAAGAAATATTCAATATATGATCAAGAGTTCTTTTCCATAGTGCAAGTGCTGAAGAAGTGGAGGCATTACTTGTTTCCTAAGGAGTCTGTGTTGTATATGGACCATCAAACACTGCGAACCATAAATAGTCAAGGAAAGGTGAAGTAAAGACATACGAAGTGAGTTGAGTTTTTTAGAGTTACTCATTTTTATTGAAACATAGAAGTGTTATGTCAAATAGATGTGTTGAGTAGAAGGTCTCTCTTGTTAAATGCGATTTGAGTGGAAGCCATAATATTTGATTCCATGAAAGAGATGTATGAAGAAGATGAAGATATCAAAAATGCATAGAGAGGATGCACATAACCAGTGCGTGGTGATAGAACACCATGGTTGGATTATTTTTGTAAGGAGAATTGTTGTTCGAGGAGCGTAATTGTGCATACCTAGAGGTTCAATGTGCGTAAATTTGATTAAAAAAAGCATAATGGAGGTTTTTAATAGGTCATTTTGGTTATGACAAAACATATGCACAATTATCTTAGAATTACTTTTGTCCATGAATGACTATAGATATGTGTAAATACGTACAAGAGTGTAGACTTTGCTAGTTGGCAAAAGAAAATTTGGAATGCAAGGTTGTATCAACCATTTCTCATTCTAGAGAAACCATGGGAAGATATCAACATGGATTTGGTTTTGGGTTTGCTTAGAACATAGAGAGAGGACATTATTCCATATTTTTAATTGTGGATATATTTTCAAGGATGACACATTTTGTTTCTTGCAAGAAGACTAGTGATGCGACACATTGCTCATTTTTTTAGAGAAGTGTGATTGCATGGATTATTATGCAACATAGTAGTAAATACGAATGTGAAATTTGTTGGATATTTTTGGAGGACGTTGTGGAATATGCTGTATACAAAACTACAGTTCAGTTCAACTAATCATCCTCAAAATGATGGACATACAAAGTCAACATAAGTCTTGGTAATTTGTTTTGATGTTTGATTGAAGATAAGCCAAGAACATGGGGTTCGATTCTGGCGCAAGTTGAGTTTGCTTATAACATTTCAATTAATGAGTACTAGGACACCATTCCAGATTGTGTATGGATCAAGTCCAAGAGAAGCTGTAAAATTGCATGTTATCAGAGATGAGCAAAAGAAGAGTGTTGAAGCAAAAGATTTTGTTGAATGTATGTGCGATTGACATCGAAAAGTGTGCGAATAGTTGGAAAGAAGCACTGTGCAGTACAGGATGCACGCAAATGTCAAGAGGAGAAATGGAAAACTAGGTAGGAGATTTATGTCTTAACACACTGAAGGAAGGAGAGATTTTTGAAAGGAACTTATGACAAATTGAATTGGAAGAAAATTGGACCATTCAAAGTGTTGCAAAAATTTGGGACAAATGCATATGAGATTGACTTAATTGAAGGGATTGAAATATTTCGTAGTTTCTATGTGGCTGATTTGTATTCTTATCATGGACAAAATTGTGAAAGCACAAATGTAGACTCTAAAGAAGTTGGTTTGAGAGCGCAAATCCTTGAGAAAGTGCGTGAGGAAGTAGAAAGGGTGATTGATTTTGGAGTCGGCAAGTAGATGTGTGACAAAGAATCCAAAAAATATTTGGTAAGTGGAAGGGTTGAGAAATTGAATATGCAACATGGATGAGCGCATCAAAAGCTTTAAAACATGTAATACCAATAGTATATCTCTTAGAAGGTGCATGAGCAACAACTAGTGTTTCTTTTGTTACTTTGAGAGTATGATGTAGGAGCATTTGGGTTCACTTATAATCCTACATCAATAAATAAATAAATTTAGGATAGAAAATAAACTAGGTATTGTTATGCACAAGTTCTTATGTCTGTTTCACGAAGCCTTTGTGCACACACATGTTTGTTTATTCGTTGTTTTGTGCAGTTGTGTTGGTGTACACAACTTGTAGTCACTTGTGAAACATTTACGTAAGTCTTTGTTCAGTTTCGCATAAAGTAGAAGAATTCTTGTGATGTTCAAGAGTTCTATTGTGCAATTTTGCTTGCAAAGCTTGCGATATTTTGTGCAAAATGTTGGTGCATAGCAATATGTATTTGTAGATCATCGCACATGGAATCTTCTATGCATACTTTGGTTGCCAAGTGTTGCAACTTGACTTGCAAGGTTGCGACCTCCACACAACTTGTCTTGTGCGCAATTTGTTCTCGGAATGCATGTTCTTGTGATTTTTTATGGATAAGGCTTTGTTATAGCTCCTAACCATTTGCATTTAATTCCTTGAATCATGGAAGGTGGTTGTGGTTTTGTTTAAAGGCACTTTGCGATGTGCTTTGTTTTGATGCTGTATGTTGGGATGTGCTATGGTGCATTGGGATTGCATTGAATGTTTAATGTTTGTGGCATATGGTGATGTGTTACAAATATTTAATGCTTGTAATGGATTTTTAAGAGCATTAATGTAAAGTAGGTGGGTCTTGTGCATATAAAAACATACCATTA
Organism: Torreya grandis; assembly: GCA_037957365.1. Lineage (NCBI taxonomy): Eukaryota > Viridiplantae > Streptophyta > Pinopsida > Cupressales > Taxaceae > Torreya > Torreya grandis. The sequence goes on from JARHVA010000011.1 coordinate 2,958,007, forward strand.
CACTCGAGTTTACCAGTCAATGAGCTTAAAGACCGTATGCACTATTCTGAGAGATAGCTATACTTGCAAAGATTGCAAGTTAGCAACAAGTGAGGAAGCAAAGGTTTGAGGATCTGATTTAACACATCTCATTTGAGATTGTTGTGTTGTTATTGTGTGTGCAAGCTATATTTTATGTTGTTGAAATCGAATAAAGAATTAAGTTGTTGTTGTTGCATGACTTTGCATTTAATAGCAAATGTAATTCTAAAGATTGTGTGATCTAAGGCATTTCTTCGTTGAGACCCTCACTGTGACTGAATCATATTGCTTTGTATTGCATTCTCTCATTAAGGGATGATTCATATCTCTTGCTCGTGTGTTTGTGCACTTTTTGTTGTTCCCAAACATATTTGCATTTTAGTGGTTATGTTTATTTATGCATCTTGATTTACTTTTGGCATGTCTTCTGCACTTTTGGAACGTTCCTTACACTACTGAGGCAAACTGGTCCGTAGTGCCATGCTCAATAATTTTCGCTTAAAACAGCCCAACAAAAACACGGTTTTTTTAAAAAAAAGTTCGCATACACAACATTCCAATAGTTGATACAAATGTGAAGAGTCATGTTTCAAACATAGGTATATGCTATGCACACAAACAACTAAAGCCAATCACAACAGAAGAGCACAACCCATTTATACATTTTAGGAAAGCCATTTGAATTTACTTAATAAGATTCCTTTGTACTTCTTTCTCATGAATTATGTCCATTCTAAGAAAAGACAAACATGCCAGCCTCACATAGAGCTCAACTTCACATTTCTTCTAAAAACCACTTCTTATAAATGTACCCAACAAACAATTGATCTTACAATGTTGTGCTCTATGTCTTATTCTTAGAGTCAAGAATAAGAAGGTTTATTTAAGAATGCAATCCCATTGGAAAGACTCAACAAATTACTCAGGGATGTTTTTCGTACAAGACATCAACAATATTCTACCATATATATCTCTCAAATACATGAATTGCAATAAGTTTACATCTAATACACATAAGCCACAATTATTTCAAGGTAAAAGAGAGTATAGGAACAAGCATATACACAAATTTAGGTTTGATCATACAAAGGCACAAGGAGGAACATATCGACAAAGTCTAAGTTTGATACTTTTCTGATTCACAAACAATTAAGGTTAATGAATTTAGTTAAACATTTGGAGTGACTTGATTAGCTGGGGGGTATTCCCATCAACAAAAAGGTGTCATATAGTAAAAACATTTCCAAACTCCACTTATCATTTTTACATAAACTGATATTTTTGTTAGGGGCAACACACCGATTTAACTTTACATCCTACATGGTTTAATAGGGTAGGAAAGTATGTTTAGAGGTCCTAAGACAAACCCTACTTAGTAACTAGGACCCACTTTCACTTCTCAAGTTGCCTACGTATCTCCTTATATGTCCCTGCATAAGCAGAATCATAGTTCTCCCTCATTGTTATTGTATATTCCTTTCATTGAAAGGGCATTGCCCCTTTGATAACTCACACAATTAATTCTTTTGTGGACCCCATGAGGTAACTTCCCATAGCCACTATCTAGGCATTTGTAGGTTAGCCTTTTATTTTTATCTTATATTTCATTTGAAACAAAATGCTATCCCAAAATAAAATCCAAGTATCAAGGTACATGCTAGGAGTTTTATCTTTAGAGGTTTTACTCAACCACTAGCTTTCAATTGATTTCTCAAAATATGTTTTCCTTCCCAAGGCTTTTCCAGGTCAAGCAACAAAATTATATCATTCCACTGGGTAGGAAAGGTTTTCTTAACATTTTTCCAAGGATCACACAATCTAGACTGCAGGTGAGAGAAAGTTACAATAAGGTCTAAAACGAGGACCTTTCACCATTATACAAGGCTCTCTACTGATAGGATCGAAACCACAGGGCTACTCCTCCGTAGACTAGAAAACAAAACTTGTTCAAGAACAATTGCCAGTCAATATTCTAAATGGAAACAAGGTTTAATCAAACAAACCAAGGATTTATATCAAGTGAGATCTCATGAATAGCTCGAAAGGTCATGAAAGTGCAAGCTAGGTTATGAGAGGAGTGATTGATTGAAGTGTCACAAAGGAGAAATTTGGAAAAAGTCCACACATCTTGAACAATTCCAGGGTGGTTAACCAATCATTGTGTTTGAGATTTAGGTCGTGCTGCAACAAACGACATGCAAAATGGAGTTGGCCACTGCAAATGGCAAAAAAAGGTTAAAGGGGGAACAACATAAGGACCAGAGCCGTAAATGATGGCCCAATGCTATTTGGTGGGAGAACAAGTTTCATAGACTAAGGTGGCACGAAAAACGAGGCACAATGTTGTAGCATGCATACCACCCATTTGCACTTGTTTAGCTCAAAACAACACCAAGACCCCAAACGATTCTATATGGCCCTATTGGGTGAACAACCTAATGTACCTGAAGTAAGAGAGGTCGTACGTCCACACTTAGTGGCATGGATCCCAAGGTGTAGGTGGATCAACGATCACATGCACACTAGTGAGGTTCACAATAGCTCAATTGAAAGTGGTATACAAAATAGGTCCCAAATGTCGCCAAATGGCCTAAAAGGCCCTAGATGGCCAAAAAAGGTTCAAAGGATCCAGTGACCTATTCAAGCCCCAAGGTTCATCATGGGACATAACTCAATTTAATTACAAGTGGTCAACATGACCCAAGTAGCCGAATGACCCCAAATAGGCTTGACTTCCAAAACATGCCAAACGGAGAACGAGGTCCATTCGTTAGACAATGAGGTCCCAAGTGATTGCCCTAGGGTTAGGATCACTTACGAACATTACTAATCCCATCTTTAGGGTCTTTATGGTTTACTTAAACATTGACTTGCACTGTTTGGGCCCCTAGTTCTAATTTAATGTTGACTTGAGTCAAAAACGTCACCATTGGGTCACACTTAAGTGACACCCCTTAGAAAAGTGAAACAACTTAAAAACATAAAGGGGTGCCCATAACCTAAGTCACTAAAACCATAAAAAAGGTAAACATATTTTTAAAAAGCTCTTTTCCCTCCAAGAAGTGGACCATCTAATCTCCATTGTTAGATTAGGCCTATTTCCACCATAGCATCAAAAGTGAGCTAATAATTCTTATGGAATAGTAAAAAGTGCATCTCTTTGATATGGTGCTCATTTGTGCAGCCACCATGAAGAGGAAAAGAATAAGAGGAGAGGAGAAAAACAAGTCCTTGCAAGGTCCATGGCCACAAGTGTGAAGGCATTATCTGTTTGGAAAACAATTGGTTTTGGTGTATATTTAGTGCATTGTTTTATTGGTTGCATGGGAACAATAAAAGCATGTTGGTATGAATTGTTTATATCACGTTTTTATTACTAAATGAACATTTAAAGGAGCATTGAAGCATGTTTTCAGCCCTTAAAGAATTATATAAAACCCACAATCTTTCTCCTTCCTCAAAGCCATTGATTTCTATATTTTGCAAACCATTGTCTTAAAAAATGCGGGAATCTGCGAAAAACCCCTAGAAATTTTTGGAACAGTGAAATGACGAACTTATTGTGGTTTGGGTAGCAGCCCCAAACCCGCGGTTAACGGCGAGCAGTTACTCGCCATTAATTGTGGGTTTGGGACTATTACCCGACCACGACCCACCAACCTAAAAAATATACCAAAACTAAAAAAAAGCCCATTTTGTCATCGATTTCTGCGTGTTGTGCTTATGTGCATCGACAATTGGAGAATGACTGTGTCGTAGATTGAAGGTTTAAAAAATTGCTAGTGGTCATTGTTTTGTTTTATTTCCAGCATGCAATTGCAAGTGCTCATTGTGCCCTTGGCCCTTGGGTGTAAACAAGTTTGAGCCTTGGCCCTTGAGGCTTCGAGCTCTATAATGCTATTGCTATTAAATTTTAATAATTTTATAATTTATTTAATACAGGCTGAGATTCTGATCTACACCAAATACAAAGACTATTCTTTTGGATGATTCTGATTTAAGATTATCAATGGTAAATACTAAATATATAGTTGGATCAGATATCGTTTTAAAATTTTATTTCCTATATTAGTGACACTGTATTATTATCAGACTTTGTTTTATAATAAAACACAGTCTGATATAATATACTCTGTGGTTAATATAATAAATAATATTATAAAATGATCCCTATACTATTCAAAATACATGGAATAGAAAGTCTTACAGTCACATTGAACACCTGAATATAGAGAAATAAAAGAGCTTGTTATAATTCATAATATAAAAAAATAAATTATAAAATACAGTCCCATTTATTCTCTTGAAAGTTGAGTCTTTAGTTTTATCATATTCTAACTTCGTAGTCACTAATTGTATATTATTGTAACTTGCGAGATTTGAGCTCCAAGTCTATTTGCATATTGTAACTTCAAAATGACATTTAGTTCTCGTGGCGGTAGGCTTAAGAAGTTTGATGACTCGTCATGGAAACATTGTTGTGAAGGTCCAGAGCTCATCTCTGAGATATGCAATTATTGCAGTTTTAAAATTAGTGTAGGGGTGAATCGCCTCAAGTGCCATATAACACTTCCACAGAATGCTTTGCGGATATGTGACAAAGTGCTACTTGAGGCTCAAAGAGAAATGGTTGTCCTAGCAGTGTAGGAGAAAAAAAGAACAAAAAAGATTGCTGATGCACTTGCAGTCGTGATGAATAGGGCAGCAAGAGCTGAATATGATAAGTTAGTAGTCTTTGGGTCTTCTTTTGCCCCAATGGTGGCTTAAAGATGGGGCATACCTAGTGGAGGCAATTGAAGTTCACCTTTAGAGGGTTTTTTGTTTTTCGGAATACCCTTGGGGCACAACTTTCACTCAAAGGTAGGGAATTGCATAATGAAACAAAAGTGACAGTGACAAACTTCTAATAATATAACATCCCATTCATTGTTACAAAAGGCCCATATTGGGAGAATCTGGTGATTGCTTTGGCCGTTGCTGGAAAGGGGTTCAAGGCCTTTACTCATGACTTGAAGGCTCACTATTAGAGGATGTTGTGACAAATACAAAGATCTTTGTAGATGAACATAGAAAAATATGATGCAAGGGTTGCAACATTTTGTCTGATGGGTGGACAGATGAAAGAAATTGCACCTTGATTATGGACAATTAGTGTTCTTGAAGTCCATTGATGCCTCTGACAAAGTGAAAAATGCAAACACTTTGTGTGATATGTTGGACAATGTAGTTATGGAGGTGGGTGTGGAGAATGTCATCCAAGTTGTGATCGACAATGCAACAACGTATGTAGTAGCAGGTAGAATTCTTGAGGAAAGACACTTGTCGCTTTTTGGAGTTCATGCTCAATGCATTCCATTGATTTCCTACTTGAGAATATAGGAAAAATGTTATGGGTGAAAAATGTGGTCAAAGAAGCGAAGAATATCGCAAAATACATCTACAATCATCTTTGGATGTTGAGTTTGATGAGAGCACACCAACGATAAAGAGCTTGTGCAATCAGGTGCCACAAGATTTGTTATGAACTCAATCACATTACAAAGCATTGCAACTTCCCTAACAACCCTTAAGCAGATGTTTGTGAGCACACAATGGTTGGAGTCTCCCTTTAGCAAGAATGTTGAAAGGCAATGGGTCATGAAGACCATTTTTATGATGTCTTTGAAAAGACCATAGATGAGATCATCAAGGTAAATTTAGACTTAATTTTTTTTAATTATCATATATTTATTTTTTAAAAAATGGCTCAAAATGATCTCAGTTTTAATGTTAAAATTAGACGTTATTTGCTTTTAGGTGTTAGTCTCTGGTTAGAGTTCTCCGATTGGTGAATGGAGAAAAGAATTCGATGCGGTATCTGTATGAGGTCATGGATAGGGTCAAGGAGAGCATAGAAAATTATTATGGACAAAATAAAATAAATATGAACTCATTTGGCATTTGTTTAATCGTAGATGGAATAAACAGTGCCATCGACATATACATGTAGCGGCCTACTACTTGAACTCCAAGTTTTTCTCTGCGAATTCATTTAGGAATCCAAGACTGATGAGGAGGTCATAGGTAGCCTAAATACATGTATAGAGAGGATGGTCCTTGACTAAGCTACTAGAGACATAATTGTGGATGGATTGTTGATTTACAAGAGTGCAGAATGGAGGCTCTTTTCTTCACGTTATGCATTCAAAGGAGAATGTCCTATCAACCAAGTAAAAATAATAAATTCAATTTGAGTCCTTTAGGCTTTGATTGTATCATTGCAATGTCCTTATTTCTTTATAAATGCACACCTAGTTGACTTACAAAGTTATAAATCTCTTATTGTAGATTTGTGGTGGAATATTATGGTGCAAGGACACCAAATCTTTAGAAATTAGCCATCCATATTTTGCCCCAGCCATGTAGTGCTTTCGTGTGTGAAAGTAATTGGAGCATGTTTGAGGCCATTCACACAGACGCTGTAATGGCTTCAAATGGGATGATTTCATATAAAATGGATTTTTCTTTAAATTCCACAATTTTGAAAATGTAATCAGTAAACCTTAGTTTGCAAAATAAGCTCAAAAACTTTGTCAAGCCCTAGAAACTCTAGACACCACAATAGTAGGGTTTTATAGATGAATTTCAACCAATAACTTGTCCCAAAATTAATTGAAAAATTGTATAAATAATAAAAAATATAAATACACGAAACAAGTACTTTTTTTGCCAAAATTTTGAAGCTTCAATGCCACTTTTGATGGTTGAAAATTTTGATTTAATTTCAAAAATACAGCTGTTATGAAAGTTTTTTCTCTTCAAACCCTTGCCAAAATTTCCACAAGTGCCCAAAAAATACCAAAAAAATACATCAAATTTTTTTGGGCATAGAAATGGCAAAAAATGACTCTCCAAGCCAATCGCTTCACTTGCCAAGTGCAAAAAAATTAGCATAAAAATAGGAGAGTGAAATCTTGCATTCTGCAAGTGAAAAAGTCTTCAAAACTTGTTAAAATAATTAAATAATAATTTTGAAAATTATTATTCAATTTTCTACTTCAAACCCTTCACAAAACTCTTCTAATTCCTCCCACCAACATGCAGAAAATTAACAAATAAAATTAGAATATTTAATTTGCGTAAAATAGATTAAAAAAAGCCTCCAAACCCTTGATCCAAGCTTCCAAGGTGGTTCGCTCCACTTGCAAAAGTAGGATAAATATTTAGCAAGGTTAACATGTAAGAAATGAACCACGAAACCCTCACAAAACACCTCCTCAAAACAAATCACTCCACTTCAAGGGCAAGAACAAGATCTCTCTAGCAAAGGTGGTGTCAAAAGACACATCTTTTAGATTGATCAACACCAAGGCAACAAACTTCTATTGGGCATACATCCCAATTGTTTCCTCAACCATGAAGAACAAATTATCCAAATGCAACATATCCTCCTTTGTAGTAGCCTTCACCTTGTATTTGTATCTTCCAAATGGGGGCGAACCACTTTGGGAAGATAAAACACCTCATAAGCCATTGCTTGCACTTTTTAGAACATCTTTTCTTTTCCTTTAGCTCTCATGCTGACATTTTTTTTTTTGAATAATATATTAATTAGTTGCCTTAATTAAAATAGTAATTAAAATTACTTTAAGACAAATAAGTTAATAATTAATTCATTTAAGCACTTTACTGGTAAAAACCATTTTTTAACAAATATTTTATTTATTAAGTAATAATTGCCTTATGATAAAAATCACTATTTCGAAAATTAATAATTAACTAATAAAATATAATTCCCCAAAAAGGATTATTTTAGCCTATGGGAAAAATAGATTAAAGGTCTTTAGTACCTACTAATTCATGATGTGGAAATGGGGACATCACAAAAGCACATTACGCTGACAACACAACATTTCAATGACCTTGTATTTATGCGTTACAATCTTTGCTTTCTTGTGAAATAAATGGAAGGGAAAGATAGTCACAAGGCAATTGACTTCGATCATATTGATCCATGCTCAGATTGGATCGTTGAGTCGGATGATGTGCATCAATGTTGTCTGAAAAATGTGTATGATACTGCAACATACACACCACAATCAACAATGTAACAGGTTAGAGTCCTTTTATTTGTAGGCAAAGCTACCTTTATTCAAAATAAAAGAAAAATTCAAACATAACATATTAACAAATATACATACTAAATCCTTTTGGGGGTTTTCATATATGTGAGAAATGAAGTATGAGAAGAATGATGAATTCAAAAGAATAGAAATGATTAACTCTGAGAAGAAAAGAGAAAGAATGCAAATAAGTGAACAAATGCACATTTCACTTATGTATTAAATTTATTAGTTCAAAATAAAGTTACTATTAACTGAGACTTTTATTATGAATTAAATAAAACAATACCATGAATAAATGAACATAAAAACATCAACTTACCTTTATTGATTTCTTAGGAAAAAGCACAAATTCTTTTCTTTTTCTCCTTCAAAGTTCGCTTCTTGCAAAAATTACAAAAATTGACAGACCTTGGAGAGGCATGCAAGCCTCCTCTTTATAGGAAATCTTTTCCCTAAAATTCAGGAAACAAACTCTAAATTAGAATTTGGTGGCACATTTTCAGGTGGGTGTTGACTTGTTCAAATTGCATACAAAACTACAAAAGCCTTAGAACCAAAATGCAGCCCTCAATCTGCGAAGGAGGTCATGACAAAAAGCACTTCCAAGCTGCAAGTCAGGGTGTCTTCTGTGGCTCCTTCTCTTCATTTCCTTCCTTTTCATCCACAATAAGGGTTTATGACTACATAGCTTGCTGGCATCTCTCCTCATTTTCTTTAAATTTCTGCAACATGTCTTCCAACTTGTCATGGTTAGTACCTTTAGAATGTCTATAAGGAATCTCGACCTCCACTTGCAGATTTATCATTTGTTGAGGAATTATTTTATTTTGAAATCTTTCAAACCTTTGTCTACCCTGTCAAATGAGTTATGGTAGTGCACAAATCTTTGGATTGATTGGTAGCTGAAATACGAAGCAGGGTTAGTTCCCTGATCAAGCAACTGTTTGAAAGCTCCTTGTATATCTCCCACGGTAATTACTTTTTGTTCATCTTCCAAGAATGAACATGGGAGTTTTTCAATCACTTCACAAATATTGCAAGTAGGATCAGTTGCCAAGACCCTTGATTCCTTGAGCTTGCTCAAGGATTCCTCTATAGTTTTAATTCTATATCGTGTCAACCCCAAAAACTCAACTTGTTCTTCTAAGTCTTCTTTAGACAAGATTCCCTCATTGACCAAAATTCATTATCTACCCTTATTAGGGTTTGCAATCGTGGTAGCCAATTTTTCAACTGATCCAACTCCTCTTTGTACTCGGCCATTTTCTTATAAGCATATTGCTTTTCTTCTTCAATCATAAAGTAGACTTCGACAACTGAGGCTATCGTTTTATTTCCTTGTTCCAGCAACTTTTTAGACCATTGCTTAGTATCTCTCCCCATGTTTCGTATTCTCTCAGTTGCTCGAAGAGTCATGGTATTAGGTGTATGATCTTGAAGTTGTGGTTGGGTTGGGTTGATCATTTTGTAAAGCTGGTCCACTTTGTCCTTCAAAAAGTTTTTTGTCACTTTATCATGATCGAATCTTTCGATCAAAGAACCAACAATTGTTTGCACATCTTTCAATCCTTCGTGAGTGGCCTTACCAAGGTGAATATGTGAAACTTGGTAATCTGCATATGTGATTTCATCCTTTGACTCTTCCAGAGGGGGAACAACAACTTCAACATACCTCTTGCCTTGATTGTCCACAACAATACGAGAAACCTTTTTGGGTTTCTTTGCAGCTTGAGGATGTGGGGGAATAAGAGTACTAAAGTCTATTTCCAATGGTGGAACCGTTTTCTTTCTCTTTTTCACTATTTTGCTTAGCTGTTAGGATGCTCCGATATCCATTTCACCCTTCAATGATGGTGATTCTACTTGTGCTTGTTCTTGAACAATAAGAGTCCGATCCACCAAAGGCTCCATTCTTTCTTCTGTTTGCGGAGGAGGTGTGGCTTCTACTTCCAAAGCCTTGGAAGAAGTTTTTGCCACCTCTTGAAGAGATTTTCCTTCTTCAGGAATAGATTCAATGGTCTCTTTGGATACGGTTTGAGAAGGAACCTCTTGTAGTTTATAAGAAGGGAGAGGAGCCATTACTGCTGAAGGAGGTCCCATAGGATCTTAGATTGGAGGATCTGCGGTTATGAATTGTAGCGTGGTGTTTTTAATGAACCCTTGTGAATGAACCACCTTTTCATGTGTATCACTCGACACAATTGATATTGCAGGGGTACCTTTTCCATTAGTTGACTTCTTGAGTTTGAACTTCAAGGGACTCTTTTAGGTTGAGGCAAAGGTTCCTCAATCTCTTCTATCACAATAGTATCTGATGCAGTGCCAGAAGGTGCCGCTCGATCTTCGGCTTTCTTTTGCTTTATTGGCTCAAGAGGAGGTATGTCTGCAGCTTTCAAAGGTTGAGGAAGTCTGGCATTTTGCACATCTGCTCCTTTGCTCATGAGCCATACCAAAGTTCTTTTAAATACTCCGTGAGTTCGAGACTCTAACGATGTTACCTCCACTTGACTCCAATCAACCTTGGGAAGAGGTGCAGTCTTGAAATGATTTTCATCCACCACTTCACCATCATCTTCCATATTCAAATCGTCAGGGATATCCACAATATTGTATTTGATCCCCTGGTCCAACGTGAAGCGGGTATGATCAAGGAGTCTGACCTCTCTTTCATCGTGACAATCCATCCATAAGTCTTCATAATATGGGATGTGTTTAAATGACCCACTCAAAGCGTGCTCTGTTATCCCCCTTATATCAAATGAGAGACGGTTGTGGAATGATCAGAGCGTGACACATGCCCTATTTGATTCTACAGATTTAGCTTTATGCAATGTGGCACATGTGTATCTGCCAATAGCCATAGGAAAGTTAATGCTAGCAAACCTATGCTTTGAAACCAAAGCCGTGTATGTCTCCATTAATTGCCTCACTAGCTCCATGAGTTCCCATCTATATCATCCACAAACTTTGTAAGCATATATGGGGGAGACTCACACCCACACACCCTAATGTAGGAGAAGGTAGGGAAATCCATAAACTAACCACCCCATCTTGAAATCCCCATTGTAGCGACAACTAAGAAATGCTGATTATAAGGCTCGGCCTTGAACATTTGAATGACAAAATGAATAAAAATGCCGTTGACTCGACGAAAATGTTTAGCGCTCTCTCATTGTCAATTGAGGATAATACTCATATATGGGTAAGGTAGACATTAGACCTACCGTGGTCAAGCTGTTGTAGAATCTTTTCCTTGCAACAACATAAATGAGTTATGACATCATATAGAACTTATGGGTAGTGATCACCTCACACGTTTGTAGATTGAATCATTGATCATTTCAGCCCAATTGATATATTGCTTGTTGGCACGAATAATCTAGATATATTGAAACATCTATTCATTATAATCTTTTGTTGTGGTTTTGCCTACCACCCTATTCATAAGAGTAACAATGTCATTAATTTTGAGTTTGAAACCCTGTCTGGCAATCACCTTTGGAACCATAGACACCAACGGTTTGGGTTTAGCAAGTCAAAGTTTGTTTAAGGATCCAAGACAATCATCCTTATTTTATTCATGAAATTGCTGGGTTGTTTCTGGAGTGATTTCCACAAAAACCTCATGGTTTGGAATCTTCAACATCTCTTAAATATACTTGGGTCCAAGTCTCAGGCTAACTTCTTCCTTGGGAGTACGAACCTCCCTTCTGTCTTTGTCATAATGATTTGCTATGGTCATGACAAGTTTCAGACACTGCACAAAGATTGGAAATGCAACAACTTGAGGAAGGCCACTGTCATAAATGCTTTGTGTCCAATCTTTCTTGAAAGAAGCGTTTATTCTCCCCCAGAAGTCCTCTGTGTCAGTGTGTCCCAAGTCTGTGATGGTAACTTGGTTGATGTTGGAATCAATGTTGGGGAGGTGACCCCTTGAAACCAATACTTCATTTCTTTAGCTTTTTCCTTTTCTTTCATCTTAAGAGTTTCCAACATTTCTTGACTGCCACAAGTATGGGAGAGCGAGGAGCAGGAAAGCGGGTGTGAATGGGAACGAGAAAATGATAAAAGAGAGGTAGAGGGAGGGGAGACAGAAATAGGAGGCTGCAGTGTAGTCATGAAGTTTTAATGTCGGGGATTTGAGAGTGCACAATAGTCGTGAAGTTCCAATGCAGGGAGAGCGGAAAACTTTGACGTTAGGGTTATAGGGGTGCACGACAGTTGAAAAACTTCGATGCAGGGAGAGTGGAAAACTTCGACGTCAGGGTTTTAGGGGTGGACAATAGTCGAAAAACTCTGATGCAGGGAGATTGTAAAACTCCGACATTGGAAAAGTGAAGATGCAAAGGCTCCCAAGTATTTTATTGAGAATATGACAAGGCAAGAAGTACCAACGCCCGCAATAAGTGAATGTGAAGCATCCAAAGGAAAATGTACCCCTACAAGGAAAAACTTCGAAAAAACCAACTCGAAACCCTAGATGTTTTGTTGTGGAGAAACTCGAAGAAATCTTGATACAAATAACCTCCAATTGGCAAAAGAATGATGGAAATCCCTCAAGAGTGGAAAAACCAAAACACAGAGTTCAAATCCGTTGTCTGAATAATTCAAAATGATAGGAAAAGACTTTATTAAATAGTGATGGGGAAAAGACCCCCACACGTGTAGGACTCAACCCTCATTAATGAGGGTTGAGTCAGGGATTGATGGTTGCATTATACCCTTCAAGGTCCTATGGTTGCACTGTAGTCTCGGAACCCTGATCTTAGAGAAACAAAAATTTACCAAGTCTTTTGCCAAAACACTCTACTTTCTACTTTTTATGCTTTTCACTTGATTTTCAGGGATTTTTAAATGGAGTACCCCAAATTTCACACGCTGGTGAAATTTGGGGGACAACAAGTAGGTGCCCATGTTTACTGAGGAGGAGGTCACAAATTTAGAGAGCGAACCAGAAGAAGCTAGAGCAATAGGGGAAGTAGAGGCATTGTGAGGGGTTGGTGGAGATCTAGATGATGTGTTTGTGGATGATTCTCCAGAGGAAGAGTCTTTACCTTCCACTTCTAGGGGGCAACGGAGGAGTTGGTAAGAAGAACTTCTATGAGCTATTGTAGTCTTCTTTTTGTTTAAATTAAAGCGTTGTACTCTTATTTGCTCAAAAATTGATATAAAACATATTTATGACTCTGAGTTATATGTTCTCTGAATCTCTACAATCATTTCATTTTCTTATGTATTTCAGTGTATTTTATGAATTTATATTTTTTTAAAGTAGCGATGAAATTGCTGAGTAATTGCCGAGTTGTGCATACGGGTCAATTTTTTCTGGCTGTTGAGTAATTGCAGTTTATGAGTTTTTCTACTATGTTGCAAACCCTTAAAACTCTAGCTGCACAAATCTTCATATTCTTTCCATCAACCTCTTGAGCAAAGTTATACAATCAATTTTCTATCAATTTAAGCATTGCTTACAGGCATAAGTCAGTGTGAAACAGATTTAACAAACATCACATGTTTTCAAGCCCATTATTTCCCTTAAAACCTTAGAAATGACCCTTTTCCATGCTTTTTAAAAAACATGCAATTGTTTTTTCTTTCAATGCCCTAAACCTTAACATGATAGTACCACAATTTTTTGCACTACGGATAAACACAAGGACCGTTTTTCCATTAATTTTGAAACATACATTCATTATTTGTTTATTTTTTTCTTAAAGCATCAATCCACCTCATCCTACATGTTCATTCTCTAATAGGGTCAAGAAGAGAGATGTTTTGATGGTTTATGGTTATATTCACCTCATAATCTTTCCCAAGAGAACAACAAGTTTACATTCTCATCAAGATATTTCTAAAGCATATGATAAATCTTCTTTTCATGTGTACAACCATTCATTACAAGGACTAATCTAGAACATCAAGACCATAGGACAAAGCGGGAAGGGGTGAGGGTCAGTTATGAGTCTTAAGCCAATGATCTCTACACTTCCCAACATCAACAACATCAGAAGTTATTGCTCAAGCTCACTCTACATTCTCATTCCTTGTCAAATCTTAAATAAGCTACTTAAATCAAAGAAAGCTCACTTTCATTGAACATACGTCCTTTTTATGAAAATGCATTTCCACAATAACTTAACCACATCAAGAAGCAACAATATAAAGAATTCTATTGCCTTCAAATCCTTATATAAGCATCCATCCTCTAACCAATGGATCAAGAAGAGGAAAGCAAGAACCCCCTAGCAAGACACACTATAGAACACTATATAAAAATATGCTTCAAGGTCACATCCCATGGTGGCTTGCCACATGGCAACCCCTTTGCCAAGGGACATCACTATCCTTATTACAACTCATCAAATGTCCTTACAAGTCACATGACTCTTTGAGTTCCTATTAGCTCTTTCTCTTACAACTCTTTAACAAGTGAAGATCTCTTACACATCCAGTAATACTCTCTCTTATACGTCTCATTATGCATCTTTACACATCACATGGGATTCCTAGTACCTTCTTACACATCCTCTAATACACTCAAAACACTTGCACAACTCCATGAACTCCACACCTTAGACTCCTAGGTCCTAAGGGATACCTAGGAAGAGGGTAGCTTGCCTACACAATTGACTAACTAGCCCTTACTAGCTAGGCTTCATAGCCATCCTAAAGTGCCTAAGCTCTATGCCACTAGTTAAGAGAATTACACAAATTTCTTATTGGTATAATTAAGCCCCATTGTCTATCATTTATCCCAATTAAATGCCATTGATTGTAACACACTTCATACCATGTGAGATACCAAGAGTACTAAAACAAAGAAGGTCGTTTTAAGTTACCATTTAGCCACCTTTACGAGGTAAGATAGAAGATGTCCCAATGGATGACCACATGCAATTAAACACATCGATAATTCCTTGTGAACAAGAGGATAGTGATGATTGAAGATGCATAAGGATAAGGGTATAGTTACGTAGCAAACCCAAGAAGGTGATAAACAACGATTGTTATAACAATGAGGTTGAATTGACAATATGAAGTCTCCAAGACAACTGCCGTTCTATTGTAATTTGCTTTCCATGATCACTATTACTCATCAATCACAAGCGTCTCGTGAAACATTCTATAGGCGTCTATTGATACTAGGAGGGATGCAATGACAATACAACCCTAGGGAAGAGACCTAATTTCCCATTTGAAACAAGAACACGACATTGTTTTCATCCAAAAACATAGAATTGACGGGGTTAATTGCGCAATGGGAGGGGTGTTACATCTGGTTTCTTCGCAATTCATTTCTATACTATTAGTTACTTACTAGGACTGACTAACCTCTGTATTTATTCATATTGCAGTGTTGTGCTGCTTAACCCGCCTATACTTCCAAATTTATGCAATAAGCATTTCAGAGCATTTTGAGTTGTAGAAATCATCTCCATCCTTTGACCTGTGCTGGATCTAACTTTTATAAGATGGAATCAAGTGGATTTCTTTGGGAATTGCTTGGGCCCTGACATGTACTCAAAAAATTCATATTTTTTACTTTCTCATCTTCATTTACTCTTTTCTTATACGCCCTGCGGTGACTAGAGCTGGATTTTTGAATTACAAGACGTCTTCAGAAGTCATGTCTTCTGTTGTGCTCTCTGCCCTATTAATTGGATCATATTGCTTATTTTTCCAGTTGATAAGCACCGTATTTATGCAATCCTTACCTTGAAGCCCATGGTTGATTTTTGCCACCTTTTCCCATGGTAGGAAATGTGTTAGAAAGAGATGAAACTGTACAGTTTTGCCTTGTACATCTTAAAACACATAAATTATATCGATGTGGCAATGGTGGTACACAAAGTAAAGGTTGTAAACAGAGCAAATAAATCCAACCATACATGCTACATCACCTAATAATTACATAAGGCATCTCCGTCATATGTCCAGTGAGAGGAAAATGAACAAAAAAAGAGGAATGTTTAGGTGGTAGCGTGGAAAACTTCTTTACATTTTTTTGATTTACTAATTTGAAGTTAATATGCTCTGAGAAAGAGGCTGAGATGAGAGGTTACTTTGGAGAACTGGGGAGAGATTCTTCCAGTACTTGGGCAATGCCTAATATATGTATCTTGTGATGTCTTTTTCATTGTGCATAACATGTTTTATGAACTGGCTGCTCTTGAAAAGTAACTTCTCTGCAATAATTTTCTTTGCTTTATATGATCTTGAGATTTATGCTTTAGTGCTTCAAATTCCATCATTATATACAATTTTTTGCAAAGTAGGTTGAAATAGGCTGGATGCAATTGTAATCGGGGCTGGAAAAGAGTGGAATAATGCTCTATTACCTGTCGGAATTGGAGATTAATCATGGAATTTTGGACCAAACTATGATCTAAGAGTGTGGTTGGTTATGCATGTGATATTGTATTAATTGTTTATCTAGAGGCATACTAGGCCAATTAGTCCTCTGATTTAGTTTTCCAAATAGGTTGACCACTGGCCTTTCTATTTCTTTGCTTTGCAAATGTTTATTGACATCGAAGTATGTCAAATAATAGGAAATGTTCTGTCAAACATATAATTTTTTTCAATAGGTCAAGTCTTTTTAAAGTAAAACAATAAATGAAATATTGCTTTGGTTCTTCATTTAGTGGACACTGGAGAGTTATTTCTAATATGATTTTTTTTAGATGTATTCTATCATGGTTATGTTGTTGCTGTCTTATTTCCCAAGTGAAGAACTCAAAATTTAATGCGTGCAAGGTTTGTATTAAGTTATTAACCAGAACTCAAGATCTATTTATATAACCTCTTATTATAAACAAAAATAACATTTTTTTGTTTTAAGTTTCTGATCTATTTAACCTGATTTTCTAAAACATAGCTCCGCAAGTTCAAAAGTTTTCAATAATGTATTTTTTGAAGAGTTGAAATTGGGTGTCATTGGACATGGTATCATTATTTCCTTGACTAATGTTGTATTATATTAGTCTTCTTTGCCATGAAGTGCAAGTGTGAATATTTACTGTTTAATGTCTTTTTTGCAGTCTTTGACAGCAGTGCAGCTCAATAGTACATCATTGGTTACCCTGTCCCTTGTTGGCTGTCGTTCAATGACTAACCTTGAACTAGCATGCCCAAATCTCCAGCAAATATTTTTAGATGGTTGTGACCGTCTTGAGGAAGCATCACTTCGTCCTGTAAGTTCTTTTGGATGCTCTCTCTCTGCTCTAGTATAGGACCTCTATTTCTTTGATATGGTTGGTAGGTTCATTTTGGATATCCTCGGACAATAGTTTTCACTGTACAGACAGATGCTTTCCCATTGTCTCCTTCAACTAAGAACATTGGTCTATTGTGATTGTTTTGTACATAGTTTTTTCCTTATTCTTTGTTTGTAAGTATACTATTTTATTTGCCAAAACACTGCCCTATCAGCACCCAATGTAGTTGAAAGTTTCTGTTTTCATAATTATTATGCAGTTGATTCCGGAAAACCTTCAGTGTAAGTAATGCTTTGGAAGATGAGCAATTGTTTGGGGCATTATGGATCTAAGCCATTGACTTGTTGGTTGTTGTTACCTTTAAGTGTTAAAAAGTTTTGACTTTTCTATGTTCATGGACTGATACCCCATTACTTTTTTGTTTCATTGAGAAACTAGATTGTAGTATTTCATAATGTATGAAATTGTAGTTAATATCAAAGCAGCAATTTTTGGTTTGCTTATGGATACCATTGTCTTAAATCCATGCTCTTAAGAATATTGAATTATCATAACGCCAAGACCAGTCTTAAATTAGGAGAATAAGCCTAGAAGGCAGGTACCAGATGATGGTATAAGATTGTGTTAACAGAATTATGGGACTACCTGGACTCGCAGATTTATTTTGGTAGTGACAGGATTCTGAAATTTTTACCTTGTTGCTCCTTTCTCAACGACACAGCCAGCTAACATCACGAGTTCAGGTGCTGTAAAAATGTAAAGTGTTGACATTTAAAATATACTCGGATCTTAGAGTTGCTGCATGATCCATTGATATTGGCGAGAAATGTGCAAGCTAATTTTGCTTATAGATTGGATGGTTAGTATAAATGTATTAGGGTTTAAGTTGCATTAGATATGAATGTGCTTGTCTATCCTGGATTGAGTTCATTTATGGAACCGGACTGAATTTTTTAGATTGTAGATTTCCTCATTATTGTCATTCATTTGGTGGAAATAAGTTAAGTTAGAGATGCATATGGGATCCTGTTGCATTCATGTTGGGTGTTGATGCCTACCAGTGATGCAGTCATGTTGTATGCATAGACGGCAAACAGATCATAAGCATTACACTATTAAAATTGAATTCATGTAAACTAGAAAAGATTATTTGCATTGTTTCTTGCCCACCTTGGAATTTTGGGTTGGGGTTATTAATGCTTTATTTGGGAAATGTGACTTCGACGGTCATGGGAACTTCAAATGGGAGGTTACCTGCCATTATGGTTTTACCAGTGCCACGTGGCAGTCTAAGTTGCATATGGGCAATTTGGAGGTGATGAGAGGCTGCGGTGATCACACCCGCGTGGGTAAAGGAAACTCAGAAAACCTACACCCAACTTAGAAAATCTACATGGGCATTTTGAACTAGTGTTAGTACCATACCATTTCATTTAGCAATTAGCAATTAGCAAAAATTTTGTTAAAAATTTAAAGGTAGGCTTTTAGGAAGTTACATCTGACAATTGTTGGGATTGTTCTCTTGTTGATAAACGGATTGCTCAATTTGATTTTTGTTGAGTTACAAGGATTATTTTGTAATTAAGAGTTTTGTATCTAACATTTGTGAGCATCATTTAATTGTGAAAAAGTTTGCATTACAGGTTGGGCTTCGTTCACTTAATCTGGGGATATGTCCCCGCTTAAGCAAACTTGAAATGGAAGCACCTCAAATGACAATTTTGGAGCTAAAAGGATGCGGTGTCCTCTCTCGAGCATCAATAAATTGTCCTCAGTTGCTGTCCCTTGATGCATCGTTTTGCAGGTAAATGTCATGTTTGAGGGTTCTGTACTAATTATAATTACTAATGATATTATGTTTTTTACATTGAAGTGATGGAGCCTATTTAATGCTTGTTTTCTTTCTCTGCGATTATGTTATATGTGTAACTTCATTGCTGTTGCAATGAACTTGCTTTACTCTCCACAGCCAACTTCAGGATGATTTTGTGTTTGCTACAACATCTTCATGTCCAATGATTGAGTCATTGATACTGATGTCCTGCCCATCCATTGGAACCGAGGGTCTGTTTGCCTTGAAACTACTTTCCAATTTGAGGTTGCTTGATTTATCATATACATTCTTGACGAATCTGCAACCTGTATTTGAGACTTGTAGTCGACTGAAGGTAATCTTGGACATGTTCGCTCTTGTGGCTAGTCTATATATTTGTCTAAATGGAGAACCCATTCAATGCCCTATTATAAAAATGCTAGATTTAATTTTTTACTTTTGGATGTGTATCAGGTTTTGAAGTTACAAGCCTGTAAGTACCTCATGGATACATCATTAGATGCTCTTCACAGAGGCCAGGCACTTCCAGATCTTTGTGAGTTGGATTTATCTTACAGCAGTCTCTGCCAGTCTGCTATAGAGAAGCTTCTTGCATGGTGCCCTCACCTGACTCATGTTAATTTAAATGGCTGTGCAAATATGTATGATCTTGACTGGGGGTTGGAAGCTGGCAAGCTTTATAACGATACTGCAATAGTCAATGGTGTTGGTGTGCATACAGGGCATACCGGAATGAGTGAACTTGAAAACTCCTTTGATTGGATGGATGATGAAAGAATCCAAGATCGTTTGCTTGAGAACCTCAATTGTGTGGGATGCCCAAACATTAAGAAAGTCACAATTCCTGCATCGGCCTTTTGTTTGCACCTTTCTTCATTAAATCTTTCTCTGTCAGCTAATTTAAAGGAGGTTGATTTGGGTTCTCGCAATCTCATATCATTGAATTTAAGGTTGGATTTTCACTTCTGCCTACAACCTTTCTTCTTTTCCTATTGCGTGATATTTATATTTTGGGATCTATGCATTGTCTTTGAAGGTAATGGTTTGATATTGGTTTTGCATCAGCAACTGCTTAGCATTAGAAATCCTGAAGCTGGATTGTCCACGATTAACAAGCTTGTTTCTTCAAGTATGTCACCCTAAATCATTCTTCTTATCAGTCACGTGCATGCAAACCCATTTTTTTGGTTCCTGATTTGACTTTGAATCAACATCTAAATAGCCAAAAATGGGTTGGGTTTGCAGCTTCTAGTTTTCTTTGCATGTGAGCTAACAGTATCCCCGTGCTTCCTAATATAATTTTGTTTTCATCCAGGCATGTGGAATTGAAGAACAAGAAGTTGAATCTGCTGTTAGGAACTGTAATTCCCTTGAAACACTGGATGTTCGCCTTTGTCCTAAGGTTAGCTGTAACGTTAATTTTTTTGATGGGTTTATGAGATAATCTTTTTGTATTTTATTATCATGTCAGATTGACTAACATCAGTGTTTTGCAAAGTAGGTTTCTTTGACAGGAATTTCAAGGTTGCGCATGATATCTCCAGGCCTAAAACGCCTTTTCAGCAGCATGTCAGTATAGCTTACTTATGGGGCTATGCTGTGAATATAATCACTTGCTAATTTTACGACTTCTCTTTATTTGGATGAAAATCTTATGATATTGAATTTTCAAATGCCCAATTTATTTTGTTAGTGGCATTTTTCAAATTAATTTGTAGTATAGGCAGAGTTTCTAATTGTTTTGAGTCTGCCTGTTTGGCTGGACACTTGCATCCATAAATGTTTGTGATAGGTCTTAATTGTTTGTTTATTTAGTGTTTTGTTTGGTTAGTGTCTTATATCGTGTACAACAGCTTAGGGCATCTACTTCGCAACCTTGCTCTTATTTTGTGACTAACAGAGATTTTATTGTAACTTTGTTGATTCTGGAAAGTGTCAGTCAGGCTTTTAGGATTCATTCCATAACTTGGGCCAATGAACCCCTATCATGTAAAGAGAAGTTGCAGTTTGTAATTGGAGATTTGAAAACTTCCACTATGGAGTCATGTTCACATATCTATGTATCTATACAGAATTGCTGATTTCACATGAATATCTGTTCTGAAGTCTTTGGTCATTCTTGGTGGTCTCTGTTAACTCCTGATAAGTGGATTACCCGATACAAAAAAATGCAGTATTTTTTTTGTATTTCCTTTTCTAGTTTTTTAATCCGAGTAGCTGGTCACAATTCATTATTTCAGTCGAGCATGATAGAGATCAGATGAAAAGTTTTATCAGTGCTCAGATTGTTTGAGGTTTGTATTTTTGAGGTGCCTTTTATCATAACATGCTTTTATAGAAACTGCACATTTAAGTTTTTGTATATACAAGTGACTAAATTGCTAACAAGCATGCATTTTATATTTGCTAAAACTTGATAGGGAAAACCCGCAAATTGGAATGAATGCTGTATTAATCTTCAGTAAATAGGTTGCATCTTCTTACTTATTCTCAATAAACTGGCAAGTCTTCATGTCACACTTTTTTTCCCCCTAAACCGAATAGTTTTCAGTACTTGACTTTTAGATTATTGGGGAAAATTGTTTTTTTTTATTCTCAAAAATGCAGTGATATTAAAAATCGGTATTTATGAATTTCAAGATAGCTGCTTGAGTTGTGGTTATTATCTAATGTAGAATGCTGGATTTTGGAATTAAGGATTCTCTTGCGAAAAAATATTTGTCCCCGTCAACAAAATATTCCTTTACATGCCCCATAATTTAGTCCAATGCCAGTTTCTTAATTTATGGTCTTGATTTAGGTTGCTGTATCATCAGCTCTCTACGATGCAAGGAATTCTTTCCATATGTGACCTTCAATTGATTTGATTTTTGTGCAAGTTGCTATTAAAATAGACAATAATAATTCAAATGCTGAATTGTTTTCGTTGAATTTTTTCGTATTGCATTTAAAGTTAGATGCACCTGTCTGTACTGTGCTTTTTTCGTATCCTTTCATGAAGAGATGATAATCACAACAAATAGAGAGAGGTCAAACTAGAAGCGCTTTTGTTTTGGTGTGTGAATATGTAAAATCTTGAACTAGGTTGAAGCCTATTTTAATCTGTACAATGGGAGATTACTTCTGAAGCATTTATCGGATGCTGTGGACCAATGGACTAAGTTTTGAACTAAACAATTGTCCTGCGTCATGTTGGATTAAAATGCTTTGCTGACACTTTAAAAGGATTTTTAACTTTTTTTAAAAATTATTCCCTTTAATATTTTAAGGGTCCAGATGTGCATGTATTCTTTTGGTAATTGAAGAGGTCAAGCTTGTGCTTCAGCAATTAAGGGGCTCTCATCCCAGCAGTCTGCATGTTTTTGATAATTAAAGAGTTAAAGCTTTTACTGTGGTAATCAAGGGGCCCTTAGATTAGTAGGGTTAGAATCTGGGTATCACCTTGCTTGAGGATGCCGTGTCTCAACCAGTCGACCTAGCCCATTGGACCTAGATGTGCATGTGCTATCTTGATGTTCCCTTCAATTAATGGACGGATCTTTCTTTCTTCATGGGTTGCCCATTGGACCTAGATGTGCATATATGCCAGCTTGATATTCCCTTTCAATTAATGGATGGATCTTTTCTTTCTTCACATCATGAATAATAGCTTTAAACATGGTAGATGGTATGTCTACCCCTAATGTGTCAAATCTTGGAATAATTTTATGTTAACGAGGCTTGGGCCCTTACCTCAGTTTATTTTTCTTAAGATGGTTAAGCAAGTTTTCCAAGATACATTGGCACCTTTACAATTGAGCAGTCCAAATCTTGTTTACAACATAATCATATTTGTCTTGAAGCCAAATTCAATGTGATAGATGCTTAAATGTGCATAAGAACTCAAAAAAAGCACATAAGAACTCCTTAAGAAATGCATCTTTGACGTTGATGATGGCGGTATTTGCATTCACGTCCTAGGTACATTGATGATGGTCGTAGAGATTGGTGGGAAAATATATTTTGATTTAGATATTTTTATTTTTTCTTTATGTACTTGAACATTTTTATTATTCAAGTTATGACCACAATAACTATTTTATATAAATAGCCATTTCTTTAGGACACACCATGTACGATGGTGAATGATTATAAGGTAAGAAGACTTACAAATCACATGTGCCCCCAAAAAATTGATTTTTTGGTTTGAGGAGTAATCCAAGGTAATTGGGGACATCACCAGCCCTAGTCTGCTGTGTTTCCATACTACATACTATAGATGAAATTTAATTACAGTTAATAATTGTGTACCCACGAATATGAGCATATTATCACAAACCCCCTCTAATAGGAGTGCCCATGAAGGGTTGCTATGTTGTTGTGAAGTGGGATTTTATCTTGTGACCTATCACATTTGAAAGCAACTTGATGCCATCACATCAACACCTCACGAAGCACTCCCAAGCATTTGTTAGTATGGCAGGGCAACGGGGGTAAGAGGGTGTGAACCATTTTATTTTTTTTGAAAATTCGGGGCTTTTGAAGTATGGAATTGTTTGAATACTTTAAAATTTGTAGAAATCTTCACAATGCATGTATTTAAAATATACAACTCATGACAATTGTTTGTTTTATTATTAACTCCTTTTTAAAGCTAAGCTGTTAGCTTAGAATGTGTATTGGATTATGTGCGGTCAACGTTTGGCTATTATAACCTTTAATTAAATTATATGATCATTTTTATAGCTTCATGTTAGTAGTAAGGTTGGCCAAAGATGTCCCCATAATATAAATAGGGTAGATGTAAGTAGTGGTTAGTATTATATCATTATATTGTAAATTTTAATTTTGTTTAAGGTTGTGGAGATTGTCTTATTGAGGTGGCTCATCATTTATTCAAATATCTAGTTCTATTTCAATGGTATTGTGATGTATTGCTATTAAATTGCTCTAGTGATATATAATTTCATAATAAATGGTATTAGAGTTTTGATTTGAGTAAAAATGTGGTTGAATTCTTAATTTCAAAGAATTGCTTTAGAGTGGTCAAAGAAGTAATAGTTTGTTTTTTAGAGAATTGTGATTGATTTGTGGTGAGTTATTGTGAATTTAGTGTTCTTTATAGATTCGTTTTATAAGACATAATTGTAAGAATTATTTTGATTTCTTTACATTATTAGAAAACATGCAAAAATTTAGAGGGAGTCTATTCTTTCAACTTTTGAATTTGAGGCTAACTTAAGTCTAAAATCAATTGGTCAAAGCTTGATCAATTTTTAGCCAAATCAAAATTTGCATTGTTAATCCTCAACATGACAAGTGGACAAATTAGACAATGAGGAAAGAATTCATACAAACTAGAGACTCTTAACAAAGAGAAAATAAAGTTTCAGTTTGAGTTTGGATCATGTGGGACTTTTAGTATGATGTTTTCTTTGTTGGACTACAGATTGAGTAATTTGGAGGATGCTATGTGCAATGAATTGTATGATTTGCACAATGAAATGAATTGAGATATGGCTAACATCAATATGCAACTTGGTATTTTCATGACTTTCCTTCATATGTTAGTTTCAAAACTAACTCAAAGTGGATCTAAGGGATCGTTGAGTGTTGATCCAAACACTGCACAAGTGTTTTCATTAGAGGCAAAACAATTAATGGTTCCTACACAACTAGATTGGCAAGAAATTGTAGATGGGCACTTTGTAGATTTTGGGGATATGATGAAAGAATTTCTACCTAAAAGAAATAGTTCTTCTAAGATATCTCCATTTAGGGAATTTTATGGTTACAAGTCACCATCTATCATCTCATCTTTGAACTTACAACCATAGGTTCAAAAACTCAAAGAACACAACACCAACACAAGCTACTTAACAAAAATACACTATGTCGTTGACATTTTCTATTTAAAAAAGGTTATTCGACAAAGTTTTAGTGCATAAAGTTACTAGAATTTGACAAAGAGAGATGAATAATTTTGGAACATGAGAAAATACTTTAGACACAAATTAAGAGGTTTGAGGAAAGAAGTGATTTTTGACTATCTTATCAAGTGAAAGAATCTAGCCAGTGAAGATGCGATATGGGAGACTGAAGCATTCCTACAAGAGCATCTAGTGATTGTCAATGTTGGTTTGAAGTGGAGGATAAAGCTATAAGCCCTTAGCCTATAGTGTGTATTGAGTAATATGTGGTTGACTTATGACTAACATAACCATTATTTAGTTATGTGAATATTTCTATAGTTTCATATTGATAGTAAGGTTGGCCTAGGGTGTCTCCATAACATATATGTGTGTGTGTGTGTGTGTAGTGGTTAGCATTAGATCATCGTATTATGAATTATGTTCTTATTGTAAGGTTTTGGAGGTGGCCTTTTCAAAATGGCTTATTACTTCTTGCAATATTTTACTCTATTTCAATAATATTGTGATATATCGCTCTTAATTCGCTTAAGTGTTATAATAATTTCCTTACATTTTATTAAGGACCAAGAATTTGAATATTTGAATGATTTTTTTGTAAGAAATAAAAAAGGTAAACATAATTTTTAAGATTACCATCAAGCAAAACACCAATTTGGTTTATGAAGCTCTACTTGTAAAAACCCACAAAAAGATTGTAAAATGTATATAACAAAATTTGACACCATATTTACCTAATATTTATAATTATATAAGTCTAAAATTAGAGAGAAAAAGTGTAGAGATATTTTTGAATTGGAGCTGAATTATAAAAAACAACATTCACCACCACATGTAGCTTACATGTGGAATTATTGAATAAATAGTTCTATTCACATACCTTAAAACTATTGTGCATTAAATCAAGTTTCTCATGCATGTATCTACTTTGTATTTAGTAAATATATATCTACTTTGGATAGCATAAAATATGTATTCTAAATTCATATGTTGAAAATGGAGGTGTAGCTTATTACTCATGTATTTTATTAGATTTGGTTAATGTATTCTTCCGTCTTTATTTTAAATACATCTTAGTTTTGCATGATATTATTGCATACATATTTTTATTTGTGTGGATGGAATGGTATTGACTTATATCATATT
This sequence comes from Torreya grandis, assembly GCA_037957365.1. Lineage (NCBI taxonomy): Eukaryota > Viridiplantae > Streptophyta > Pinopsida > Cupressales > Taxaceae > Torreya > Torreya grandis. The sequence continues at coordinate 2,984,240 of JARHVA010000011.1, forward strand.
TATATAATATTTAAAATATATTTCAAAATCAATTATTTATTTTTTTAAAAACAATTTAATTATTCATGTGAAAAGAATGATATTGACATAAGGAAATATTTTTTCAACATACCTTCAAAATATAATATCATAATTTAACTAATTCAAATATGAATATAATAATGTTTTAAACATAATATTATAAATTAATAAAAATAAATGAAATGTCAAACTTAAATACAATGAATATCTAAAAAACAATAATCAATGTTTGAATAATCAAAATTTGAAAATAAAAAATTACATATTAGAATTTTAAAAAGAAAGAAATGTTTGAAAAAAATTCTCCAATTAGTTACCCATGCCTTAGGAAATAAAACTCTAGGCCCAAGATTTTTGGGGGACCCTTTAGTAGGAATGCCCCCAACTCCTCCAATGGTAAGCACACAAGAATAATTTTCGAAATTTGTGATAACCAAAGAGTCGACTTTTTGTTATTTCCTCTTAGGTTTCTTCAAAAGAATGAAAATGTGTGACAAAACTATAGGTTTATTTAGTGCATGGACGTCATCAAGTAATGTGCAACTTGATATCATGTTTCCTCCCATCATCACCGTGGGAGATTTAGATCTAGAGATAACATTAAGTTGGAGTGGAGGGCCAAATCCCTCTCCCTTCCTCCTAGGTCCAATATCCCTCCTCCAATGTCCTTTCCCACCACCTCCCTCAAGGTCCTAAGGCCCTCTAAGAAACAACATCCAATTGTCTCATTGAAAGTTATTTTAGAGGCCAACATAACAATTTTAAGCTCCAAATCGGGGCATACATGGCCAAACCTTCCACCCAAGCAACAAGCTGCTGTTACAAATAAACAAACGAATACTCCACTCACTTTAAAAGCCAAAATATTTACTCTCTTAGTGCACAATAAAGTTCTTTACGTAGAACTAGAGGACTCTCTACTTAGTCTGAAAACCACCTCTTTGAGGGAATCCACAGTGATTGGTAGATTTGCAAGAATCTGGGTAATGATCGCCATTATTTTTTATTGGATTAAAGAAAACATGGCACATTTTGAGGATATACCAATAAAGATTCTTCTCAAAGTCTTCTTTCACATCACATTCTCTTAAGAATAACTTTTCAACATTGTCCTCTTGGGGGCCCTTAGTTCCTTAAATATGTTGGCTTATTCATTTTGCCATTAGAGTCCCACTTCAACCCAACTAAAGTGGAGCATTTGAGGACCAGAATTTGGATACGCCTTTATGGCCTTCGTTCCCTATATTGACAAACTCCTATCCTTGAAAAAAATAGTTCCTAGATTGGAGACCTCGTCTCAACTGCTCAACTAGGGGACCCTTAGGCCACTTATTCTCGACTCTATATTAATACTGACATCTCTCTCCCTCTTCGTGAATTCATTTACATCTTTACTCTTCCCTTGGTGTTTGTAGTCAATCCCTGGATTATGAGGGCCTACCATTTCATTACTACAAATGTCACCTCACTGGCCACCTTAGGAAAAAATTCCATATACATTATTATGAATCCTTGTCAAGCCCTATTAGCTTCTCATCTCCTTATCCCCCTTCTACCCCCTAAGGACCTCCCTCCTTGGATGAACCCCATTCCTTTGGAGATTTCACCCTTGATGCAAATATGTTTGAGGGGGCCAAGTGAATGGATGCCTTGCTCCCCTACAATGTCGTACTTCCTTTGCTCTCAATGGCATGTGAAGACGCAAAATTCATAATGGAAAGCAAAAGACTCTTTATTGATGTTCAATCGTGCTATAAATATTACACACACACACTCACACTCTCCTTTCCCCCTATGACTATGGAGAAGAATCCATTAGTCCAATGACAAGGTTAACATGAACATACTGTTGGGTGAATATTTTGTCACCATCTAACTGGTGAGCAAAATAGGTTGTTTCAACCACAACATAAGGAGATTTATCGGCCAAAATGTGTGGGTCTACCACATCAGGATGGGACAAATCTCTCCTCTCATCAAGGGGAGGTTCCCTATAAATATGAGGTACTATATACTATATATATAAGCAGAAAATAACACTTAGAGTAGGATAACACCATCCATCTCTCTTTTTTTAGAGATGATGTTCATAGATCAGAGGAGAAATCCTGGGTGATTGCTGGAGGTACTTCTCTTCTTTCAGAAGTAATACTCAGTCAACAACCAGATTCCTTCTTGGTAGTAATTGTAACAGGGTGCAATAACACAACAGGATGAAGTGTAGCACAAAGTCTCCACCTCAACTGCCAAAGAGTGAAATACGAAGGAAAATGGGGGCACAAAGTCGTCCCAAGATCTTTTAAATAGAAACAGAAAAACAAACATGCTAAAGACAATTGTGGCGACACAAAGTCTCTCCACAGTCGGCTTCATGACACTTCCCTGGTTACTTCCACTAGTTCTGCTTATTTAATTAAATGGACAAGAACACATTCAGGAAACAAACACAAGAACAATTTCTTCAACAACACAAGCTATTCCAGTACAAAGTCTGAAAGGTCACTTGCTTTCTCATTCAAACAATGAAATATGATTAACAATCTGAGCTCAAAGTCTTAGTAATGCCTTTCAATTTAGGCAGTGTTTTGCTTTTGATAACGAAAAGATCACCTTGCATAAAATAAGAGATTACAATATATAGGAGCCAAGAAATATTTGACGCTTTGTTTCATGGAATGGCCCATGCTGCATTCAATGCCTTGAATGCATTTTCAGTTCTATCAATGGGCCATGCTGGAACAAGACATCGGCCTTAACTGTGGCATGTCAATTCATCTCAAATGTCTCCTCCATAGTATAGACCACTTGGTCCTCTTCTTGATATTTGCGCAGTTGTCCACTTCGTCTTTACTCGATAGAGAAAAATAGGCCGCACCTTGGAATGTTTGCGTGCTCAGATATCTACTTGGTGGACTTTTCTACCTATTGGAATAACTTCTCTGTAGATATTTTGGTATCTCCTGTAGCTTTCCCTCTTTTCTGTTGTAATTTGAGCTCTCAGGCTATCTTCTTACATTCAACATGCTCTTTCGGCTCTTCCTTCAGTTGTTCACTGAGTTTTGTCTTCAGATTCTGTGCCATATTTGAAAATAAACAGGCATTTCATAACCCTGAATTTGACATCCACGAGGGCGTCATGGTCACTTAGTCGCTCAAACTACTTTGAACCTTAAACGTTTGAACCTTTGAGGTGCATCGGTTCAATGGTTCAGGCGGTCCTATCGCTTCCTTGGTTCAGTCACTTTCTTTGGTTCAATCGTTTCCTTGGTTTAATCATTTTCTTTCCTCTTCGGTTGAACCATCTCTTCAAACTTGTCTCTGGAATCTTCTGCTTCCTTCCTTCACTCGAAGCTCCCTTTCGAACTTTGAAATTTCTTGAACCTTTGAACCTTTGAACTTTGAACCATTTTGGTTCAAGGTTCAACAGTTCATTTTCTTTCTCAGAATCCTTTGGTCCTTCGAAGTTTTTGGATCCTTTTCTTTTCTGTTGAACTTGTTGAACTTTTGAACTTTGAAAAATTTTGGTTCAAGGTTCAATGGTTCATTCTTTGCTCCTTCGAAGTCTTCTTTTGTTTAAGTCTTTTGATTTTATTGAACTCGTTAAACCATTTTGGCTCAAGGTTCAATGGTTCAAGAGTTCAACCTTCAATTTTTGAAGCCTTCTTTTCTTTAAGTCTGTCGAACTTTATTAAACTCGTTGAACCTTTGAACTCTTTGGTTCAAGGTTCAATGGTTCAATCTTTCTTCTTCGAAGTCTTCTTTTCGTTAAGTCCTTCGAAGCCGTTGAACTTTTCGAAGCGGTTGAACTTTGAACTTGTCGAAGCGCTTAACTCTTTTTAAATTTGCTGATGCCGTTGAACCTTTGAACCCGTTGAACCTTTTGGTTCAAGGTTAAATGGTTCAATCTTTTGATTGAAGCCTGTCGATGGACCTTTTAGTTGAACCTCGACGTTGAACTAACCTCGAAATTACCTAAGTGTTGGGAACTTATTTCTTTGTGAGAGCTCGTCTGTTGAAGTTGTTGAACCTGTGAGTCTCTTAGCTGAAAAAGCTTGAATAATTGAAGAACTTGGGTGCTCAGAACATTTTTTGAGAAGGGAAGAGATAATTTTGACTTGTAGGACCAAAATAGTTGATATGTTGTCTCCAAAAATAAGTGACAAATTTTGGGAACAACAATTGGCTACAGTTGGGAAACTTCCATCGATTGTAAAAATAATCGAAGGGAGTAGAATCTAGAATCTCTAGTGCCTTTAAGTATGCCATTGGGTTACGAAGTCATGCTACCCAAAAAGAAAGGCTCAAAAAAGAAACGAAAATGAACAACATAAAATAGAACTAAAGACTATACAAATATACATATGTACAACTGATCTTATCTGATACTTCAAGAATTGAAGTGCTTTAGATGTTGCCCATTGTAAGGCAAAAAAAAGGACGTGCCATCTTGATACTTCAGCAAGAAACTATTTTCACCATTGAGCTGATGAATAACAAATGGGCCTCTCCATAGGGAATCAAATTTTCTATGCATTCCCTTTGGTTCTCTTCTCTTGTCCCATAATAGAACTTGATCTCTAATTTAGAAATCATGGGTTTTTACTTTCTGGTCAAAGAGATTCTTCACCAGACTTTGATGTGCAGCAATTCGGTCCACCACCACAGTTCGCTACTCATCTAGCTCAGTCAAGCACATGATCCTTTTGTCGATGGAGCTTTCATATGTCTGATCTTCGACCGCCTTTCCCAATTTTAGTGCTGGCAATTCCAGAGTGATTGGTATCTTTGCATTGAGACCATACAAAAGTTGAAAAGGTGACATACCTATTGCCCTCTTGGGCATAATTCTGTCTGCCCATAAAGCATCAAACAATGCTTTATGTCAGGTTCGTTGGTTGTCATCTATCAACTTTCTGATGATGGTCACCAGGTTCTTGTTGCTCGATTCTGCTTGGCCATTTCTTTGCAAAAAATAATTAAAAAAGTGGGAGAGGGTAATCCCATAGTAAAAATAGAACTGATTAATCTCATGAGAAGAGAAACAAGCTGCATTGTCGATCACTATCTTGCTTGGGACCCCAAACTTGGAAATGATGTCCTCCTTGAGGAAATTGCATACTACTTCTGAAGTAGCATGCTTGGATGGAATAGCTTCCACCCATTTGGTGAAGTAATTTGTCGCTGTGAGGACATAATCATGTCTAGCACTTGAAGACGGGTTCACAACACCAATGAAATCAATTCTCCATTGATGAAATAGCTCTTTTATTACCATTGGCTTAAGAGTTAAAGCAGTTAACTTGAGTCTTCCAATGAACTGTTGGCACAGTTCACATATTCATACCCATTTGTATGCATCTTGAAACAGAGTAGGCCAGTAATACCTAGCTCACAGAATCTTATGGGCAATTACAGGCACAAAAAATATCCTCCACAAGCCAAATTATAGAAGGATTTCAGAAGTTTGTTCTGCTGCACTTTATCCACGCAGCGAAGGAATACCCCATCAAGGTTCCTCTTATACAACCTATTGTCCCATAGGACAAAGTTGGCAGCTTTCAACTTGACAGTCCTCTTTCGTTTACGAAACAGGTGATTAGGACACTCACCATAGGTAAGAAAATGAGCAATGTTTGAATACCACTCATTCGTGGTGGTGACAAAGAGGACTGTTGTCGTGTCTCCCACTTCCGTTTCTTTATGCCTTATTTCTTCTGGTTTGTTATCTGCAATCAATTGGCAGAGACCCCTTCTCCGCACAAGCTTCATTAGTTTGATAACAAGATCAAACTCCTAGATTTTAGCAATCTAATTACCCCTTTTGGTTCTAAACTCCTACTGAGTTAATATGGATTGACTGTGGTATCAGGTACCAGGGCAATAGTGTGTGAATTCAGAATGTAAAAATGAAAATGCTTTACTGTCTTTACCACTGCATAAGCATGCTTCTCCAGATTTGAATATTTTAATTCATGAGCTTTGAGAGGACAACTCATGAAGGATATGAGAGATTCCACACCTTTGTTCTGTTGAACTAGAATTGCTGAAAGTGTGTGCTTGAAAGCATAACTGTGCATTGTGAAATCTTTGATATAATCTAGATAAACCAGAATTAGGGCATGGGTGATAGCTATCTTGATGTCTCGAACTGCCAATTTGCCTTTTTCAGTCCAGATAAAAGTGGCCTTTCCCTTCATCATGTCCACAATGTGGTGAGTCTTCTCTATAAGCTTAGAAATGAACCTTCGTAAAAAATTTCACTTTTCCAAAGAAAGAGTGAACTGCAGTCTTACTTGTGGGCAGAGTAAGCTCCTAGATGGATTTGACTTTTTTTGAGTCAATCTTTATGCCTTCTTGGGATACAATGTGTCTGAGAAGTTTTCTTTTTGTTACCCTAAAAATAGACTTCTTGAGATTTAGAGAAATGCCATTCTATCGACATCGTTGCAGCACTTGTTGTAAATGGTGCACATGATCAAGACGATGCTTGAAAAAAATAGTCAAGTCATCAAGGTATACCACAATGAACTTACCCATTTCATCTTTGAAAGCAAAGTCCATTGCTCTCTGAAAAGTGGTGCCAGCATTTATAAGGGCAAATGACATTCTTCGATATGCAAATGTGCCTCAAGGTGTGGTGAAGACAGTCTTATGTTGATTTGCTTTGCCAACTTCCACTTGATTGTACTCTGAGAAGCCATCCAGCATTGATAACATCTTTGAACAAGTCACCATCTGAAGGACTTGATCCATGATGGGCAGAGGGTAATTATCCTTAGAGAGGATTGATTCAAATTCCTAAAATCCATGCAGAGGCAAATTTTGCCATTCTTTTTCCTCACAGGAACTATGTTTACAATCAATATGAAATGATGGATTGGAAAAATAATTCTAGCGTTCAACATTTTTTGTCTTTCAGACAGCATAGTACCTGATATCTTTGGATTATATTGCTGAGATTTCTGCTTGTAAGGCACCGAATCACTCTTGAGATGAATTTCATGGCAAATTTCTTCAGGCCTAAGGGACTTCAAATCATCATAATAGTATGCCAAAACATCTATGTAATGACGAAGCAGGTCAGTAAATTTGAGTTTTTCCTCCGGAGTGCAGCACTTCTCAATGTTCACCATATTGAGATTTTCCTTGGTACCCAAATTTATCTGATCAAACTCCTGGGAGGAGCTTGAATCTATTTGTTGCTGTTTGATGAACCTGTCATGCTTGTCAAATATTTTCTCAAGGGAAACCAATCCTTTGAGATTTTTATTCCCTTTTAGATGTAGGAATTCTTCATCTACATTTGAACTTGTTTCAGGGGCTGATTCAAGTTTCTGAGGGTCACTGCCTTCGAAGTGAAGCTATTCAAAGCGGTCTTTTTATTTTAAAAAGGTGATGATTTGGTTGTCGCCATTAAACACTTGCCAATGATTGGCATTGTCAAGCACACTTAGTCGAAAGACCAGTCTGATAGTGTACTTGTCTCCTTTAAAATCTTGGTGAGAAACCAAGAGAGTCACCAAAACATTTAATGCATTAGCTCAGTCATTGAATTCTTTAGGTACTGCAGAGATACTGAAAGCATCAAAGCTTTCAATTTGATCCCAAACTAGATTGCGATAATGACGTAATTTTTTTTTGGTTTGATACAGGTTCCTGACCTGGCAAACCACCAGATCAGCATCTCCTTTGGTGTGAAGGAGTTTGACACCTCTGTCTTGAGTTGCCTTCAACCCGAGTAACAGAGATTCATACTTGACAGTGTTGTTAGTGGTGCTAAACTACAACTTATATGAAGAAAGAAAAATATCTCTTTAAGGAGATATTAGAACAATCCCAGCTCCAACATCGGTAGAAGAGCAGCTGCCATCAAATTCTAAAATCCATACACCATCGAAAACTACTCCTTTCTCAAAATTTCCTTCATTTGGAGGGGAGGGTCCTTTTACACTTGCATTGTGCTTTATTAATTCTTCTGTTGTCTCATTTGAATCAATTTTTAGATCGCCACCTACAGGACTTTCATCTGCTGAAACATGAACATCCTCTGTGGTAAAAAAAAAGTTACCAATTCCTGAAGACTCAAACAGAATTTAAGCTTCAGGGGCCAATGTTTGGGTGACAATATATTTTGCCTCTTTCTTAGGAAGCAGCATTATGCCTTTGATAGGGATCTTCGCCTCAGACAAGTCCATGCTCAATTCTCTACCAACGTCCTTGCAAAAATTATACCCAAGAAGAATGCCGTAGGAGGCTGAGATGTCGGCCACTAGGACTGTCATCTTAATTCTTTTTCCTGAAAAGGCCATAAATGCAAACTGAACATATTTAATTTGTCTCAAAAGTGGCACTTGTTTGTTTTTCATAAAGAAACATCTCCCAAATGTCTTAGTCAGTGTGAGACCAAGAGATTCTGCCACTTTGGCATGCATGACATTGTCAAATGCACCTGAGTCTATAATGCAATTGTTCAGCTGATGATCGTTTATCAATAAAGAGACATAAAATGCTTATGTTTTTTCAAGAGCAACAAGAGGAGAAAAGACAAGATTGTTTGGGGTGGACATGTTCTTTATGGGATCATGAGTTACCTTTCTAACATCTTGTCTTGCAGGGACGATTTGATTCTTCACATATTGAACCAACTTATCTAACTGCTCAGGGTTGGATTGCAGGAATTCAAATTCAGACATTTGAATTTTGGTTTTCTTGACATGGTCGATTATATCAAATGTCTGAAATGAATTAAGAACAGGGGAAGGCAGTTCATCCTTCTAGTTTTTAGGGGGGAGTATTGATCTGCGAAATTGAAGTTGAAAGTGAAGGCGTACTTGAGGTACTTACTTTTTTTAGCAATCATCGGGTCCTTTGATTGAAAAGGCATAGTGGTTTTTCACTTAGCGATTAAAATTGCTGGTCGAGAATGCTCCTCTATTTTTTTCTTATCGGCTTGATGGGCTAACTGCTTCTGGGACCGAGTGAATACAACGCATGATCTATCAACTGCTTCACCTTTACTTCTGGGTTCATCCTGGTAATTTAGGAAACTAATGTTGGAGTCACCAACTAATTCTTATTCTCCCTCTGTGAAGAGATTAGCATCATCTTCTTGGTTCAATTTAGGTTGGAAAGAGAAATCAAATTTTTTCTCAAGATATCTAACTACTAAATTGGTTGGAGGTGCTTCAATGGCAAGCTTCCCATGTGGGGGAGGAAGGCAATTTGGCTGCCCTTGATTTCTGATAGCATTGCCTTAGTACGACTGATTGAGAAATATTTTCCTTAGTATATCTCTATACGAAGCAACATAAGACATCCCTTGCACCATTTACTTTCTGAGAGCCAACAACTTATTTGCCAAATTTTGCACCATTAGATCAGTGGTGCATGTAGATGGATATTTAGAGGATGAAGAAAATTTACCTCTGTTAGGATCTCTCCTTATCTTTTCTACCAAGATGAGATCATCTTCCACCTCAGTAGCCAAATCCTGAGCTGCAGCAAGGTCTATGTGGCCAGCATGTCTCAACAGAAAACTCACCTCAGACAGCTGAGAGTTGACGAAGAAGCATTTGAGATTCTTAGTTGTTGGCTTAGTAATTATAGGAATCTTAGTCCTCAACTTGTCAAATTTGGCAATAAAGTCCCTCATAGGTTCATGAGGCTCCTTCTTCATTTGTATGAATTGGGCCAACAGGGCATGTGCATCTTCTGCAAGCTTGAATCTGGCTTCAAATTTGGCTTTGAGGGTGTTCCAGTCAGTCACAGTTTGGGCCTGCAGATGATAGAACCAGTCTGTAGCAGTGCCTTGCAATGTTTCTATAAATAGCCTGACTACTACGTCCTCATACTCCACGCCTATCACACCACAAGCTATGTTGAAGGCTACAATATGTTCATCAAGATGAACTCTTCCATCACCAAAGAACTTGAGAAATTTTTTCTTTGAGCTGCGTGGTAGCTCATGTAGAGGTGGAGTTAAATTGAGTGGACCAAAAGAGTTACCCCAGGGGCCTTGAATTGCCATTATTTGACTACGAAAGGGAGGGATAACAAATGCTTGAGGGGTATGTATTGACAAATCTCTGCTAACAATAGAAATGGATGCTTTTCCTGGTAATGGATACCTAACTTTTGTAGGAGGAAAACTCCTAGTTCGTTGAAGGTGAGGTTGTGGAGAAAATAGATTAAAATTACTTTGCTGTACCAACTCGAATACATGGTCAACAATACCTTTGGATATCTGGCTTCTTGTGTAGTGTGGGGCTGCCAGATTGTAAAGCTGAAATGGATAAGGATAGGGACTACTTTAATTTGAAGCTTGAGGCTTCAAACTACACAAAATGATCTCCAACAGAGTCGCCAAAAATTATTGGTGAATATTTTGTCACCAGCTAATTGATGGACAAAATAGGTTGTTTCAACCACAACATAAGGAGATTTATCAGCCAAAACGTGCAGGTCTACCACATCAGGATGGGACAAATCTCTCCTCTCATCAAGGGGAGGTTCCCTATAAATATGATGTACTGTATACTATATTTATAAGCATAAAATAACACTCAAGGTAGGATAACACCATCCATCTCTTTTTTTTTAGAGATGATGTTCACAGATTAGAAGAGAAATCCTGGGTAATTATTGGAGGTACTTCTCTTCTTTTAGAAGTAATACTCAATCAACAACCAGCTTCCTTCCTAGTAGTAATTGTAACAGGGCGCAGTAACATAGTAGGATGAAGTGTAGCACAAAGTCTCCACCTCAACTGCCAAAGAGTGAAATACGAAGGACAATTGAGGCACAAAGTCATCCCAAGATCTTTTAAACAGAAACATAAAAATAAACACGCTAAAGACAATTGTGGCAACATAAAATCTCTCCACAGTCGACTTCATGACACCTTCCTAGTTACTTCCATTAGTTCTGCTCATTTAATTAAATGGACAAGAATGCATTCAGGAAACAAACATAAGAACACTTTTCTCAACAACATAAGCTATTCCAACATAAAGTCTGAAAGGTCACTTGCTTTCTCATTCAAACAATGAAATATGATTAACAATCTGAGCTCAAAGTCTTAGTAATGCCTTTCAATTTGGGTAGAATTTTACTTCTGATAACGAAAAGATCTCCTTTGCATAAAATAAGAGATTACAATATATAGTAGCCAAGAAAGACTTGACGCTTTGTTTCATAGAATGGCCCATGCTGTATTCAATGCCTTGAATGCATTTTTAGTTCTGTCAAGGGGCCATGCTAGAACATGGCATCAACGTTAACTGTGGCGTGTCAATTCATTTCAAATGTCTCTTCTAAAGTATAGACTGCGTGGTCCTCTTCCTGATATTTGCACAACTGTCCACTTCATCTTTACTCGATGGAAAAAAATAGGCCACGCCTTTGAATGTTTACGTGCTCAGATGTCTACTTGGTGGACTGTTCCACTTATTGGAATAAATCCCTTATAGATATTTTGGTATCTCTTGTAGCTTTCCCTCTATCTTGTTACAATTTGAGCTCTCAGGCTATCTTCTTACCTTCATTAGGCTCTTTCGGCTCTTCCTTCAGCTGTTCGTTGAGTTTTGTCTTTAGGTTCTGTGCCATATTTAAAAATAAATAGGCATTTCATTACCCTAAATTTGATATCCACGGGGGCGTCATGATCACTTATTCTCTTGAACTACTTTGAACCTTGAACCATTGAACCTTTGAGGTGCATTAGTTCAATGGTTCAATGGTTTGGGCGGTCCTATCACTTCCTTGGTTCAGTCACTTTCTTTGGTTCAATCGCTTCCTTGGTTCAATCGCTTTCTTTCATCTTCGGTTGAACCATCTCTTCGAACTTGTCTCTGGAATCTTCTGCTTCCTTCCTTCGCTCGAAGCTCCCTTTCAAACTTCAAAATTTCTTGAACCTTTGAACCTTTGAACTTTGAACCATTTTGGTTCAAGGTTCAACGGTTCATTCTCTTTCTCAAAATCCTTTGGTCCTTAGAAGTTTTTGGATCCTTTTCTTTTCTATTGAACTTGTTGAAGCTTTGAACTTTGAACCATTTTGGTTCAAGGTTCAATGGTTCAATAGTTCATTCTTTGCTCCTTTGAAGTCTTCTTTTGTTTAAGTCTTTTGATTCTATTGAACTCGTTGAACCATTTTGGTTCAAGGTTCAACGGTTCAAGATTTCAATCTTCAATCTTCGAAGCCTTCTTTTCTTTAAGTCCGCCAAACTTTATTGAACTCGTTGAACCTGTGAACCTTTGAACTCTTTTGGTTCAAGGTTCAATGGTTCAATCTTTCTTCTTTGAAGTCTTCTTTTCGTTAAGTCCTTCGAAGTCGTTGAACTTTTTGAAGTGGTTGAACTTTGAACTTGCTGAAATGCTTAACTCTTTTTAAGTCTGCCAATGTCGTTGAACCTTTGAACCTGTTGAACCTTTGAACCTTTTAGTTCAAAGTTCAATGGTTCAATAGTTCAATATTTTGATTGAATTCTGTCGATAGACCTTTTGGTTGAACCTCAACGTTGAACCAACCTAAAAATTGCCTAAGTGTTGGGAACTTGTTTTTTTGTGAGAGCTCGCCTGTTGAAGTTGTTGAACCTGTGAGTCCCTTAGCTACAAAAGCTTGAATAATTGAAGAACTTGGGTGCTCAGAATATTTTTTGAGAAGGGAAGAGAGAATTTTGGCTTGTAGGACCAAAATAGTTGATATGTTGTCCCCAAAAATGAGTGACAAATTTTGGGAACAACACATACATAACTCATCATTTAGCAATATTTTATCTCTTCTCTCTCACTCTCTAAGCTTCTGTCAACTCTCTCGATTCTAATTTGCACTAGAGCTAGATTCTTCTCTTTAACTTTCCAGATTATCTTCCTTTTGCCTAGGATGATTTGAAGTGACTATCATATTATCTTCTAAAACTACTTTCAAATGTTGGTGTCTTTACATTGACATCCTAACGAACAAATTGACCTTCCTCTATCTTAGAAAATGGTCTAAACATCATGTTTTATTGATTTGTGTAGTTACTTTGTATATTATTTGAATGTGGGTGAAGTTGTTAGTTGTTGTAATTTGACGGTTTCACAACTGTCACTCGCATGAAGTGGGGGTTTCATCATGCTCCCACCAAAAGGACATTCTAACCAATGGAAGATGACTAAAACCATCCTTCCTATAATTCCTTTCCCTATGAGACTCTTGATGATGTTCTTTGGATTGATGTTGATCTTCCTCCACATGCACAAGGTTGTTGCAAGATATGACAAGTCACATAACTCAAAACAAATTTTCACAAGTGCACATAATAACCCAAACTCATATTTTTGGATGATACAAGATTGTTTGTGAACTTGGATGCTCTTGCATTAGACACCTAGTCAATGAGTCCTTGATCGTGAACACTCCATGAAATCCTCAATGGTTTTTTCATGTGTGGAAACTTCATATGCATTCATCTAACTTTTGTCTTTAGTTGTTCTATCTTTCCATTCAATTAAGTACTGTATGTACCCTCTACCTCTTGTATTCTTATTGATATCTCTCTCTCATTATTAGAGTTTAAAAAACTCTCAATGAGGATTGATCTGACAAACTAGTTGTTGTAACCACCAAGTCAAATTAGGAATTGGTGCTGAGTATAAGGATCACTCAAAAGAAACACTAATCTCTAAAATATTGCGTAGAAGAAGGAACCTAAGGAAGCATTACCCAAACCCCCTCCACCCTCAATGCTAAACTAGGAGAAGATGGCAATGGATGTCTCTACTGAAGAAGCTGGCTAAAATGGTGATAAGTGATCATAAATACTCATGGGAATGCCAAACTAATATCATCAAACAAAATTCATTAAATATGTAAATAAGTATATTTAAAGAAATAATGGTTCTTTAACATGTCTAGAGAAACCGTCTAACAAACCCAATCTATACAAGTGATCTTAAATATACACTACTCGACAATAAAACAACTGATAATGTATGCAACTTAATAGCTCCTAACTAAGAGGAGACTATCAGAAGTTGTCCAAAATGCAAAAAGAGTTCTCCAAAAAATGGTGTGAAAGACACACATATACCCCCCCATAAGTGATAATGGTGGAGTAATAGAAAACCATATGAGCAGAGAAAGCCAACTAAAAAAATAGCCAAGAAGTATACTAATCCAAAAAATTATACGAATGGGCGAAGCCACTACTTGATCATCACCTTGCAAACATTCAAATCCACCATAATAGCTTCAAAAACTATTGGAGATTTTCAATAGGTGATAAGGATGTTGAATATGCAATTGAGGATAAAAGAGATAACACATACATAAGGTAGCAATGAATGTGAAATGAGACAAATAATAATTCTCAAATGGGTTTCAACAAACAAAATGTCTGATAAGATACCCATGTACATTGGAGGAGTCCAAAGACTCAAAATGGTGCCAAAAAAAGTACATGTGCACCATTGAAGAAGATGGCTAAGGTGATGATGGAAGAGTCAAGTAATTAACAGTGAAAACTTTTATGCAAAGAAGAAGGCACCCACACATGAGGTAAAAAGAGGCCAAAGAAGCAAAAAACTATTAGAGGTACAATCATTGAGAGGGGGGTTGAATCGATGAGCCTAGAAAATCCAACTTCAATTTCAATACTTTCAAGTTCTTAATCAATTACCATAAACATTCATGAAGCATACACATCATTCATAGCAATGAGTAAGAGAGATAATACAAGATCAATCACATAACACATGACATATGTGGGAAACCCTCTTGGGGGAGAAAACCCACTGTAACCTACAATTGGACTATTGTCCTATAATAACAAGAACCAATTTGGACCAATTACAACTGATCAAGGAAATACCATCCCTTATTTTAGTGAGACTTCAATCCCACAAGGAGTCATTACACCTATCTAGCTGAGCTACCACAACAACTAGACCTTTATCAAGTTTCACCTTGCAAGGAGGATTCTACCCACTAGATGTTGAGATGCAACATAAACACCTATGAACACATTCACCTTTTAACTGATGTCTTCAACACCTGATGATGGACCTTTGATTATCACTCTTTACCTTCACTCATACTCAAATAACAAGGGCACTATTCTAGCAACAAAATTATGACCTATAGGTCATACAAACCATTCTCAATATGTATTTCTCTTCAACTCATCCATAGGGCACCCACCCATTCCTTTGCTTCACAACACTATACTCTCAAATGCAAATTCCACACCCAAGTCTCTCAAAAGTCTAGAAACCAACACATTTGGTTTCACCATTTATAGAGCTATCATGATTATCAACATCTTGGTCCGCCATTAGGCATGTGTTAACCCTTAAGGCATCTATCATATAAAGACATAGCTCAATAAAATCTTCATAGGTCTGCCATAGCATCTATGGGTCACCTTCAAGCAGTTACACCTTTCAATTAGGTCTTTATAGCTCTTATAGGTCTCATGAAGACCTATTTACCCATTTATCACTTCATCAAACAAAAAAAAGAACACATGACCAATTCCAAATACATGGACCCATTAAATATGATCTATAGGTTCCCCTAAAGTGATAACAACCAACATAGTACCCTTCTGCTTAAGCATAATTTGCTCAAACAACATTCTGTGCACACAGTCACCATGAACGAACACACAGTTGAATTCTAAACCTTTATTCATACTACATATGATTGGTAAAACCTTAAAAATGCACACAAACCATTATTATGGAGTCTAAAACACTCTCAAATAGATAAGCTAACATGAGACATATAAATACCATCAGAACGAGATCAAATATCCTTCTCAGGTCACTTGTAGAACACAGTCAAACACAAAGTCAAATTTTGACCATCATAAATTTGATTGTACGCACTTGAATATCTTCAAAATTATATTCCAAATGTGCCTTGGATTCCTCTAAAAATTCACTTTTTACACCATGGTCAAATTCTAAATAGATTGAAAGTTATGGCTCAAAACCAGTCACTGGTCTTTCTCTTTGCAAAATTCAAATGCCAACAATCATAGATAAACCTCAGACACTCTGTTATCATCTCGTGCCCTCACTTCTTTAGATCAATCATGCACCATAAATATTATTATATGAAGTTCAACCTTTAACATTGTTAAATGATTGTCACTTCGACCACTTTGACTCCACTTGCACTGTTAGATCAATTTGTACGTTTACATGTGAATCATTCGATCCTTATCCTTTACCTTTGCTCAGTGTTAAACATCCTAAAATTATTACCATATCGCTCAACATGCACCATTAGATCAAAGATATGTGATCTACCACACACCATTGAATCTTTATTTGGTCCTGATCTTTATCTCTTGAAAAAATGACTATGGGAACCTTTGCAATCTATTTGTAAGGTCAACTTTGCACCTCCATATCTTTTGGTTCGCTCAAGCGCATATTCTAAAATTTGGACCATATGATATATTCACATAGGATAATATAACCATGCATCAATATAATCATGGAAACCTAAAATGTGTGAGATATAAAAATATTAAAATGCCTCCTCAAATTTATCTGTCACAGAGCCAACTATGCCAAGAACTGTTTGGAAAGGCCAACTTTGCACATGCATAGCTTTTGATGCAATTCATCACATGACTTGAAAGTTAGTGAAAATCAACTAGGAATAAAACTAAACAAACCCATATGATCAAATTCTCCTGAAACACCCACACGTGTAAGATATGAAACCTCAAAATGCTTACTTAGCTTTTCTTGCCACATTGCAAATTTGGCTTAGTATGGTAAAACACTGTCAAACTGTTTGGGAGCCCAACTTTGTAATTGAATATATTTTATCGCTCTTAGTTACATGACCTGATATTTAGTGAATAATATATAGGCATAATATTTAACAAACCCATATGATCATTTCCTCCTGAGACCTTCATGCATGTGAATGTTGACATCATCAACATGCTTACTCAGTGTTATTTGAACATAGAAAACACTGTCAAAATCCCTGAGAGCCCAAATTTGCACCCATTTATTTTTGAATTCACTTCATCACATGACATAATATTTAGCACATAATATATTAGAACTAATGTTATCATAACCATATGATCAACTCCCCTTGACTCATCCACATGTGGCAACTATGACATCGTCAAACTACCTACTCAAATTTTTTGCTATTGAACCCAAAATGTCTAGATGATAACAATGATGAACCAAGTGAATTTAATTCATGCACACAAGCTCTTAAATCATCCTTGACCACTCATAGGACACTTTGCACATGATCAATAATTCAGATTCATCCCTAATCATCTCAAACCATGCTAAAATTGAAGATCAACCAAGCATCCTTTAGGTATACTAGGACAAGCACATTACACACTTTTTTCATTATCACTTAGAATATCAAGGCACTTCATCCACTCACTAGGACACCTTCATGACATCACTATGAAAACATTGACAACTCTCCAATAATATCCCCCTTTATCATTGATGTTAACACCCATCATATATCAATAAATAACTCACCTTCCTTGTCGCTCTTTAAGCATTCTCACAATAAGAACTTTATCCCTCTTTAAGACAATGACAAAGTGGGCACAATCTGATCCTAAGGATCTAAAAAGATCATCGACTGGAGAAGACCACCTTAAAAATATGATACAAACTCCCCCTTACCTTGAGCCTACCTCTTCTTGTCTTGATAACTTCCTCTTGCTCCATGCCAACACTCTCTTCAACTAAGAATTGCAACCAATGAAGAAACAACACAAAAAGTATTGAAATATGATGGATATCACCAATAAAAATCTGATAGGGACTCCCCCTAAGAGCTCTAAGCCATTGTACCTTTTGAGCATCTTCAGATCTCCATACACCATGAAGAATCAACACACAAGCTTACTAGCCTTCTATCTCAAGCTACCACAAGGACCACCTGAAGAAATTAATGCCACTCACCAAATAAGAAAAATGCTCTAAAATAACTTGATAATTCTCCTTGAAAAATACATACCTTGTTATTTTGTAGAAATTGAACAAAAAGTGTCAAATCTTCATACTAGGCCTGTCTAGTCTCCTTGTAGCCCTACTTGGAACTTGTAGAGCCCAAAAATTTTAGTAGACACACATTAAAGACCTAAAACTTCATATCTAGAGCAATATAATATGCCCCCTCAAGTACACCAATTAGAAACAACTAGCTCAGCCTCTGCAACATACTTTTTTCACAAACCAACTTGCCAATTAGGCCTCCATCTTGACAAAAATAAGAATAATTTGAAAAATAAAAATATTCAAATCTATTTGAAGCTTGATTTGACAACCCATTTGGCCCATTAAATATATTAATAATCCTCATACCTCAAATCATAAGGCAAACCACTTTTCTGGCATAGCCCAAAATGCTAGAATCTCAAAACAAATAAGAGTCAACAAACCTCCTTCTGGTCAACGTCCACCTCTAAAACTTTGTGTACACCTAGAGACAACCAATACACACTTCTGAACCAATATTTAAGCCTCTATAACTTTGAGAATCCATACATCCTATAACCAATTTTAGGCCTACTCACCCTTAAACACAAACTGGGAAACCCAAGAGCAAACAAAAATATCCATTTTGACTTCAACATACCTTCAGACCATAAAACCACCTAGAGAATGCTATAATAAGGTAAATAGACCTTTATATGCAAAAATATTATCTTGACTAATCATAAATACTCTTTTTCCACATGAAAACCTTCAATTTAATCTTACAGATTGACCATATACAACTATGACATCACTTTGACATCACCACAACATATCTTCCACCTGGACATACCTGCTTCAAATTAAAACACACATCTCTAGCCTTATAGTATCATTTGAAGAACATCACAACAACACATGCTTATCCACTAAAAGGATTCTCTTAAGAAGCATAGACAAATACAACCTTTGTACCACAATGCTCTAAAACAAAGTGAAGCCAGGAGTTGCCCACATCCCCTCAATAACCATTGGAATCCTCTTATAGATATAAGAATTCTTGCTCTACTTCTACTACTACTTCTTCTTCTTCTTAGTTTGAACTATGAAAATTGATTCTTTTTATATATCACTCTCCTCTTCTATAATTGGATTGACAATACATGCATACAACATAGATTCATGACATATCTTATCATTTGTATAATTTTCCTTGCAGCTTGGAATCTCATCACTAGGCACTAAAAATTTATGTTATTTTCATGATACATGCTCAACAATGGTAGGTTTTTCACTTGGATCGATACATACCTCAGGACTACCTTCAACCAACACCTTGGTCTTCTCTTTGAGCTTAGTCTCTTCACTCACAACATGAGTAGACAATGAGAGCCCTTGGCACTCTTCAAATTCTGAAGCAGTCTCCACCATAACAAACAAATTACTTGGACTTGTAGTCTCATCATGACTCATACTTACCACCTTTGGCTTCCATGAGTTGACTTACCTTCTTCCTTGCACTCTAGGATCCTGATTAACCCTATTCTGACTTGTAGACCTTTGCTTGTAGAACCTAGTAATGTGACCTCTCTGTTCAAAATTGTAGCATACCATATGTCTTGATGGAAACATAGTTTGTCTTACTGTGTTTGGATAGAAACTTGCAATATGTCCTTTTTCATGACAAACAAAACAACCTCCCTTTTTTGAAGAAGACTCACCTTGTTTAATATTTTGTAGACAATGGTTTACAAAGTGTCCCACATCAAGATAGTTGAAGCACTTAATTTTGCTCACTCCTTTTGACTGATGAACCCCATCATAGTCCCATGCAAACTCATTTCTAACATGTCTCTTACATTCTCTTGCTTTATGTCCAAATTGATTACATGTGTAACAATAACCATTGAAACTTGTATACCTCATGGCATTTGGCTGTCTGATCTGATTTGTCTTCATTCTACCAGCACCTTTAGTCCTTGTCTGATGATTTGTTTTCAAAGTTAGATTGTTCTTGTTCACATTAGTCTTCATCGTGTCTTGAGTTACATTCTTTTGTTCTTCTTCATATCCAAGACCATTTCTATCACTAACATGCTTTTGACCACTCAAAATATTGTCTAGATCACTTGAGCTCTTTTAAAATCTCACAAATGACTTCACTTTATAAGATGCTTCTCTAACTCAGATTTCAATGATTCATTTTCAATTACATACATTGAACATTCATCTTATTTAGCTTTCAGACTTGTAGATATGATTTCCAATTGAGAACTAAGATTCTCAATCATATCTTCGTGCTCTTTAGTGTATTCATTCATTCTTGCCTCATACACATTGAATTGTTCCTCATAGTCTTTGAGTTGAGATTTCATCTTCTTGTTAATCTTCTTCTCAATCTTCAGTTCTTCAAAAACATTTATCAATGCAGTCTTCTAGTCTACCTCATCTTCATCATCATCAATCGAAGTAGACTCCTTTTGATGTGAGTAACTTCCTTCCTCATCTATGAACATGGATTCATATTCAACAGGACCATCATCTTCATGATCACACTCTGAGTCACTATCTTCACTCTCATCTGATGAACTATAATCTTTATTGGTGTAAAGACCCTTCTTGTTCTTGAAGAACTTTTTGTTGTCATACTTTTTGAAACCTTTCTTCCTCTTATTAGACCTGTATGTCTTCTCATCTTCATCTTGGTCTTCATCATGCTCTTCATTATCATGCTTATGAGGGTGCTTTCTATAAAAATTTCCTAGCTCTCCATAATTGAAGCATTTAAAGGGTAATTTACCCTTATACTTGCTGGAAACTATTTTCAATTTCCTTGTAAACAAAATAATCAGTTCATCATCATCAATATTAGAAATGTCATCCTCCTTGGGTTTCTTACCTTGGAATTTCTTCTTGGAATTCATCTCTATCTTGAATATTACTTCATTGTTTGGTGGTATATAATCATTCTTCCTCATCTCATAATCAGTAAGGATGCCATGCAATTCATCTAACTTCAGCTGAGTAAGATCATGACTTTCTTCTACAACCAATACTTTAGGATCAAACTTTAGAGAGAGGGACCTTAATACCTTTTGAATTATAATATCTTCTTCAAGGTTCTCTCCAAGACCTTTGATGATGTTCACAATTTCATCAACTCTCTGCAGAAAGGATGCCACTGAATCTTCCTCCTTCATTTTAAGACTCTCAAATTGTCTTCGGTGAGTCTGCAACTTTTCCAACTTAACTTTTGAGTCTCCTTAAAAAATAGACTTCAATTTGTCCCATGTCTCTTTAAAATATTTATAATGGATTACCTTAGTATATTCAGTATCTAAAAGACCACAAGTGATATCATTCATTACCTTAGAATTATTCTCAAACAACTTTTTTTTTATAACACTAGATGGATGAGTAGGAGTAACATAACCATCCACAATAGATTACCAAATGTCAAACCCTAGGGACATGATGTAGGTCCTCATTTTTGCACTCCAAAAATCATAATTGTATCCATTGAACATCAATGCTTACTTAGTAGAGAAACCTCCTTGATGGCTACCCATATTGTACCTTAGATCACCTTCAAGTTGTCAAGCCTTTACAAATTGTTAGAGGTATAATCACTGAGAGGGGAGGTGAATCATTGACCTTAGAAAATCCAACTTCAATTTCAATCCTTTCAAGTTCTTAATCAATTACCATAAACATTCATTAAGCATACACATCATTTATAGCAATGAGCAAGAGAGACAATGCAAGATAAATCACATAACATATGACATATGTAGGAAACCCTCTTGGGGGAGAAAACCCACTAAAACCTGAAATTGGAATACTATCTTATAATAATAATAACCAATTTAGACTAACTGCAAGTGATCAAGGAACTATCATCCCTTATTTTAGTGAGACTACAATCCCACAAGGAACTATTACACCTACCTAGCTGAGTTACCATAACAACTATAACAACTAGAACTTTAGAAAGTTTCACCTTACAACGAGGCTATAACCCCCTAGTTTCTGAGCTACCACAATAACACTTATGAACACATCCACCTTTGAACTGATGTCTTCAACACGTGATGATGGACCTCTGATTATCACTCTTCACCTTCTCTCATACTCAAACAACAAGAGCACTATTATACCAACAAAATTATGACCTATAGGTTATACAAATAGATCTCAATCTATTCTACTCTTCAACTCATCAACAAATCACCCACCCTTTCCTTCGCTTTACAATGATATAGTTTCAAATGCAAATTCCACACCCAAGTCTCTCAAATGTCTAGAGACAAACACATTTGGCTTCACCATTTATAGAGCTATCATGATTATCTACATCTTGGTCAACCATTAAGCATGAATTAACCCTTAAGGCATATATCATATGAAGACACATCTCAATACAATCTTCATAAGTCAGCCATAGCATCTATGGGTCACCCTTAAACAACTACACCTTTCAATTAGGTCCTTGTAGCTCTTATAGGTTTGATGGAGACCTATTCACCCATTTATCACTTCATCAAACAAAAACAAGAACATAGGACTAATTAAAAATGCATGGAACCATTACATATGATCTATAGGTCCCCCTAAAGTGCCAACAACCAACATAGTACCCTTCTGTTTAAGCACAATTTTCTCAAACAATATTTTGTACACACAATCACCATGAACAAATACATAGTTGAATTATAAGCCTTTTTTCATACTATATATGATTGGTCAAACCTTAATAATGCACACAAATAATTTTCATGGAGTATAAACAACTCCCAAATAGCTAAATCAACATGATATATTGAAATGCCATCATAACGAGCTCAAATATCCATCTTGAATCACTTATAGAACATAATCAAACACACAATCAAATTTAGACCATCATAAATTTGACTGTATGCACTTTAAAATGTTCAAACTTATATTTATAGATACAACTTAGAATCCTCTACAAACTCTCTTTTTACACCATGTTCAAATTTTGTATAGATAGAATGTTATCGCTTAAAAACTAGGCATTGGTCTTTTCTTTTGCAAAATTCAGATATTCAAATGCCAATGATCACAATTAAACCTCAAACACTCTACTATCATCTCGTGTCCTCACTAATTTAGATAAATCACACATCATCAATTTTATTATATGAATATTGACCTTTAAATTCATTAAATGTCTATCACTTTGACCACTTTGACTCCACTTGTGTCATTAGATCAATTTGTGTGAATACATGCAAATTCGATCCTTATCCTTTACCTTTGCTCAGTGTTAAACATCATGCACTTCTTATCATCTCACTCAAAATTCACCATGAGATCAAAACTATACGATCACCCGTGCACCATTAGATATTCATTTGGACCTAATCTTTATCTCTTGTAAAAATGTTTATGGGAACCTTTGTAATATGTATGTAATGTCATCTTTGCACCTCCATATCTTTTTATTTGCTCAGGTGCATGTTCTAAAATTTGGACCATATGACTTCCTCACATAGGAGAATCCAATCATGTATAAATATGCTCTTGAAACCCTCACATGTGTGACATATATTGACATTAAAATTGCTCCTCAAATTTATCTGTCATAGAGCCAATTATGCCAAGAACTATCTGGAAAGGCCAACTTTGCACATGCATAACTTTTGATGTGATTCATTGCATGACCTAAAGGTTAGCACAAATCAACTAGGAACAAAACTAAATAAACCCATATGATAAAATTCTCCTAAAACATCCACATGTGTGAGATATGCCACCATCAAAATGCCTACTCAGATTTTCTTGCTACATTGCAAATTTGGCTAAGTATGAGAAAACACTATCAAACTACATGGGAGCCCAACTTTTTACTTGTATATCTTTTGTTTCTCTTAGTTGCATGACCTAAGATATAGTGCATAAGATCTAGGCACAATACTAAATAAAACCATGTGATCATTTCCTCCTGACACCTTCATGTATGCTAATGTTGACATCATCAACATCCTTGACTCTATTTGAACATAAAAACACTATCAAAATACCCAAGAGCCCAACTTTACACTGACATATCTTTGACTATGCTTCATTACATGACCTGAGATTGATCACATAAGATATTGGGACTAATGTGATCACAACCATATGACCAACTCCCTTTGACTCATCCACATGTGGTAATTTTGATGTCATCAAATTGCCTACTTAGATTTTTTGCTATTGGATCCAAAATATCTAGATGAGAACAATGATGAATGGGTGAATTTATCTCATGCACACAAGATCTTCACTAATCCTTGAACACTGATAGGACCCTTTTCACATGATTAATTATTTATACTCATCCCTAATCATCTCAAACCTTGCCAAAACTGAAGATCAACCAAGCATCCTTCATGCATACTAGGACAAACACATTGCAGACTTTATCATTGCCACTTAGACTATCAAGGCACTTCATCCAATCACCAAGACACCTCCATGACATCACTATGACAATATTGAAAACTCTCCAACAAAAACCCTATGTCACATAAAGTCAGTGCAATCCCAATAAACCACCAAAATACAAATAAATTGAAACTATCAAAGAAATCCATCAGTGAAATATTCCCCCAAAAATAACTACCAAGAAGAGATATCAACCAAGGAAACATCAAAAGGTAGGAGGAAAAATGCATGGCTCTTAGAATAGAGCTTATAATTTTTGACTTAAGAGTGTGGCAAGTGGTGCAAAGATCCATTATGAATGTAAAAAAAAAAACTAAAAAAAACCCAAAAAACCATAAGATGTCAGTCTATGCAAAAAATGCATATGTATACAAATCTTAATAATGTATATAAGATTGAAGTTTTTTGTGAGGGGATATGGCCACTTTTCAAATTGGACCTTACCATTGAGTCTTTGACACTCAAAAGGAAGTACACTAGAAGAATTGAACAAGGGGCCAGGGTGTGGGGGTTAGGGGCAACAACCCCTAGTGGGGTCAAGGGGCAGTGCATTTGGGGTCTAGGGGTATCACCTTGGGCACATTCCTTGTCATAGTACAAGATGACATTGAGTGGTATCATCCTTGACACCAACTATAATTTGAAGCTTGCATGGCCTTTGAATTGAAAAAAAAACAAGAAATTTTGCCTTAAAAAATCCCCCTAGAGTGGACATTGGTTACCATCGAAAATGCATCCATGAGTACAATAGTGCAGGCCAAGATTTTACATTGAGTAATAAAAATCAACCTCCAAAAATGAAGGTGAGAGCATGAAACATGTTTGTTTTGCCTATGAGGGGGTCTAACCTCTTGCCAGATTGGACCCCACCCTTTATCTTTGAATAGCAAGATCAAAGGTCAATACACAAAATAATAAATGTGCCCCTCTTTTTAAAAATTATGCACTTATTAAAAAATATCACCACCACTTAAGAAGATGATGCCTCCCATCATTGTTCAATATCCCCTAAACAATATGGAGCTCCATATAAAAAGGCATTCATGGTTTAAAAAAATATTATCCCCTTATTTGGCAATATAATAAAGCTCCTCTTACTAATTTTCCCCATAAAATACACCCCATGAAATGTGTTGTAGCCAAATTTAAAACATACTTCAACAAGTTTAATTATAAATTTGAAAAAAAAACACTTATGAGTTAGCTTTCAAAAATATATTACTTGATTTAGGGTTTACATAGCCACCAAGTTATAATGTCTTGAGGGAGATAACCCCATCATTTTGCACCATGGTCCCATCTTTAGAGGTGCCTTCTGCCATGGTTTCTAAAAGCATTCTCTTGTCTACATGAGGCAACCACTAAGGAAAGCTTTTTTGGATGAAGTGAAAATCAATGCCATTAGATAACAACTGTCAGTTGTGGGGGAAATGAAACTTACCTTATGAAGTTGCTGGTATATTCACAATAGATCTCCATTATAGAGTCATCTATTATTGGTTATTAATAAGCTTCCTATTTGAAGAAATTTTACCTAAATTAAATCTCACCAATTTGGTTTCCCTACCTCAACCCAATTGAGTGATCCTCTTATTCAACACCACTTCCTAATTTAATTTTGCAGTTACAACAACTAGCATGTTGGATTGATCCTGGTTGAGATTTTTATAAACTCCAATATGGTGTCAGAGTTGATCCAACAACCATTATTTAGCCTATTTTTCATTTAGATATTGTTTGTCTTTATGCCTATAACACCTGTCAGTGTTTGCATTGTCATAGTGTGTGTAACCTTAGCCTTACTCTATGGTAATCTGAATATGGTATTGAGTTTGTTTTAACATTACCATTTATTTGACAACATATTAAAGGGTTCTAAATTGATTCTTGGATATCAACTTGTTTATTGAGCTATGTGCATTTGTAGTCTTCAGATTTGTGTTTGTATTTTGAATATTTGCTTTTGGTGTGTTTAGATCTACATTTTTTGCAATCTATAAAGTATCTTGTGTTACTATTTATCATTTTGGGCTTGGACCTACAAATTCTAACCCTTTATTAGCTCAACTCTTATACCATATTAGAGTTTAAAAAGCTCTCAACCAGGATCAATCCAACATGTTAGTCCTTGTAATCACCAATTCAAAGTAGGAATTGGTGCTGAATATGAGGATCGGTCAGAAGAAACACTAATCTCTAAGAGACTAGGTATAAGAATCAATCGAGGAAGCATTACCCAAAACACTAATATGAATTCAAACTCCTATTTTACCTTCTTATGATTTTTTTAATTCTAATCCACATTTGAAGAATATGAACTTGATCCTTCACCATTACCTTATCCCTCAAAATAAGGGTACAAATTATCTACATTGAAGAGACGTGAAATATCAACTCTATCTAGTAGCTCAATCTCATAAGCATTCCTTGAGAACCTTATCAAAACTTTTAAATGTCTAATTTTATTCCATGTTATCTTGTTATATACTCCCTTGAAAAATATCTCCTTACACAAATGTGCCAATACCAAGTCTCCAACTTTGAAGTTTTTTCTCCTTGTTTGATCAACACATTTCATGTACTTCATACTACTCTCTTCCAATATTTTCTTCACCTCCATATGTACATCATGCATAGCTATTACATACTCTTCTTATTTAACATTTATTATTCTCATAACTATTATGCTTCTCAATTCACACACTTATTTAGGGTTGCAACCACACACAATCTGAAATAGACCCATTTCTATGCTTCTATTCCATCAATTATTGTATGCAAAATCAATTTGTGTCAATGTAATATTTGATTGTTTGGGATTGTCTCCAATCAAACATATTAGGAAATTAACAAGACTATTATTCACTAATTCTATTTTACCATTCATTTAAGGATGATATGCTAAACTTAAATCTAGTCTTATGCCTAGATTCCTTCATAATGGCCACCAAAAATGCCTAACGAATCTAATATTTCTATCCAATACAATACTTATTGGAAACCCATGTAGTCTTACTTATTTGAAAAATAAATCAAAAACTTTCATGATATCACTAGTCTTCTTTCATGCTATAAAGCATGCCATCTTGGAAAATATTACCAATACAACAAAAATAGAGTCATTACCTCTTTGATTTATTGATAGACCAAGAATGAAATCTATGCTCAACTCTTCCCATGGTCTCTTTAGAATTGGTATTGGCTGAGACATCCTAGAATTTTGACATTTTACTTTAGCAAGTTGGCAAATCCTACATCTTTGCATGAATTATTAACATCTATGCTCATTCTTAGCCAATAATAACACTCACTTAGCTACAAAAATGTTTTACCAACACCAAAATGTCCAACTAGGCCTCCACTATGCTTGTCCTTTAATAAGATCTCCCTCATAGAACCTTGAGGTATACACAACCTCATTCCTTAAGAAAAAATCCATCTTGTATCATATAATATAGCCATGGCATTTTATCCATGCTTGTTAGATTCATGCATGCTGCCCATGCATCTCAAAAATACAAATCCTCCTCATACAATTATTTTATTGAGTCAAACCCAATCAGTTCTAACCCAATTACAATATCTCTTCTACTTAAAGCATCTGAAAACTTATTAGATGGACCAATCCTATACCTCAAAATAAAATAATAAATTTAAAGAAATTAAACCCATTTTATGTGACTTTGGTTCAACTTACCTTGGTTATTTATGAACTAAAAGGCTTGATGATCCATGTACAATACAAACTCATTGGGAAACAAATAATGCTTCCACTTATTAAGAGATTTTACTATAGCATATAATTCTTCATCATATACCAAATACTTATTCTTGGCTTTATTAAATTTCTCACCAAAGTAAGCAATGAGATTACCTTCTTGGTTCAAAATTGATTCTATGTCTATTCCACTAGCATCAAAATAAACTTGAAACACTTTATTGAAATTGGTCAATGCCAATATTCACTATATTGTTACCTTATTCTTCAAAACATTGAAAATTGTCCTCTGCTGAAACATTCCACTTAAAATTATTTTTATCACTCTTCATTGCATTTGTAATGGGTGTACATATACCTTTAGAGTTTCTAATAATTTTTTTATATAAAATTTCCAACCCATGAAAACTTCTAGCCTCAAACATGCTTTTTGATGGACATTCAACTATTGATCTCACATTTTCAAGATCCATTTTTAAACCCTATTTTTAGATTAAAAATATCACATATATCAGCTACTCCTTCATGAAACTGCTCTTTTTTAGGTTCACCAAAAACTTCACCTCTTTCAACTTTGGCAAAACTAACCTCAAATGCAAAAAAATGTTCTTCCTTGGAATGATTGAAAATTAAAATGCCATTAGGATAGACAATGACAAACTTATCTATATATGTCTTCAACACTTCATTCAAGATTCCCATGAATGTAGTAGGTAAATTTGATAATCCAAATGGAATAATAATCCACTCATACAACCCATCATTCATCTTGAATACGATCTTCCTCTTATCACCTTCTATAATGCAATTTTGTTAACACCCACTCCTCAAATCTATCTTTATGTAGAGTACATTGATTTACTTGATGAATCCATCAAGTCATCCATCCATGGAAAAGGAAATTTATACTTGATAGTAATATTTTTTTATTGCTCTATGATCCATACACATTATCTAATCTACACCATTCTTAGGAGTCAATACTACTAGAACTAGACATAGGCTTAAAATTTATTTTATTAAACCCTTTTCCAATAATTCATTTGCTTGTCTCCTCACTTATTCATTGTCTCTAAGTGTTAACATATATGCTATGTTGTTTATACAATTTGATTCAGGCACTAGATTCATTTACATACTTTAACACTTTTTCTTGATCATCTTCCATATGACCAACTCTAATATTCAACTTGCAAAATTATTTTGTGTAGAATTTCATATACTACTCTTCTTGCCTCAAGTTCTACAAATTTTTAAACAAAACTCATTTGATAATTCAAAGGAAAGAACTTACGTTTCAACTTTGTCACCATTCTCTCCCAAGTTTTAATTCTATCTTTTCCTTTTCTTTCTATTTCGAGTTGCACATGATTTCACCACATGGATGCATGACCTTTTAGCTTGGGCAAGGTAAACTTCACCTTCTTGGATTCATCCATTGAGTCATAGTCAAAATATTTTTACATATATTTGATTTAATTTATAAGCCCATTGAGGCTTAAAATTCTTCCATAGAAAGGGTATCTAGCTTTGGTGATCTAAGGCCCATGAACAACCTCACTAAATGAAATTAATGGTTATATGTGGAAGTGATTATGAATGATAAAAGCCAAAGATATGTTAGAGTGTAGTAATCAAAGGAAAGAATAGATAAGAATAATGAATACCATATGTATAACTCTAATATTAAAGTTTTATTATGCTAAGTTCTATATAAGATCTGAGAGATTGGATGTATGATGTCTACGTACTTCCTAACTTAATTATGACTAACTAAAAATAATGAAAAAAATTAATATGTCATAGAGGAAAATAAAACATTTATACCATTACAATGGTTGGTAACAAATGCTTCATAACCAATCATTATATTGATGACTTGTACTAACATTACTTTCAAGATGCATGGTACAATGCTGATAGTATAAGAGTTATACGATAGATAGAATAGGAGTTAGGACTTGCAATTCAACACACATGTTGGAGATGATAAGTCCACCTGAGAAATCACATGAGTTGTTAAACAACACCCATGTGCCATGATTTAGATTGATTATTCATATCCTCCTATATTAATCGCCCCTTCTTGAAGAGAAATGTTCCCCATTTCATGTAGTTATAGAATAAGACATGAAGACAAATTAGAAACTTGAACTTATGTAAACCATTATCCATAGGAATGTGGTTAACCCACTTTGATGATCTGAAAGAGACATATAACTTGTTAGTGTGTTTATTTTACCTTGACGTCAATGACTTGTTTAGGTTTTGCTAGTGCACTACAATATGGATTGATCTTTTCTTATTGAAGATTTTTTGTAACATTTGAAATGACAAACCAAGGTGGAAAGTAATGACACAATAATTATGCATTGAATATTATATGCAACTCAAGGTTATAAGGAATATTGAGCTAGAAATCGTTATCTCCTACTATTTTGGTGATGGTGTAGGGCATGTACTGAAGTGGGAAAAGCTTGTGGTATGGTCATGTTAGTCTTTCATTAAATAGGTGTATCCATAATTTATCACCAACCTAAAAGGTGTGAAGTGTTCGATGCTTATCATGGTACTGCTTATACTTAGTATTTACCTATTACATAATGGTCTACACTTGTTAAATGTGCTTAATAAAATGAATACCCTTTTTAAGTTCATTTTAAGATGAAAGAGTTTTCACTATTGATGGGAGCACAAGATAAACTATGTAAATGGGTGCCAAAGGTTGGAAACCCAAGTATACCTAAAAATGGATAGCATTGTAGAGTTGTGTTGAATGAAAGGAATATTTTCATCCCAAGTGTGTTGCTTCTTTGAATTGTACATTATGAGAAGATTCACTATCTTCTTGCTTACCACTTTTGCCTATCCATCAGTCTATGTGTAAACACTCCATGTTTATCACTCTCATGTCAAATTTACAATCAAAATGACTTTCTTCAACAACATGCAACTTAGGTCATAAATCACTATAACACTTGAATTTTTCCACACACTTAGCTTGAATATTTTGAAACACATCAAGGCATTCCTGATTGGGGCAGTGCACCATATCCAATCATCGACTTCACTTAATTCATCTTGAGTCAAATTATGACTTTTCAAGGGGTATATTTAATTAATTAGGTTAAATGGTTATTGAAATTTTAAAAGTCACATCACTTTGCATTAAGTTAATTAACCTTTGTGAATTAGCTTAATATTCTTCTAATGGAAAAATCTATAGCATTTGAAATTTCATAATCTATTAATTCATTATTTGAATTATTCATCCACTCACATGGAAAGTGGATTTAAATAATGAAAATCATGAAATCATCATGACATTACATGGAAAGTTATCAAGCATTATTATAAATGTGAGAAAATATCATAAAATGCAAACCCATGCCTAAATTAATACAGACTCAAATCCCATGGCATTAACTCTCCAAATTAAACTGAATTCAAACCACACATCTTGATATCCATCTGATGATCAAAATTAGTTTGATAAGTCTATAAATAAAAGGGTCATTTGCCATTGTAAACAAACTTTTTTGGTGTAAACTTAATCTATATAAATCAAATAGAAGCTTCAACCTTTCTTCCATTCTTCACCCAAATCACAAGTAGTCAAGGGGAGATGTCATCTACATCAAGATACAAAATTAACAAAGATATCACGCACTACAATAAGGATACAAACATATCTATTTATAGATTATAAGGTGTCCACATGGAAGGTATAATCTTCTTTGTTTTGTTTTTTATTTGCTAGTTTTTTGCTTCTTAGACTTTGCCCAATCTGAGGACCATGCCTAGGATGTTATGTTGCTTATTATTTTCATGACAAATAAGAAATAACCTCCTTTACAATCATGTTTTTACATTTGGCATGATTGGTGGGATAAACACACCACACAATCTTCTTGAGAAATTTTTATCATCCTCTGATTTCTAAGTTAGCTCATTTTTGAGCTTGATTTCACTTTATTTCTCATAAAAATCCCATTTTTCCATTTTTTGCATTTAAGTGATAACACCCTATGTATTGGAGAATTCAGTCCCCCTAATTGGTGATATCAACCGATGTAATGGTGATATCAAATTTATACTATTTTCTATCTCTTGGTGTTTTTCAATAAAATGATAGGATAACTTTGCGTATCAGTGGGAATGAACTATGTATCGATGGGAACGCTTTCAGCTCTATTTAAGCTATAAATGATAAGGTCAAAAATAATAATATAGGGAATGCCCTGCTTAAATGATGGTATCACCCTAAAAATTGATGATATCACCCTATTAATCAGTAAAATTAAAAATTTCCTATTTGTTATTTATTCTATTTGTAGAATGACATGATCATCTTGATAAATGGCAAGATTTCCCTCTAAACTATGGGATCAAATTGTGTATTTTTCCTATTAGATAAACAAATAATTTTTTAACTTCCCATTCTTGCCAAAGATCACAATTAAAAATCTTAACTTTTTTATTTTACGTTTATTTGACAAACACAAGGTCTCTACAAAAATAAACACCTTTTGAACACTTTATTTTAGTGCACTTAAGAATAACCAATACTTATATATGATGTTTTAAAAAACTTGATCAATTCTTTTCATTGTTCATGTATTTGTTTTGCTTGTTTTTTTGTAAATAATCTATTTTGTGTATAATCTCCCATTTACTCCTGTAGAGAGTTTAGGTGACAAAAAACACATAGATTATTGTTATCCTATGTTGTTCTTTATTGATTGCACGGGGTGGATTTCATCTCCTCCTTACTAGTTATTAGGGTGTAACGCTTGAGGTTTCATATCATAACATATGTACCAACCTTGTAAATCTAATGAGGGATATAAATTGAGGGCAATTATTATTAAGAGCATAACAAAATTTCCCATTAAGGGTTTCATGAGAGTAAGGGGTTTAACCCTAATACTATGTTATTAGGCTTCACCCTCAGAGTTTGAATTTTTGGTATCATTTCACTGATACCTTTATGACTAAAGTGGTCATGGAGGGGTTAGACCCTCTTAAAATTTTCTTATTACTTGTTATTCTTCGACAAATTTTGAGCCTCAACATACCAAAAAGTATATTAGAGACCATTTTGAAAAGTCATGTAAATTTTTTAGATTAAGACCTCCAAATGTAAACAAGTTGTAGTGTGAGGGAAATCAATCTCCCTCAAGATTTCATGATGTACTGCTCGAAGTGAGGGTTATGTGAAACTAATATGTCACCACTTCATGTAAGGAAGATACGTGGACTAGAGTTGCATTACACACCCATTTTTCCATTAAAGAGAGGGCTTGTTTCGAATGTGTGTTATTGATTATTTTTTATCTTATCCTCATTTTATGTGACACATCTTACACATCAAACAAGTTAGAAATATCCTAATTCCAAACATTGTCAATATGAAATCAAATAATAATATGTTCCTTTGCCCACTTTTTAGGTCATCTTTATTCTCTCCTAAGTGTTATGTTGTCCTTTTTATATGGTACTTTGTCCTCATTATAATGTTAGGCTATCTATTTCAAAATAATTCTAAATTAGGTTCATTTGAACCAAAAATTTGATTCTCCTTCAAAATATCAATCAGGGTCATTTTGAACCAAAGACTATAATTCTAATCCACAAGTCAAATGAATTCAACTTTTAAAAGTCAAACCAAAAATCCAATTCTCCTTTAAAATCTCAATCAAGTTCATTTTGAACCAAAGACTCTATTTATAATCCATAAGTCAAATTAAGTCAACTTTCAAAAGTCATATGAATTTAATGTTTAAAAGAACTTTCAAAATTTGAAAGAAGTCAAATTTCAAAATTCAAATTGATGTAAACTTTTAAAAGTCAACTAAATTCAACTTTATCATCAAGTCCACTTCAAAAGTCAAAGTTTGAATCAAAGTCAAAAGTTAAGTCAAAATCATATGTTTTCAAGATTTTAATATCAAATTTGGTCAAGGGACATTCAAAAATCATCCTTGACTCTTCAAATATTTCACTAGTATTAAGTTGTGGAGCTAAAAGCTTCACTGTTATGCAAATGGAGGAGGTTGCTAAGTTACAGAGTAACTAACATCGGTCAGGCCAATCGATGTCGATCATCTTCAGCTACACAGTAACTGGCATTAGTTATTGTCAGTTGGCATCGATCAGATATGAACCAACATCGGTCACCTGTGCGTTTCTAGGCGACATTTCCAGAATTAGAATTGCTAATTTTAGGAGAACAACTAGTTTGCATGTAAAGACAAATTTTAGTCTTGAGTCTGCGTTTCTAATTATTTTTTGGTTTGGGATCTATTTAAAAGACCCATGGGGCTGTATTGTAATGAAGGACTAAGAAGGATTAGATCCTCAACTTGAAGGAAAGAACAACAATTGGGTTGGTTGTCTCAAGGGGTGTAAGATCAGTTGATCTGCAGGTAACAAGATCAGGGAGATCTACATGGTAAGTAAGATCAGTTAGATCTGCAAGGGTGCAAGATCAAGGAGATCTACTTGGTGGACTGGCAGTAGGCAACAACAACCATTGGGTTGATTGTCACTGACTGGTGGAGGGAACAACTCTGTGTTTGAGTTGGTTTGTAATTGATTGAGAGAGAAAACTCTTGAGGGAGAATTATTGTACGCCCAAGAGGTGTGGGAAGAGTGAGATTTCTTCATTGTATTTCCTTCTAGAAGAGTGTTAATACATATTGTATTGTTTCTCGTATCTCATATTCTGTGCTATTTCTGAATTCTAGTTACTTATTACTTCTGGTTTAATTTTGTGTTTAGTTGCTTATACAAAAGTAATCAATTGTACTCTAAGGAGGATCCTGACAGCTGGTATTAGAGCTTTCTATTCTAGATCCTGACAAGTGGTATCAGAGCTGTGTGTTCTAGGATCCTGACAAGTGGTATCAGAGCCAGGGTGAAGGTTCACAGAGCCAGGTTCATCAGAGCCTGGTTTGGAGTAGGGTAGTGTTTTTTGATTACAGGTCACTCTCAGGGGTTTCTGATTGAGTGGGAGTAAAGCAATGGCAAAAGAAAGTAAGCTAAGAATAGATAAATTCAATGGCAAGAATTATAAATTATGGAGGATGTAGATAAAAGATTATTTGTATTAGAAATATTTATACTTATCGTTGGGTGGGGTTTCAAGAAAGCCCACATATATGCAAGATGAAGAATGGAATGTTCTTGATAGAAAAGCTCTTGGAGCTATAAGGCTGAGCCTGGCATCGTCTGTGATTTCCAACTTATCATAGGCAAAGACAATGGTAGAGTTAATGGAATCTTTGGCAAATTTATATGAAAAACCCTCAACTTTAATAAGGTATTTCTTATGAAGAAATTATTTAATTTGCAAATGTAGGAAGGTGGATCGGTATATAGTCATCTTAGTGATTTCCATGGATTAGTAAATCAATTAATTTCAATCAATATATATTTTGATGATGAAATTAAGGCTCTCTTAATCTTATGCTTTTTACCTGAAAGTTGAGATAGTTTGGTAATGGTAGTTAGTAATACTGTGTCTGCTTCAAATATCTTGAAAGTTGATGATGTTGTTAGTGTAATCTTGAATGAAGAAATTCATAGGAAAAGCACAGGAGAAACATCAGGTAATGCTTTAAGTGTTGAAAGCAGGGGAAAGCAAAGAGAGAAGAGCAAGCAAGGGAAATCAAGGTCAAAGATAAACAAGAGATCCAAATCCAGAAATGGAGGTATAACCTACTGGAATTGTGGAAAGAAAGGGCATGTAAAGAAAGATTGTTGGTTGGTAGAAGATCAGCATGAAGGAAATAAAGAAGAAAAAGATGCAGGTATTGTTGCATAGGATGCTCTTATATGTTCCTTGGATAAAGTAGAATCTTGGGTTTCAGATTCTGGTGCCTCTTTCCATGCAACCCCAAATAGAGAATTTTTCCATGATTATGTCCATGGAGACTTTGGAAAAATTTATTTAGGGGATGGTGAGCCTTGTCAAATGGTTGGAAAAGGGGAAGTGCAACTAAAATTGCAGAATGGTAACACATGGGTGTTGAAGGATGTCATACATGTCCCAGTCTTGAAGTGGAATTTGATTTCTGTAGAAAAGTTGGGTGATGAGGGTTGCACAGTAACTCTCACAGCGGAATCTTGGAAAGTTTCCAAGGGTGCACTTGTTTTAGTAAGGGGTAAAAAAGTAGGTACACTTTATCTATCTACTTGTATTACTAATTCTCCTTCTGTTTTATCTACTTTAGATGTAGATGCAAAGATGTGGCTCTGTAGGCTTGGTCACATGAGTGAGAAGGGAATGCATGTTCTTAAGTCAAATGTTAAGAACTAGAAAGCCTTGGTTTTCAAGGAGAAGATGATGGAAATAGATCAACTCAAGAGGTTGAATATTTTTGAGTAGGGAAATGCTAATTTGGACAAGGTTATGATCTAAAATGAGCTTGCAGGTAAAAATCATCACTCACAGGGAAACACAAACACTGACGTCGATCAGGCAGAGATCGACATCAAACAGGCAAGAACCGACATCAGTCTGGTGGAGACCAAAATTAGTGATGTCAGGCAGGTGGACACCGATGTCATTCAGGAAACCAACATTGATGATCAAGTGGAAATGACATCGATTAGGTGCAAACCAAGGTCGGCCAGAGATGACTGAGATCGGTCACTGTTAGAATGAAATTTGGGCAGACAACAAGCTGTCAAGGAGTCTCAAACGCCCATGTGGAGGTTCGAAAGGGTAAGCCTCAAATTCATTATTCCCCTTCTTTATACTACTTGTTGCTCACTGATGGTCAAGAACCAGGAAGTTTTGAAGAGGCAATGCAGGTAAAATCCAGGAAATAGTGGGAGCATGGCATGAATGAGGAAATTGATTCCTTGGAAGAGAACCAAATGTGGGATTTGGTAGAGTTGCCAGCCAGAAAGAAAGCATTGAAAGATGAATGGATTTAAAGGTTAAAGAAAGGAGAGATTGGATAAGTGAGACAGAAGGCTAGGTTATATGGTCTTGAGCAAGCTTCAGGACAGTGGTATTTGAGGTTTGATAGGTTTATGACAAAGCATGGCTTTAGTCAATGTCAATGTGACCATTGTGTTTATTTTACCAGGTTGGATAATATTAGCTACATTATCTTGTTAATGTATGTAGTGTATATTCTTATTATAGGGTCACACATGCAGAGAATTACTGAGCTAAAGGTAAAAGTAGCTCAGACATGTGCCAAGAAGGATTTAGGAGTGAAAATCCTTGGCATGATTATTTATAGAGACAGAGAAAATCACAGGTTGATTTTGTCTCAAGAGGATTATGTGAATAAGGTAGTGGAGAGGTTTGATATGCAGGATGCAAAACCGATAAGCACACCTATGGTTGGACAGTTCAAGTTGAGCTATGAACAGTGTCCTAAATCACATGATGAGATTGAGTACATGGTATGTACTAGACCTGATATTACTCAAGTAGTGGGAGTTGTCAGCAAGTTTATGGCCAATCCAGGGAAGGAACACTGGAAAGTAGTTTAGTGGATTCTCAGATATCTGAGAGGGACCAGCAGCAGGTATTTATGCTATGCAGGGTCAAGCATTTCTATACATGGGTATGTAGATTCAGATATGGTAGGTGACTTGGATGACAGGAGGAGCACCACAAGATATGTGTTCACTGTTGGTGGAATAGTGGTTAGTTGGATTTCAGAGTTGCAGAAGGTTATTGCAGTCACGGTGGCTAGCAAGGATAAAAACCCTGTGGAAATGTTAACAAAGCCAAGAACAAAGGAGAAGTTGAATTTTCATTCAATTTCTGTTGGTCTTCAAGATTGAACTTGAAGATGGAGATACAAGCCAGAAACAAATTAGAAGATGTACAAGTATAGGTACAGGTGTAGCTATTTATCTCCAAGTGGGAGATTGTTAAGTTGTGGAGCTAAAAGCTTCACTATTATGTAAATGGTGGAGGTTGCTGAGTTACAGAGTAATTGACATCGGTCAGGCCAACTGACGTCGGTCATTTTCAGCTATATAGTAACTGTCATCAATTATTTTTGGCCGGCATCGGTCAGACAGGAACTGACATCGGTCACCTGTGCATTTTCAGGTGGCATTTCTAGAATTAGAATTGCTAATTTTAGGAGAATAACTAATTTGCATGTAAAGACTAATTTTAGTCTTGAGTCTATGTTTCTAATTATTGTTTGGTTTGGGATCTATTTAAGAGACCCATGGGGCTGTATTGTAATGAAGGACTAAGAAGGATTAGATCCTCAACTTGAAGGCAAGAACAACAATTGGGTTGGTTGTCTCAAGGGGTGTAAGATCAGTTGATCTAAAAGTATCAAGATCAGGGAGATCTACTTGGTAAGTAAGATCAGTTAGATCTACAAGGGTGCAAGATCAAGGAGATCTACTTGGTGGACTAGTAGTAGGCAACAACAACCATTGGGTTGATTGTCACTGACTGGTGGAGGGAACAACTCTGTGTTTGAGTTGGTTTGTAATTGATTGAGAGAGAGAAATCTTGAGGGAGAATTATTTTACACCAAAGAGGTGTGGGAAGAGTGAGATTTATTCATTGTATTTCCTTCTGGAAGAGTGTTAATACAGATTGTATTGTTTCTCTTATCTCATATTCTGTGCTATTTCTAAATTCTAGTTACTTATTACTTCTGGTTTAATTTCGTTTTTAGTTGCTTATACAAAAGTAATCAATTGTACTCTAAGGAGGATCCTGACAGCTGGTATCAGAGCTTTCTGTTCTAGATCCTGACAAGTGGTATCAGAGCTATGTGTTCTAGGATCCTGACAACTACAACTTTTGGAAAATGATTTAAACCAAACATTGTTCTACTTTGATATTCTTCTTTGAAAAGTTGAAATCAAACCTTCTACTTTGATCAATAAATGTTATTCAAACACTTCAAGATACCACTTGAATTCAAATCACCTTCTCAAATCCAAAAATCTAATTTCAATTGATAGGTAAAGCATTGCACATTCTAAAATCAAATCAATTCACACCTCCTAGCTTGGCTCAATATGAAGATCATTGAGTCTAAAATTCCTAGATATATAAGAAGTGGGATTATGTATAACACTAATTCTAAGGGAGAATGGTTTTATGATCCATTTGGGTCTTTTTAAGACAATGAAAACCAAAAAGAGGAGGTACATCAACCCGCATAAGGATATGCCACCCATAATAGAAGAAGTGCATAACCATGTTTGAATAGAGGAGATACCTCCAGAGTCAACTTCCATTCATGAATATGCCCTTGTTCAAACTTGTAGTCAAGTTTAGGAAGAATAAAATAAAGGAAAAGGGTAACTTATAAATCATGCCCAAAACAACTAGCTCATTATCACACAATTGCAACAAATCATTAGCTTTAAGCCTCTTTGGCTACCACCCTATCTACTACCTCTTTGAATAATCCCCCACCTATGGAAAAAAATATGCCCATTGAGTAACAACAATGAGATCCATTAGCTAATCTTCCACCCAATTCATATCTATTTATGACTCCTGAAACAACCCCTCCCATAGATCCATTGCTATAAAATTTTATCAATCCATCGTAAGTATTTCCTAATCTACATCAAGCCCTTCCGAACACATGGCAAATATCTTCTAGTTATAAACCACTTGCTTCTAGTTCAAAAAAAGTTTCTTTAAACCCCCCAAATCTTGATATTTCCCAATAAATTCCCTCTTCTAATTCACAATTAATTCCTAACACCTTACTTTTAGTTCATAATAGGTTCCTTTGAACCCAAAACAAGTTCCTTCTAGATCCTATTATGAACCTTCTAATCTGAAACAATAACTTTCCAACAATCCTCCATTACAACAAATCAAGACCAATCCACAAGAATGAGTTGTAAAATCTCTGTTATAACATCTTATGATGAATCTCAACAAATCCTTATTAATCCATAATCCATCCATTATAATCAATAAATTTCCACTTTCTAACAACAAGCCCCTTTGTGACATGTTCTTAATTTTTAGTAGTAAATTCCCTCATATCTAAAATAAATTCCTCCAACCCAATAACATGTTGCTAATCTGCTTCCCAATACTAGTTAACAACAAGTACCCTATCAATAGTATAATCCCAGCTATATGGCAAACAACCCTAGTAGCTCGACCAAATGGGCACCCATTCCAACTTCAACCTTAATCCACCCATCTATCCAAATCAAGGCAATGCCCATGTAAACATTTAAAAAAATATGCTTCCTCCATCCCATAATGATCCCATTCTCCAAGAATTTCAAGAGATAAAGAATATTGTTCTAGGGATCCAAACCTGAAATCAAGGTAAAAAGTACAAATTTGATGAAATATATCCATACCCATTTGACATGATCTTTCTTCAAGTACCTTTCCCATCTCATTTTGAGGCACCAAAATTTGACAAATGCAAAAGAAGGGATGATCCTAGAGAGAACTGGAATGAATTCTTTTTTGTGTGTTAAAAAGTAGCCTACAATAATATACATCTCCTTTGCTCATTTCTATGTAGTTTGGGTGGACAAGCCTTAGATTGGTTTATGCACTTACCTAAAGGATCCATCATCACCTTTGATGAATTTTTAGAAAAAATTGTAAAACACTTATCCTACAACAAAGAACATGAGTTGACCATGGTTGACTTATGCAATGCTAAGCAACATGGCAGGGAAAGTTTTATAGCTTACCTACAATGATGGAGAATTTTGGCTAACTGCTTCCCTCACAATCTTCTAGATAAATAATTGGAAAATATATTTGACTCTAATCTTAATTCAGAGGTAGATCATAACCTAAGACTCCATTATGCTAATACATTTGAGGAGATTATAGATAAAGGAGTGAAAATTGAAAAGACACTTATAAACAAAGGCCTAGTTAAGATTTATCCTCAAAATTAGGCACAATCTCAAGCTTTGTTATAAGCATTAGAAAGTACATCTGAGAAGCCCAAAGTCTTTAACATAAATAAGAATGTAGTAGGTAATGGAGTAATATAATCATGACACATGCAAATGGTGCAACCACCACCAATCCAAAATGTTCCACCTACTCCCTCTATTACACTACAATCCACAAAAGTATTAATATCATAAAATATTCTTCACTGACCTTGGTGAACCTATTAAGGCAATATTTCAGAAATTCGTTATGATTAACATTATCATTTGGCCTAACTCAAAGCCTTTTCCACAAGACCATCCAAAACCTCAATGGTATAAAAATAGTCTCTATTTATGATTACCATTGTGTCAAAGGGTATAGAGTTCATAGGTGTATGTAATTAAGGCACTTAATTCAAAATATCCTTG
Organism: Torreya grandis; assembly: GCA_037957365.1. Lineage (NCBI taxonomy): Eukaryota > Viridiplantae > Streptophyta > Pinopsida > Cupressales > Taxaceae > Torreya > Torreya grandis. Next base: position 3,025,713 of record JARHVA010000011.1, read on the forward strand.
AGTGGGGTGACATTGAATTGGATAACATTGCTTCTACTTCTAATTAAAATATGGGTGTTTACAAGGACCCATTTTTAAAGCATAAATCCAACAATTGACAACAACCCTATAATTAGAATAAACGGCCAAATCAGAATCAAAATCAAAATTATGGAAATCATAATCAAGGCCAAGATTACCAAACCAATAAAATTAGCTACCATGGTGTCCCTTATAACTACAATAATGTTGTATGTCATATTACTAACAACCATGTAACTACTATTAATATTAATCCCCATCAACCTTCTAACACACCTCAAAGTGTTTACCCACCTATTTTAGGACTTCCTCCATAACCTAGTGGCCCTTTTCTAACATGTAATAATATTTTTTCACATTGATGACCATAGGTAACCATTATAGGTCTCATGCCCCCTTATTCTAAATCAAGTAACCCTTCACCAACTTAAAATTGCACTATTGTAACTCGATGTCTAAAGGTTATGCTTCAAGGTCCCTCAACTTCCTATCAAATAATCATGTTCAAGGCTCTTTTCCTTCTAAATCCAAATTGTCTCCTTCTTCCATTGATAAACACTATGATCTTGGCAAACAATTGAACAAGACACAAAATAATTTCTTTGCTAGATCTCTTGCATACATCAGAAGTTCACAATACTAAATCGTATGATCTTATTCAATAATCTAAAGTACCAAATGCCATTGAACCTTAATACCTTCCAATCACTTATGGGGCATTTATCCCTAGGTCAACAACTTATGTTTGATCAAAGTGACATGTCATCCCTTGGTCCCCTAAACAATAACCCTCTTCACATTGAAGCCATCATTTCCCACAACAAGATTAAGTGGGTTCTAATAGACAATGGAATGGGCCTAAATATGTCCTCCATTAAATTGATAAAAAATTTGGGGTATACTTCAGTAAATTTATATCTAGACACCATTACTATTAAGGTGTATGATAATGCATTAAAATATTCACATGACACTATTTACTTACATGTCGTTGTTGGGTCTATCACCCATGATACCCTTTGCCATGTCATAGACATTGAAATACCTTAAAATTTTATTCTTAGATTTCCTTGGATCCATGAAATATGTGAAATACATTCCACATTACACCAATGCTTGAAAATCCCTCATTTTGGAATGGAGGTCACTATTCCTGGTGACTTGCAGCCATACTAATATTTTAATTACTTAGAATTTGAGTAGGATCAACATAAATACTATCCTAGCATAATTAAATTAATCCAAGTGACCTTACCTCTACTTACACTACTCCACCTTCCCATATTTATGCCCAATTTACTATTGAAGATAAAGGTATTGGAGCTTACAACATTAAAAATGCTTTCCACATTTCCAAATTACCAAAATTTGCTAAATCCTGTAGTAGGATGATGATGGAATGGTGCATAAATATAGACCCTCATCCTAAAGGAACCCCTCTATTTGTCAAAAAGGGGTTGCTAACTCCTGAACAAAATAATATCTCAGATAATTCTTGTTTAAATAATGATGAAGATTTCACCTCTTGTTATTATAAAATTAAATATCCTATTCCTAACTGGATCATGTAACATCATGACTATAAAGGAAAAGGATTAGGGCCTGTTGATGCAGGGGCATCGTATATAGACCCTAAAATGAACTCAATTTTGGATTTAATTTGTCTTTTAGATGTTTCATAGGTTATTTAGGTCCTAAATTTGTCTTACGTGTGATCTAGGTTAGCAAAAGTTGCATAAAATTTGAATTATCCCTCTAAAAATGCCACTATTTAAAAATTGAAATTTTAAGCCTTGTGGAAAGATTTTCATGCATTGTATGAAGGTGGAAAGGTGTAGGAACATGTCCAAGAGGTGTAAAAGAGGTGTCCAAGAGGTCTTAATACTATGTAAAGGTCTTAATTATCTTTTTTAGTCTATAGGCATGGTCATAAAGTGTTCATATTAGAAAAACATGAAAAATGGTAATGTAATTCAATGACCCCAATGTGGGAATGATCCAAGATTTAGTTATGCTTCTTGGATTAGTTTTTTAGAGTTATTTTTTTATGTTGTCTTAGTGATCTCCATTTGAACATGACAGATAATGGGATGTAAACATTTAAAATTGATGAATAAGATGACTGTGATAATGAAATTATGAGTGCATGGGAAATGAGATGACTGAGACTAAGCAAATTTTCTTGTTTGAATCTTAAATATGATAAGTGATTGGTTGTTTAATTATTAAAAGTGTATAATAATCAAATATATTCTCTTATGTAAGACAGTGAACTCCAAATTGAAGGGAGGAAGCTACTTTGCAGAGACAACTCGATCTGAACCAGGGTATGGGTTTATATAGTCTTATTCCTACAGTTGAATGAACTTTTGATCATTTTTAGTATTAAAATATATGTATGGTTAGAAGTGAGACACTCATGGAATTTTAAATATTGAAATTTATTCAATACATAACTGATAGAAGATTGAATTTGTTTCATAGTTGTGATAAACCCTGTTTATTGCTAGTACTGTTTACAACACATAATCTTGTAGACCGAGATTCTTGATTTTGACACTTTATTGATAAAAATGTGATATATGGGGATTTAAGACATTCATATTAATTGGGAAGAACCTTATTTAACATTTTGGAGATTTTTGGTGTTGAAATATAGTTGAAACCTTGTATGTACCCTGTTCTTGTTGATAAAACATAGTTAGAAAAGATCGAGACATTGTGTTTGAAAATGAATTGTGGCTTATGGTGACTTGATCATTGAATAATAAAAGTAAAATAATGTTATAAATACATTATTAGATTGATTAGACACCTTTAAATTCTATGAAATGTTCTCTATGGAATTTTCTATACCCTTAGCCTGCATAGTCTCCATAAAACCTAACAACTAGGGTTTTGACTATTGCAAGAAAAGTAACCCTTAAACATTCACTAAATTTTTTAATATTGTGTATTTTTAAATTAAATAACTGAATCAAACACTTTAATGACTGTACGGACCATGGAGTATGGATTTCTAGACTGAGGTATTGGGGAAGGGCTAAAAGAGGCCTAATTTAGAAGGCTACAAGGGAGAAATTGGACTTAAGGAGTGAGATAGACCCTCAAATTTGACACATAAGTGTGTTATAATAGGATAAGATATAATTTTACCTTGAAAATTCATAAAAATTGGTTATTTTTCCATACCTCATCATTATCAGTCAAATAGGGCTACAAGGATGGAGTATTGCATTGGTAGAGTTGCATAAGTGTGAAAGGAAGTGTTGGAAATAGTGACCATAAGTTAGATTGAGTTATTAGGGGATCATATGATCAAGATTAAGCTATTTTAACCTATAAAAAATTATATTAATCCATTTATATTTCATGGTGATTGGTTTCCTTATTTATAACTTGGTAAGTATTCCATTGATCAAGAATAAGAGTGATAACCTTGTGCAAGCTCTGCATCACCTATTGATGCCTAAAAGTGTATCATAGGGGTCCATAGTGTTTAATAAACACTCTTATAATTTATGTATTCAAATAATTCATTGCATGAGTAGCTGGTTGTGATATTCCTAATATCTTTGGTGCAATAACGGTAAAGTAAATGAACTATTTCATAAAATTTATAATGTAACTATTTGGTTGTTGGGAGAAACCATGGCCTAATAGATTTATTGTGAAAGATGAAGATGATATTAACTAATTAGAGTTATATTTTATTATAACCTAAGGTATAAAATCTAAACTAACATGTATATTTATAATGAAAACTAGACTAAAGTGAATTGATCAAAAAATGGGCAAAAGGAAGGGTAGGGTAGAAAGAAGGTGTTTTGATTTTCAATCTAGAAATTATGAAAGAGATTAAATTTCATAAAGAAACGTACTAAAACCAATATATGACATAAAATAACTGAAGCTCAAATCCTGCCATATATCAGGCTAATATCTAAGGAAAGATGAAACAATGCAAATAAGAAATCAAGTTCACTTTAGAGATTTACTTCCACAAAAAAATTGCATTAGCACATCTATAAAGAAAGAATGGAGAGTGAAATGAAATTAAAATAATTAAATAAACCTATATTAATCACAAATTGACAACTTTGAATTCATATGAACACATCACGAATCCATAAAAACAAAAATATGGACATCTAAACAGATAATTGAGAGAACAACCTGTGCACCAAATTTTAGGTTCAAGCAATATTATCAAAACTAGAAATAAAAACCAAAAATGAATAGAAAAAATAGGAATGGATATAATAATTAAATAAAAACAAATGACACATTCTTACAATATTTTTTACCTCTTCATTAGTCCATTCTAGGACTTGCACTTAAATGATTTGATATCAAAAAATTGGGAATGTTGGATTACTTTGAGACCTCTTGACAATGGATTCTAATGCTTGAGTGAAATGGATAGTGGCTTGGATGAGAGTTATAAGGATGTTATGGATGCAATATGTGAGATTTATGTCTTTCTAGATGATTTATCCAATTAGTCTTGGCCATTTCCCAAGCATAGTCTTTTATAGGAAAAATGGAGGAAAATTTGAAGAATTTTAAATTATTAGAAGTTTCTAGTTTAGAGACTTATAGAGACTTGGAAGAGCTTATCCAATTATCTAGGCTTCTCCATCAGTTTAGGGGATAATTAAGGGTATTATAGATAGATTAATGAGGTTTAGGGTTCATAGGGTTGTAGGAATGGCTAGGGTAGTAGGGTGACTAGGGTGGTAGGTGGATAAATATGAATTTTAAATTGTCAAGTGTGTTTAGGGAGTAGGTTAGTAGATAATAAGTATTTTTAGAAGTTTAATGAGAGAATTAATTGGTTTTAGGATGGGATAAAGGTTTATGGGACATAAGAATGGGATGGGGATTATTAGGTGATTAGTTATCTTGGTTAGGAGATATAAGAATTAGGCTAAACTAGTGGGAATTAGTATAATTAGTGGGGTGAGCATAATTTAGTGCATACATTTTCCCCCTCTTTAAAAAGGTGTTGTGAGTGGAATGAAGTAATGGTATTTAAAATAAAAACCTTGATGTTATATGGTGTTAATTATTAGTGGGATATGATACCCCCTTGAGGGAGCATGTAGGGAGAAAAATTGACTGAGATGGTCACTCAAACATGAATCCCAAGGTGGGATAAGACTCATAGCTGGATAGGTTTGGGATGCCTAAAATTACCAAATATATGCCCCAAAAGTGATGATGAAGGAAATCAATGTGATGGGTTTAGACAAATGATGAATGTCTAGAAAGTGCTTTGGTCGCCAAAATGTGCATCGAATTTCAGGTTCAAACAATATTATCAAAACTAGTAATAAAACCCAAAACTTAATAGCACCAATAAGAATGGATATAATAATTAAATAAAAATAAATGACACTTTATTACTATCCTTTTTACCTCTTCATGCCTCCATTCTAGGACTTGCACTTGAATGATTTGATATCAGAAAATTTAGAATGTTGGATTGCTTTGAGACCTCTTGACAATGGCTTCCAATGCTTGAGTGAAATGGATAATGGATTGGATGAGAGATATAAGGATATTATGGATGTAATATGAGATCTTAATGGCTTTCTAGATGATTTCCCTAATTAGTCTTGGCCATTACCCAAGCACAATCTTTTATAGGAAAAATGGAGGGAATTTTGAAGAATTTTACATTATTAGAAGTCTCTAGTTTAGAGACTTATAGAGACTTGGAGGAGATTCTCCAATTTTAGAGGCTTCTCCATAGGTTTAAGGGATAATGAATGGGATTAGATAGGGACTAATGAGGTTTAGGGTTCATAGGGTTGTAGGAATGGCTAGGCTGGTAGGGTGACTAGGGTGGTAGGTGGATAAATATGAATTTTAAATTGTCATGTGTGTTTAGGGAGTAGGTTAGTAGATAATAGGTCTTTTTAGGAGTTTAATGAGAGAATTAATTGGTTTCAAGATGGGATAAAGGTTTATGGGACATAATAATGGGATGGGGATTATTAGGTAATTATTTATCTTGGTTAGAAGATATAGAAATTAGGCTAAACTAGCGAGAATTAGTATAATTAGTGGGGTGAGCATTATTTAGTGCATACATAACCATTAAAGCAAACACACAAATAAATACTAGACAATCTTTGCAAAATTCTTTACTTGTTAGATATTTATTGCACAAATAAACATGCATCATCGATCAATACTTTGGACTTGTTGTCTTTAATATTTTCTTTTGGATTGTTGATCTTTGCTTCAAGATCTCATGATATTGACACTTGGCATCCTTAGGTTTAATTAGAACATGAATACATAAAATTAAAGACATAATCTCTTAGAAAATATGTATAAACTTAGTATAAAATTTTAGACTAGGATATTAATTATATTAATAAATACAATTAGGACTTAGGCTAAAGTTTTAAATTAGGTATAAAATATAAAAAATTTCCAGAATAAATATGATCCCACATAAATTTGAATCTTTGTAAAATTGAATATATTTCAAGAGGGACTAAGGCTAAAACACTTAGACTAAGGCTTTTAACATTATTTAAACATACATTAAATTAATCAATTGTGACCAAAGGTTAATATATAAGAATCCATTGAGATCATATTATTTAACCAACTAAGGGTTAATTTGACATTTAAAGCATAAAAACCAGAACAATGATTATTCGAATGGGACTCCATAAAACTTGCAACATGGAAATACAAAAGTCAACATTCACAATACTAGGTGAAGTCAAATCATGCCCATAAAAGTTGAAGCAAACATAATATTCAATAATGCAATTTTGATCAATTTGAATGTCAATTTCTAACATAATTTTAAAAATTGAATAAGGGTCCTCATTTTTAAAAAATGGGGGTATGTTGACCTCAACAAATGGTGGTTTTTGGGGGAAACATTGTAAAATGTTAGAACTCAGATACTCTTAGTTTAAACTAATAACCAATCTACTTATTCCATATGGTCAAGTACCATCATTAAGATCAATTCATGTTTAAAAAAAGTCTTACACATGCAAAATTAGGCTCAAACATCAAAACTTAGTCATGTTGTGTGTGTGCTTTGATGCTTTGACTGATTGCCATGGGATTTAGAGAATAAATTCTAGACTTCATGACCTTAATCATTAACATTGACTTATAGCATATTTAGATATTCATTAATAATCATGATTTTAGAGGAAGGCTTGGGCATTATTCTATTTCCAACTAGTTGTTCATAACCCTGATAGAGATACCTTTGGCTCCACTCAAGGCCTTGCTCCACTTCCATCTAGACATTCATAGCCCTGGTGGAGGTTACATAATCACCTTTGTTTAGAAAGATTTTGAATTTTCAATAAAGTTCTTATTTTTTGAATTTTTCAAGTATATTTAGCTCTTAACAAAGGTTGGAAACCAAAATTATCTAAGTTTTAGGATTTTGTCAAATGTTTGATCTTCATACAATCATCCTTGGTCATAAATTTCAACCCAAGAAATATTATTCTTTAAGTTCTAACATTACTTTGCTCCAATAATTCAACCTTTCACTCAACATGTGCAATCCTTACTAGAACCAAATTTAGATTAGAATAAGGTGTAAGATTTCAAGGAACAACTAACTTAGAGATCAATCCTCACCAATTTATCAAAACTATAACATCAGGCTCAAATTTTTATAATTCATGATCAACCATTGTCTAAGGTTCATACCTGCATTCTTGATTTGTGAAGTTCCTTTGAATAACTATAGGTGTTGGAGCTAGAAACTACCTTGAAAAATACTTATTGAAAGTAGGGAACAATGAAAAGAGAAGGAAACACACAACAATCAAATGAAACAATAAACAAATAAATATATACAAACACTATTTACAAACCAAGAACAAGAAAGGAAACTAATCTAAGCCTACCTATACTAACCCTAACTAATCTTACAAATCAATCCATGAAGACTTGTGGTGGAACAGTAGAGAAGTAGTGCTTTAGGTACTAGCCATTAGTTGGCAAGGTGAACTTTGCTCCTTGCAAGTCTTTGAGTTTGAAGGCGTTATATCCTAAAGTCTCAACAATTTGATAGGGACCAATCCACAAAGGAGTTAATTTTCCATTCTTTCCTTTTGGTTCTGAGGCTTTTTTCCAAAGGAGGACTAGGTCTCCTTGGCTGATCACCTTAATCTTTGAATGCTTGTTAAACCATCTATTGACTATGGTTTGATGTATGCCAAATTTGGTAAATGCTTCTTCCTTTGCACCTTCATTTTGAATGATGTCAAGTAGCCTTGAATTTGTAAATTCTTGATCTTCATCCATATACTCTTGCATGAAATTGTAGGTTAGAAACTTGAGAGTAATGGGAAATATAGGTTCTTGACCATATACTAGAAAAAATGGTGATGATTTCAGTGCTTGATTCACTCTAGTTTTGTCTCCCACATAGCATATTTAAGTAATTTATGTCATGTCCTTGGTTTTTTAGCTGTAGACTTTTTAATGGATTTCATCAAGTTTTTATTTTTTGATTCTAAGACTCCATTAATTTGAGGGTAATGATTTGATGATAGCTTGATAATTATTTTATTATCATAAGACCACTTAGTCATCTCAATAGATATAAAGGCTGATCCATTATCACAAACTAATGAAACTGGTGTCCCAAATCTTATGCAAATGTTTTCTTCCAAGAACTTGATTACATCTTCAGTTCTACATTGCTTGGTTATCACTACCTCTATCCATATTATGCAATAATTAATAGTAGTAAGCACATATTTGTGTCCCTCTAAAGAATTGGGGTTGATGACCCCTAAAAAATCTAATCCCCATTGAGAAAAAGGCTTACCAATCATATTTGGCTTCAATTTCATGGCTACCTTTGGTTATTTAGTGTTGAATATATGACATTGATGACATTTTATCACATGATTATGAGCATCTTTGAAGATTATAGGTCAATAGTACCCTGCATTCAAGATATTGTGAGCTATTATCTTTCTATAGGGGTGTCCATTTTCAATCTTTTCATGAAAAGTACTCAAGATCTTAGATGCTTCTTCTTTAGAAACACATCTTAAGTATATATCTTCATAGTTCTTTCTGAAGAGTACTCCATCCTTGATCAATAAATGTGCTACCTTGAGCATTAAATCTCTTCTTTGATCTCTACTCAATCATATAAGATAAGAACCATTGATTAGAAGATGAATAATTGCATCATACCAATCATTTGGTTAGAGTCATTGTTGCTCAACCTACATGCCACTAAATTTAGGATTGGTGTTAGCAATTAATTGGATCAATCCTTGACACCTTACCAACTTGGTAATTTTGATTTCAAGATCATACTCTTGGAGTATGGACATCTATTTACCTCTTGTCTCTCCCAATTCACATTGACTAAGCATAAGTTTAGTGGTAGGGTCTGGCAATATTACATGCACTTTATTCCTAAGAATATAGTGTCTAAAATTATTAACTACCTTAACTAGAGCACATGCTTGCTTGTCACGTAGAGATTAGTTTAACTCAACATTATTAAAATTAGTGATCATAAATGTAATATGATGGTACATTTATCTATTTTCTAAGTTAAAACAGCTGCAATGGTATGATTAGAAGTAAAAGAATAAAGATAAAAATATTTTGTGAAATCAAGAATTATCAACACCGGTGCATGTATTATTTTTTATTTAATGTCCTTGAAGGATTTCCTTACTTATTAATTCCATATGACTTTGGCATCCTTATTCAACATGTCATTAAGTGGCCTTACTATTTTTGCAAAACTAGAAATGAACTTTCTCACAAAATTGATTTTCCCAAATAAAGGCTTTAATTCTTTTCTACTATTAAGGGGTTCTATTTTGGATATGGAATCAACTCTATTAGGGTATATAAAAATACCCTCTTTGGTTATAACATGTCCTAGTAACATCCCTTCTATAACACAAAAAATATTTTTCTTAGTATTGAGAGAAATTCCATACCTTTTACAATGTTCAAACACTTGTTTTAAATGCATAATGTGGTCTTCCTTATTTTTAGAAAATATAGTTAGATCATCCATATATATGATAATGCACTTACCTATGAGACCCTGAAAATCATGGTCCATAGCCATTTGAAAATTTTATCTTGCATTTATTAGCCCAAAAGGCATTCTCTTATAGGCAAAAGTAACCCATTTTGTTGTAAATACAGTTTTCATTATGTCTTCTTTGTTGACAAGTACTTGATTATAACCTAAAAACCATCAAGAAAAGACATCATAGCAGAACCACTAATAATTTGAATGACTTGGTCAAGGGACTAAAATGGATAATTATCCTTTTTAGAAGCTCTTTTCAAATTTATAAATCCTATGCATAATCTAATTTCTCCATTTTTATTTCAATTGGTATTAAGTTAGATACTCAGGTAGAATGTCTAATGGGGAACACTGTTTTTCATCTAATAGCTTCTTGACCTCTTTATAGATCAATGATTTTAAAATAGGGTTGACTGGATTTTGCATCTACCTAAAATTTTTATAGGCCTCTTTTATTGGAATGGTATGGGTAATGATTCCATGATCAAACATCTTTAAGTCTTCATAGGACCATGTTATAACATATTTGTATTTGGTTAACAACTATTTAGCCTTTCTCAATTCTTCATTTGTACAAGATGTACCTATATTTACTAAATAGGGTTGACTTGAAGTTCTAAGATCAACTACATTATAATCTTTCCCATTCACTTTGGGAACCTTGATAGTCTCAACTAGTTTGTCTATGTCAAACAGTCTTTCTACGACAATCATGCCTTTGGGAGTTTTGTTGTCACTCAATTGAATAATTTTGTCATCAACTTTGTCTTCATCAAGAGAATTTTCATTGACCTCATCAATGATGTGAGACTCAAATACTCTTGAGTTGTGCATGAAGTCTATGATTTGTTGATCATCACTAAATGCTTGCAAATGATTGACATTATCATGGATTGAGGGACATGGAATTAATTAAATGCTAAGGTTTCCTAGTTCTAAATTTTGATTTGGCATTATATTGGATGTAGTGAGGCTAGCTCATCAACAAGCTTATTATCTTCTCTAGGAATGACAACAATATTAAAATCATCAAAGTACTGAATTAGATCCCACACTCTAAACTTGTACTTCTTAAGATAAGACAATTTGCATTGGTTCTTACTTATAACTTGATTAACCACTAGCTCATAATCACCATACAATAGTAGTTCTTTGACCTTATGTTTGATAGAAAATTGCAATCCAAGAATTAGTGCTTCACACTCTACTAAATTATTAGTGCAAGGAAATTAAAGTTTGTAAGAAGCATTAAATTCCTTCCCAAGGGGATTGATTAGAACAATTCCTACTCAAGATCCATATTTACATCTAGCACCATAAAATTATAACTTCCACATTCTGGCATAATATGAGATTCTTTAGAGCTACATACCTTAGAGGTGTCAAAAGTGTAGATTCCTAACTCATAATTGACTATGTTGACCTTTTCATTGGTAACATTATATTCAGTGATCACATGTTTTATTTTTTGATCTCTTTCAATTCAAATTTTATTGGGAACTCCCTTCCATGGAATCCACATATGAGAGCAATCAGTAGACATGTACCCATTTAAAGACTTTGTCTAGTCTCTGCTGAGTAGCATTCCATAAGCATCATGAATGTTCACCACTTGGATATCTATGAATTGTTGTATCTTTGGCTCTGTAGTAAGTTGTATATGAACATTTGATAATTCTCTAATTACTTTAACTCTTGATTTGTCAAATTGAGTAACTAATCTATCAGACTTAATTAGAGTTAAACCAAGTTTTTCACAAATATGTTTTGGCATGATATTGGTAGAAGCACCTAAATCTAACAAATAATTATGCAAGTTTTTACCAAAAAATCTAATTATTGGCAAGAAAGGGGGAACCTCTACCTTGTTCTTATACATAACTACATTGGAAATTGCAACCTTTGGTGACTTACGAGGATTTTTGGATAAAGATTCAAGCAAAAAAACTCTTTGCTTAGTAATTTGAATTAACTCATGTAAAGTGATATTAGCTTTAATATTTTTCCTATCCTCAACTATATTATATCCAATCCTAATAGAACTAGATGAATCAACATTATTTCTAGAGGTACTTCCCTTTGGAGGTTCTGGATTATTGTTTGCTGTAGGATCTTGAGGAGTATCAAAGTTATTTGGTAGAATTGAAGTAGTCAAAGGTTATTTCTACTCTCTATTCCTCAGGGGATAATTATTCTTTATATACTACTGAAAAGAATGAATCTTTTTAGGGGTATCCTCAGGCTCATTCTCATCTTGGAATGGAAAGTCAAATCTCTCCACCATCAGAGTTGTGTTAGCAGATTTAGATGATTTTGAAGAAGCAGATGCACCTGTAGTATTATCTTTATTAGGTCCACCTTGAAATGTATCTAATTCATATTGAAAAAACTCAAAAACATTACAAAATTCAATACAATATAATTCACCATGCTTTGAAGTATTATGAACCTTGCAATATTTAGTTAGAGCTACATCGCAAATATTTATTTCAAGATTTTTTTTATTGGTAGATGACTCATTGTTGTTATTATTGTTTCCATTATTGTAAGACCTATTTGTAGGTTTGTTGAACCTTTGGTAAGAATAATTTCTATTAGAATTTTTCCCAATATTACCTACTTATTTTTGCAACTGAAGAAAATTAGTGTGTACTTTTTGAACCATCTTGAGTATGGTCTCATTCTCACTTTTAGGTGCTTCTGAGTTGTGAAATTGATTAATATTAGTAGTTGCTTACACCAAATCTCTTTGATCTTGTGCATGAAATCCATTTGTAGTGTTGTTCAAGAATCCTAGGTTTTGGCTAAGATGAGCATGACTCAAGGGTAATTGATTCAACACTAGTGTTTGTTTCAAAGCAGACATGTTGTGATTAGCATTAGGAATGACATTCAACATAGGTGGATTAGGATTGACATTGGGGATAACATATACTAGTTGACCCTGAGGTTGGATTTGATCATTGATTATCACAACTTATACATAGGCCAAGGCTAATGTGTTTATAACTCTAACATATCTTTTTAAAAACATAAAAGTCATGGAATCTAAAGCATCCTTGTATATTTCTAAAGTTAAATCCTTATTAGGTCTATAGGTAGCTATGGTTCTACTAAACATATTCTAAAATATGGCATTAAAATCTTTAATAGTTTCACTTGAATCTCTTTTCACAATTGTGAATTCTTGGTAAAGGATACAAGGATCGATGATTTTTTCAAATTGATCAATGAAAATACTTTTAAAATCATTCCAACTAGTGATGTAATTCTTGGGAAGGTTGAAAAACCAATCATATGCAACATCTTTGAAAGTAAAAGGAAATAATCTACATGTAACATCTTCATGAACAAAATTTAAAAATCTTAAAGCAACCTTAGAAGATTTAATATGTTATTCAGTAGTAACCACACCATTAGGACTAAAAGAAGGCAAATATTTCTCAAGATTAATAGGCAAGTAATGTACCTGACTAGGCACATTGATGGAATATCCACCTAACCAAGCCATACCTTGATAAGGATTGAACACAAGAGCACCACGAACAAGTGAAGTAAGTTGGGATTTGGAAACCCTTCACTTACTTTTATCTTCTAATGCTTTCCTATGAAATTCTAATGAAATGAGAGGTAACCTTGTCTCTAAACGTGAACTAGTCTTGATTCTTGGCCGTTCCAGCTTGTAAAATCTGAATCCTATTCAAAATATGACATGTAAACCTTATCTTTATAAAGAAAAATGATCAAATTTACACGTTAGGCCAATTTTTCATAGATTTATACAAAAAACAATGATCTTTAACTAAATTAGATCAAAGATATGCCTAAACTAGTGAATATGAATGATCTTTACCCTTCTAAGTTAAAAAAAACCTAAATCTATAAAGAACCAATCAATCTTTGAATAAAAATTCTATCAGTAACCTTGAACATGGAAAATAGATAAAGCTTAAACTACCTTTGGAACAATTTATCATGAATCTTCAAAGAATAACAATCTTTAGATAAATGAGCCTTAAGATTGGTCAGAAACCATGAATATCAATGATATTTACACAATTGAGATAAGAATAACACAAATATGCAAAGAATCAACTAATATTTGAACAAAATTCACTAAAATTAGTAAAGACACTTCAAATTCACAGAGTTTTAGCTAAGGCCCTCCTTCTAGTGCTAGTGAAACCCATCTGTTAATGCCTAAAAGTATATCATATGGGTCCAGAATGTTTAAGAAACACTCTTCTCATTTTTGTATTCAAATAATCCATTGCATGAGTAGTTGTTTGTGATATTCCTAATATCTTTGGTGGAATAACAACAAAGTAAATGAACAGTTTCAAAAAATTTATAATGTAACTGTTTGGTTGTTGGGAACAACCGTGGCCTAATAGTTTTTGTGAAAAATGAAGATGATTTGTACTAAGTAGAGTGAATTATGATCAGAACCTAAGGTCTAAAATCTAACCTAACATTTATATTTATAATGACAATTGGACTAAGTGAATTGAACAAAAATAGGCAAAAGGAAGGGTAGGTCAGAAATAAGGTGTTATGATTTTTAATCCAAACATTATGATAGAGCTTAAATTTCATCAAGACATGTACTAAATCTAATATATGACATGAAAGAGTTGAAGCTCAAATTATACCATATATTAGGCTAATATCTAAGTAAAGATGAAATAATGCAAATAATAAATCAAGTTCACTTTAGAGATTTACTTCCACAAACATATTGCATTAACACATCTATAAAAAAAAACATGGAGAATGAAATGAACTTAAAATCCTTTAATCAACCTAGCTTAATAAAAAATTTGAAACTATGCGTTCATATGAACACATAAATAATCCATAAAAATAATTCAAATATGGACATCCAAATAGATAATTGAGAGAGTATCCATTATAGCAAACACACAAACAATACTTGATAACAACATAGCGTAAAGATATATCACAAGAGATATGCACCATCATACGCTCAACTCAATAATATACTAAGCATAATTATTACACTCACATTGGTTAGCAATTAATATGTTTTTTTTGGATAATATCATGTTGTAACTAATGTTTCATTTACTATTGTAAATGACTATATAGTTTATTTGTAGAATTCCTTGTTCACCATTAGATATTTATTGCACGCACAAATGCACATCATCAATCAATCCTTTGGAGTTGTTGACTTAAATCTTTGCCCATAGATCATTGATATTACTTCAAGCTCATATGATCTTGACACTTGGCATCCTCAGGTTTAATTAGAACCTGCAGACATAAAATTAAATACATAAGCTCTTGGAAAATATGTACAAACTTAGTATAATATTTTAGACTAGGGTCTTAGTTGTATTAATAAATATAATTAGGACTTAGGCTAAATTTTTAACTAGGTATAAAATATAAAAATGTTCCCATATAAATATGATCCCACATAAATTTGAATCTATTTCAAGAGGGACTTAGGCTAAAACACTTAAACTAAGGCTTTTAACATTATTTAAACATAGATTCAATTAATCAATTATGATCAAAGGTTAGTATATAAGAATCGATTAAGATCATATTATTTAACCAACTAAGGGTTAATTTGACATTTAAAACACAAATCCCTAAATAATGATTACTCGAATGGGATTCTATTAACCCTGCAACATGGAAATATAAAAGTTATCATTCAAAATATTAGGTGAATTCAAATCATGCCCATGATTTCTGAAGCAAACATAAAATTCAATAATGCAATTTTGATCAATTTGAATGTCAATTTATAACACAATTTATAAAATTGAACGAGGGTCCTCATTTTTCAAAAATGGGGGTATGTTGACCTTAACAGGGCCAAAGCAACAAGGCATTTTTGAGCTAATATCAACAACCAAACACAAAGGTGCTTGAGGTATTGGATACAAATTTCTTGGGGGTGACCCCTCTGATCTCGAGAGTGACACTACTTTAGCATCTAACAAAGATAATCCTGGAAGTGACAGAGTCATATTATAGTACTTATGATGAGCTTGTCGATATGAAAATATTTGATACCAATGTTGTTATTACAATCAAATAATCTTCTAATTTACCCCTTTCCATTCATTAACTTGAATTAATCAATTGGGACTAGCAAGATCATATTATACAATTGGATGATTCCCAAAATGAAGAAATAATTTTAGACTTCCTGGGACTTAGAGATGATATTTTGATTGGAGACCACAAGCAGGGATTTGAGATGACTTTGGACCTTGATGCCTACTTCGGAGAGCAATGGAACTTCCTTGGTCAAATTAAAAAACAAAATCAAACATTGAGGTCCATTAGTGAAAACCTCTATGAGGCACTTTCAAACCAAGGAAAAAGTAAAGAAAAGGATAAATCCCTTGGTGAAAACTTGTTTCAGGCACCAATAGATGAGGAAGTTCACTTTCATCCTCAAGAATTTTAGTCCTATAAATTCACACCTTACATTTAAATCAAATATTGGTGCACAATAACAATAGGTATTTTCTCAATTGGTTCAAGATTTTCTAGAAACATTTCTTGTGTGGCCATTCCCTGAATAGGTGATTCTAAATTTTCTTACATGGGTGGGATGAATGGTCTACAATTAGACAAATATTATCTATTTCCCTTGGTATCTAATTTCTTAGAATATGGTTCTACACTATTAGTGGAAGACACCACTAAGGTTAACATTGACACAAAAAATGAACTTAAAATCATTAAGTTTAGTGCATCCCTCATTGTAAAGGAATGTGAATTCATCATTATTATTCTCCAAGAATTTATTATGTATAGTTTTATGCTGATATGCCTAGTTTAGATCCATATCTATTCGTACTCCACCTTTTTGTACACCTGGATGCTAATCCCATTAAACAAAAATTGTGCAAGATGCATATATGCATTGATATTCTACAAGAAAGAATTAGAAAAACTTATGTGGGTCGGGTTCATTTGTTCAATTTATTATTCTGATTGGATATCCAACATTTTTATAGTTAGTAATAAACCAAAAGGTATTCATATCTGCACCAACTTCAGGGATATTAACAAAACATGCCCTAAGGATGAATTTTTTCCACCCAACACATATATGATTTTAGTTTCAACCATAGGATACAAAATGCTATCCCTTATGGATAGATTTTAGGATATAATTAGATCAAGAATGCACTAAAAGGATAACATAAAACAATATTCACCACTCCATGGGGAACATTATATTATTAGGTAATTCCATTTGGCTTAAAGAATAGTAGTGTTACATATCAATGTGCAATGACTGTCATCTTCCATTACATAATGCATGATATTGTTGAAGACTATGTTGATGACATTGTAGGAAAGTCAAAAACATAGGTAACACATTCATAAGTTTTATGACAAATATTTTAGAGGTTTCACGAATATAAGGTGCACCTTGACCCCAAGAAATATGTCTTTTGGGTCACATTAGACAAACTTCTAGGCTTCATTTTTTCCACAGAGGAATTGAAGTCGATTTAGCCAAGGTAAAGGCCATCACAAAAAATCCTCCTCATTCTAATCTGAAATAGATCCATAACTTGTAGGGTAAAATCCAATCTATTCATCACTTCATTTACAACGTGTTGATCATTGCCATCATTTCACTCATATCCTGAAGAAGGGAACCATATTTCAATCGAATGTCGTCTGTCAAAAGGCATATGAGAAATTAAGAACCTATTTGGAAAACCCACTAGTGTTGGTCCCATAAATGTTAGGAAATCCCCTTTTATTCTATATCTCAGTAACTAAACATGCCTTCATGACACTTTTGGCCCAAAATGACAACTGGGGAAAGGAATGTGTAGTATATTATTTAAGCATGACACTGGTTTCTTATGAGCACAATTATAAACCTATTGAAAAGGCATGTTTAGTGTTAGTATTTGCATCATAGAAGCTACACCACTATATGCTGAACAACAAGACCCTCATCATTGTAAAAGTTGATCCCCTCAAATATCTCCTTTTAAAAGCAACATTTATAGGTTGTATGGCCAAGTGGATTATGATCCTCAATGAGTTAAACATTAAATAAACTAATTAGAAGGCCATTAAAGGGAAAGTGTTCGCATATCAACTTGTCGAGGCACCTTTGTCAGGTACCCACCCTTAGAATATTCATTTCCTAAATGAATCTATCTTCACTTTGGAGAATTCACATCAATAAAAACTATATTTTTATGGTTCCTTCACAACCCATGGGCCTAGATCAAGTTTTCTATTCACTATGCCACTATGGGATCTCATTCCAAAGGAATTTCAAATTGATTTTCCATTCACCAATAATGTTGTAGAATATGAGGCACTTGTCAAAGGGTTCTACCTAATAGTAAAGTGGAGCATTCAACAAATGGGTGTCTATAGATATTAATAATTGATCATTAAATAGATTATAGACTAATATCAAACAAAGGTTGAGAAGATCATGCCCTATAAGGGAATGGTTAAAATTCTCAAGTACAACTTTGAATGTATTCAATTTGAGTAAATACCAAGATCCAAAAATAGATCGACTGATGCCATGGAAAACATTGAGTCACTAATAAAAATATATTCCACTATTTTTGAATATCAATTTCTTATTGAAAATCTTATCATGCCAACTTATAGTTATCCTAACACTAAAATGGTAAGTGATATTGTTGATACTGATTCCCCTTGGTACCAATATGTATACTCCTACCTCTAATATCACATTCTTCCCACTAAATTATCATATAACCAACATAAGTCCTTTATTCATAACACATCTCATTAAACTTTACTTGGTGGTATGCTCTGTCATGAAGGTTGTGATGAGACATTAGTTTGATGTTTAAAATTGGGTGAATCTGAATTAGAACTTAAATACGTGCACAAAGGGATTTATGGGAACCATACAAGTGGAATGATCCTTTCCAATAATTTACTTAAGATATGATACTATTGGCCCACAATGGAATCAAATGCATGTGCTCATGTCAAGAAATGCCTCGCTTGCTAAAATTAAGGTGATTTAATTCATGCTCCCTCTCATGCACTTTAACCTATCACTTTTCCTTGGATATTTTATACATGGGGACTCGATCTCATAGGCAAGATAAACCCCACTTATTTTAATGGACACAAGCATATCCTACATGCCATCGAGTATTTCAATAAGTGGGTTGAGGCCATCCCACTCACTTGTGTGACCATTAAGTAGATAGCCAAATTCATTATAAACCACCTCATATATGGCTATGGCATTCCCTATTCCATTATATATAATAATGGAAAGTATTTCAAGAACAAGGATGTGAAAACCCTCTATATACAATTCCATAATTAACATAGATGGTCAATGCCTTATTACCCTCAAGGTAATGGACAAGCTGAGGAATATAATAAGGCACTTGTCAAAATTATCAAGAAGAATGTCAACAAAGATGGCCATGATTTCACTTGTAATTATTCCCTACCTTATGGGCTTACTTTAATAATATCCACACACCTACAAGTGCAACACCCTACTCCCTAGTTTTTGGCTCTGAGGCTATTATTTTTATTAAGATCGAGTTGACCTCTCTGTATATTTCATTATAGGGTATCATTGATGATGAAGACTAAATAATAGATAGGATACAAGAACTAAAAATGTTGGATGAGAAATGGCTAGATGCATTGAGTCATGTCAAACCATATCATAATCAGCTACGCCATAGTTATAACAAGCACATCATTCCTAGATAAATTTAAGTGGGTGATTTCGTATTCAAAGAAAATAAAAAAAACACTATTGCAGAATGTGAGAAGAAAATAATATTTGAGCTAAACTATCTGGGTCATTTTTTTTCACCATAAGTTATAGTTTAGGGGCATCCATGTTAGCTACACCAAAAGGGTATGAGTTAGATGAGCCCACAAACATTATGTATCTCAAGCATTTTTATGCATGACTTGATTGAACATTATCTATGAGAACCCCTACTTGGGGGAATCCCCTTCATGTTTCCCTTCCCCTTCCCCTTCCTTTCCTTTTCCATTCTTGAGTCAAGCCCTGTCTTTCTCCCATATCTTATTACTGTCTTGATATTGATTATGACCTACAGGTTCTATAGGTGGATTTAGACAAAAGTTTAAAAATCAATTTGAATTTGGTCATCATTAACACATCCTTGTAGGAATTTTTTTAGAACATTAGAATGATTCAATGTGATTTCCCTACTTGGATGTACTTCACATGGCTTATTTTATATCTTTGATGATCCTTATCCCCATTCCAGCTTGATTTCGTTGCATCCTAGTTTGTTGTTGAGTGGTAGGCCCTTCATCTACCACTTTTACTATTTGATTTTTGCCTACCATTGTAGTTGGTTTAGCTGTTATTTGAGCTCCTACCCAAGTTTGTATTTCCTTGCTAGACGGTTGCTTATAAATTTTTCAATATCTTTCATGTATATATTACTTAAAAATGTTCCTGTATATGTTATTCTAAAGATCCAAAAAAATTGAAAAGTTTTAAAATCCTAAAAATCAAAACATTCAAAATAGGCCTCACATCTCCAAAAGAGATACAAAGCCACAAAATCTTTGCATAATTTGTCATCTTATTTACCAGTGGTTCTTCTTCATTTTTCTATTCTAGGTGACACTATTTGAGTATCATATGAGAAATTGGTTCTATTCCCCTTTGTGTTAAACATTTCATAGGTGGGCAAGACATTATTTAAACCATGACTTCTCTATTTTATTTAATTACACTTGCTCATTAAATTACATTTTTATTATCCCATTCCCCTAGGTGTTTGCCTATGTCTTGGGTGGGTATATCTTATTCCAAAATGATCATTTTGAATCCACATTATTATTCATTACACTCCCATTTTTGGAAGAACTACATCATCTTGAGGTCCACACATACTATGTAGGAAAAATTTGGCTACATGGGGTAGCTCACGTTATCTCAACCACTATCATTCCCATTTTTCATGTCCCCATTCATTCTCATGTACACTCTCACCATTTTGTGAGTTATTATTATCTTGCATTGTCTCCATTTATGGAGTTACTCTTATTATGCTCTCACCATTTTATGAGTTTCTCTTATTATGATGTCTTCATTTTATGAGTCATTTTATACGTTGATTTTATAAATATTTCATCCTAATCATTTTTATCACTCTTCTTCACTCCCATTTTTGAGAGAACTACATTGAGCCGAGGTCTACACAAACTATGTAGGCACTGTACATTTATATGGGGCATTTAAGGTCAACTTGACCACTCCTTCCTTCTTATTTAATTCCCCTCTAGGGGAAACATGCAAGAATAATGTCTTATTATCACATTTACACACCGATGATTTCTTTCTTGATCATTAATTTTTAGTTACATTTTTGTGTTTTATTAACTTTGCTTGCTTGTATGTTTTTTTATTGCATTGTTTTTTTAGTACACTATGCTTTTCCACTTCTATCTTGATTATTCATATCTTATCTCAAGTTGTTAACATTTATATATAAAATACTTTTGGTCTATGCTTTACACTTAGATCTTGATTTTTCATATTTTGATCTTGAGTTATTAGTATATGTATCTAAACTAGTCGCTACATAAGTGACAATAATGTTATTTGATTCATTTTATAATTATGATTCATTTTATCATGTGAAAAATTAAAATTCAAGTGCATTGGAGACTTATATATGATGTCACACATAAATAAAGCATCCCTATGCATAATGTCTATGTGTATTCCTATACACAAATCACATCATCACTTTTTTTGTAATCAAAGCAAATAAACTAAAAAATATGGATACATATATGCTAATCATGATGTATATATACCAATGAGAATTTAAGAAGAGTCATCATCATTTTACATCATGATAAAACATCATAAAAATCAATCATATTTGATATATAAATCACATACAACATCATCATGGAAATTAAAAATAATAAAATCATGGAAAACAAATATACATCCACTTAAATATAAAATATATAATATACACCATGAGTCAACATCCAAGAAATCAGAAGTAACATCATATATATCAAAAGAATATCAGATTCAAAATACATCATGTGATCAAAAACAATATCTATGTACATCTCAAAATAATAACTAAACATCAATATATATACATTATAAAATACAAAATATAGAACTATAATAAAAAATTAGATCTGACTCTAATAATCCCTAGGAGGGGTTCCTTTGTGCACTCTCCTAATAAAATCTATGAAATGTACCATATGGTGGTGGCTACTTTGGTGGGCCCTTTACTCTCTACTTCAGGGAAGGTTGTGTTATTGATCTCTCTTACGTTGTGGTATGATGTGTTCTAGATGTGTTGCTAGACCTCTAGATTTGAGTGTGTTCATGAAATCTTAGTACCCTAGCCTATATTAGTAAAGTCAAATCATATAAAATATGATAGTATCTAAAATCATATTTAGCCTGTAACACATCATCTTTGGATTTCACCACAATAAGTAGTGTCATGGCCAACCCCTATTCTACCAAAATTTATCTAGTCGTGTCTCACTCCCCATATAGCCTCTGTAAATTAGCTCACACCACGTCCCGCTGACTAGTAACTATAACTAGATCTATATACCTCAAGGTGAGATGGACCTAAATGGAGATCATCTGGGTAACCTTCCTCCTTAATGTGGTAATATCTATGTCTCTCTTTATGATGAGACCCTAACACCAATTTCTCCTCAAAATCAATACCTTAACATCAAAAAATAATCATTCTACCTATCTAAGACACATAATTATAAATTCACATCATAAAAACACTCTTAATTTAGTGCATTTTCCACACTAGGGCAATATATCACTTTTGGTGATATCACTATTAAGTAGGGCATTATCACCATTTCCCATGGTGATTTCATTGTTAAGTAGGGTATTATCACTCTTTTCTAGGGTGATCTCACCATTATGTAGTGTGTTATCACTATTTCATAGGTATTTATCACCATTTATTGAATCTTTATCCATTTTGGTATTATCACCATTTATTGAATCTTTATCCATTTTGGTATTATCACCATTTAACAGGGTGTTATCATCATTTCACAGGGTAATATCTTTGCTCTATAAGGTGTTATTGTCATTTCCTAGCTCTTTGGTCATTTCCATGATATCATCATTTATCAGAGTGATATCACCATTTGATAAAGCATTATTTACATTTTTATCACTTTCTATCCATTTGGGAATTTTTCATTCAATTAGGCATTTTTGTCATTTTGGCATTTTTTTACCCATTTTAGTGATATCATCAATTTTGTGGTGATACCACCATTTTATTGGAAATATCACCATTTACAGGTGTGATATGTCATTTTTAAGAGTTTTAAAAATGGATATTTTGATAAACTTCCTATTTCTAAAGGGTGTTAAATATATTAAATGCAATTTTTTTCAAAAAACAAAAGTACTTACTGAGGCCTCACTCCTTGTTGGTCATCTATACTCGTGGACTCACTCATCAAGGTGCCTCTATCATGGAATACACACCATTTCAATCAAAACTCTTTTATATCTAAAGATATTTTTTCAATAGGGGAGGGTTAAAATGAATCTCTTTTGATCCCTAGGGGTGAACTTGCAACTTTAAATTTGAATTTTTACCCCCACCCTCGCATTGCAACATTCTTCTTCCTCAGAGGTCTATTTTTGGCTTTGTGGTCTAATTTTCCTCCCACTTTTTTCAAATTTATCTATTTCTCTACATCTTCTACCATAAAACACATTGTTTTATTCATTTTAAGGGTCCATTCATCAAAATTATTTTTTGGCCAATTCCTTGAGGGGGCATCTAGGGCAACACCAATTGGGGTATCATCGTGAATTCATTTTTTAGAAAATTAAAAAAAAATGAACATATCACTTTCACAACGCCATTTCAAAAACAATAAAAATTTAAACACTCCAAATTATCACTCTCGTGTTGAATTTACAATCAGAACAAAATTCTACAATAATATGTAAATCAAGGTAGAAATCATTGAAAAATCTGAATTTGACTACAAACTTGATGTGCAAATTTTTAAATGCTTTGAGGCATGATTGATTAAGGTAATACACTGTATCCAATCATCAACTTTGCTTGATTCATCCCAAGTCAAATTGTGACTTTGTAAGGGTCCTTTTAGATTAATTAGGTCAAACAATTACTTGAATTTCAAAAGTCACATCACTTTGCATTAAGTTAATTAAATTTTATTGATTAACCTAATCTTCTTCTAATGGAAAATTCCATAGACTTTAGAATTTATTATTTTCTTAATTCATTAATTAAATTATTCCTCCGCTCACATGGAAAGTGGATTCAAATATTTGAAATCATGATATCATCATGGCATCACATGGAAATTTGTCAAGCATTAGCATAAATGCAAGAACTTATCAAAAAATGAAAACCCATGCCTAATTAATGTAGATTCAAACCTAAAATATCAATGATATTAATTCTCAAAATTAGACTGAATTCCAACCACACTTCTTGATCTCCATATGATGTTTGAAATAAGTCTAAGAAGTCTATAAATACAAGGCTCATTTTTCATTATAGACAAGATTTTTTAGTGCAAACTTACTTTGTAGAAATAAAATAAAAGATCCAATATTTCTTCCATTCTTCACCCGAATCACAAGTAGTCAAGGGGAGATGCCATCTACATGAAGTTACGACATCAAAAAGATTTCATACACTAAAATCCAAGCACAAACACATATATATCCAAATTAGAAGGTGGCATGCAAGTGGAATGTATAATCATCTTTGGTTAATACTATATTGATATCTTGTTCCTTCTTAGACCATGCCCAATCCAAGGACCATGCCTAGGATGTTATGTTGATTATTATTTTCATGTTTGATTTTGTGACTAACAAGAACTAGCCTTCTTTAAAATCATGTGTTTATACTGTGTATGGAATGTTGTAGACATATTTAACCTATTTTATAACATAAACAAAATTAAATTCTTGAAATTTATCAATAACCTTATATCCTTGTTAGATAAGATAGTATTTAGGATGATAAATAAGATCTAGATATGTTTAAAATGTAGTTGAGTTGTTTATAGAGTTAAGAATGATTTCTTATAATGTATATTTTTTTCATTTTTCAACCTATCAAATAATACATAAACACAATCATTACCATGCTTGGTATTAGGGTATCCTAAGAGGGAGTTCATGTAAATAGATTCCACTGGTCTTGATGGAATTAGAAGAGGTGAATACAAACCTTGCTTCTTTTATAATAGTTTTGAAATTACACATGCAATACAAGACCTTATGTATTTAATGACATATAAACTAAGATGTGGCCAAAATAAATACTTATACAACAATGCAAGGTTCTTTTCAACTCCAAAGCGTCCTAAAACCTTGCTAAAATGAGCTTCACATATTAGTTTCTATTTATTTGCCTCATATGACACAAAGAGGATATAGTAGTCCATATTGCACGTATAATCATAAAACTAATTTTTTGGAAAGCAACGTTTAATATATTGATGAGAATTACATGTTCAATGGATATAATTATGATCATATGTTTAATTCATGTCTATATGCATCAATTAAAGAAATTATAACTTGAACCAAAGGTTGTTTTAGATAATATAATACCAGATTGGCACTTCCATTTTATGCTCGATGTTAATATGGGAGTGCTAAATATAAGAATAACATTTTTGAAATCACTTTTGTTATAACTTGTTCTAAGTCTATAAGAACTGAAGAAATTATGATTTTTGTGGATCATAGTTTCCTTTCCAAATATATGTTACTTCTAATGATTAAATGCTTGAGTAATTTTTATCACCCAAAATTTCACCCTAAGGAGGGCACTCCAACCTCCTTAAATTTGGAATAACATTGAAACACCTCATATGTTGTGGGTAACAATTCTAAGAGGTGAATCTATATATTATGGGATAGATCCCATGTGCAACACCTAAAACTAATTACTAACCAAATTTATTTGAAGGAAAAGGGATAGAATGAGATTAAACACTAATCTAATGGAGGTGATGCACCAAGATAAACTCCACAACTTACTTGAACCTACACTATGGAAAATAATTACAAAATTGATATCAAAATCTAATGGTTTTTCTAATAATAGTGTTTCAAAATTAAGGTATAATGTAATGTATCCTCCAAGGTGGATGAATAATAGGTATG
This sequence comes from Torreya grandis, assembly GCA_037957365.1. NCBI lineage: Eukaryota > Viridiplantae > Streptophyta > Pinopsida > Cupressales > Taxaceae > Torreya > Torreya grandis. Next base: position 3,052,040 of record JARHVA010000011.1, read on the forward strand.
ATAATGGACACTAATAAACCTCCTTACACTTAAAATCACACAAATATCCAGCTACAAATCACATGACTTGCTAGAAAATAGATTACTCACACAAAACATGAAAGAGATAGATGAATGTAAGGAGAGAAATCTATCACTTGTCATTCAAAAAAAAATTACTTCACACACTTAATGCAATATTTGAGAAGGATAAAACCAATTTTAATTATTTATTCTAAATGAAAATTAGTGTTTAACTCAACAGAGTTTTGCCATACCAATATGTTGATCTGTTATAATGCCAGAAGAGGCATCATATATAGAAAAATGAGGAAGAAAGAGAGAAGAGGCATTGGAGAGAGCTAAGGATAAATGTAAATATTCACAAGATAATTATAAGTTGTAAAAGGGTTTAGGGATATTCATAACTTTCTTCTTGACATGTGTTGATCTCTTCTTTTGATTGTCTTTTCAAAGTGGTATAAGAGACCATTCACCTTCCTTACTATGCAGTCATTCCTAAAACTGCCTCTATCAACTCATCAAAATTGATTGACACCTTGATACACCTTGAAGACATAAATAAAATCCTTATGACCTCCTTGATACCTTTCATTATTTTAAAATCTCCTCATATTGACATTGAATTGATAATCATCTCTCTTAGGTGTCTTGATGTCCATTTGGCTTCACTACGCCTCTCCTTGTATAAATGGCTAAAATATTGATTCCACATTTTGGGATTAAATATATCTCTATGAAATTCACCTTAATATATTATTCATATCCAAATCAAATCATTTGGAAACATTAATCACTCTGAAAGACTTCATTTTACACCCAAAGCTTGCATTTTCTCCCAATTCCTTCTAGCCTTGAAAACACATAAATATCCTTATATGGAAGAATGTAAGGATGATATTGGGAAAATAAGAATATTTTTGAGTACCTAGTATTCACTTATAGATCCATGCCAAGTTTTATGACCACAATCTTAGTGAAATTGTGTTTAATCACCTGATCTCTATTTCCAATTAGGCCTTGATTAGGTCTCTAGGCCTACAAACTAATACTTTGCTCCACATAAATCCCAAATGTGTGAAAATTATAGAAAGTGTTTGATTCAATTTATCTACCACATGACCATTATCCATTACAAATTTGGGTTTCTGATACCTTGTGTAGATAGGTGAACCATGAAATGGCCAAAAAACTAGCCTTTCACAAGCCTTTTTCAAATTGCCTTCCACAATTAGACATTTAAGAGAAATTTTAATTTGAAACATATGTATATTTATAATTTAAGGGGTATAATACACCCCATTACATCCTCCACAATGGTTTGCATTAGTCTAGGATATTTTATACCCTATTTTGAGCCCAAAACCTCATAAAAGTGTAGCATTTATTGCATTTGTATAGGTGAAGGTACAAACAAGTGTCATGGTGATAATCTACCTAGAGTGAAGAATGATGTACAAGAGGTTTTAGGAGCAATAAAACTCATTTTATGAACCTTGGAATCCAATCTCTCTCATCGGGTCCTTATTAGGGTTTTATATAGTTTGAGTTCTTAATGATTTCTCATAAACCCTAGGGCCTTAAATCATGAAGCAATACCAAAAAATTCAATCACATAAGTTTCCTTAACTACCCATAGGTTCTCCAAATTTTATGCAACTTTCATGTATAGATCAAATATTGAGAAGGGTTCTTCGGGTCTCTACTATACCATTGAAGAGTGTCTACAATCTTAACCATTGTTCATAAAGGTTAGGAATCTTAACCAACAACTAATGATTAAATGTTTGAGTATCGAGAACCCTTAACCATACATAAAAACCATTGGACCTTGTGCATAAGGTCAGGGTCATGCTGAGTAAGAGAAACTTGGCTCTAAATTGTAGTCATGCACTAAAAGAACTCGAGGTCTTATAGGCCTAATTTCCACTTTATTATATTGATATATTTACAGATTAAATTATAGGATATATGACATATTTATACACTATTTAATGTATTTAAACTCTCATTTTACCCCCAATAGGACATTATTTTCATAACTATACATACAGGTATGTGTATGTGGCTTTAGGCTTACCAGGACTAAACAAGGCTATCAACATTGACACCATTTTTATTGACCCTAAATATCATGTAGGATAATAATAATAATAAATAACTCATAAGTGATTTTATCCTTACTATATACATCATTTATTTCATACCAATTAGGCACCCTCTTACTTTAGGTAGGCCAGTAGGTGCCAAGTTGACTGTGTCTATAGGTGTTGAAGTGAGTCTATCTTAGTCACTTTCTTTGACCATTATTTTAGGTTTCATTTTACCTAAAAGGATTTTTTAAAATTTTCTATATTTATAAACTCTAACTCCACTATGTTCACTACATATTCTTCTCAATTTTGAAACCAACTTGAGCTAGTCAGACTTACCTATAGGTGATTATTTGGTGTTTTGACTACAATTTAGGATTTAAGACCTCACCTATAAGCCATTGAACACTTAAATTATATTAATCACAATGTTGAGATTTTATTATATTCCTTTGATCACATTCAACCTTTTTAAATATATTGCATCTTCATTTTGATCATACATGTGCCTTATACCTGTTCAAGAGATGGCTATAGGTGGTTGCAGAGAGTATTTTGAATATTGAGCTTTGAAACCTAGCCTTATAAATTAGGCTATTGGAATTTTGAAGGTAATTGAAATTAATTAAGTCTCCTTCACATTAAAATTATCCTTTTTCAAACCTATTAGCACTTTCCTTTGTTGACCATACATGTATACTCTGCTTGTAGGTCTATTTAGGTTTTTATTTTCTCAATGTATTAGGTCATCACATGAGAGCACTATGAGGGATTAGAATCTAGATAAATAGATCTCATATATTCTCTAGGATTCACATGTACCTCTTCAAACATTTTCCATGCTAACTTAAGGCCTCAAATTGCTCAAGTCTTGCTATTTTACTTATAGGTGGTGATTAGGTGTTTTGAGCATTAGGTTTTGAAAACACACCTTTTCAATTGATATTGAACTCATAAAAATGTAGAAAAACTACATACAACTCAACATTTGGGTTTTTAAACTCAAGTTTTAGTGCATAATTTCATTGTATTTCACATGAAAATAGACTTGCAGATTTGTAAACCTATAGGTCTTCTTTTTCATGTTTCAAGCTTTCATATGATGCAAGTTTGATCTCTTTGAGACTAAGATCATTTTTACATAGAATCATTAAATTTATTATGATGTATTGATACTCATGCACCTCTAACAATGCAAGACAAAACCCTTTTGAAACCAACTTGTAGGCAATATTAAAACACAATCTTCAAACATGAAAACATGAGTGCCACTTAGAGTATTGGTAAAAAATGAATAGTTAGGTTAAAGAGCCTTGAATGGAATGAAAATATGGTTAAAATAGTTAACCATCCCTTATATACATCGAACACTATCAAATTGAAAACTTCAAGTACAACCTATGACATCTCTCATGGAGGCTCTTATTGATCCCATGAAATCTTACATGTGCCAACCTATTAGAAAAAAAATGTAAAGATTGTGCATATACATACAAACCTTCTACAGTCTTCTTCATTCTCCAGCTAGCTACGAACTTCATGGAATTAATGTATAACATGACCTTATGGGGTATATTAGGTGTTTTTGACTACCTATCTTGTTAGTGATGGTTCATACAACTCAACCCTTGAAAACAATAAATATTTTCATGAATATTAAGCCCATGAGGGGTACATCCTATGCCTAGAAGCATTTGGCCTAATTCATCTACATGTTCATGAAACAAGCATAAACTTCTAGCTTTGTTGAGCTTGTGAAGAGCTCGACTAAGCTTCTAACCTATTTTATGCATCTGTTAACCTCTCAACACCTATGTAAGCTCATTTTCCATGTGGATAAGTTAAAAATACATTGTTATACACATTTGTACCTGAAGGTGGATCCTATTGGCTATATAAGTGACTGAAAACTGATTTCTCTTGAATGATTCTATATCTTTGAATGTTAGAATGTAGGTTATCTAACTCTAACCATATTATGACCACCTTATGCCACCATAAACATTATAAGCTCTCTTGTAATGTTTGTACTTTTTAAAAGTGTGTACTATTCTTAAAATTAGCTTAGAAAGTGACTTAAAGACTTTGGGGTGCATACCAAACATAGTGGAAGACAAATGCATGACTATATGACCTTGAAGGCATGATTAAAACTAATAAAGTGACTCTTCATAATTATATAACATTGAACACACATAAATAATCAACATTATCTCATGAATGACCTTTGAAGACTACATATGTACATAAGAGACCAAACCTTAAACATTGATAAACAAGGATTAATTGACCACTTAAAGACCATTACAAGACCTAGGTAATAATATACAAGCTTGGAAAGCCACATGAAAAGGTTTCAAACTATAGAGGTTGACCCTTTTGACCCAGAGTCAAAATTGGTCAATAAATTAGTGATTCATAGGGGTAGCATGCCTGTAATACTGATAGATCAGTGGGCTTATCCTTATTGGGCAATGGAGTCACTCTCATGATGCAATCTAAAATTACTATACCTCTTGAAGACTCAAACTCAGACCAAACCACACAACAAGAACAACATAATATTCCAAAGGTATTTAAGGAAAACCACATAATAAGAGTAATAAAATGTTGTGCTAAGCACTTATGGAAAAAAAAACACAACCAACCTATTATATACATATCTCAAAACATGTTTGAGGTGATGAAACAACTCTTTGAATTCAACAAGGATAAAAAATAATGCTTCTAAAATCAATGCTACTCCATGAGAACAAACCAACATAGGGTGAATGTTTATCAATGAAAACTTGCTCATTAGGGTGATCTAGTGACTTACCATTCTTGAAACCTCTACTAGTTATAAGTACACCATATGGATCTCCTCTGAATGATTAATTTATATTTATTTGAGGTTTGTTTGACATTGCATCCTACTTAATCTTCTCAATGCTCACTTGGCACTTCCCAATTTTCTCTTTGGGAATCATAAATCTTTTCACAACTTCACATTCATTTGAACTATGATGTAGTAGGTGTGTAGAATTATCAAGCTTGACTTATTGTTTACTAAAGACATCTACAAGTTGATTAGGATTAGCTTGGTATCTATGCTGCTCCTCACCTTCACAAACCTCTATCTTGACTTGATCATATTCATCTAAGATTATCTTTTGATTGATAGAGATTTTAGAATATTTTTTGTGTTCATTAGACCCATCATTGACCTCATCATCAAGCTCATGTCTCTTTTGAGGAGCAGGCCCAATAATTTCTTCAAAATCATGAATTATGGCATGATACTACTACCACATATCATCATATCCTCCTTGAGTCTCATGCTTATTAATTTCTTCCTCTTTGGTAGGTCGGACTGCATCCTCATTTTAACTACCATGCTTTACTATATTTAGAACATCATTATCATTCGTATGCAAAAAATAATTGCCCCATGTAGCATGTTGAAAAGTATGCTCATAACTTACTTCATGGAGCTCATCAAATTCTTCATGAAGAACATATGTTCCATTACCTATCTATTATATGAGTTTATATGGATCAAACCCATAATTTTCAGCTCCCCACTCACCAAGAAAAAGATTAGATATACCATCAAGAGGTGCGAAATATTCTTTATCATTAGGATGGTCTCCCTCCTCAGTGATAGTGAAATTCATGTTTGATGTGTTTGGTATATAAAGTTCCACATGAAATTTAGCTAAAGGTTTAGACTTTATTGAAACCTTAGCACCATACCTAGTCTTAAATACCATATAAGACCAATATGAAGTCAACTATCCCCTAATCTTAGCAGTAAAACCCCTTAACAAATAAAGAGTAAAGTGGGGTAGTACATACATAACTACAACATCTTGTGAGATAGAAAAGGTAGGATAAGCATGAAGAGTCATATGAAAACCTATTATTATGCCAAATATTTTGGCATCTGATCCATCCAATTGTAAAACCCCCTTAGAGTTTGGTTCATACTTCAAATTTAGCTTGTTAGCTACTTGTTTGAGCATGACTGAGGTGCTTACTCCAATGTCAATCAATAAATTATGAATCAGTGAGTCTCCAATGATTATATAGAGGTAAAAGGGAGGATTTTTTTCTACTTTCTCTATTTTAGTTAGTTGTTTATCATTAGGATTCAATGCATTTGCCAAAACTACCCCTCTTTCACTAGGCTGCCTAGGTGTTGCATTGAGCATGGAGAGCTCATTTTGGAACAAATATCTTTGTCCAAGAATGGAAAATTTATCCCATAATGGGATGCTTACATGGATATTCTTCATATATTAAATAATTTTCATATGAAACTTACCAACCTTACATGTCCTCTAGTAGCCATAGTACTACCAAGACCTTATGTTACTTAATGCATAGGAGGAGCTTTAACATTTTGACATCTCTAATTTACTTGAGAAATAGGGGCTGTATTTGACACACTTACTTTTTTGGGTGTTGGAGTGTTCATGTTTGAACCATTAATTATCCCTTGTACCTCTTCAACTACTCTTTTCTTTGACATTATGTTTATAGCTATAATATTTGACTCTATGTTTTAGTTCCCTTCATAATTGACAACACATGAATCTTCTTGAAATTAGTTCATCAAAGTAGCTTCTTATTGAGAATTCTCTCCATTAATTTCTTTTCCACTAGGCATCTCTTCTTGAGTTATATCATATATTATTCCCCATTGTGCTATAAAATCTTGGTTGAATATCTCATTTACATAGGTGGATGAGTCATGAGGCTGATCCCATGAAAACTACTCTTTATTATTTGCACAAGGTTATTTTGGATAGGTACAAGAACTTTTTAGGTAGAAGGAGCATTTTGATTTTGACCATTGTATTATTTTACTTGAGTTATCTACCCTTGTCCTTGAGAGTGAGAGTGGCCTTTAAAAGGTGGTCTAAGAGATTGATACGATTAATAGGGATGATATAGTTGATAAGAACCTTAATTTAATTTCCATTTATATTGTTGTTGTTGCCTCTTAAGATTTTGGTTCTCTTCTCTAAGGGCCTTTATTAGATTTGAATCATTTGACTTACTTGGATGATTAGAGGTAGCTTACTTATGCTTGGGTGTGGGGATGGGAGCCATAATGGGCATAGGAGTTTGCACATCAAAAAATAAAGTTGTAGGGGGTCTAGGAGAGATCTTTCTATCCTATATAATGAAATTATTAGCCTTTATAGCAGTCTTATAGGCATTAGGTAGTGTATCCCCTCCCATGGATTGAATCATCATGGATATGTCACTATTGAAAGCCATGAGATAATAAAAAAATCATAATGTGTAGTAGGCATTACGAAGATTTGGATCCTATCCCATGTATTTTTAAATCTTGTATTGAAGTCTTGCATGGCCTCTTTAGGTGCCCTCTTTATAGTAGTTAGTTGTTCGATCAAAGACAAGCGGTCACTCTTGTCTTCAAATATCCTCCTCAAAGAGTCACCCAATTGGTCTCATGAAGTGATAGAGTTGGGAACCAAAGTAACATACCGATTAAGGGACTTACCATTGAAGGAGACAACTAACACCCTAATAGCAACATTTTCTTTAGTGATGTTATTTATGTTATAAAAAATAACAGTGTTCATTATGTGCTCAATAGGGGTAATGTCAGATTCTCCTATATAAGAAAACACACTTTTGAGGGATGACATAGGAATTTTATCATATTTATCAAGTGATAGAGGACTATGTCCATTTAAGGTAATAAAGGGTAGGTTACTTGGTGCTGCCATCTTGTAAATTGGACCCAACAAAAGTCTCCTAATGGGTATGTTAGCAACAAAAGATTTATTTGGATATGGATGAGTGTTAACAAACCTCTTTGATATAATTTAATAGTAAGGTAACTCTAAAAATTTTAAAGGAATTCCATTAGTAGAAGATATTGTTGTTACCTTAGGCATGCAATTGAGGCACTAGTCTACAACCAAGATCTAATGATTGTTGGAGTCACCAGATACTACATGAAGGAAGTTACTAGAACTTCAGATTTGTCAAGATCAACATTCATCTTAGACATCTTCTTGGACCATGAGATCCCATCGGGCATGAAAAAAATATTATCACCCAAAATTTCATCCTACGGAGGGATACTCTAGCCTCCTTAAATTTGGAATAACATTGAAACACCTCATATGTTGTGGGTAATAATTCTAAGAGGTGAATCTCTAGATTATGGGCTAGCTCCCATGTACAACACCTAAAAATAATCACTAACGTACTTGATTTGAAGGAAAAGGGATATAATGAGATTAAAAACTAATCTAATGGAGGTGATGCACCAATATAAATTCCACAGCTTACTTGAACCTACACTATGGAAAATAACTACAAAATTGATCTCAAAATCTAATGGTTCTTCTAATAATAATGTTTCAAAATGAAGGTAGAATGCAATGTATCCTCCAATGTAGATGACTAATAGGTCTGATAATGAACACTAATAATCCTCATTTCACTTAAAATCACATAAAGCTACCACCTCTTCATCACATGACTTGCTAGAAAATAGATTACTCACATAAATCATGAAAGAGATAGATGAATGCAAGGAAAGAGAGATATCATTTATCATTCAACAACAAAACTAATTCACACACTTAATGAAAGATTTGAGAAAGCTAAAACTAGTTTAAATTATTTAATCCAACTTCAAATTAGTGTTCAACTCATCAGGGCTTTGACATACCAATATGTTGATGTGTTATAATGCCAAAGGAGGCATCACATATAGAGAAATGAGGAAGAGAGAGAGAGAGAAGAGGTGTTAGAGAGAGCCTAGCACAAAAGTCAATATTCACAAGATAGTTACAAGATGGAAAAGGGTTTAGAGATATTCATAAAATTCTTATTGACATGTGTTGATCTATTCTTATGATTGTATCTTTAATGTGGAACAAGAGACCATTCACCTTCCTTACTATGCAATCATCCCTAAAACTGCCTCTATTAGATCATTAACATTGATTGAAACCTTGATACACCTTGTATAACTCAATAAACTCTTTATGACCTCCTTAACACCTTACATTCATTTAAAACCTCCTCATACTAACATTGAAGTGATAATCATCTTATTAGGTGTCTTGAAGTCTATTTGGATTCATTATGCCTCTCCTTGTCCAAATGGATAAAGTATTGAATCCACATTTAGGGATGAAATATCTCTCTAGGAAAGGAACCTACATATCTTATCAAACTTAAATCAACTCATTTTTAAACCTTAAGCACTCTGAAAGACTTCATCTTGCACCCATAGCTTGTATTTTCTCCCAATTCCTTATAACCTTGAAAACACATAAATATTCTTGTGTGGAAGAATTTACAAATGATATTGGGAAAATAGGCATATTTTTGAGTACCCAGTATTTCCTTATATATTTATACCAAGTTCCATAACCAAACTCTGAGTGTAAGTGTGTTTAATCACCATATCTCTCTTTCTAATTAGGATTTTCTAGGCCTAAAAATTGAGATTTTGCTCCCTAGAATTCACACAAATGTGAAACTTATTGAAAGTTTTTGATAAAATTTTCCTACCACATGACCATGATACATTCCAAATTTTGGCTTCTGAGACCTTGTGTAGATAGGTGAACCATGAAATGGTAAAAAAACCTAGCCTTTCACAAGGCCTTTTCACACTACCTTCCACAATTAAACATGTAGGAGCACTTTTAGGGTGACATGTATGCATTTTTTGACCTAAATGGGTAGAATACACCCCAATACATCCTCAAAAATTGTTTGTATCAGTCTAGGATCTTCTATACCCTATTTTGAGCCCAAAACCTCTTATAATTACAACATTTATTATATCCGTATAGGTGTAGGTACAAACAAGTGTCATGGTGATACTATACCTAGAGTGAATAATTATTTACAATAGGTTTCAATATAAATCCAAATAATTTAATTCAAATTTGAATCCAATCTCTCTCATCGGGTCCTTATTAGGGTTTTAGGAGGGTTTAAGGTATTTTGAGTTCTTAACGATTGTTCATAAACCCTAGGGCCTTAAATCCTGAAGCAATGCCAAAAAATTAAAGTACACAAGTTTCCTCAACTACCTCTATGTGATCATGTTCCCATTCAATTTTTTTTATAGATCTAAGCTTGAGAAGGTGCTCCTCGGGTCTCTATTATGCCATTAGAGAGTGGTCTACAGTCTTAACCATTATTCATAAAGGTTAGAAATATAAACCAAAAACCAATGCTATAAGGTTATAATATGGATACCTATTCACCATACCTAAAAAACATTAAACCTCATGCACAAGTTTAGGGACACACCGAGCAAGAGAAACATGGTCCTAAATTATAGTCATGTGCTAGAAGAGCTAGAGAAGGTCTTATAGGCCTAATTGCCACTTTTCTTGTATTGATCTATTTATGAATGCCATTATAGGATATATTACATATTTATACATTCCTTTATGTCCTTAGAGTCTCATTTTATCCCACATAGGACATTATTTTCATGACTGTACATACAGGTCTATATATGTGGCCTTAGGCTTACCAAACCTAAATAGGCCTATCAACATTCACACTATTTTTATTGACCCTAAAAATCATGTGGGGTTATACTAACAACAAAGAATAAATATTAAGTGATTTTATATTGCCTATATACCTCCTTTATTTCAAACCAAGTAGGCACCCTCTCACTTTAGGCAGACATGTAGGTGCCAAGTTGATTGTGTCTATAGGTGTTGAAGTGAGTCTGTCTTAGTCACTATCTTTGATCATTATTTTATGTTTCATTTTAACTCAAATGAATTTTGTACCTTTTCTATATTTATAAACTATAACTCCACTATGTGAACTACATCTTCTTCTCAATTTTGAAACCAACTTGAACTACTCAGACCAACCTGTATGTGATCATTTGGTGTTTTGACTATAATTTGGGATTTAGGATCTCTTCTACAAGCCAATGAACACTTCAATGATATTAATAATGTTGAGAGTTTAATGTATTCCTTTGATCTGCTATAACCTTTTTAATGATCTTGAATCTTCAATTTAATCAATCATGTGTCTTATACCTGCTCAAGAAATAGCTATAAGTGGTGGCTAAGAGTCTTTTGACTATTGAGATTTGAAACTTGGCCTTCTCAACTAGGATATTAAAATTTTGAAGGTAATTTAACATCATGAAGGATCCTTCACATTCAACTTAGCCTCTTTCAAACCTATTAACACTTTCCTTTGTTGACCATACATGTATACTCCTTTTACTTTGCCTGTAGTTTTGTTTAGGTTTTCATTTTCTCAATGTATTGGGTCATCACATGAGAGAGCCATGAGGGATCTAACTCTATCTAAATAGATATCCTATGCTTTCTAGGTTTCACATGTACATCTTTAGACATTTTCCATGCTAACTCAAGGCCTCAAACTACTCAAGTCTTGTTATTCTACCTATAAGTGGTGATTAGGTGTCTTGAGCATTAGGTTTTGAAAACACACATTTTCCATTGATCTTGAACTCATAACAATGTAGAAACACTACATATCCTTGAAAATTTGGGTTTTCAAACTCAAGTCTTAGTGCATAATTACATTGTCTTTCACATGAAAACAAACCTATAGGTCCACATACCTATAGGTCTGCATTTTCATGTTTTAAGCTTTCATATGATACAAGTTTGATCTCTTTGAACCCGATATAAATTTTACATTGAATCATTATATTTATTATAATGTATTTATGCTCATGCACCTATGAAAATGCAAGATAAAACCCTTTTGAAACCATCTTGTAGGCAATATTAAAACATAGTATTTAAACATGGAAACATGAGTGCAACCTAAAAGACTAGTACAGAATGACCAATCAGGTTACAAAGCCTTTAATGGAATGGGAATATGGTGAAAATAGTTAATCAACCCTTATATACATTGAGCACTATTAACTCCTCCAAAAATTCAAGTTCAACCTGTGACATATCTCTCATGAAGGCTCTTCTTGATCCCATGGAAGATCACATGTACCAACCTATTGGAAACAAACATGGAATGATTGTAAATATCCATAAAAACCTCCTACAATCCTCTTCATGCTCCATTGAGCTCCAAAATTCATGAAATTAGTGTAAAACATGAGCCTTTAGGGTTTAGTAGGTGTTTTTGACTTCCTATATTGTTAGCATTGGTTCATATAGATGAACCTCTTAAAACCTAAACTCTTTTCATGAATATTAATCTCATTAGGGGTACCTCCTATGCCTATAATCATTTAGCCCAATTCATATGCATGTTCATGAAATAAACATAAAATTTTGGCTTTCTTGAGCTTGTGAAGAGCTCTACTAGGATTCTGACCTATTTTATACATCTATTGACCTCTCAACACTTGTGTAAGCTCATTTTACATGGGATAAGTTTAAAATACACTGTTAGAAACATCTACACCTGAAGGTGGATCTTCTTGGCTATATAAATGACTTAAAACTGCTTTCTCTTGAATGATTCTCTATCTTTGGATGTTAGACTAAAATTTATCTGACTCTAAACATCTTATGACCAAATTCTAACACTATACATGTTATAATCTCTCTTTTAATGTTTATCCTTTTTAAAAGTATGTACCATTCTTCAAATTGTCTTAGAAAGTGATTGAAAGACCTTGGGGTGCATGCCAAACATAGTGTAGGACTAATGCATGACTATATGACCTTGAAGGCACGAATAAAAATAATAAAGTGACTCATCAAAATTATTTGACCTTGAAAACACATGAATAATCAACATTAGCTCATGAATGACCTTTGAAGACTACACAAGTACATAAGAGACCAAACTTTAAACATTGCCAAACAAGGATTAATTGACCACTTGAAGACCATTACAATACCTAGGTGACCATCTAAAATCTTTGGGGTCAAAATTTGTCAATAGTAATAACATAAATATTTTATTAATATGTTAGGTAGTTTATTACTAGTGTATTGAATGTTTCACTATGGTAATAAACTAGATAAACACGTTGAGTAATGACTATTCAAAGTAAATAATTAGATGAATCAAACTCAATTTCAAATGGTTGTTGAATATCAAGTAATCCAAGTGCCAACATAGAATAAATTTTACATTTTAATTTCTCAAATGGTTTTGGTTAACTAGATGAATCTTGATTTGACACCACATTTGATAACTTGGTTTAGAGGAAGATTCACATGAGGAAATCCAAGTACAAATATCTTGTAGAACTTTTCTAGTTCCAAAAGTTGTGAAGCTATGTGAGATTCTTTGGTTGTGGCCAATATTGCATGCCTTGAATTTTTTCCAGGTCCACATGCACTCATTTTTCATCTAATATGTATGCTAGATACTAGATATCTCATATGGAAAATAAACATTTACCCATATTAGCATACGTGTGTTACCATAGAGTGTGAAACATTTATTGTATATAGCATAAGTGTTAATCCCATATTTTCTTGAATATTAGGATGTTATCAATATGGACTAAGAAAATGAAGGAGTAAAGGGCTTGGGGATGTCATTCATCATCCGCATGAATGTAGTAAGTGCATTACTTAAGCCGAAGAGCCTAACCAACCACTAAAACAAACTTTAATTTTCTTTGAAGGTTGTTTTCTAGATATTTGTAGGTCCAATAAGAATATGATGATAAGTAACCTTAAGATTGATTCTAATGAATAATTTTTCACTATAGACTGGTTCAATATATCCTCAATTATTGGAAAAGGACTATACAGGTTCTTCATTGAGATATTATTTATAGATTTGTAATCGATGCACAACTTACATGTGTTTTCTTTTTTTTGCCTAAGCATAATTGGGTTGTTACAAGGTGATGAGCTAGACCGAATGTGTCCATTATCTATGAATTCATGGATATACCACTTGATATATTCATTATATAGAAATTATCTATGTTATAAATAGGTATAAAGTAGAGGTAGTTCAGGGATCAAATTAATAGTGTGCTTCACTGCGCAATGTGTAGGTAATTATTTAGGTAACTAAAAGATATCCTTATGTTTTTCTAAATTCTGGTTCAACTATATTATTTCTAATACTACTATAATCAACGTAGAATGAATGGGTGATATAAGTAATTTATTACTTTCTATTTTAAACATCAAAAACACAAATTTCTTACTAGAAATGAATAGTTTATTACAATATTTGACACTAATGAGTGATATCTTAGGAACTACTTTTGGCATGTGGTATCCATTAAAACCAACATATATGAAAAAATTTATAGGATTTGCCTCATACAATGCATGCCAATGGTAAATATATGGTTTTGAAGTAAAACATCACATTCCTCTAATGGTGATACCTCATAAAGGACTACATATTGAAAAGGCCTGAATTTATACACTGTTTGATACTACTGAGTGACATGTTTCTTAGAGCTTGCACTAAACCATCCAATGGAGTATGGTCATAGTGTTAATGGAAAGTTCAATATTTAAAGTAGTTCAGGGAAAATTAGGTTCTTCTAACTCTCGTAATCAATGATGAAGTGTATTGGTTAACCATTGATCTAATTTTGAGAATGGAACAATCTTTTTTCTTCCTCTAAATCTATGTCAGGGGAAGTTGAGATACCTTTAGTATTGACCATAGCACAAGTTTTAAAATCCATGTTTTGTTTGATTTTGTCTAGTTTTGTAGTGCTTATAATCACTTCTTTGAGTTGAGCAAATATATTATTCATTAAATTATTTAGGTAGGGTATAAATCATATTAACTACCATAATATACACATCCATAATATAAATTAATGAAATCTTTAAATAAAAATAACACATAAATCTACCACAAGAAACATGATTACCTCTTTAGATTAAAATAATTTTGGCCTATATTTCTAGAATAATAATAACTCACTGCCAAAGTGAATTTCCTTTATCACTAGATCTCTATGCTCTTATACAAACAAGAAAGAGGCTAGGATAGGGTTTGGTGAGTAGTTGACTTGTAGAACAAGAATCATTAAGATAATAATTTATTATTAATAGTGGAAGTCAATCAAGGCAATAAATTGATTGATACTGTTATCTAATAATAGTTTATGGATAATTATGCACTAATTAGTCATTATCTGTGAATTATATTGAATATTATAAGTGCATTTTAAAACCATATAATAGTGCATTGACAATTAAATATACTAAAATCCCCCCTTAATATGTACTTTTATAAAGGTAAGGACATATGAATCAATGAACTATCCCCCTTGATGACACCTTACTTCACTCCCAAAAGTTTCTTGAGCTAAACAAATCAGGTTTCAAGTAAGGGTTTTGTGAAGATGTCTACACCTTGATCATCTATTAAATAAAACTTCAGATCAATGACCTTGTATTGTATCAATTAATGAATATAATGCATGTGAATATCAATGTTCTTTGTGGATTGGTGCTCCACTAGGTTTCAATAAATATGGATAACACATTGATTATCGCACCAAAGTGGAGTGGGTTGGGTTTATGGAAATTTAAATTCAATAAACAAGCATTGAATCCAAAATGAGTCATGAACAACAACATATCCTATATACTCAACTTCCATAATAAACCAAGAAATAGTAGTCTACTTTTTGCAAGACCAAGTCATATGACATTTCACAAGATGATATATGTATCCTGTAGTTGACTTGTGATTGTCAAGATCTCCTACCTAATCATTATCAGTTTATCCAACAATAGTTATGTTTCAACATAAGTGTAACAAAAAAATTAAGGATTTTACTCATGAATTATACTTAATCCCATAGTTAATAGTAACATGAAGATACCTTAGAATGTATTTTATAGCTTATCAATGGATTTCATGGGGGTCTTGACAGTAGCATGATACCAAGTTCATATCAAATGATATTGATGAGTATGAGTTAAATACATAATACTTCCCTCCAATTACCTATAGCGTGTACCATCAATTGAAGGTGAAGAACACTTGGTAGAAAGCTTAACTCTAGTTGATAAAGAGTTGGTGAAAACTTATAGTATTTCATGTTGAAGTGATTGAGAATATCTTGAGCATACTTGGATTGATTAACAAATTTTCCTTTCTTAGACTATGAAATCTGAATACCAAGGAAAAAATGTAACAAGCCTAACATAGTCATCTCAAAAGACTTCATTATCTGAGCTTTCAAATCATGAATCTTCTATGCAAAACTCATAATGATTAAGTCATCAACATATAGGACCAAATTCAAGAGTTTATTGTAGAATTTATTGGTGTAGAATGTGGGGTTGAAGAGAATCCATGTAAAACCAAAGATTATTAAGAAAGTGCTGATATTTTCATACCAAGCTCAAGAAGCCTATTTCAAATCATATAAGGAAATTTGTAATTTGCACATAAGGCTAGAGTTATCACTACTTATGGACCTAGGAGGTTGGGACATGCATATTTATTCCTACAAGTCTCCATGCAAGAAAATTATTTTGATATCCATCTGATGGACTTCCCATCCCTATGTTGTAGCCAAGGAAAGTACTATCTTGATGAAAATTATCTTGGCAATTGGAAAAAAGGTTTCATGGTAATTAACACCTTTAACTTGTGAAAATGTTTTTTATACAATTCACAATTTTTATATTTCAATGCACCCATCTACTACATACCTAGTGTGGTATACCCACTTACAACTCAATATTTTTATTCCTTTCAAAAATGGTATGAAGTCCCAAGTTTTTTTCTTCAATGAAATAAGTTCTTCTGGCATAATTGCCTACCATTTAGGATGCTTAAAATATGGATGATGAGTCTCTATATCCATGTCACTACCAAATGTGTAAAACCATATGGATGGTGCGATCTTATCATGCTTGGATCCCCTTTCAATAAAATAACCTCATTATGGGATTTGTGAACCTATTTTGGTACAACCTGTGATGGTTTTATAGGTGTATTTTGAATATTTTTTGGCACTGGTGGAGGTGCTGGTTATCCCCTTTGTTGCTAATCATTTGAACTATAGTAACTCTCAAAATATGAGTCATCTAGATTTGTTTTTTCTTCATGAGAAACCTCATAATTTATGTCCAACTCAACATAAGGCAATGGAGGAGGATTTGTAGGATATGTTAGCATGAAAGCATGAGATTATTCATTAAATAACACATCTTATCAGTAAATCAGTTTAGTGGTTCATAAAAAAAGAAGATGATATGCCTTCATATCTTCACAATAGCTAAAAAATATACACGATGACCCTTTGTTTCCATTAATTTTTACTTTTCATCTAGAATGTGTGCCCATGATTACATCCAAAAAATTAGAAATTAGAAACATCTAGTTTGACACTAGACCATTTTTCTTCAAGAGTTATATTTTACATTACAAAGTGGGGAGTGAGATTTTAGATATAGGTTATAAATTGAATCACCTCAACCCAATATTGTGGAGGCAAGTCTTTGGATTGTACCATGTAATTGGCCATTTCCTTTAGTGTGCAGTTGTTATGCTCAGCTAAACCATTTGACTGAGGAGTGTAGGGTAAAATATGCTGAAGTTGAATGTATGCTTGCTCACATAAGCTAATCATTTGATTGTTAAAAAATTATCCTCCATTATCTATTCTAAGACATTGATTTTTTTCATCTCTACTAGGTTATAAACAATGGCTTTAATTTTTTTGAAGTGCTCAAAGAATTAGATTTTATTTTTCATAAATTAGACCCAAGTTCTAAGGGATAAATCATTAATGAATGTAAGCACATATTTATGTTTATGAAAAGAAACACTAGGAAAGGTTATAATATTAGTGTGAACCAATTTTTATCTATCACTTGATGTCATGGATTTACCTTTGGCAAAATGATCTCTATGTTGTTTTCCAAGTGCACAACTTGGAAAAATAACATATTTGAAAGAAACTTGTGGAAAACCAATAACCATGTGATGCTTACCTAGGTCTTACAATGATCAAGAGTTGAGATCACCAAAACACTCATACCAAAGTTTAATCAAGTCATTAACATGTGAAATAATGAGTTGTGAAAGTTGAGTTAACACAAAGTTATCAAAATTATATAATATTGCTTGATGATCAACCTTGCTAGTGGCTACAACAACGAACTAGTCTTTGATATTTTTTATGACAACATTGGTAGATATAAACTCAATGGTTTTGCCTTCACCTGAATATGTGATATGATATATGAAGAGGAGGTTTGTAGACAATTATAGAATGTGGATAACTTTATTAAATACACCATTTTACATCTTAGTTGTCCCTTCACCCTCAACAACCAAAGGACTAGATTTTCACACAAAAATTTCATTTGTGTAGAATTGGTTGAGGTTTTTAAATAGTGAGTCATCATGCACCATATGGTAAGAAGATCCTGAATCTATAATCCATTTAGACATGAGTGTCATGTTGATGTAAAAAGTGTTGCTCCTATTCTGGGAGGAGGAAGCTACATTTTTTTTTCATATCTGTTTTTAAGTATGCCATTTTATTGAAACATTGATGTTCAACATAGCCTAGTTTCTTACATCAATTACAACATTTTTGGTTGATATTGGCATTTACTTTACCTTTATTTTGAATTGGGGAAAGATTCTATTGAGCTGATGAATTACCCTTAGGCTTAGGATTTGGTTTCCTTATTTTCTTGACAAGGGCCTTGCCTTATTTAGAGTTGAGTTGTGATGTTTCATTAGTATCACTGACCACTAATGCTTGTTACTAGTACCTTCAGGTCAGATATTCGTAATAAAAATAAAATTTTCCTATTATTTTTGAAGTTGATCATAAAATTTATTAAAAATTGGTGCTTCATATGTATATCCCATAGAGTCTTGATGTGTGTAGTAGTTTTAAAAAAAATTGAGTAAAGATGACCTAATTTAGACAAGATAGTCATAATGAGTTTTTCATTAGTCTTAGTTTCACCAATATCAACTTACAGAAGCCTCAAGTGCTTGAATTGAGTGATGAATTCCTCAATGTGAGGATAGTTATTTGGACTAAGAGCAGTGAGTTTGTTTTCTAGATGGCATGCCTTAACTTACTATGCTTTACAAAAAGGTCCTCCAATCTAGTCTAAATTTATAAGGTTTCATGATGCCTTAAAATCAAACTTCAATTTAGGGGATACTGATTAACCAAGGACACCTCTAGATTCATTAAAATAATTATGACATTTTTTCCATTTAATAATATCTAAAGGTGTAGCTTCTTCATTCATTACAATGTGGTAGATGCTCTTGCTAAGGAGCACATCCATAATGTATCCTTTCCAATTGAAGTAGTTTGAACTTGAGAGAATTATTTTTTTAAAAAATGGTGTAGCACAAAAATTATTGTAGAAAAATATTTTCCAAACAGATAAAAAGATATCTAAGATTTTTGATTTCTACCAAACATGCCCTTTGCATTTCCCTTTTACTGTTCTAATTTAAAACTGAATTTGAAAACAAAGTTTTTGAACTAAAATTGAAACATGAATTATGTACTGTAACTGAACATGTATCTTGATACTATAATTGAACAATAATTTTGGATATAAATAGAGATATGACAATAATGTGTAAAACCTCCATGTATATATTAGATTTATCTAGAATTACTAGGTTGAGTATGTTTGAGCTATAGGCTCTCTGGTATACTAATCTGAGTCATAAATAGTGAACATGGTCCAAAGGGCACTGATTATAAAGGATTCCAAAATTATTGTAGCTGAATTATAATATCTCTGAGGTACATAGAGATTAAATTCTTGAAGCTAACTGCTTACCAGTGCAATACAAAATCTAATGACCAAGAGACTTCCTATTGATAAAAATAAAAATCCTATGTGCTTCCTAAATACTGTGAGGCATATTGTAGATAAAATATGTATATAATATTATCTAATAGATTGAGTATTAGGGTGGTATCTATCACACCATGCATCAATTAAAATTGATTACCACTTTGCCTAAAATGACAACTCTTATGAATTTTACAACTGCTAGAACACAGTTCTAACGTGGGGGTTTTTATTAAAAAACAAGTCTAATTTTTTTTGAATGTCTTAAAAATATCAGTGGTTTATAAATCTTAGTAGATTAGAAAAGTGCTTAAAAACACTATATTTTCCTTTAAAAATTTACCTCAACCCAAAAATGTTTTATTTTTGGCATAAATTTTGATGTCAATAAAAATAAAAAACACATTGAATCTATACTGACATAAAAGGAAAGTTTGATGTAAATGCCAATATCTATTCTTTGGTATAATTTTAGGTCAAATTGAGTGCTTTGATTTTTGCACAAATCTGAAGGCAATCCAAAACTATCCTATGGAGGCCAAATCAACACTTAACACAAAATGACAATTTGATTTAGAGGAAAAGATCTACCATTTAACTTCCATAGTTTAAACAACTCTAATAAATATACTCTAATCATATATGGACTTCCTCTAGATTTCCTCCATTGGAGAATCCTAAATATTTTATAGTAATTTTGAGCGAAAATCCAAAATGTTGACCAGGAATTAAGATTTCAAGTCTTAAGACAAGCCACAGTATAAGCCTTCCAAGTATAATTCGAAACCAAGGAATGCCTCTTCACACCATCCACATAAGAGATATAGTCATCAAATGATCTGAATAAGTAGTCCAAAACTAGCAAGTGGTGCTCAGTTCATAACTCTAGTAGTCACTCCAATAAATAGAATCATTCTCCATAGTTGAAAAAAATCTAATAAATATACTCTTTAGGTTCTCCATTATCTCTTCCATTTTAATCTCTTGAGCATCTGATCTTTCATCATCACTCACATCTTTAACAATATTATTTCCCTTTTTGTTGTCTCCATTGCATCCAATCTTACTTAGATTCCTCTCATCATCTCTGCTAGGTCTACAACTCTAGGTTCCCATGGTTTTAATAATATTCTAATGGTATACATATATGTACCATATCTTTACCAAACTCTAAATTTATCTTTCATAGCTTATCAATGACTCAACAAGAGTCTCACACACAACCTAACAAGATAGACCTTGCTCTAATACTAATTGATGCAAATGAGAATGAGGAGACCAAGTGAATGGATGCCTTACTTACCAATGGTGTTGCACTTATTTTTGTCTTAAAGATACTCACAAACAAAATAATCAAAATATAAATCAAATACTCTCTTTATTGATGTTTAGCTATGTTACAGAGATTACATAAACACTCACACTCTTCCTTCCCCATATGAATATGAAAAAGACTCCCTGAATCCAATTACTAGGTTATAATGAAAATATGTAACTCAATAGTATTCTAAGCCTACTCTCTAACTTTATGAACTTCACTCAAATCTATCTCTATTTTGATCTTATTTGGAGATATATTCTTGTCTCCAACTTTCCTGATTCTCTTCCCTCTACCTTTGATATGAAACAACCCAATTTTTTTTTGAAGTTACCTTTAAAAGTACATAATGGGACATCAAAAGGTCCTACTACATAAATTAATGTAGTACACTTAAACCCAATAAACTCTATGAGAAGTACTAGTAACCCACTACTAGCATCCTAATTATCCCAAATGGACAGTGCTATAACAACTAGAATGGAATTAAGTACATCTAAGAACATTTGGTTAGCTAAGTGCTTGGTAAGTAAACAATATAAGATGGGAGTGAAATACATGAACATGGGGTCCAAATGATCAAACATAAAGGTCCACCTCAATAACTTACTTAGGGAAGTCTTAACACAATGTGAGATCCGAAAGTGAAAAATATTTAACCACTGCTAAAGCCAACACAACTAGGCTATTGAGTTACCATAAGCCTCTAGGATCTACCCAAACAAGGATCAACCTGTATGTTAACCCCCATTAGATTACTATACCATGATATGAGTCCCTTAGAACAAAATTATGCATTTGTTCCCTTACTAGGTGAAGGCCATATAAATAGGATGTAACTCCACATAGAAGAATTGTTCTCATTAATTTAGATTAATTATAATAAAATAAACTCAATGTGGATGGCTTCACACATGTGAGAATACTATTGAATAAGCATGCAAGTGGAATTATAAAATTAATTATTCCACATGCTACATGATCACTTACCCTGCTACAAGATCACCATCCCATGAGCCAGCCATAGGGGTGCCACACCTAAAAGTTGCTTAATTATCCTTTAATTGTCCTACCATATTATTGAATAAACATAGGTATTTATGCCATTCAAATATCATGCGTATGACCATGAAAGTTTGTTACTTAGTCTCAAGCAATTAATTATTTGTTCATTAAGGAAAATAATCATTGCCAAGGTAGATTGTTTAATCATATAACCAAGGGTTAACTTAAAGGTTTCCATAACCTACTAATTCTCACCTTCATTCTGAGATTATTTACTAAAAACATGGATTATTCACAACGTAATAGTCACAACACAAGTTAAATCATGAAGTTCATTGGCAAGGATAATCTTTAATTTTAAGCATGTACATAACTAGCATAACCAATGACTATACAATCTCATATAAGCATTAATGACAATTTAGCCATCTTCTATTAAACAACAGTTACATTAGAAACATTTGAATTGTTTGCCTTTTAGAAAACATGTCATATGTTTAAAACACTATAACACCATTAATGGTAAAGTTCATAATACATAATGTGGTCCACATATGAAGAACATTAATCCAGCTTACTTCATGGCTTAAATAATATAAGTAAGCCCACTTACAATGATGTTATGACTGATAAACATTTATTGCTATGTTATAGAAATGAAAGCATTTTTATTGGAATCATCAAGATACTATTTACATAGACCATTTGAAACATCTTAATTCCCCTTAAAATTATATAATGTTAAGGTTGTGTGTTTAATAACTATGCTATAATCAAATGATGTCTTATATCATCACACTATTGACATAAACAAATAGTGAGTCCACATACTAGATAGACATTTCATTTTATGAGAATGGCACCAATAAAAAGTTCATCACAAAGTCTATGTAAATTATACATGATTCCACCAAGGATAATTTAACCCCCTCTAACTAATCCTATCACATCGTAATTCTTGTAAATGCAAGGTTAAAGACATTATAGTTTCATTTGTTTTAATAATAACATTTTTTTACCTTGTACCTACTTGAAATAATCAAGTATATCCTTTACTCATGTACATAAAACAACATATAAGGATCAATTATCACATAATTCATACTAAATACACTACTACTCATATGGTAAATAGATCCCACTATGAATGCAAACCAAGGTGAAAATATAGTTGGTTAGTTATATAAGATCCAAAAACTATCAACAAGAATGCCTCCAATGTCAATATCATAACCAAAAATGTTCTTTTTCCAAAAAATCAATATCACAAAATTGCATAAGGTAATAAGATTAACTACAACAAAAAATGTGTAATCAACCATAATCCATCGTGTCAACATCACATGCTAACAAGCATGGCCAAGAAGAAGCTGCCATATGCAAATCTAGGTGCATCAATGGAGAAGGATGAACACTATAAGAGGGACACCAATCAAAATCATCCCTATGATCCTAACCATCAATGGCCCTTACCATCCCAAACATCAACTTGATGGAGGGTTTTGGAAACTAGGTACTTAAGCAAGGTAACAAATGTACACATAATACTAAGCCACCAATAAAGACTTACAAAATTGCCAACAAGGACAACATAAATAGTACAAAAAACATGAAGTGATAATACTCAGCCAAACCATGGGCCTAAATAATACCCAAGGTGCACATCAAATTTTATAGTGAATGATTTATATCGTAAGTTAGGGTCTAATATAACCAATCCATGAGATCGGTTAGCACATGACTCCCAACTGTACACCAAATTTTTCCACAATGGCAAATAATGATTCAAGCAATCATCAAGGTATGAAAATTGATTAAAAGTTCAAGAATTGATAGAGATGGATTTGTGGAATCATCATGAGGTCTCACGACCTCATATGATCCCCAATTTCAAAATTTGGTTAAAATGATTTTTACATGAACATAAACCTTCATAAACATTAGATTATGAGTCAACCTTGATCGAAAGATAATAAATCTCAATAGGACTTGGTCCATAATCTAACACATCACGAGTTTAATATATATATATATATATAATCAGTTTAAAATCTCAAGGCCATAGTCTTTTAAATGATTTAACTGAATCATTGAACAATATAGAAAAATATTTTTTTATGAGAATAATAGTAAACTCAATCAATTTTTATATTTGATTTAAAAATCAAACCCATTATTTAATAAAGTTGGCTCGAGTCTATTTTTAAACCCACAAATTCACATCAAACCCAAAAAGCATTTGACAGGGATAACAAGTTGAAAAATGAGTTTTTAAAGCAAGTAGAAAGGGGAAATCCCCACCCCAAATTATTCTAAGTTTTAGGATGGTTCATTCTTGATGTTAACACTACAAGGAAATTAATAAAAATAACTATGGGAAACAAGAGGAAAATTCATTCTCCAAGTCATTTAAACCACCATTCAACAACTGGATTTTTTTTGCTCTATGCCTCATATGGTAAAACAAGGTATGACAACTTAATTAAAAGGCATGAACCAATTCATTTAACCCAAATAAGTGTGAAATAGGTTTCTTGATATACTTTAAACCAAAAATAAAAAGATAAAGTTTTTTATAGATCATTTCGAACAACTCTCAAAGCAACCATACACATAGCTTATATCAACGAACCCAGTAAGGAGATCAATTTACTCATGTCTTAGAATTTATAGCATCAATAAAATGCAATAGATTATATATCAATGGATTTAATCAAGGAAAGAGTAAATCTCATTCCTAAATCATTTTATTCCATATAAAAACCTAGCCTAGGCAAGTAATACTAACTTACTTAGAATCTACAGGCAAGAATTGATAGTTTGAAGGGAAAAAATATAGTTTAGGTCATTGGATTTAATATTTATCTCTTTTTCAAACATGTCCTCCCATTAGAACTCATCCCTCTCTCCTTCTCCTACATATGTCACCCCCTAATCTCTAATGCATCCTCTTTTCCTCTCCACTGCAATAACTTTATATCTCCTTCTTCTCCTCTCTCCTTTTTCCTTTCTCCCTCTTGCTATATTTTTCTTCCTCATCCGAATGTTGGTCAACACTACTACATCCACACATCCTAGCTTTTGCCTCCTTCACCTAACATCCCCTTTTCTCTCCTTGCTTCCACATTTTGCTCTGCTCTCATACTCTCACCTACTATACCATGCTCTATCTGCCATCTACCATGCCTTGCCCCTGCCAATGCCATGCTGGTCCTTACCTCATCCCATCCTCTCAACCTTCTTGACCACACCATGTCCTTCCTTACACCTACATGCCCCCAACCACAATGACATCTCCTCTATAGTCAACACCACATTGGTGTATATATCTATCCATATCCAAAGAAAAAAATAAAATAATATACATACACATAAAATAATATATACGGTATATATAAAATAATATACATGTATATATATATATAATAGTATAAAATAGAGAATATATATATCTACCTTGCAAATAAATGAATATATATATATATATATATATTCATTTATTTGCAAGGTAGATATATATATTCTCTATTTTATACTATATATATATATATATAAATATATAATATTATATAACAAAGAATACTAATAAGCCTCCAAATAATTAATAAAATATTTCCCCAATAAGCACACCATTTAGAAACATATATGACATATATAAAATAATATAAATCTGAAGAATAATAAAACCTCCAATTAAATTAACGATGATCTGTAGAAACCAACTTCATGCACAAGTTAAAGAAAATAAAAGAAAATAATAAAATAAGAGAAATAGAATAAAAACAATAAAATTAATAAAATAAACTAATAATAAAATCCATTAAATAAATAATAATAAATTAAGAATTATCAAATAATATATGAAATGAAAATCAATAAATCAAATAATAATAATGCCATTAAATAAGATAATTGAATGAAGTTAATAAACCATTAAACAATAAGGATAATCATCAAGCTCATTTAAGATAATGATAGTTGATAAAATCATTAAAATAATACATATCATCAAAATCGTAATATCGACCCAAAAAAATAAAAGAGTTGACGATAAAAATAATCAACAATTCCCTAAGTTGAACAAAGCTCATGGTAGTCATTCACCCATGAAGGAGGTGTTTAGATGTTTTATAAGGCTAAGATACCCACACGAGTCTTGATGAGCTTGGACCAACTTAACTAAAAGATAATTATTCAAATGACTCATAATTAAACATCTATGGCACCTGGAAAGGATAACCAAAAATGGACGTATAACCCCCCCATCAACACACAAGGGATAGGCAAGAGAATCAATGGTGCCAAAACTGAATAAACCCAATGGGGGATAATATAAAACCATGCATGCTCATAGTAGGGTGCGACCAATAACACCAAAAAGTAATAACATAGAATAATATGATAACAGTGGCTTAATATCATATAATACATGCTATACCTGTTAGAGTGGCATTCTAACTTATTAATCGCCCATGGTATACCTGAGATGTCCAAACCCAATGCTGATATTAGCTCGTGACCTAGTACCTGCATATACCAAATAAGACATCAATAGTACTTGAATGCTATCAATATGATAATAATAACTCAACACAAATCATTAGACATGAAATGATAAATCAAGTATAATCAACTATAGTTGAGAAGGGTAAGAATTAGTCCCGATAACCATGAACCCACACATGCCCTATGAGGCATAATTAATAGCCATAAAAGTGATCAATGTCAATCTACATCTCGTAAAACATGATATATCAATGACATATAGTAGTGTAACTAATTGAAGTAACATATACATAAAATAGGATAAAGTGAATTTGGTGTAGGCAATATGCATATTAATATATACTAAATCCCATGTGAGTATCATCCAAAACATAACCAGTCACATTGGCTATCCAAGCTACCTGCATCATAACCATCTGGAAAAAAAACCAACATCAACTGTTAGTAGTCAAAGTGCTATCGCAACATTCTAGTAAGCCATAATCTAGTGTCTACAAGGGGCCACATAGTCAATTCATGATATTCTCCCCTCCTTAAAGAGGATCCATTTTGGCTACCATCAACAATCAAGCATAAAGTTCTTAGAAAAAGTCCAACAAAACCAATTAACACTACTACATGATCTATCCACCCATTATAGGGTATTAATGTCTCAACCATAAATGATTGGTATTCATAACTACTATCATCTAGATAGCTATATTATCTAATTCATTAGGCCAAATAATGACCTCCTTCCCATCTTCACATATCCTTCACGAAACTGAAAGGGAAACATAGTGATTAAACAACACTATCACAACAAAAAATTCCACCAAGTGCCTCAACTTGTCTAGAACTTATCCACTCTCATATCTTAAAAAGATCATCAAAACATATCAAAATTCACTAAAACTAGCTACAATAGGTTCACAAAACCCAAAATTCCTACATTAGTCAGTCAAAATTCCAAGGTAACAACTATCAATTCAGTATAGCACCATTTTTATAACCATCCTATCCATCTATGAAGGTGGTCACAAAGTATCACAAGCATATAGTGTCCCAAAACATAGAAGCTAACACTTACCTTATTAATTTTCCCAACAAGGGTACTAACAACACTCCCAAGCAAGAAAATATAACTAAGGAACCACAAGACAAAAATTGATGTCTAAACTAGATTAATAATCTATATAATCAACCTGACTAGGGTCAATGTCACTTGTGCCAACACACATAGACCTGAATGTGAGGTCAACAATCATAAAATCATCCAATCCCATTGGATTGCAACTAGATTCTAAATCAAGAGTAGAAATCTTCCACTAAAACATTATACCACATGCATAATACTAAGAGCATTCATAATTGAATGTCATATCATAATGGTAGTAATACATACTGTCATGGTTACTCCACTCCATCATCAACCATTTAGGGGTTAGTGTAGCATCCCACACCAACCATGCTGAATAATGAATAACCCATATCAGGCATCATATGTAACCTGAAGGCTTACAACATGTTCTACAACACACACATGAGCTCACATGATGGTCTAGGGATACCAATCCCACCATCCAAAAATAACCATCTAAGGACATCACCCAAATTTTATCACTCTATCCAAGAGTCAAGTGGGTATCTAAGATTTTAAACATTGCCTAATTAGGTCTTAGTCCTACTCTATTAGAGCATAAAATCAACATACATTATAGTAATAATTCTAAAACAAAACATAAATATTCATCCAAAATATTTTCAATAGGTATAACAATAACAAAACCTTAACCAAAACAAGGTTACACCTATAGACCCACATATGCATGCATTTCAGTAAGTACCACCTTGCCAATTTGCATAAATATCTAGTCAATAAGACCAATTAGTGCTTCACAAAGGGTAAAACAACAAAACTTTGTAATGGTTTCTTTCATCACAACCTCCCAGAGGTGGTTAAAAGAACACTAAATCCATAAAGTGACCATTATGCACTAAGATCCCATGGCCATCTCATGGCACATGTGGTGCACACTTTGAATGGATCAGGTGGCTACTTGTGTAAAGGGGAAAAGTGGATTTTCAGCCTATGAAAAACTCCACTTCCTAGCCCTTACCCAGTCAAAATTATTATGGATGTAGTGTTTATCTAACCTCAATCTCATACTTACACTAATACTTAATGATAGAGTAGTGAATATGGGATTACACAACACAATACAACATTATACTTTAGAAAATTCAATCAAATAGAAGTTGGTTTCAGAGGGAAAACACATCACATGTGTAGAATATGATGACTTTACCACATAATACATATGTTAAAAACACAAAGGTCATATCTATTTCCAAGACATGTACAAAATTATTCATACAACAATTTTAAAAATATAGATCAAAATAAGGTTTACATGATTGTTTCCAAAAATGGGGAGATCACATTACAGAAGTGATTTACCATCATTCACACATTCAACCATTTAAAACATACAACCATGAATGCAAAATTCTCATACAACAATGTTGATATCAAGAAATGAAGTGAAAATCACAAGGTTATTACATACACATAGGGTGTAAAAGATACCAATTTACATGATTTGACATAATCAACGACAATGTAAAAATCCACACAACAAGGTTGGTATCAAAACAAGTATGTGAAAGTCCATAAGGTTAACCATATGCACAAGTATAATAAAAGCATAATTTTATAGGATTAGTAAGATCAATAAAAAGAAATAATTATACAACACATAATAATTAATACATGAGGAAGGATCACATATAAGAGACCACACATACGTGACTCAAGTGTTCAACAACTATGCCAAAGTACTTTCACATCACAAAAACCAACACACATGACAGTGAAGTAAAAGGGTCCATGACCCCCATCAGGTCACTCTATGTCTAGGTATCATCCAAATGACACCAAATAACCATCATAAAATACACATAATCATTCCCAAGGATCTCAAATTATGATCACCTTCCTTCCAAGAATTTGGAACTATATGTGAATTATCATTAAAATTTTATTTAAAACTTTGAAACTGTGTGGAGTTGCTCCTTGAAACTCAAATAGGACTGCATATCCAATGGCATATGCCCCCATAATATGTGCCAAAAACTTAATTTCCAACTTTTTGATTATGATTGTGTCCATAACAAAATTTTCTCTTTGAAAATGGCTTATCTCGTGCTTAAAATCCCACTAAAGTGCCCCCATTTTAAGGTGAGAGAATTTACTCTTGAAAAGTGGTTCATCTCAAAATAAAATTTAACTTGAAACATGTGTAGTAAGTTGTTATCATTG
Organism: Torreya grandis; assembly: GCA_037957365.1. Lineage (NCBI taxonomy): Eukaryota > Viridiplantae > Streptophyta > Pinopsida > Cupressales > Taxaceae > Torreya > Torreya grandis. Next base: position 3,082,037 of record JARHVA010000011.1, read on the forward strand.
AAAATTGTAGCATATGGAAATGTGTTATCATAGTAAGGTTTGAATTTTGTATAGAATGTCAGAGGCAAGGTCTATGAAATGTATCATTTAATCTCATAGAATCAGAATGTTAGTATGTTATGAGTACATGATATGGATAATGGCACCTATAAAACTCATCAAGCTCAACAAGCACACATTATATAAATTTGAAATAGATAGTCCAAGGGCCAATTACAAGGACATGTTCAAATGTCCCAAACATCATGTATAGACATGATGAATGTTTCAAATAAGTGACATGTTCAAATTTTTCACGTACATAGGGCCAAGGGCCAATGTAAGTGAATGTTCAAATGTCACACACCACACATATTCCAAGGTCCAAAGCAAAGACATGGCTAAATGTTACACATGATACATAAGATCTCATAGAGATGAATCAAACAAAGAGTCTCACACAAAGGCCAAGGACCAACATAATAGATAAGTAAAGTTGTAATCTACTATGTACAAGTAAGTATCATCAACTGAAAATGTAATTAGCAAAGGTATTCTTAAGATATGCAATGTCATTTGATCATATCCTATAAAATAACATGTTCATGTACACTATGTAAGATACAAACATTATCAATACATTTATTAATAATTGAAATCTCAACAATAGAGGGTTATGTACAAATAACACCTATGTACTATCACATGCAAATAAGACACCCCCAAATTGGTAAGGAAAATGGGTAGAGGAGAGTCCAACATCTTAACCTTTATAAATGCATATATATCATGCATGAAATTTCATAGATACCCATGAAATGTATGTGTGATAGAAAAGAAATATGTTATCTACTAAGCATAAAATATTGAAAAGATGTAAAATAGATTACAAATCATGTTCAGGTCTTGATATTTTATTTTTGAATCTTTTGAATGTTTTTGTATTTTGATATTTTATATGAAAACAACAAGGTTGAAATTGAAATGAATCAATATGTCAAACATAGAAGAAGATAAAAGAGATATGAATAGCTTGCAACATGTGTCTGTCATAGCAATGTACTTGAAACTATTGATAAAGTGAAACATGAGCAAGATTCCCCCATTGTACTATTGGGAAACATGCAGGAATAGTAAGAGTATGCAATATGTTGACTATACATTCTCATTTTTTCAAATATAAAATTGTCAAAAGATGTCACATGTTTGAGTAATATGGCTTTAAAAAGAGGATATTTTGCATGAATAATATTGTTTTGTATATTAAAACTAACTGAGAAAATTTGGAATTGGAAGTATTAAGGCTTAATATTTTGAAAATATAATCTATGGGTATAAAATAGTAATGCATAGGTTATCCAAGTTAGGACAGTAGTGTTAGGAAATTCTATCAAAGTCTGACAATTTTGTATGGGCTAAAAAATGAGTTTATGAAAGTGTAGACTATAACAACATAGATTAACATGGCTTGTTTGAGCATATTTGATTCGTGTTTTGAGATAATCAGATCTAGGAGTTGAAAAATGAGGGCCAAGAGGGCAAAAAAATAATGAAAACCAAGGGCATAGAAGAAGTGATCAAGTGATAAAGTATGTACAGTTAGATTTTTTTAATTTTAATTGAATATTTTTTAGTGTTTAAAAATGCACAAGCTATCCAATGATTCTATCAAGATTGAAATCAACCCAATCAATAATGAATGGTAAATGTCTTACCTTAGTTGAGAGAAAAGTATCTAGTGCACCAATATCAGAATCAGAATATGTGTCATATTCAATGATAAAGCTATTTGAATGACCATTATGATTTTGAGTAAGAAACATGGATCTAGGAGGTGTAAGACTACTAAATTCTCATGGGATGATATATAAGATTGTTCTAATTTTTGGATCTTCTCAGACATATGTTGCATAATATGAATATCCACATTAGGAGATGTTCCAAGTGTGTGTAATTGATGCAAAGGAGATACTTTTTTCCTATAAAATTGATTTTTATTTTTATTTTTCATTTGAACCTTGTTCCCTCTTAATTAGAATCATTTCACTTAGATTTCAAAAACATGCCTTGCTTGTGATTATATGCATTATTGAAATATGGTGGTGGATGGGGAGGAGGTATTATGGAATGCATAGGATGTGCATACTTTATCCCTAAAATATTAACAACTTGATTGCAATAAATATATTTCAAGCATCTATGAACTGTAGAAGGTACAACATGAATTTGTTGTAACCATGGGCATCTCAATATCATATAAAAATATTTATTTTTTGGTAAAACAATGAAAGGAATGGATATTATAACAGGGCCCACTTGAATAGGTAACACAATATGGGCCAAAGTGGTTTGTTTCTTAACAATGAAAGTGTTACACTTTTATTAGGTGCTTGTATGTCACTTTGTGTGTAACCTAATCAATTAATAAAGGTAATTGTGCATGCATTTTCACTTGATCTATTATCAATTAACACAATATGAATAGGTTGTTGTTTGATTTGAGCTATTATACACAAAGCATGAAAATTAGAATCATCATTAGCTATTTCACTATCATTAAAAGTAATCATAGGATGAGATGTAACATTTGGAGTAAGTATACCAATAATATCATCCAAAGGGTGATCATATGATGTAAGAGGTTGATAAGAATTATATGTATGGTGCAAATTTGAAGTGTCCTTCTTGGTATCATGCTTAGGAAATGGATCACTAAAAATATTGAGCAAAACATTGTCATTTTATTGAGGCTTTTCTTCCTCTATAGTGTCTTGTACCGTAATGACATTATAATCAATAAGATCCTAAATGAGATGCTTAAGTTTGAAACACTTGTCTATAGAATGACATTTCATCAATGATAATCACATTATGAACTATTATCAAATAATTTGCTTTGTCATTTATTCATTTCAACTTCATATGGAGGAGTCAAAGTGATTGACATTCAATAAAATTTTGTAGTAATCTGTAAGGTAGTTGCAATAATCTAAAACATTTCCTTTATGGTTGATTTGATAAAACAATTTTGTTAGCAGGTTTAAAAATAATATTAACTTATATCATTTCTTTTGCGTTAATATCTTGTGCCTTGGATTTGTAAGATAGTTTGATTTGAATTTTTTTTGTAGCCATAATAGGTGTAGATTTGTACTTAAGCTTGTTCAATGCAATAAGTTTGAATTATCTATATCTTATAGTTTGACAAAGCTCTTAAAATGACTTGAACTTATTAAAGAGTATGGAATCATGTAAGGTTTAAATAAAACTTTGTTTGAATATGTATTTTAATTCATTGTATACTAATAATTAGTAATTTTAGCCAACATAGTATTGTAACAAAGCACATAGTTACTTATAGGTTCATTAGTTCCTTGTTTGAGCTTAGTAATTTGTGCATATGAAAGTTTCTCATCAATGTTGATGGAAAAAATATTTGAGAAATAAATCTGCTAAATGATTGAATTATTTCATAGGTTAAGCTAGTAAATCATAAAACTAATGCAAAACATAGTCTTTTAAGCTCTTTGGAGAGAGTTTAATTAGCAATTTGTCATTGAATTCATAATCTAAATATGTTGTGTGACAATATATTATATGTTGTTCAATTATCCTTTATCCTCATATAAAGGAATATTAGGTGCTAAAAATCTAGTGGGCAAAGGATAGGATACAATATCATGCATTGAATTATTATGAAGTAAATCATGGGAATCCAATGATTGGCTATCTTTTGGTATATCTTGTTATAATTGAAACACCTTAGTTTGTAGAAATATAATTACTTGATCGATGGATTGTGTAGTAGATAAAGTATGTGATGTAATATATGTAGCTATCAAAGGATTGGAATGGATTTGGTTAGGCATGGGCATATAAATCTATTACAAACCATGGGTTCCCCCAAACCTAAAGATATGGATGGAATAAAACTATCAACACTAGCAGTGGCCACACCTATTGTAAGCTTTACAATGTGAAAAGGTGGTTCCTGATGCACATTAGAAATTTTGTATTTTTATACATTTTTGGAATCTAAGAGGACTTAATCACTTTGGGTATGGCTTGTGGAATTGGAAGAACTAATTCTTGGAAGAAAGTTATACTTTAGAATTGTTCTTGGTCAAATCCATTGAGGCCATCAAGATGAATCCTATCTAAACAATCATTGGTATCTTGTTCATTTTGATCATTATCTTATTTATTTTGATCATGTTCTTAAAAATATTAGTTGTAAATTTATTCATCAAAAGATGAAATAATGTGTGCATTTGTAAAATTCATTTTTATAGTTGTTAAAGGAATTTAAATATGTTCAATCAGAATCTCACTTATTCTAGCACTTCATCATAAAAGAGTATGACAAACAAATTTATTAGGTGGCACAAAAGAAAATCATGAAAGAAAACTTGAAAATTCAAAGAGAAAGGAACAAAAAATAAAAATAAAGGCAATTTTTGTTGAATCCCTAGAAATTTTGAGCCCTAAGGAAAACCTAAGGTTTGATAAGGTTCAATCAATATGCAGGTTCACCAAATGGTTTATATGTTTTTTTAATAATATAAAAGTATCATCCCTAATTAGATAAATTAAATTGAATAAATCAAGGCATTGTAAATACACTTAAAAATAGGAAACATAAATCCAAAAAATAGAATTGATGAAATAGAATGAATACAAACAAGCCTAAACTATGAAAAGGAAAGATTTACTTAGCTTTTTGATACGCTCTGTCGATTATGTTGACTAGAAAAATAAAAAAAATAGTGATAAATATGAAACCCAAAATTTTCCTAGAATATGATCCTCATACATTATAAAAATAGGTACACCCAGCAGGGTCAATAGTGATGGTCACTATTGTCATAAGTTGTCATTTTTTTATCCTTTTGTAAAATGTTAAAAACTAGGGCACAGTCATGTGTGACTATGTAAAAGATGCATGTTTATGATAATTTTTTATTATGTGATGCGCAAGAGACTAACATATATATTTTTAAGCTTTCAAACCCTAGCTTATGTCACAAAAAGATAAACAGATGTGAAGGAGTAAAAATGGGTTAGTGGGTGGAGTTGTGCTAGACCTCAAAACCCTATTGTGTTGAGCATTGCCTATATACCAATGCTCTGGAGAGGGATCAAACCTCCATGTATTTATTCCACCTAAGTGATTTATGAAATTGTACTCCTTTTACTATATGAATATACCTAGAATTGGATTGAATATGTGATCATGCTTGGCTAGGGATACATAAAATTGAATTCATACATAGCTCATGAATGTTAAAAGTGCTTAAAAACTAATTTGAAAGAATAGGGAAATTTTATTCAATGTGCACTTGTGTAAATAATATCTTGTGATAGGATTGATATTTTTTCCAAGATTCTTGAAATGAATCAATTGAATGTGATTTTATAATGGTTCAATAGGAAATAAGACTCATTGGAGAGTTTGGAAATCTTAAGGCTGGCCCTAAGGATTCTTTCTTTTTTAAATTTTAGCTTTTATGAGGGAAGGATAGAAATGACAAATGGGGACATGAACGCTAGGCATTTTTGCCCCTTTAAAAATATGTTAATATTTGGGTTTGAATCAGAACATATAGATGCATAAAGTTGTTTTAATCATTTCTATAGGTGACAAGAGATGGCCTTGTAATGGAAATATGTCTCCTCTTATGCTTAGGATAAGTCAAATTGGTAAAATAAGTGTTAATTAAGTGAAAATGTTAATTAATGGTAAATATGGATGAAATAATCATGATTAAGTATTTATGACCAATTTTAAGTTAATACATCAATAAAGAATAAGCAAAAATAGTGATAAAGCATAGAACAAGAAAGGGTAATTTGTATACACAATATTTTCAAACTTTTATTAATTAATGACACTTTGTATCTTGTAGGAACCTATTGAGTCTCAATATCTCTACATGTGTGCCTTAAGTGGTGTACCGAGAAAGGGTGGGTAGACCATCAGTGCTTTGTAAGATTGTTATTCCTTCTACCACTTTCCATCCACACTTTTACCTCCTAAAACCTTGAACCCTAAGCTTATTCTTCTCTTTCCTATCCATTCCAGTTATTATCATGATTTATTCCCTCATTTTTTGCATTGTTATCCTTTTGACTCATTCAATACACTAGGTCGACTTGGTCGACCTAGTGTGTTTTGGAGGCACTTTAGCTCTTTTGGTTCATTACCATATTGGCTGACCTAGCACAGACTTTAGGCATTAGCCCAAAAATGTACTAAGTTGACCTGATCAACCTAGTACAATCAACATGTCAAAAAGTTTTTAGGCAAGTTACCACTATATATATAAGGTCATTTACCACCATTTGAGAAGAATAGAAGAATTAAGTGAAGAAGTGTGAACAAACATTTGTTTATTGACCATTCTACTTGAGGAATGAAGCTTTAGGGTTCAATACTTTCTTTGGAGCTTTGATCTTGTCTTATGGAGAAGTATTTTGGATGCTTAGGTAAGTCATGTAGCCTATAGATAATTTATCTTGGTTATCTTTACAAGCCACAACAATCTCTTGTAAATCACCTTATCCAAGGGAGAGATTGAGACTTGGTAGATTCATCTTCAAAGGTAAGTGTTCCTAACTTTATTTCTCCTTTGTAAGAGTAGATAGATAATGAATTATGTATTATTCTCTTACATGTATTAGTATTTCGTATACATTGACATGAGTATATGTCTCTTATGCATGTTTAGTTTAGTTATTGTTTATTTGTTTTGTTCTAACCCCCACTTTGTGTCATAAACTTTGGTGAACACTAGATTAGTTTAATTTTCTTGTTATTAGAATAGTTTACTTTCTTATTTATTACATAAGTGAATATCAAATCATAAGAATATTTTAGGGTTGTTATGTGATTATGTTAGACTATAGGCTTTAGAACCCTTCCTAACATGATGTGTTGTGACAAGTGATCCCCTAATTGGGTCTCATAGATCCTCATATTGGTCATACTCTCACTTAACAAGTGTATCCCCAATCGGAAGTGTAGGTGTGCTCTATCTTATCTGATCCATGATTAATTCATGTACACCATGCAATTCTTGTTGCATACATTCTTGTGAACTTGATGTGAATCAAACCCTTGCAAGATTTGTTCAATTTTTCTTTCACTTATTTCATTCTTTTTATCATATATTTTGACCTACTAGATTGATTCTCTCAACCCACATATTTATCTATGTGGATAGGTTTTCAAGTTTTCAGACTACTAGGTTGACTAGGTTGACCTAGTGCATTTTTAGACTTCCAATTCAACCTACTATGTCAACCAGGTCGATCTAGTATATTTTTAGCACTTTTTCAGTAGGTTCCTGTATAGCTTGATTGACCATCTCAACCCATTTTGTAGGTTTTTCCATTTTTTCCAAAGTTCTTGATCAATAATCTTATTCATTTTTATCTTTGAAGCACTCAAGTTAGTTTCTGCTTATCTGTATCTTTTTATTTTTGTACTTTCCTTTCATAGTTTGTAGTCTTTAAAACTACTTCGACATAGTCAACTAGGTTGACCTGGTTAACATATTTTTATTTTATTTCAAAACTTTCTATCAACTTTATCATATTCCATACATCATCATGAATCCAATGTATTTTATGGTTTTAAAAATGGATAAGTAGAATTAAAGATATAGGCAAAACAAAAAATCAACCCTTATCTATTATACTAGGTTGAACTTGTCAACCTATTATCTTTTTTAGCCCTTGTACACTATGCTAGGTTGACCCAAAATATTTACATTTTTCTTCCAATCATCGGTCATTGAACTAGGTCAATCTATGGACCTAGTATAGTTTTACAATCCCTGTTTTTGCACTAGGTAAACCAAGTCGACCTCATACTATTTTTTGTCACTTCTAATTTTCCTTGTGTGGTTATCTAATCTTATTTCATCATGATGACATATTTTTATCCTTCCCTTAGTTAATAACATTGCATTATTAATGACTTGGATAGTAACCTCACTTATTTCATTACCTCCAATGAAACTATCCAATTTCTTCCTTCCCCTTATCCTAAGCCTAAACCACTCACTACACAATGCAATGTAGTTGAGATCCTTCATCATAATCCTCCTCCCAATACCAATGTTGGGAGTATTTCACCAAATCATACCAATAAACTTGATAATATAGGTGGTTCCCAAATATTCAAAAACCTTGATGATAATACTATTTACACTCCTCACAATAATGGTGGCTTGACTAAGCTTCCTTCCTCTTCTACCAAATTTAAGACAATAAACACTAATATTGGGAATCTTTTACCTAAAAATAATCTTCCTCCAACCAACACTAACAATTCTCTTCCTATCAACACTAATACCCCACCTTCAAATCCACCTATTGATATAACTCAACTTCTTACACAAGTCATACAATAAATGGACATCATGAAAACTTCTAATAAATCTCAAATGATGACCATGCAATAACAATTATGTAACATGATGATCAATTGCCTCAAGTCATCATGTCTCAACTAAATAAAAAAAAATTCCCTCCTCCTCTTATATATACCAATGGTAATATCATCCCTCAACCTCTAATGAGTAACAAAATGCTTCAACATATTCAAAATGAACCTTTAGCTCCAATAATTGAATCCATATATATTGGAAACATTTCTCCAACTATCACATATAATGGAACTAAAGACCCTAATCTATTTCTTAAGTCTTTTGGCAATCTCTATAAGGAATGGATCCAAACTAACACCTTTTCTACCACCAATCTCTTAGCCAAAACCTTTGTTGGCAATGCACTTGAATGGTACAACCAACTTCTTAGATAGTCCATCTCACAACTAAAGGATTTAGTCAATGCTCTAGTAAAGTAATTCCAACATGATGAACTTCTTGAAAATTACCTTAGCCATTTTATCAATTCCAAGCAACTTCCTAATGAATCAACTCATACTTTCATCAAGCGATGGAAGTCTCTTACTCATAAAGTGGACCATAACATCAATGATGACACTCTTTTAAAACTATTTGTCACTTCTCTTAAACCTTCTCTTCAATACAAAGTTTTAATATTTTCACCTCAAACTTTAGAAGAAGCCTTAGACCAAGCAAAAAGGTAAGACTTTCTTATGACTCAATTTGAACCATCTCAAACAACTACTAAAGCATCTTTCCAATCTTCTTCTCATACCATTGATTCATCCAAATCTCCCAAACCTCAAAATGGAGCATCCAATTCAACTAATTTTAACCCAACCCACCCTCCCTTGATTCTAGAAGAACTTAAAGATAAATTGCCACCTTCTAAACCCATGAAACTTGATCCTCCCAAACCTCTTCCAAAATGGTACAATCCAGATAAATTTTATTAGTGGCATGCTACTATAGGTCACTTTCATGAGTCTTGTCATGATCTTCATTTATTTCTTATTTCTTCCTTGCTTGATCCACATTTCAATCTTGATACTCTCACTAAATAACATTATCAAGATTATCTTCAAGCTTTTCAAAATCAATCTCAAGAACCAGAATCACATCAACATCATCTACATATTGAATAAACCTCATCTAATAATTTTGTTCAAACCATAATTGATCCTTATTCCTATAAAAATAAAGAAAAGGAGCTAACATGAATAGCTTTAAACATATTGTGGCATTCATTGAACCTCAAACTTTTAAGACACATGCACCAAAAGAGTACTTAATTCAAATGCCTACTCCAAAACATATCATACATGGTCTTCCTTTACCTCTTTTACCTCTTCATACCTCTCCTACACATCATATGTCAAATTTAACCTCCTTAAAATCTAAAAAACCAACACATTTACATATCTCCAAATGTACCCACCAACCCAATGCAAGTCATTCTAATAGTTCAATGTTATCTCACTCCATCTCACATGTTGGGGCATCTTGTGATGTCCATTCACATGTCCCTTTAGAACTTGGGGCATCTTGAAATGCCCACCCGTATATCTATTCAGACTTTGGGGCATCTTGTGATGCCCATCCCTACATCCACTTACCTTTTAGGGCATCTTACGATGCCCACTCTTCTTCTCCAATGGATAATAACAAACACATCCAACTTCAAGAAACCTTCTAAGACTTATAGACTTGTCTTTCACATGTTCATCTTTGATATAGACATTAACATACATTTTACTTGTTCTTTTTGTCTCATGTTCTTTATTTTTTTTCTTTTTTCTTCTTTTAGTTTCACTTTCCTAAGCATCATCATTTTTATTTACATTCTTTGGATTTCTTACACATCACATTTGGCATTTGTTTTCATTTTTTCCCTTATATATCTCTTTTATTCCTTGTATTTTTTTATGTTATTCTTTGGCTAGGTAGCTTTATGATCATTTTTGCTTCTTTATTTAAATTTTACCTATTGATGTACCATAGTCTTCTTTTTCTTTTGGCATTTCTCTTTTGGCACCCTTATGGGTTCCTCTTTTTTGAGTTTCTTCGTAAGACCGTGGATAGGACCTGACACCCCTCACAAAATTACCATCCTTTTAACTTATTTTTCTCATTTTGCTACTTTCCATTGCTATTTTGGCATCCTTTGGGTTTTTCTTTGTGAGGTGATTTATACAAATAATCCTTCACTTTTGCTTTTCTCTTGCTTATCAACACCCTAGTGGGTCTCTATTTTATGAGTTGCTTTGTAATACCATGCATAGGACCTGACCCTCCTTATAAAATTTCCATCTTTTCTTGTTCTTGATCCTTATTCTTAAACTTTAAATTTAGCTTTTGATTCTTTTGCTAGATGAAATTTGCAAATAATTTATGTTATCATGTTTTCCTCCATTTACCTCTTTCTCATGATAAGGAATCAAAATTTTCTATCATTATATCCATTTTTACCCTTTGTCACATTACTTTTTGCAATTTGAAGCAATTCAATTTTTTCCATGTGTCATCTCCTCTTGATTTCCCCTTTCTTTCATCTCCACATTGGATAAAACAAGGTCAAAGTCAAGATAGCACTTTTATTTCACCTTGATTTAGAATACTCTTAGAACCCATGCTCTTTTATGTGCTCTCTCTTCGCAACCTTGTCCCAAGTTTTTAAATGAAATTCATCTTTAGCACCCATATTTGGTTTTCCAAATTTGTATGGAGGAGGAATCTTAAAAAATCCATCAAGAAAGTTAAAATCCAAATCATTTGAAAAAAAAGGAAATGATATATAAAAAGCAACATACATAATCTTAAAAGCTACAATCACACCAAAATATGTGATTACAAGCACATCTCCTATCTCTAATCAAATCTCAAACTCCACAGTTGACTTCATATAGAGCCGAAGTCCTTTGGGGTGCATTAGGTTAGTAGATTGGAATAGGGGAATTCAAAAAAATCAATGATGCTACCTACTTTCTCATGCAACTACCTAATATTCATAGTAGACTGACAACTCTATAATGGGTCCTAAAGAATGGGGAACACATCATGGGGAGGTAGGTCCATTTTACTTTTCATACATATATCCTTCATGGGATGATCTATATACTCCATTTGTTTACCCAAGACTTGTGTTGCTAAGAGAAGTTCTTCAGAGTCCTTAAGGTCGATAATCCTCTTATTTTGACAAACCAAATTTGAGTATCTTGACTTTGATAAAGAGTTCTCTCTACCTTCGTTTTTATTTCATTCTCCTCTCCACCCATTTCATTTCCCCCCTTGACATGCAAATTGTGATTCTAAATCTATTTCCCCCTCTTCTTTAATTCCTTATTTTTCACCTCTTAAAAACATGCTAGCACTACTTTATTTTAGTTTTATCTATCCTTAAAGCAAAAAAACATGTTTGAATAACTATGGATCACTCTTTTATTTCATTTATCATTATTATACTACCCTTCTATTGCGAGCAGCTAAGTCCGCACTCTTTTTCCATTATTACATGTTTCTCTTTATATATGCCTTCTTCATGTTTGTCTTACATCTTTACTTACATTTCATTCAACATTCTTTCATATTTTTCTTTATGTTTGATTCTTTCATGCCTATCTTACATGAGCTTACTTTTTAATTTCTTACATATCTTTGTTCAAAGTTTTCTTGCATTGATATTTCATTTATCATTGATGTTTTACATGATTCCCAATGTGATTTAGTATGTTCTAAATTCCTCTTTGCCATTTATGTTTTACATATTTTCTAATGTGATTTATCGTGTTTTCCTATTATTTGTCATTATTTTTCCAATCATTTGTCATTTATTTCTTATCATTTGTCATTCATTTGTCATTCTTTTTAGCATTTATTTGTCATTCATTTGCCATCCTTTTTGTCATTCGTTTGCCTTAAATATTCTAAACCTTACCTTCACAATCCTAATTTTCCAAAATTTTCCAAAAAAATTATGTCCCTAATAACTATCATATGTCTATCTTCCAATTTTTTTGATTTTTAGCTCTTTTTTTTCACTAACTTTTATAGGTTCGCCTAGTGTGCTTTACATTGGATGCCTTCATTTTTCTCATCATCTACTTATTTATCTATGACACTAAGGTAAGTTAAATGTATATTTTTATCAATACATTTATTTCATTTATCTTATTTACTAATTATTACACTTTACTTAGCATCAACATTATGTGTTATCATGTTCTATCTCTGAAGCACCATCCTGTGTTACACTTACGTGACACATGATAAGTTTCAGTTGGGGCATATGTATACACATAATATTTTCAACTTTTATTAATTATTGAAACTTTTTATCTTTCAGTAACCTATCGAGTCTCAATCTCTTTGAGTGCATGCCTTAAGGGGTGTACCGAGAAAGGGGTGGATAGATCATCAGTGCTTCGTAAGATTGTTATTCCTTCTGCCACTTGCCATCCACACTCATTCCTCTTAAAACCTTAAACCCTAAGCTTATTTTTCTCTTTCCTATCCATTATAATTATTATCAAGCTTTATTTCCTCATTTCTTGCCTTGTTATCCTTTTGACCTGCTCAATACACTAGGTCAACCTGGTCGACCTAGTGTGTTCTAGAGACACTTTAGCTCTTTTGGTTCATTAGAATACTGGGTGACCTAGTAAAAACTTTAGGAATTAGCCTAAAAATGTACTAGGTTGACCTAATTTACCTAGTACAGTCGACATGTCTAAATTTTTTTAAGCAAGTTACTACTATATATACAAGGTATTTTACCACCATTTAAGAAAAATAGAAGAATTAAGCAAAAAAGTGTGAAAAAATATCTACTTATTGACTATTCTACTTGAGGAATGAAGATTTAGGGTACAATACTTTATTTGGAGCTCCAATATTATCTTGTGGAGAAGTCTTTTGGATGCTTAGGTAAGTCGTGTAGCCTAGAGTTGATTTATCTTGGTTATCCTTACAAGCCACAACAATCTCTTATGAAGCACCTTGGCCAAGGGAGAGATTGAGACTCAACAGATTCATCTTCAAAGGTAAGTATTCCTAAATTTATTTCTCTTTTGTAAGAGTAGATAGATAATGCAGTATGTATTCTTCTTTTCCATGTATTAAGATTATGTATACATTGGCATGAGTATATGTCTCATATGCATGTTTAGTTTAGTTTTTATTTATTTGTTTTGTTCTAACCCCCACTTTATGCCACAAGATTTGGTGAGTACTAGATTAGTTTACTTTTCTTATTATTAGAATAGTTTACTTTCTTATTTATTATATAAGTGAATATCAAATCATAGGACTCTTTTAGGGTTATTGTGCAATTGTGTTAGACTGTAGGCTTTGGAACCCTTCCTAACATCATGTGTTGTGACAAGTGATACAAGTGATCCCATAATCAGGTCTAATAGATCCTCATATTGGTCATGCTCTTGCTTAACAAATGTATCCCCAATCAGAAGTGTAGGTGTGCTCTATCTTATCCAATCCAGGATTAATTCATGCACATCATGCAATTTTGAATGCATACAATAATCATGATTAAGTATTTGTGACCAATTTTAAGTTACTACATCAACAAAGAATAATCAAAAACATAGATAATGTATAGAATAAGAAAGGGTAATCTACATGATCAATGTATGCCATTATCACATATAGAAAGATACAATATCTAGTGAAATAAAAATGTAAGTGGTATGAGTCAAATAAAATCATATATAATCAATGTAAACGAATCCTCCATAATCTATGGAAAAAAAACATAGAAAGATAAAACCTGTCTAAAGTAGAAAGATGTCCCTAGTAAGAGCTTGCTCCCAATGTAGGAAGGTAGATATTAGGTGTAGGAAAGTCCCACATCTGCATGCCCATGTTATAGATGGCATGTATATATTTCACCTCAATCATGTATACCATGAAATGCATGTGTATAGAAAAAAATAGATTTAGAATGTACTATATATGATTAAGCATAAAAAAATGCAAATAAGCAATAGATGTTATGTATAGGTCATAGTTTTTATTTTTTAAATAATTTATTTTTTTGGTATTTGAGTTTTTAGAATTTGATATGTTTTCACATAAAACCGATGCAAGTGCATGATATTCATAGGGTTCTTCACAAATTTCCCTTCAGGTGAAGCCAAACAATAAACCATTGTACCTAATTTATCTATAATCATAGAAGTTCCTAGCCAATTTGGTTTGAACTTGACTTTTGTTTCCTTATCTACATTTGTGTTTTTTTATTCTCTTTTAAACCAAATCCCCAACCTTAAATTCTTGATTTCAAATTTTATTTTTATATGCCTAATTAATTTGATTTTGATATACTTTAATATGATTTATGGCCTATATGTGTTTTTCCTCCAATATTTATAATTCATGTAGTTATTTTTCTTAATGCTCATTAACTTCAATAATTCATTTGAGAGATATACGCAAGGATGGTATTTTTATCTCTAGAGGCAAAACTGATTTTGTTTCATAAACTAAAGAATAAGGAGTAGACTATGTCTATGTTTGAATACTCATGTGATAAGCCCATAAGACATAAACCGTTTGATTATGCAAATAATCACCATTTTTTGCAATAGTTTTACTTAATATTTTGACTATTGTCTTATTTCTTACTTATGTTTTCCCATTTCCCTATGGATATTAAGGAGTGTAAAATGTGTGACCTATTTTATATTTAGAAATAAAAATCTTAACTTTTTTATTTTTGAATGATGATCCATTATTTATTATAATAGTTAACAAGAGCCCCAAATCATGAAATAATGTTTGTCATTAAGACCCTGCATATGTCCTCCCCTCTAGTCAATTGTAAAGGTATCACTTATACTTATTTTTAAAATATTCTATAGCCATGATAGTAAATTTATGACCATCTAATGAGTCTAGATTTATCTTTCCCATTTAATCAAATCCCCACAAATAAAATGTCCATGGTAAAAATATGGGTTCTAATTCTTGAGAAGTTGCATGATTCAAATTATTATGTTGTTGGGACTTTTCACATACTTTTTCATGTTCTTGACATTCTTATTCTATTTTAGGCCAATAATATCCCATCCTTGGTAATTTTTAGGGCATTTATTTTCCACTAAAGTGTCCACCACATTTGTTGTTATATACCTCATGTAGAGCTAACTTAGCCTCAACTCAGCTAAGACATTGAATTAATTATCCATCCAATGATATCTTAAACAAATACCCATTGATGATAACATATTGAGTTGTATTTTGATGCAATTTTTTTTGGTTTATCATTCTTTGATAAAATTTCAGTGATTGCAGCCATATGAAGGAAATTATATGTATCTTCATACCATTTTGCATTTGGTTGTAATAATTAACAAAACGACTATATCTATCATCATAATTGATGGTTGGTATAACCATCAGATAATAAAAAATTCTTGATCATCATTAATATAAATAGGGACCAAAAAAATTACACTAGCCATGACATCAACACGAGGATTATATTTTTGAGGTATACTATCAATCGAGAAGTTCTCAAAATGTGTACATAAACGTTGTATCATGTCTTTATATGGGATTAATTTTTCTTCTTTTATTTGATTAGTGTTTGTACCCTTATTTATAATCAGTTTTAAATTTATACATATCTTAAAAGACTTTATTGTTAGTGCATGTATGACATACAATCCTAAAATTAGTGCATTGTATTTTGTAATATTATTTGTGCAAAAATCCTAGAGGATACACAAATGGCATAGGTTATCCCTGAGGAACAATAAAAACTATTCACGTGCTAGCACATGAGGCACACTTAGACCCATAAAAATACATGGTACAACTATCATCATCAATGTGATATGATGTAATATCATCTCAAAAAGTATCATTAATCAATACTATGTCAAGTAATGGTGCTACAACTAATTGATCGATAATTATTTTTCCTTTTATGTACTTTTAGGCTATGAATTTTACACCTAATTCCATAATGAGCATCAACCATTTATAAATATGTCTTAACAAATGTGGTTTTAACATGAATAATTTTAATGTATCCACTTTTGTGATAACATGTGTTTCATTTTTTAGCATATATTTTCAAAGTTTATTTGCTACAAAAATAAGAGCTAAACATATATTTTCCATTGCTTTGTAGTTTTTTTCATAGTCCACTAATATAGGATGAATGTAATAGATCATGTGTTCTTTGTGCTTATCATCATATTGTGCCAATAAATCCCCTAAGGCATGATATGTGGTAGAAGTGTATAAGATCAAAGGTTTATTTGTTATTGGAGGCATGAGAATAGGTGGTTTAAGTAGATATCCTTTTATTGTATCAAAAATTTGTTGACATGCGGCATCCCATTAAATTTCATATCCTTATTTAGTAATCATGTGAAAGGTTATTTATTATAGGTTAATTGAGCCACAAAATATCTATTTGCTTTGATCTTTATTTGTAAAGATCATAATTATTTCAATCCTTTTAGTGGATGCATGTTTATAATAGATTTGAAATTTTGGGGATATACTTCAATAGCTTGCTAAGATATGATAGAACTAAGTAATTTTCCTAATGTTACCCCAAATACTCATTTTTTAAAATGTAATCACACATATTAGTTTCATGGTCATTCAAATATATGTCATAAATTTGTATCATGATCATGTCAATGTTTAGATTTGGAAAGTAAATAATCTACGTAATATTTTATTGTCTTATGTATATAATAATGAAATATATGCATCATAGCTCTCTAATATGTGGCCCCTATATTATTTAATACAAATGTCATGACCACATAACAAAATGTTCTCAATGGTGTCATAAATGATGTTTTTTCTTAGTGTTTGGGATTTATATTTATTTATTTATATCCATAAATGATTACATCTCATAACCATTTGTAGATTATACAATGATATTGCTATTTGGTAGTGAAAAATCATCTTTGGGGAAAGCCTTGTTTAAATCATGGTAATTTGTACAACATTGAATTTTTCCATTAGGATTTATAATTTTCACTATGTTTGAAACCCACTTGGGATAATCAATATATAAAATAAATCTTGCATCTAATAATATTTGAATTTCATCTTTAACCAATAAAGCCACTTTTAGATGCATTTTCCTAATTTTCTTTTTTACTGATTTTGCATATGGGTACAATATTATGTTAGGCATCACCAATGTGGGGTAAATTCATAACATATATGAGTAAACCCAAGAAAATAACTTTGGGTAATCATATAATTTTTTTGAAAAGCTTTATCTTCGTCATATTTTAACATGGCTGCTATAAGTACTGGTCATGGATCTTTTTCCATTTGAAAATGGAATTCAATTATTTCTTCATATATCAAAGTTGATTCATCCTCTACATATTATGTGGTTAGAATTATATCTAGGTTGTCTAATAGTACATTCATATTAGGACCTTCACTCTCTCCAAAATACACATGGCATTTATTGTATGAGGAAACATATTCATGTGCCCCTAAATAGTCCAAAAGAGACTCTTCATTAGAAAAGTCATCTAATGTCCAAATTTTTGGTGAAACTTTATTATCAATATATTCTAGATTTACTAATTGTAAAGTTGATACACAATGAATCTCATGTTAAGGCTCAGGCTTTGATTTTAAAAATTGTGTAGATATTCAATTTCTTTATTCCCTTTTAATTTTTCAAATTATCTATGTAACCAAGACACTAATTATATTTATGCTAAAATACTATGATGGTAATGCCTTTTGCATGTTTCCTCAATCCATGTCATGTACACCCAAATTTTTTAATTAGCTTTGTCAAAACCCATATTGATTTAAATATGTTGGTGGTGATGAAATAAAAGGTGGAATAGATACTGATTTTGGCATATTATCATATGAAATAGGATCTCTAAACTCATATGGATAAATATGCACGTGATACATAAAAAATTTCATAGATTGTATCATTACACAATGTTTTAATGTTTCTTCATCCATAGGACAAGTTTATGTGTGTGTTTATGTGTATTAATGATGGATAATTTTTATGAAATGCAAGTAAAGCTAAAGGAATTGAATTCATATCATCAATCCAAGGTCTTCCTAAGAGAATATTTTAATTAAGATCATTTGGCATAACATGTCATATTGTAGCTATTGTTTTAGGATCCACAATGATGTCCAATGTAATTTTTATCAACACTTTCGATATATATTATCAAATAATTAAATATTTATGTTCGAGTAGTAAATATCCTTGGCTTCAATATGAAAAAAATTAAGGAAATAAATATTACAAATATTAAGTCCTAATCCATTATCTACCAAAACCCACTTAACTCCCATATTGTTAATTTTCACTTGAATATACAATGGGAGATATTGATTAATAATGTATTTGGGTAGTAAGTGATATTTTCAAAATATATACTTTCCTCCATCCATTATAGTGTATTTATAACAAAAGTTGCATAATTTTGTTCTATATCACTTGGTAAAATCGTATCACACAAAGTTTCATATGGAATGTATTTGTAGACAAGTGACTGTTTGAGTAATTATAACATATAAATCTTAATTGTGGCATTTTTAAGTTGATCAATAATATCATAACCCTTAATTTAATTGGTTAGAACTATGGGTAGTGGCAAGGGACAAGGAGGAATAGTTTATCTACCTTGTAGCCTACCTCTTTGTGTTATGATAACATGTACCTCGAAGCCTAATATAAGTCTAAGGTAAATAATAGGAAAGGGATGGTAGCCATCACTATGTTGACACCTAAATAGAGGGAAAAAATGAGTCATACATGCTCTTTGGCATCTAGTTGTAACCATAAGTATTTTAGATTTAATATTTAAACAATTTGTGTTACTAAGTTTGTATGTAAATGCTTTAATTAAAAACATCAACCTTAATCTTATTATCAATAAATTGAATCCATTTAATTACATGATTGTGATCTTTTTTACAAATTAAAGGGGGAAATGTAATTATGACTATCATAGACTGAATTAGAAAATAAACACTATGCATATCCATTATTGGCATTGGTAGATTATGAATGTGGAAAATAAGAAATCAAATCTAAAAATACAGAATAAATTTAAAAATCTAAAACCCTAAGATAAGGAGAGGAAACCCTAAGGGAACTAGGGTTTGCTATGATCAATACAATAATTAGGTCTATTTTATTAATATTAGGATTTATGTGAACCTAATAGCATAAAATCATTAGATAAATTAGATTGATTAAGATATACAAGTACTAAACAAATATAATTTCAACTAGCTAAATATAGTAACTTGTTCTTGTTGTAAAACACGAAAAGAATGATGTACTTAGTTTAATTCATGTTTTTGTAAGTTTGTGGATGGATACAACCATCAACAACAACCTGAAATGGATCTATATATGCTCAAATCTAGAAATAGAGAATCTAAATTTGCCTAAACAAGTTTACAATCCTTGAATACCTTCATAATGCAAAATTGTCTGATTTACTACAAAATTATACACTATTTTTTTTATATGTGACTGTGTCACACACTATGCATGTGTCTAATGAGGATGACTATATGTTATGTTGTATTCAAATCTAAATGAATATCCTTGTTTACCTTATCTTTACTTCAAACCTTATTTGTGAATTATAGGACAACTATGAAACTAAGATAAAGGGTGAAAGGGAAGGGTTGAGCTAATCTTAGCCACCTTATGGTGACTAAATTTTGCCTTTGTATCTAATACTCTGGCGAAGGAATTCAAACCAAATTTTTTTCTCCCACCTATTTGAGTGTGTGTAATCATGTGTAATATTAGTATGTTTTGGAATCCTCTATAGGAATTTAAATACTTGACAACCTCTAACTTTACCTTAAAAATGGTAATCAGAATCAACTCAGGGATTTTCTTCTTTAAAGGGTGATTTCTAATGATAGCTTGGTAGATTGCTAGATAAGTGCCAAATAGAAAAATGTTTAGGATTGATTTAATCATATGATAAATTAAGTGAAAACATGTAAAAAAATGAGAACAATGACCTAAGGATAAGGAATAGTCTAAGAGTGATATTAAGTTATTTGTTAGAGACTAGGAAGACCTTTATGTAATAGTAATGATAATTTAGAAGGTTCAACCTCATTTATAAGAGAATGAATATGAGCAATGATGAGTAAGAGTCATGTATGTGATCATAATTCAAGTAAGATAAGGTTTGGTTAAATTACACATTGTCAAATGTCTAATATTAACTATGAGTGTCTACATGTCATAACAATCTATTATTCTTTTTTCACACTATAATAGATAGTTTAATCAATTAGATTAGGTGCCTATTTTTTATGTGGGTCAACCCTTAAGCATTAAGTTTTGGTTTATTATGAATCCCATGTGCTTATTTTATTGTGTGGTTAACCCTTGAGTAGTGGGTTTAGGGTTATAATACCTACATATTGATGTTGTATTGAAGAGAATAGGGGAATATATTTATGTACTAAATATTTGATCTCAAGGAGGTTGTGTTAGAAAGCAAATTATTACATGTTGTAGTCCTTGAGGAACCTACTAAATTCTAGGTATGAACAACAAGTTGAGATCCCTACAAACCTAATGACCACTAGATATGGATGACTTTTTAGGATCTCTAAAAACCTATCAACCATTAGGTATAAATGAAATGATGAAATGTTTGGTAACCTATCACCTGCTAGGTATGGAGTATTTATCATGATCTTTGGGAACCTAACAACCACTAGGTATGGACAACATGTCATAGAGTTTAGGAACCTAATGTTCATAAGGTATGAAGGACTTGTCAATATGTTTTAGAACCTATAAACTACTAGGTATTTGCATACATGGATTATTGCTAAGAACCTAACAACCACTAAATATCAATGACTTGATGTATTCTTAAGAGCCTAGTGACCACTAAATATTTACAACTTGGAACATTATTGGGAACCTAGTGACCACTAATCATTTATGTCTTAGAGAATTTTTATAAACCTATCAACTACTAGGTATTTGTGACTTGGAGTATTCTCAAGAACCTATGATTTTATGCATGTGAATAGCACATGCATAACTATGCACCTAACTCCCCAAGGTCAAGCTGAGGTAGCTAATATAATGGATGGGCTATGGATTTGGTTAGTTGTTAGATGGAATGGGATTCAGATAGGTAGTGGAAATGCATTCTCATGATAGAACCAAAAGACCTTAGTAACATCTCTATGCTCATTAAGAGCATCAAGATGAGCTCAAATAAAACTCCATGGTCCTTTAGTCTTTGAAATCATAGAAGTGAAGTTCCTCATCAATGTTAGGACTATTGAAATGGGGAATATTGGGCCAAATGAATTATAGGAAAAGGTATACTCTTTTGGTTTGACTATGCCCATTCAATGTCATCCATAAAAATTGAATGATATAAGATGAGGCTAAACTTGAGGAGAAGAAAGATGTTAATGAGTCAAAAATAAGATTAGGAATCAGGGTGAAGTGAAAAACATCATGTCTTAGCTTGGTGTTAATATAAGATTGTATAAAAACTATAGAATCAGGGGCTCTAACCCTAGGGAATAAACCATGATGGACAAAACTAGTTGTCTCAGAAAGGGTCATCTAAAGGAGGTTAGGAAAAATCCAAGGAAAAATTGAATGAGATTATTTAGGCAAGGTCTTGTTATGTGTTCTTTTTGTGATGTTTTAATTAATAATTTATATGGAGCGCTTGCATGGATGAGCAAGGCTTATGTGAAATGTGGATGTTTGCACATGTTGGCAAGGCTTGAATAGAATATAGGTGCTTAAGTCTATTAGAAAGGTTTGGGTGGTGTTTGGATGTTTGCACGTGTTTGAAAGGCTTGGGTGGAATATGGATGCTTGCATGTATTAGCAAGGCTTCTTGACACTATTTTTTGTTGAGTTTTTATTATTTTTTATTTGTTTTTAGGTTTTCTAAAATAAAAGATTACTTTCCAAAAATGAAATGTTGAAATTAAAGAAATAAAAATATGAAAGTAAATGAAAACAAAACTTCCTTTTTTATTTTTCCAATGATCCATAATACATGCAAAAGAGAGAGGAAGAAACCTGTACTATTATGCAAAGTGTTGATTTTTCCTAATTTTGCCTAGATGTAAATTAGGTTGTGATTTTTTTGTTAGTTTTTATTTTGTTTATATGAGGTGTACTAAGTATAAAAATTATGTATTATAATAATAAAATAAATGTAAAATTAATATGATCTAAAATAGTAATGTCACAACTTTTCTCTTAACTTCATTTATCTACAAATAAGCTAAACTAGCCTTTCAAATTTCCTTGGTTGTTGTAAACAAGCTTTCCAATTGATTTGATAAAAGAGAAATAAGAAATAAAAATTATAATTTATGTTTTAAAGAGGAAGTAAAAACACTTTTTATTCACTAAAAAAAACAAAATTAGAGATATGTTGGCTCTATTTATGTGCCTAGGATTGTCTAGGTTTTTATGGTCGACTAGTTTGTTGTTTGGGATGCAAGAATCTTGTTTTGATTTTAGAAAATGAAATATTATGTTGGATGGAAATGTATTGATAATTCAATAAATATCATTATAAATGGTTTATGAAATATTTTACTAATTGAAATAAAATAAACCTATTGAAATACAAATATAATCAAAACTAAGTACTATTTTTGGTAGCAAAGACAATGAAAAGAAATGGATCTATTTACCTATCAAATTTACTCTTTTTATAAGTAATTAAATTAATTTAATTCAATAAAAAATATATTAATCTATTCTAACAAATAAAAAATACTATAAATCAAAGTGAACTCCAACCTGACCAATTACATAGATCAGTTGGAATGCATGTAGTATGTTGATGAGAAAATCCTCGGTATGCTAGCTACTTTTATCCTTGTGTGAAATCTGGAAAGTCTCTAATTGGAGGATGCAAAAGATATGTAAAAAATGGGTGTAAGAGAGGAAACACATCCATAAATGGAAATCAATTGAACTAAGGTTGGCTAATGCTCTGGCTTATAAATATTGAGTTGTTGTACCAATAACACTTCTTCACCTATGGTAATGTAGTTGACATGAAAACTATAAAGGTTTATCTTCAATAAATTTTAGTAGTACTATGGTTCTAATAAATTTAAAATAAAAACCTATAATAGATATTTTCATATCTAAAATTAGACCAAATATGGCCTTCTTGTAGAAAGAGTTGGGAGTTTACATAGGGGAGTTCAACTAAGTCCAATGGGGAGTTCAACTTGATAGGAACTAATAATGATTAAAAATAGAATATAAAGTGAGTTGGTCCTGATTGAGGGTGAACACAAGGTAATAAAATTAATAAATGTGACACTAAGTATGCAAAATGTGTCAAAATTAGAGTTTTGGGAGTTAATTTTGAAAGATGTTTGAACTATAATGAAACTGCCCTTTCCTGCATGGGTGGTTACACAACCTTAGATGATAGAACCACCCTTAAGAGTTATGAAACCAGCCTATATTTAAAATAAAATATACCTTAGATGATGGGTTCATCTAGGTGGTTTACGAAACCACCCAGATGAACCTATCATAGATGGGGCAATTTCATCACTTGAAAGGACAGTTATGTCACCAGAAGGGGTGATTTCATCACCAATGGAGTAATTTGTAAATTATACCAATGGAAGTTACATAGGCCACTAAAAGGTTGTTTTAGGGTAGAAAGGTAAGAGATGAGAAATAATAGGAGGGATGAGAGCTAGAGAGTTCTTTGTGGAACACAAAATAAAAGATCACTACATCATCATCAAATTTATATCAAGAGTATCGTACGATATAAATTTATGGTGCATACATATTTCCACCTTGGAAGGACATATTTTCATGAGTTGGCAAGGTGTATTCCTGAATAAAGGCATGTAGAAAGGAAACAAGGGGTTAGGAATACTTACCTTACTTAAATGGTGAAGATAAGTCAATCAAAACTTTACATAACCTATGAGTAGAAAATTAGAATCAAGTGTATTTTTAAAATAAAATAAAAAATAAGTTATGGAATCATAATGTATAAGATAATATGTACCATGTGTTTAGGGAAGATCATATTACTTGAATCATCTTATCGAGGAACTAAGTCTGATGTTGGGTCGTCACGTACCTATAAAACCATAAAAGTGTGATACAAAATATGGAAATGCATTAAATAGTTAGATTTGGAGCATAAATAATAAAAATATAGAAAAAATATGACTTGATGACATAAAAATATGTGTAAAAATTAAAACATGTAAAAATTGGAAAGTTTTTAATCTAAAATGGCTAGTTTAGGGGCCTAATATATTTAAAAACATACAAAAAATAATTCATATGTTCTATTTTCCATTGAGAGATTTTGAGCTCTGGATTGTCTGATAGCATTTCAAGTGAGAATATAGTCAATGAGATTATGGTGATGATAGTATGTCAAAAATTCTAGTGGGAGGAGCTACTAGGCATGATTAGGTAGGTTTTGTTGACTTTTTCATATTTGCTCCAAATTAAAAAATTTATTTGAAACTTAGCTAAAATCTAGTGAAATTTGAAATTTTTAGTGTTGAAATGATTATTGGAGAGGTATATTAGGAAAACATATTAAAAAATCTAATTAAGGTTGATTTTTTGGGCTTTTGGTTCATTTAGGAGGGCACATTACTAGCAGATGGAGCTACCACTCAGGTGACAAAATTGTTGCTCAGGTGACAGAACTACCACCTTTTATAGGGTGGTGGTTACGCAACCACCATAGAAGTATCATAATTATCATAACATATTTATGTCACTTAACTCATATGGAATTTATATAACTACCTAGGGTAGTTTCATCATTGTTATAGGGTGGTTTCATCATCGTCACAAGGCAATTTAACAATCATTTCCTATAAATGAGGGCAATTTTACATGTTGGGCTTGGGAAGGGAATTTTATTTTTTGGATATTATAATTGGTTATTAGTCTAACTTAGGGTCTATTTTTATAATTTATGGTTATTATGTACCATGGAATAAAGCCAAAGATTAGGAGTAACTCCCCCTAGTCTTATCACTTTTGACAGTTGATGAGCTAGTTGTTCTTGATCAAGTGGGGATCTTAAGGATAGCATAGGTGAGAATCATCCCCACCTCCAATAAGATATTATGTGACCTTTTTAATTATTAGGACCCTAATTAGAAAATTTTTATCTTCCCTCAGGTGTCTGGGAAGTGGATGATCACTCTCATCAACATCTACCATATTATAAGCCTTCCCATGATGGGTCAGTTAGTTTTTATTTGGACCGTCAACAATGACCCTGAGGCCCGGAGCTAGGTTACACATTTTGGAGGCGATAATTCACCTAATTTGGGTGTGAAGTGTGGCATGAGGATTGTTTAGGTTGATGTATTAGTGATCCCAAATCTAAATAAATCCATCATTGGTAACCTTGCCTCCCAACTAGTAGGGGACAAGGTTACAAATAGATTATTGTATAGTTGGTCGCCAATTGTGTGACATATCAAGCAAAGAGGGGTGAAATACTCCTAGAACTAGGATTTATTAGAATAGACCTACATGTATATTTACCCAAGTGGCTCACTTAGGATCCCTTTTTATCAACCACCCAACCATTGTCATAGGTTGGGTTTATGAGAGGATGATCGTGTATCATAGGGAGTGTCAGTTGGGGCACCAAGAGATATCAAAGCCACCAAATGAAAAGACATGTCACCCTTTTGTGCTTTTCCTTAGGTTATGTGGTGTTTAACATTAGTATATCTAATTTACATACCCTACAAGACATGGTTGGGTAGTGGGAAAATGAGGGAGGCTATCTCACAAGAGTCAAGGACATTAACTAGGATGAGGAGGAGGAAGAGGAATCTGACCCTAAGTAGCATGAGGGGGATCTAAGTATAATTTTGATTTTCATGTTTTAGTTTATATATGATATTTCACTTTTTAGCTCCCTTGTATAGCTAGTTTATTGCTTAATATTTTGACATCAACTGAATCTTACATTGATTTTTCATGATTACAGATACCTCAAATGGGTAGAGAGGTATGATCAAGGATGCCCTGATCAGCCTTTTCAAATTGAATATAGTCTTGAATAGGGATTAGATCCTAGTATATGTCAAGATTCCTATATGGTTTGGTCAACACATAGACATATTTTCCCCAACATGTCACGTATTTTTGAGGTTGATAAAGTTGAGGGCAAAGAACTCCATCTTATTGGCCAAGATGAGGAGAGCATATGCCCTATAGACATGATGATAGGTAGAGGGGGAGGAGGATGAGCCTCCATCCATAAAACATGGGGCAAGATTTCAAAGGGAAGCTTGGTCAAGATTCATGATCTTAGCTTCTAACCTATAAAGAGTGATATGGATTCATAGAGAGACACATGTAGGAGACATTATTGGATCCATATCCACATAGAATTTTCTACATTGGGACCCTCTAAGAGGAGGAGGACAGGCTCCTGAGATTAATTTTTGTATACATTTTGTATATTGTTGTATATGTTGATTCTTTTTGAGATGCCTTTAGGCATATTGACCCTCTACGAAGGTGATTTGTATCAAATACCCTCATTGTATAAACTTGAAAATTATTTTGATATATAAAGATGTTTTGTCTTACCTCTCAATGTCTTATTGTTCATGTGATGCATATTTAACTTTCATATTTTATTTTTTAGTTCATGGAATCTAGATGGATTGGCATGTGATGATGTATATGTATATGTATATTTTTTTGTTTTTGATATGTTGTTATGGGAAATGCTTATGTATATGTGTAAATAGAATGTATTCAATTAATGTAATGTGATGGATAAATATATGTGACTATAAATGTGATAATATTTATTTTTCAAGTGATACCTAGTTGTTTTGTTTACACAACATATGATTTTCAATTTATAGGAAGGGATGAAATCGAAAATAGGATAAATGTAAGGTGATAGGAAATGAAAACCATAAATCAAAATTTTGCAAGAAAAGGGAAGATGGCCTAATTCTTACAAGCAAAGGGGAAAAAATACTTCTTTCTAGACTTATAAAACACTAACTTTATAGACTTCATCTAGAGATAACCAGCCCTAATAGAGCCAATAAATGGGAAAATACTTCCCTTTTTAAACATAAACATATAGGCAAACTCTTTGAATAATTTTCTCTTTCGACACTTTTTGAATATGATATTGCTTTTACATTTCTTTGTGACCTCCTACATCTAGTCTCATATGACTAGGAAGACACATGGTCTCACCACCAAAGGCTATACATAGGGAAGTAGGGACCTCTCCCCTAAATGTTAACCCCATGCAACATTAAGATGCGAGGGCTCACCACCGAAGGTTAGCAAATAGGTGAGATATTTGAAACTTGACTTTTACATTTCCTTAAGCATTTTGATTTTCACAAGAGTGTCTAATTTTCTATTTTCAAGGCCTTTACCCCCAAATATTGGCCCCATGCAACTAGAAAGATGCAAGGGCTCATCATCAAGGAAAAAGATAGGTGAGTAAATTTACCTAATTTTTAGGCATGCTAATGTTCTATTTTTAGGAGGTGTCATAAGGGGAGACTTTATCATGGATAACCCTCTAGACTAAAATGTAGGCTAGCATATTTCTAATTTATGTAAGAATACATATAGAGAATAGGTGTACTCTATTCGTAAGAGATACTACAAATACCAATGTAAAATGTTGATTTTGAAAATGCTTTCTATGGGGTGATTGGTGTAATATGAGGAATCTGAAGAGCTATAAATTTTTTAGTTACTTATTAGTGAATCAAATGAGAATTCAAGTATAAAAATGCAATGGAAACTAAATCACTCTTTCCTAAGTACTAGGTTGATATTAACACAATGAATAAAATAATAAATAAGAGATAAAAACATATAATGATCTTACCTCCCTTGTTAAAATTAGTGCTCACTTATTGGCATAGAATATGTTCTTATTTAGCTTGTGGGTAAAATAGACTTTGATCAGTGCATTCTCCATCTTGACAGCACTTATTTATGACCAAATGTGGCTTTTATTTGCTTTTCTTCGCTTGGTGTGAAGCTTATTGAATCAAATTGGCATTACAACATTGTTTGAGAGACTTCTTAGAGTCATTCCTGTAGAATAACCTTGCATAGAAAAGATTTTTTAGGTAGAGTGAGGGCACATGTATTTATAGGTCTTAAAACTAAATCTAACCTTAGGATGGTTAAGTTTAGTTTTAACCTTGGTTGAGTCAAAAGTAACCTAGTTGAGTTTAGGTTAACCCTGGGTTGGGTCAAAGTAATTATGAAGGCTTGATAACTCATTTTAGATGTTTATGGGCCATGAAAATTCATATAAGATATTTATGAGGTTGTCACTCACCTTTTCTTGAATTTTAGGAATTAATAAAACATTTTGTTAGCTCCCTCAATTTTTACTTCATCTTTATTGAAAAATTCCTTTTTTAGAAAATGTAATTCCCTAATTCAACATGGAATTTTTACTTAAGCATCTTAATTAAATTTTTCTTGTTAATTAATCCTTCTTAGGGTTTTTTGCATCTGGTAATTATTTTTAATGTTTTGCATTAATATATCCTTAGGTCAGGAATGTCAATTTTTTTAGGTCACAATTTGACTAGGGTTCAATCCAAGATAGGTTATTGATGCATACAGGGTAATACCCTAAATAAGCAAGCCTTGACACAATTTTGGGAAATTAAATTCATTGTGCAAATGAATTTGGGAAATACAGGTGATTTCTAAACTTAAATTATGCCATTTTATAGAAATTGGTCTGAATCCTAGTTTGGACATGAAAGTGGAAAAA
Organism: Torreya grandis; assembly: GCA_037957365.1. Classification (NCBI taxonomy): domain Eukaryota; kingdom Viridiplantae; phylum Streptophyta; class Pinopsida; order Cupressales; family Taxaceae; genus Torreya; species Torreya grandis. Next base: position 3,111,273 of record JARHVA010000011.1, read on the forward strand.
AATGAGTGTCTATAGTTTGCCCCTATTTGAGAAGGCATTGTGATACACAGACACAATAAAACCTTTTCAAATAATTTTGAAGTCATTGAGATGAAAGGTTCATGCCCCAAAGGGCATTAAATTATTCTTAGATACCCCCTCAAGAGAGCAGGTGAAAAATAGAACCATTAAATGTTCCCTCAAAATGAATAAAATCTCCCAAAATTTATTGTTTTTTCCCACCCCAGAAACTATTACATAGAAGTTGTGATCTTTTTTATGAGATCCCCTAGTAAAAAAGAGGTCACTTTATACCCCATGTGCATAATCCCTCACTAGATGAAACTATAAGGCCCTAATGATCCCATATCCCATCAATATAGAGGGGGATCTAATATCCCCCTTCAATTTTATTCATCCCCACCCATCAATTAATCTATCTTAAATTCCCATTATCCCATCCTAATCTATATTATTCATTATGTGAGAATTTTAAATTCCCAAATCCCATCGACCATCCTACTAGCCTACTATCTAGGCTTTCCTACACCTCTAGTCCCTAATCACCCACCTAATCCCTATCTAAGCCTAATTAATCCCTATGAGGATTCTAGAATCCTCTCTATTCTAACTGTTCCCCTCTAGAAGCCTCTAAATCTAGAGGCTTCCAAGGAATTTTAAATTCTTTGGATATTTCCCATCCATTGATCTCCCTCAACCAAGATTAAACCTTAACCATTGATTCTTAAAGGCTAAAACAAAACACAGCTCCTTAACCTTTTCCACAATTGATAAAACCATAGATTTTGAAATTTGTAGAATCGTGACCTTGCTCTATATAGTCACGGTATTATGTCCATAGTCACGATTTTGTCATTTTGTTCATTTTAAATTAACTCTATCTATAGATTATCTTTGCAAATTCCATAGGGCAAGCTTAGGGTGAAATATGTTCAAAAATATATTTGGTTCAAATATAAACATTGGGGTCATTTTATCAAACATCTAAGTATCCATTTGTAAAATTTTGATATATCATAATCAGCCTTTTAATTTTTTCCTGATCATCTAGCATTAAAACAATTTGTAATTAAGCATATCTAGACTTTTGAATAACTATTCAAAAACCTATGTAATTATCTATTTTTGGTCCATATTCAAAATCTGGAGGTTTTTATTTTACCAAAAAACTGCAACTCTCATTTTATAGAAAATAGTGATTTTGTTACTTGTAATCATGATTTTTTCTAACGGTCATGGTTTCATGGGATAATCATCATGGTCAGTTAACCATTGCAAAATCATAACTCTCCATCTACGATTTTGACCCCCCAATTGTGATTTTTTACTCTCTGGTTATAATTTTACATTATGTAGTTATGATTTTGCACTAATTTTTGCCTTCAATTTGGTATTTTTAAGTGCATTTTTTTGAGTCATTTTTTTTGAATTTTTAGTCATTATGGGCCTCCTATAAGGCCTATATTACCTTTGGTATCAGGGGCTCTACCCCTCGATCCTGTCTTGTACCCTGATAGGGAACATGCCAAGGGTGATGCCTCTTGACCCCATTAGGGGCTATTACCCCCAAACCCTCGTGTCATGGCCCACTCACCCAAAGGAATTATAGAGCCAAATCACAATTTTTTAGGGTGTTTTATTTAAGTCATACTGTACTAACATCTTGTTTCTTGTAGGGGTAAACTTAGAGGCTATTTTTTTGTATCTAATACTTTCTACAGGGCATATTTTGGTCTAACCACATTGTGTCTTATAGGTTTTCACTCAAGATTGTAAGACATCAAACTACTAATCTTTATGTTGTAGGACCCCTCTCTTGAGTGTCATAATCAAACTACTAACCATGTGCTTGCAGGCCGCCTATCAAAGACTATCATGTGGCACTTCAGAATCATTTTTGAATCATTTTGATCTTGTCTTGTGTATATAATTTTGTCTTATATATCTATTTATTTTGTATATTCTTATCTTTCATCTTGTAAATACATCACATATTAATTTTAATCAATCAATTAATCTTTTGTCTACCTGTTTGTATCCTAAGAGCTATGGTTGGTGTATGCTCTCTCCCTTGCATCCTTCTGATGATTATTAGGGGATCAAAAGCTACCTATAAACCCTCCACCCTTTTTTTTAGGTGGATAGTGACCATAGATTTTACCACCATTCACTATTCCAAACTCCATGTTTTAATAGAGTCTAAAAATTAGGAGAGCTATCATTACACACCTAAATAGAATTTCCCCATAAAGGGTTATGTGGAGTGAGGGGTGGTTAAGCTCTAAGATACAGGGTGATCATATAGTATCCTATATGGACTTGGTCCCCATCATACCTTCATTTATATAGGGGATGCACCTAGAGATCCTTGTGTAAACCTAGAATAAGATCTTTTAGTCATAACAGGTGCCTCACTATCGGAGTCAGTATCAGCTCTTAAGTATCCATCGTGTGCAAATAAGGTAGAGAGGGTTCAGTCAATTCCATAATAGGTCACCAACGTACAGCCTCACCCATGAATCCATTTCATGGTGTGAGCATTAGGATACATACCTTTGAGTTTACTAATCATAGGTTGTGTGGTTTTCTTGTTTGGGTGTGTGTTGTGCTAAACCAATGTTGTTTGTGAGCCAAGTCAGCGTTTCACTCAAACTTATATACACCTATCGAGGTCTTTTGCATAACTCATTGTATATATCACATTATATGTCCTTTCATCTTGTACATATTTTTCACAATCCCATTGACCATATTTTTACACATTTCATACTATTTCCCATCTATCATCTTGCCTTGATCCCCTTCTAGTCCAACCACATCCTATCCCAATCATTGATCATACCCCATCTCTCGCATATCCTATTCATTATCTTGTATATCCTAACCTTATTATATATATATATATATATATATATATATATATATATATATATATATATATATATATATATATATATTTTCTTATACATCCTTCTGGTCACATCCTATCCTAATCTCCCTTATCATTGGTCATACCCCTACCTATCCTAAATCACATCCCTATTGGTCAAATTCCACCCCCAGGTTTGTACCTTTCAAATTTGGCTAAGTCTAGTACTTAGATTTTCTTTAGAATAAATGTTCTTTGACAAAGCCCACAAAAAATGCAAGTCTTTTCCTTTTAAAAAGTTCATTTTGGTCTTTGCTAAGACTATGTCAAATTCCTTTGGGTTTTTTGTTTTAAGCCTTTGCCAAATTCTTTCAAAAAATTTATCCGAAGCATTTTTCCTTAAGTGTATTTCTTTTGGACTTTTCATTTTCAACTTTCCCAAAGGATAAGTCTTAAAAAAGTTACCCTATGCATTTTTCCTAAAAGATATCCTTTCAAAGTTGAAGGGTACTTTACAACTTTTCTGAAGGGTATTTTTCCTTTCGAACAGTTCAATTCATCTTTTTCGAACGGATCATTTCATATTTTCTGAAGGGATCATTTCAACTTTCCTAAAGGTCATTTCACTTTTTCCAAAGGGTACTTTTAAACTTCTCTAAAGGGCACTTTTTCAAGCAGAATGCCCTTTACAAAAAGTTTGAAGGGTACATTTCACTTTTTTTGCAGGGTTCTTTTGTAGGAAAATGGACAAAACAAAATTTTTGAAGGTACCTTGTAGCCAAAATGGTCCTGCACAAAGTTTTGAAGGGTATTTTTTGAGCAAGTGTCCTTTCTAGATGGTCCATTTCACAAAGTTTGAATGGTCAAATAGAAACCGATGAATTCTTTCAGAAAAAGGGTAAGAGACAAAAAGTCTAAAGAAATGATCATTTCAGAAAAGATGAAGGATACTTGCAACTTTTTTGAAGGAATTCTTGTGGAGAAAGTGCCCAAAACAAAGTTCCAAAGGGTACTTTCTAGGAAAGTGTTCTCCACAATTTTTTTGAGGGTATCCCTCCTCAGCGAAGAGGACCAAACAAAAAAAGCCAAAGGAAATATTTGAGAAGATTGTCTGAAGATAGCCATTGGGATTAAAACAAATGATGATGGCCCACAAGAAGTTAATTTTAAACTATGGAGAATAGATGTTACTATTAAAAAGACTTGGAAAAAACATGAGATCAGACATGGAGGTAAAAAATGGTTGAATCCTAAGCATCTGGTACAGACAAAGCAAGCAAAATAAATAGGTTGATGGTTCGAGTCATTACTTCCATGAAATCAACAAATATAGGTATTTGAAGGATAGCCAGTAGTTAGAAAGAACATTTTATAACTATCATCATGAGTTCCATTCCCCCTTAGTAGTGTTATGTTTTAGCTTCTCTATTTTTAGTTTTAAATGCTTATGGATGATCTTTGATAGAAGCAGTTTCTTGTGACACTCCTAAAGGTTTTATGCCACTTTCCACCATTCTCATGACTTTTTTTAGATAAGTAAACCTCTTGGCATGAAATGAATTACCCCATCCATCTCTCTCATGCATCTATAACTAATTCTCACATGTGGACACATGTCCTTGTGCCTCTTCAGATTCTCTTCTCTCTCTCTTCCCTAGACTTCTATAAATTGAGCCATTTTGGCCATTGCAGGTGATCACATTTTTGGTATGGTGAAGCCCTACTAAAATGACATTGAACTTTACTTTTGAACATTGAATATAAGACCAATTTTGAGTTGTGAACTTATGTCTGAGTATGAGTGATGTATAGTGGAGCCAAGTGATAGCATCATCCTTAATCCTTTTACCCTTCATGTTTGAACAAAAAATTTGATCTTAAAAAGTCATGTGAAGTGTGTTAAATGAATTAAACTCTCTTTCAAGTATGTAATTGTATCTATGGTGTGCAATCTGCCCCTTAAGTGAATTATCTTATTGATTGTCTCAAGTATGTTACCTTCACATTGAAATAGTATGTTAGTATCTTTCAATGCATGGAATTAGTCTTAGAAAGCATTGTTATTTAGTATAAGTGTGATAGTTAGTGGGATAAATTCTTGGTGGATTGCCTATTTAGCATAGTTTTTTATTTTAAGCAAACTCTTGACTCTTTTCATGAACAAGCATTAGATTAGGTGATAGACACTTAGAGAAGAATTCAGGGAGCTATCCCTTTTCAATCCTAGAGAATCATCTCTCTTATAAGTTCCCAAAAACTTGAGGGATGATTCAATTTTGCATCAAATTAAAGTAATTTCATAGAATGTCCTAGGATGCATAATTTAATGACAATAGTTCTGGCACGCCTAGTGGGATAGCTAGTCCTAATTATTTCCATGTCAAGGTGAACGTTGGCCTTGATAAGTCCAAGGTTATTGAAGTGTTCCTAATCCATCATTTGGTGACTCTATCTAGTTGTAGATCAAGTTATTCACATTATACTTCATGGTCTTCACTAGATCATCTTCTAGTAGAGCCTTTAATCAAGTCCCTCTACCTGAAACTCCTCTTGAAGAACAACACCCTAAACCATTCCTAACCTTTAATCCTAAATAAGAAGGTTTTGAAGAAGAAGAAGAGGAGGTTAAATAATTAGTAGATCAAGAGGAATAATAAATGGCTAGAAGACATCCTTTTCCAGCCTTCAACACCCAAAATCTAATTAACATTCCTGCGTATGATCCTATTCCTCCTAATGCTACCAAAATTCTCCCCAATTTTAATGGATAGGGACTTGTTACCCCATCTAAGCATATTAGGTATATTTCAAACCTTTTAAATTTCCACAATATCACCCAAGCTAACATAGTTATTAGACTACTTGCCATGTCTCTAAAAGGGAAGGCAATTGATTAGTATAGGACATTAGAAGGTGGTTGTATTACTAATTGGGGTGGATTTGGAGAGTTGTTGGTAAATAGGTTCAAAAATAAGAGTGACCATACTTCACTAATTCACCAGTTGAATGTGATAAAGAGAGGTCCTAATGAATTTATGGGAGATTTCAATGAGAGATTTTAAATAACATGGCATAGGCTACCACCTATTATGAGGCCTCCTCCAAGATTTGTATTCCCCACCTATCTTAAGGCTATTAGGACTGATATAGAAGTAAAGTTGCAATTAATGGGAGGATTTAATTTATCCAAGGCATATGAGATAGCCATTAAAGCTAAGAATAGTTTGATACAAGATGGGAAATTCCCTCCAAGAGTCTCCATGCCTTTGTTGTCTCATAATTCAGTTGAATCCCCAAGCATAGAACAAGTTCCTAATACCAATGTTAAAACTAAAACCACTCCCAAGAAGGTAGATGATGTTATAGATAAGGATAAGATGATTCAGTCTTTACAAGCCTAGCTCAAGCAAGCACAAATGTATGCAAGTGATCCACCCAATCCTCAATACTATCCTCAATAAGGCTATAGACCTCCACCCCAATACACTAACCAAGGAATAGGACAAGGTCAACAAAGTTTTAATAGGCAGCCCAATACCTATAATCCTAATTCCATTCCATCCACAAAGGTTGTTGTTCCAGTCCACACTAATCTAGTTCAAGTAGAGGAACATATTAGTGTAGGTTTTTATTTTTCCCTATTTATTAATTAGGGAAATTGTATTTCTTGTGCATACATGGAGTTTTCTTACATTTGTGGGATAGGCTAGCTTATGTGGAGGTGTGTGTCATAGATGTGTCATAGGTGTCATAAAAATGTCATAAGTAACTCCCTTGATGGGAGTTACTTCTCTATTATTAGCACCTTGTCACCACCTTTCATGGAGGAGTTACTGTCTATTCTTGGGGTACCTTCTCCACCTTTTATGGAGGAGTTACTTACGTACTCTCCTATTTGTAGTCCTCACTTTGGCCATCTCATGTTAATTAGATTTTGGTTTTCTCCATTTTGTCTTATGCAAGTTATCTTCTTGTGTTATTTTCAAATTACTTTAGCATCTATGTGGTGTGCACTTGTTTCAACTCGTGTGATCACGTCTCCATTACACTCGCATTATCTAGATTCTGACAACAACTCCGATATGGTATCAGAGCAAGAACAGTAATTGTGTGTCTAGTTATGCTTTTAGTTCATTTTAAAATCAAGAGGAGTGGATTTCTCTTTATTTTTTTTATTTTCTAGATCTAATCTAAAATAAATAAATAAAAACTTCAAAATCTTTTCTGGTATCATTTCCTTGGAATCCTTAGCCTTTGGGTGTCTTGGTTGTCTTCACTTTAGGGGTTGGTTCAGTAGTTAGCTTGGGCACCATTATTGTGTGCAAGAAGCAAAGGGAGGAGCAACTCTAAGCAACTTCAGTTCCAGCAGCAGAAGTCCTTCCTTCCAGCCATGCCATCAGCGATACGGTGTCCAAAATAGGTCTATTTTTTTGTGAATATGGCGCATTTTTCTTGTATTCTTCTGCCCAGACTTGTTGTGATTGAAGTCAGTAGATTCCAGCTTATTTTCTTGCCCAACAAGGTGCCAAGTAGACCGTACGGCGTCCAGCAAGTCTGCACATTTATTTTTTTGTCTTTTCTGAGTTAAAATTCTAGACTGTGATATTTTGGTGCCCCTTCCTTACTTGGCATCCCATGTGGCACCTCTTGGACACTTGGCAATCCTTCATTCTGTTTATGCTTCATTATTTTCAGTTTAAAATTGAATTGTAAAATAAAAATCAATCAATTTGACTGAATATTTAATTTTTTAGACAATTTTGTAATTTGGAAGTTTTCATTTAAAACTTGTATCTTTGCCTGTCGAAGACGAATGATGAGGCCCAAGTTGGTAGGAGGCCAATTCTCCCTCACACAAACCTCTTTTAGATTCCTCGTTCTATGCTGAATCTAATGAGTGGTTGGAAGGCCACTTTCTCTTTCAAAATATGCATTTTTTTAATGTTTTAGTGCCTTTTTTTTTGCAAAAACACTAGTTTACAAAAAAATTGAACCTTTAATATCTTGCAAACGGTAGCTCAGATTTGGGTGCCATTTTTTGTAAAAGTGTTTGTAATTAAATTATCCACATTGTAGGCTTATTATTTTTTAAAAATTCACTATTTTATAAAGTGCCAAAAATTTGGGTCTCCCAAGATGCATTTTCGACTGAGTCCAACATCCTGTTTGCTTTAGTCTTGCACTGATTTCTCTAAGACGCATTCTCGACTGAGTCTGACGTATTTTAAGCATGCACTTGCATATTTGGTGGGGCTTAATATTTTGGGGGGGTGTGATTGATTTTCACAACTTGCAAATCTTTGCTTTCATTCTCCTTTTTGCATAATTTCACAACTTGCAATCAACACAACTTCACCTAAATTCATCTAAAAAATGGATTATTTTAAACTTAAACCCCTAACACCCTTAAAATATCATGAATGGAAGGTTAAAATGTCAATCACTCTTAGAAGCAAAGGGTTGTATAGGATCACCATGGGTATTGAAGTAGAACCCAACACTGATGCTGAAAAGGTCAAGTGGTACAACCGTAGTAATGAAGCCTATAGATTATTGAGCTTGTTTATGTCTCTGGAACTTTTCTTCCATTTAGAATCCTCCCAGACTCCCAATGACATATGGGACACCTTAGAAAAGTTATTTGGGAAGCTTGATGAGATGAGAGGTCATGAACTCGAAAATAAACTCATAAATCTAAGTTCTAGCAACTTTGACACCCTACAGGACTTATTCACTAAGTTTAAGGCCCTTATATTACAATTGAAAGAATGTGAGATAGAGAAGAAAGATGATCAACTCATACTTTCTATTCTTGCAAAGTTAGGTCCAAGTTATTCAGTCTTTGTCTCCACTTTCCATGCCACAAAAAGTGCCCTTGGCACTACTCGAAAAATGCCTTCTTTGGATTCATTCATTGCTGAGTTGACTAGGAAGCAAGATAAGCTAATTCAAATGGGCACAATGAAGTCTACTCAACCCCAAGCTTTGATAGCTGGAAATGGTAAGGATAAGACTTCAACAAAGGAGAAGAAGTAAAAGAATAAGGACCAAGAGAATAAGAAAGAAAACACCAATCCTGCCAAAAACAACACTAAGACTTCCTCTTCCAATCCTAAACCTAAGAGGGAGAATGTTAAGTGTGCCTATTATAAAAAGACAGGGCATGATGAACACAAATGCATGAAGAAACAAATAGACCACCTAACTCATCTTCTAGAGAAGAACAACATAGGTGTTCTTGAGTCCATCAAGCAGAATTCATCTACCCAAGATTCTACCAAGGCAAAAAGCAAGGGTAAGGAGAAAGAAAAGGGCAAGGCCCTTGTAGCTACAACAACTTCTACATCTTCATGGGTCATCAACTCGGGTGCTTTTCACCACATGGGCTCTTCACTAGTTGAGTTTTCATCTTTAGAGCCTTGTAGAATGACTTTAATTAGTTTGGGTGATGACACATTAGTTTTCATTGCAAGGAGAGGGTCAGTTGAAATGGAAGGAGGAAAATTCAATAATTTTCTAAGTGTTCCTTTTTTTTAAACCAATCTCCTATCAGTGTACCAAATCACTCACATTGGTCGGGGCATGAGAGTTGAGTTTTCACTAGATTCAGTGGCTATCAGGGAGTTGCATAGTGATACTATAGTGGAAGTGGGTAGGGCAGATCACCAAGCTAGGTTATACACCTTCTCACATTTTGCATCAGATTCTTCTCCAACAATATTATTGACTCATTCAGATGGAGTTAGTAAATTGTGGCATGACCAGTTTGGCCACCTTAACTACCGCTACCTTGAGCAACTTTGTAAACATGACATGGTCATTGGCTTGCCTCGTGTCCAATTCTCAAAAGGACTTTGTGAGGGGTGCTCCCTTGGGAAGCATCCCAAAGAAAAATTTGACAAGGCAAAGCTTGGAGGGCTTCACAACCTTTGGAGTTAGTCTACAGTGATGTATCAAGACCCTTTCCCAAACCATATTTCACAAGGGCCAAGTACATCCTCACTTTCATTGATGATTTCTCTAGGTACACTTGGATATATTTTCTCAAACAAAAGTCTGAAGTGTTTGAAAATTTTCTAGACTTCAATGCTCTTGTTGAAAAATAGAGTGAGAAATCCATCAAGGTTCTTTGAACTGATAATGGAGGGGAGTATGTCAACATTAGGTTTGATCAGTTTTGCACCATAGAGGGGATTGATTTACAGTGCACAGTCACCTAAAGTCCTTCACAAAATGGGGTTGCAAAACACAAGAATAGGTTCTTGAAAGAGATGGTTACCTGTATGATTCACTTTAAATCTTTAGCACCATAGTACTGGGCCGAAGCCATAAATTGTGCGTGCTACATTCAAAATAGGGTTCCTCACAAAGCTTTGAAAGGGATAACACCCTTTGAAGCTTGGCATAAAAGGAAACTAGATGTTGAGCACCTTAGAGGTTTCAGATCTCCAGCCATGGCCCGCATTCTGAAGAAGAAATGCAAAGCTATGGAACGTCAGTCCAAGCCTTGCATCTTTATAGGATATTTGGATGGTACTAAGGGATATCACCTTCTAGATCTAGTCACTCATGAGTTTTTAATTGAGAGAAGTGTCCATTTTCAAGAGAGTCCTAGAGACTTAACACTTGACACTTCTTTTCCCTCATTGGATCTACTTCTTCATGATGATTTCTTATCAGATTTAGATCAGCCACAATAGGTTCTTGAGCTAGAGACATCTTCTTCTTTGAGTTCAGATAGTGAGGATAGTGATGCAGAGTCATCCACCTCTAGTCAGTCAGAGGATGACGAGTTAGCACTTGACTCGCCCACTTCTGGGCCACTTTGGGCCAGACAGACACTTGAGAGTGCTGCCATTTGGGTAGGAGATCTTGTAGATGATAGACGTACTAGGGGGGATTTTTAGAGAGATCCACATGCCTTCTTTGCTTCAGTTTCAGATTCATAGACCTTTCGAGAGGCATCGGGGGTACTTGAGTGGGATAATGCTATGGAAGAAGAATATTCTTCCTTAATCAAAAATCACACTTGGGATTTGACTTCACTTCCTAAGGGAAGAAATATGGTTTGATGTAGGTGGATATATTGAACCAAGTTTGTAGCAGATGGGTTGGTTGATAAGTACAAGGCACAATTTTTCACTAAGGGTTTCTCATAGGTGGTAGGCATTGACTACTCAAAGACCTTTGCACCCGTTGCAAAGATGAATTCTAACCGACTCACCTTGGCTATTACCGTAGCACATGGTTGAGATGTGCATCAGATGGATGTGAAGAGTGCCTTTCTTCACAGAGACCTAGAGGAGGAGATCTACATGGAGTAGCCATCAGGATTTGTTTAGGAATCTTCCTTAGTATGCAGACTTATAAAATCTATCTATGGCCTCAAACAGGCCCCTCGGGCTTGGTATGCCAAGATGTATTCCTTCCTTCTCATAGCGGGTTTCACTAGGTGCCATTCTAATCCCAATGTCTACTTCTTGTGACAGGATGATTCGCTCTTGATTTTGGTTCTATATGTTGATGACCTTTTGATCACTGGGAGTTCTTCATCGGCTATTACAGCGATGAAGGCATCTCTTCAGGATAGATTTGACATGAAAGACTTGGGTTTGTTGCACTACTTCCTTGGCATCGAGATCTCACAGTTAGATTCAGGGATTTCTCTTACACAGCCTAAGTATGCTCTTGATTTATTGGCTCGGTTTCACATGGTTGATTGCAAGCCATCTCTGACTCCCTTTTTATCAGGATTCAAGCTTGAGGCTGACTGTTCTTCACCATTGGTTGATGCCACTCGGTATTGACAACTTGTTGGTAGTCTCATCTATTTGACTCACACTAGGCCTGACATATCATATACAGTAGGACTTGTCTCTAGATTCATGCAAGAACCTCATGAGTTGCATTGGAAAGTAGCTAAGAGGATCTTACATTACATACAGGGTTCACATAGATACGAGATTCATTATAGATTTGGCATAGAGGTTGACTTGGTTGGATATACAGATTCAGACTGAGCTGGCGATTCATAGACTTGCAAGTCCACTTCTGGTTATAGTTTCTATCTAGGTTCTGGTCCTATCATTTGGTCTAGCAAGAAGCAGAATGCTATTTCTATATCATCCATAGAGGTAGAGTACAGGGGAGCTGTTAATGCAGCTACTAAGGCTATTTGGCTTCAGGGGATACTTTTTGAATTTGGCATTCCTATCAGGCAGCCCACCATCATTTATTTTGACAACCAAAGTACCATTCAGATTTGTAGGAATCTAGTTCAGCACCCACGGACCAAGCACATAGAGATTCACATGCATTTCATTTGGGAGCTTATTCATAGTCAGGTCATTGACTTGATATTTTGCTAGTCTTTGGAGCAAGCTGCAGACATCTTCACCAAACCTTTCACTGAGAGCAAGTTCATTCATCTACGAGCTCTTCTTGGGGTATGTTCCACATCTGCAGTAGCATCATCTTCAGGGGGGGGCTTCTAGCCTCTTCATTTCTTTTATGTCTCTCTTTTGGGGGGAGAGTTTTTTCCTATGGGTTTTCTCCTTTTCTCTATCTTATGGGAGATTGCATTTGTACATGGGTACCTCATCAGGCCTCATTGTCGGGACCCATTTTATATTTCCACACTGCCCACCTAAGCTACACTTATGGGGGGGGGGTATTAGTGTAGGTTCTTATTTTTCCCTATTTATTTATTAGGGAAATTGTATTTCTTGTGCATACATGGAGTTTTCCTACATTTGTGGGATAGGCTAGCTTATGTGGAGGTGTGTGTCATAGATGTGTCATAGGTGTCATAAGAATGTCATAAGTAACTCCCTTGATGGGAGTTACTTCTCTATTCTTAGCACCTTGTCACCACCTTTCATGGAAGAGTTACTGTCTATTCTTGGGCTGCCTTGTCCACTTTTTGTGGAGGAGTTACTTACGTACTCTCCTATATGTAGTCCACACTTTGGCCATCTCATGTTAATCAGATTTTGGTTTTCTCCATTTTGTCTTGTGCAAGTTATCTTTTTGTGTTATTTTCAAATTGCTTTAACATCTATGTGGTGTGCACTTGCTTCAACTCATGTGATCACATCTCCATTGCACTCGCATTATCTGGATTTAGACAACAACTCCGATAGAACATTTGGATCATTGGGGGCAATATCAAGGTCAGTTTATGCATAATGGTGGAGAAAGTAATCAATCTTTGGTAGCTCAAAAAGGAGCTACTCTTTCTATTACATCAAAAAAATCAAATCTCATGCAAAGATATGTTTAAGGAGAAGGTAGCAACCAAAGTACTGGTTTTATGAATTTCCAAGTAGAAGATGATTATGTGTTGAATCAAAATACATTAATTATAGCCAATATAAGGGATAAAAAGAGGGATTTAAGAGATACTCTAGTAGCATAAGTGATTCCAAGTAGTGCCTATCCAAGGCCACAAAGTGCAAGTACCAATGTAATAGATCCTACTAGTCACACTACTCAAATTTAGAATGTGAGTAAGGATAGCAAACCTCTAGTACAAGTCCAAGTTCCATGATTGCATTCAAGAATTCAAGACAAGGTGAATCCTTCCTCTCTAAAAATTATTGATTCTTTGAATAATACTAAGACAATCATTTCTCTTTGGGAATTATTACATATGCCTGGTCAAAAGGAAATTCTACAAGAACAACTTGCTAATATCAATGTAGCTCCTCAAGCTCCAAAGTAACATGGTGTGGGCCTTGCCAACACACCAAATCATGTTTTATATCCCTCCACCAAATCTGAAAATCCTCCACCTTTCTACCTCATACTCATTGTGGGAGAAAAATTGGTTTACAACTGCATTTAGACAATGGGGCTAGTACCATAGTTATGCCTAAAGTGGTTGCTAATAAATTGGGACTAAAATATGAGCCTCATAGCAAGGGTATGTTGAAGCTTAATGGAATTTTAGCCAAGACTGTAGGGTTGGTTAAAGGTTTGAAAGTTTTCTTGCATGATTGTCTAAGTTTGCCCATCCTACAAGACATTATGGTGGTTGATCTTCTAGCTCATTTTGCTATTTTCTTGTTAAGAGACTTCACAACTAAGATTGGAGGGTACCTTATAGCTAGTTAGTCTTTTGTAGCTTTTAGAAAAATATATGGAGCTAAATTAACTATAATAGCATAGCCTTTGGCAAGGTTCCACATTGAACCATATGTGGAGATAAGTTCAAATCAGAATTGTATGATTAGTGAGCAAGAAGAAGGTGCCATTAGTGGTGAAACATCCTTTCCCTTTGAAGGTATTTCTAACCTCTTTCTTGATGAGTATGGTACTGAAACTTATGATCATGACCCATATGCATTCATAGAAGAAATTGAATTAGGATTATATTTTATGCATGATAATAACATTCCTATACCATCGCTCTCTAATGAGGATCATGAACTTGAAGGGATATGGGAAATGTTTTTCGATGGCTCTAAAGGCAAGGTAGGGGTAGGAGTTGGTGTCATGTTGGTTTATCCTTCAAATAACTATTATTATTCTTCATATAAATTCCATTTTAGTTTTACTTGCAATGTGGTAGAATATGAAGGCTTGGTTCATGGCCTCCAATGGGAAAAGAGAAAGGGAATCAAGAACTTGAAGGTATATGGAGATAGTGAATTGATTATACATCAAGTGAGAAACCAAGATACAACCAAGAACCCTTTACTTAATTCTTATAGGCATAGGGTGTGGGATATAATTGAGGACTTTGATGGTTTCAATATTCAACCTATACAAAGAGACTCAAACGAACATGCTGACAGGTTGGTTGTGATAGGATCACACTTTGATATAGTTTCTAATGTAAGTAAAGAGAAGGACCAACCTTACATCAAAGTCATTTTGAGACCTTCTATTCTAGATAGTTAAGTGTCTTGACATGTGTTTTGGAGTGATAAACATTGTATACTTCATTCAAAATGAAGTAGAGTTCTCTTCAAAGAATCAAATGAAGCTTCACAATCAATATGGAGAACAAGTTATCTAGCTGAAGACAAACAAGATACCAAAGGGGTTGGTTACTTTGGAGAGTGTGTTCAATGAATATGATCAAAGAAGGAAGTAAAGGGTAAGCATGTATATAAAAGAAGAGAAATACAAAAGGATCTTGATATTTAAAGACAAACTTTTAAAAATTGGTAAGATATGTTCTCTTTTTGAAAAGTAGGCCTTCATTGAATTTTGTAAAGAATTTCATGATATTTTTGCTTGGGAATACAAAGATTTGAAAGGGTTTGATCCAAGTCTAGCTCATCACACCATTGAGTTAGAACATGGAGCTAAACCAATCAGGCAAAAGAAAATGCCTGTCAATCCCAAGATAGAGGAACTAATGAAAAAAAATCTCACCAAATTGATTAAGTCTAGGATTATTTTTCCTATCAAACACTCAACTTGGGTAGCTAACCTTGTACCTATTCAAAAGAAGAGTGAAGAGATCAGACTTTGTGTGGACTTCAGGGATATAAATAGATTTTCACTCAAAGACCATTATCCACTACCTTCCATGGAGCAAAGTTTGCAATTACTTTTAGGTTTTTAATGCTTTTCACTACTTGATGGCTATTCAGGTTATAGCCAAATATTGGTGAATGAGGAGGATCAGTTCAAGATAGCATTCACCACAAAATGGGGAACATTTGTATATAGAAATATGCCTTTTGATTTGTCTAATACTGGTGCTACCTTCAAAAGAGCAATGGACATGGCCTTTAAAGGTTTGATCAGTGAGTTTTTGCTTGTATACCTTGATGATATAACTATTTTTTCCAAGGATGCTAATGACCACATGAAACATCTAAGGCAAGTATTTAAGAAGTGTAGAGATTTTGGAGTTTCTCTTAATCCAAAAAAATGTATCTTTGTTTTTCATGAAGGTAAATTATTGGGTCACATTGTGTCAAAATAAGGCTTATCTATTGATCCTGAAAGGATTGAAGCCATTTTAGGTTTTGTCTTTGCCTCTACAAAATAAAGGTTTGAAAATTTTCTTAGGCAAGATCAACTTTATAAGAAGGTTTATTCCAATATTTTCTACTTTGGTAAAGCCTATCACAACCATGCTCAAGAAGAACCAAGCTTTTACATGGAAAAAGGAAGATAAGAATAGTTTTGAGGCAATAAAATAAGAAATTGTCCAATATTTATACTCTCTTAAACCCAAAATTTGCCAAGTATTTCATACTCTACACTTTTGCTAACCTTGACACAATCTTAGTTATGCTTATGTAAAAGAGTGATGAGAAAATTGAACAACCCATTGCATTCTTTAGTCAAGGATTGAAGTATTAAGAGGTCAAGTACACATTTATTGAGAAGCAGGCTCTAGCTATGATAAGAGGCTTGAAAAATTTTAGGCACATGGTTTCAAATGACAAAATGCATGTGATGGTCTCTCATTCTAGCACCAAAGATTTCCTCCTAAGCAGAGACCTCAATGAGAAGAGGACTAGGTGGATCACAAAGGTAATGGAGTATGATGTTGATATCAAGGTTAAAAACTTGGTAAAAGGAAATGGGCTATGTGAACATCTAGCTTCAAATTTTCAAGGGTCAAGGGAAGAATTCTTGGTCAATCAAGTTCATCCCCAACTAGTTGGTCACATACCTATTCAAATTTGGACATAAGAAATCATCGATTTCCTCCAAAACGGTGATTGTCCTAATGGTTTGAACAAGTCACAAAAAAGGTATTTTAGATTTCAAACCATTCCTTATTGTTTTGTAGATGGTATTCTATTTTGAAAGGATGTGAATGGTGTACTACTAAGTTATGTTGACAATGATCAGTTTGGCATCTTGCTATAAAAATTTCACAATGGTGTAAATGGAGGTTATTTCTCCCTTAAAACAATAGCTACAAAGATAATGAGGACAGGGTATTATTGGCCTATCCTTTTCAAGGATTTCTACTCTTGGGTTAGGAGGTGTCTTCAATGTGCCTTATTTGTAGGCAAACAGAAACTTGCATTCCTTCCATTGAATCCTATCTAGGTGGACCAGCCTTTCATGTAATGGGGCCTTGATTTCATTGGTATGATCAACCCTCCATCAAGTGTTAGACATAAATGGATATTAACTACTACTTATTACTTCACAAGGTGGGTAGAGGTTGTTACATCAAAGGAGGCAAATGAAAATGTAATCTTGGAATTTTATGAGAGTATCACAACAAGATTTGGGGTCCCCTATACTATCATTTCTAATAATGCACTTGATTTCATAGGTGTTAAAAATTTTGAGTGGGAAAATAAGAATGGAGTTGACTTGAGTACCTCATCCAACTATTACCCTCAAGGTAATAGATTGGCTGAGTATACTAACATGAACCTCATCAAGATCATCAAGAGGACATTGGAGAACAATCAAATAACATGACACACCAAGTTGAAGATAGCCTTATGGGTTGATAGGATCACTCCTAAGAGATCAATTGGTAACTCTCCCTTTATGCTTATTTATGGGAGAGAAGCTAGGTTGTCCATCTCTTAAGAGCTCCCTACTCTAGGACTTGCACGTCAGTTGGAACTATTGGAAAACACTCCAATGGAAGTTAGATTGATAGAACTAATGCAACTATAAGAAGCAAGGGACAATGCACATAAGACCATGGAACACCACCAAGTACTCATGAATAATTCCTTTGACAAAATATCAAGTACAAGAGTGTTTAAGGAAGGTGACTTCATTCTAAAATGGGATGAGGATAGAGTAAAACTGGGTAAACATAAAAATTTTGATGCTTTGTGGAGTGGCCCTTACATCATTAGCAAGTGCAAGCAAAGCAACTCCTTTCAGTTGACCAAGATGAATAGAGAATAATTTCCAATCCCTATAAATTGGATACATCTAAAGTTTTATTACTAGTCCTTACAAGTATGTCTTGTAAATAGTATCATAGGTGTGTGTGTTTAGTCTAGTTTTGTTTCAATTTATTGTTGTGTTTCCTAAGTGCTTTATAGTGCAAATGTATTTCTTTCCTTTTTTTTGTGTGTGTGTCTTGTATAATTTCAATTATCTTGTGGTCAATCCAAGGTCTGTTCATGACAATCTGAGTGCTCATTTGTGTAACTCCATTCCGAATGGAAGGATTTAGGCAACTGGTCTTAGGCATAGTAGGCATGCCATACCTAGGAATCACCAAGAATGTTGGTCAAATTCTACCCCTAGGTTTTCACCTTTCAAATTTGGCCAAGTCTAGTACTTATCTTTTTTTTGGAAGAAATGTTGTTTGACAAAGCCCACAACAAATACAATTATTTTCCTTTTAGAAAGTTCATTTTGGTATTTGCTAAACCTATGTCAAATTCCTTTCAATTTTTTATTTTAAGCCTTTGTCAAATTCTTTTAGAATCTCTGTCTAAAGTATTTTTCCTTAAGTGTATTTCTTTGGGACTTTTCATTTTCAACTTTCTCGAAGGATAAGTCTTCAAAAAGTTACCCTATGCATTTTTTCTAAAAGATATCCTTTCAAAGCCGAAGAGTACTTTACAAATTTTTTGAAGGGTATTTTTCCTTTCAAACAGTCTAATTCATCTTTTCTAAAGGGATCATTTCATATTTTATGAAGGGATCATTTCAACTTTCTCGAAGGGCATTTCACTTTTTTTGAAGGGTGCTTTGCAACTTCTCTGAAGGGCACTTTTCAAGTAGAATTCCCTTTACAAAAATTTCGAAGGGTATATTTCACTTTTTTTTGAAGAATACATTTCAAAAAGTCTAAAGGGCTATTTTGCATTAAAATGGACCAAACAAAAATTTTGAAGGGTACTTTGTAAATTTTTCAAAAGGTACCTTGCAGTCAAAATGGTCCTTCGCAAAGTTTTGAAGGGTATTTTTTGTGCAAGTGTCCTTTCCAGATGGTCCATTTCATAAATTCCAAAGGGTTAAATAGAAGCTAATGAATTCTTTTAGAAAAAGGGTAAGAGAAAAAAAGTTTGAAGAAAAGATCATTTCAGAAAAGCTGAAGGACACTTGCAACTTTTTTGAAAGAATTCTTGGAGAGAAAGTGCCTAGAACAAAGTTTTGAAGGGTACTTTTTTAGGAAAGTGTTCTCCACAATTTTTTTGAATGCTATCCCTCCATAGTGAAGAGGACCAAACAAAAAAATTTGAAGGAAATGTTTGGGAAGATTGTCTGAAGATAGTTGTTAGGATTCAAACAAAGGATGACGGCCCATAGAAGTCAATTTTAAACTATGAAGAATAGTCTTTGTTATTCAAAAGACTTGGTGAGAACATGAGAGTGGACATGGAGGTAAAAAATGGTTGAATCTCGAGCATCTGGTGTAAATAAAGCAAGTAAAATGGATAGGTCGATGATTCAAGACATTACTTCCATGAAATAGATAACTATAGGTGTCTGGAGGATAGATAATAGTTATAAAGAACATTTTATAACTATCATCATGAGTTCCATTCCCCCTCATCAGTGTTATGTGTCAGCTTCTCTATTTTCAATTTTGAATGCTCATGGATGATCTTTGATAAAAGCAATTTCTTGTGCCACTCTTGAAGGTTTTATGCCACTTGACACCATTCTCATGACTTGTTTTGGACAAGTAAACCTCCTAACATGACATATATCACCCCATCTATCTCTTTCATGCATATTTAATTGATTCTCACATGTGGACACATGTCCTTGTGCCTCTTTAGCTTCTCTTCTCTCTCTCTTCCCAAAAGTTCTATAAATTGAGCCTTTTAGACCATTTCAGGTGACCACATTTTTGGTATGGTGAAGCCCTATTAAAATGACATTGTACTTTGCTTTTGAACATTGAATACAAGACCAAATTTGAGTTGTGAACTTCTATCTAAGTATGTGAGTGATGAATAGTGGATCCGAGTGATAGCATCATCCTTACTCCTTTTACCCTTAATGTTTGAACAAAAAATTGTGATGTTAACAGGTGATGTGAAGTGTGTTAAATGCATTAAACTCTCTTTCAATTATGCAATTGTATCTATGGTGTGTAATTTGCCCCTTAGGTTGATTGTATCAAGCATGTTACCTTCACATTGAAATAGTATGTTAGTATCTTTCAATGCATATAATTAGTCTTGGAAAGCATTGTTATTTACTAGAAGTGTGATATTTGGATGGATAAATTCTTGGTGGATCACCTCTTTAGCATAGTTTTCTATTTTATGAAAACTCTTGACTCTTTTCATGAACAATTATTAGATTAGGTGATAGACACTTAGAGAATAATTTAGGGAACTAGCTCTTTTCAATACTAGAGACTCATCTCTCTTATAAGTTCCCACAAACTTGAGGGATGACTCAATGTTGCATCAAATTGAAGGAATTTCATAGAACATCCAAGGGTGCACAATTTTATGACAACAATCCCATCCTAACATCCATATCTTATCCTTGGTCCCTCATCATTTGTCTTGACCTTGCCTTCTTCACCCATCTATTCTACCCTCATCCTATTTTATCCTAGTTGGCTTTAGGGGTCACATATGGGTCTAAACCATCCCCATATCATCCCTTATCATTTTATCAACATCTATCATCATACTTATCCTTATCTCATCATCCTAAATATTCATCACGTAGTCATATACTATCTTGATTGAATCAATCTAAGGCCTTTAGCTAGTCCTATCATCCACATCATCCCGATCCATTATCACTCATCATTTGATTAGGTCTTATACCCTAGTTAGTATCATGTTAGCATCTTATCACTTTTTCAATCTCAATATAGTAAAACCCATCACTCATCAATCTAATCATCTTGCCTACTCCTAACTATCACCCATCCAATCATCATCTTTATAGTTTTAGAACCTAGGCACCCATCAAATCCCCAATCTTTTTGCTAGCTTGATAAAACTAGACATTATTGATAAGTTATTAGCACCTATTGCACTATTGGTCTAAAATCTGATCCTAGTCTTTAATCCATTCTTCCATCATCACATAATCATACTATCTTGATCTTTTTTATATTTTTTGATCAAGAACCCCATCCAATACTTATCCTACCTCCATCATCCATCACTCCTCAACCATCCCCATGAAGTTAGGCCCCACCTTCATCAACCAATATATAGTTACCCATAAGGATGAGATCCTCTTGAAGTTATTTATGATGGGTGTTCCACTCCTTGAAGGTGTTGATCCCTTTCAACTCATTGTACCTCCCATTTAAGCCCCTTAATGTAAGTCCTATACCAATCCCCCATCTACTAATCATAAACCATTGATTGCCCATTCCCATACTAGAAAAAGGAATCCAATCTTGGTCACCTCATCTACTACCATTACATCTACCCAATCATGTAACCAACCATCTAATCTAAAGTCTAATGCTTCCACCTCTAAGTCATAAATTGAAGTGGGTCCTTATACTCCCCTTCCTATGTCCTTGGAGCCCTTTTTAAATAACTAGTCACCACTAACATGATGGTTTATCTACCTATCTAACATCTTGATCCCACTAAACCTACACCCTCTTGGTATAAGCCAATCAATACTATGTATATCATTGAACCTGGGATCATACTATTGATCAATGTCATCCTTTCCAAGACTTTATCCAATACCTCATCAACTATGGTGACATAGTAATTGAGAATGAACTAGATGAATCTATATCCTTAGGTTAACATAAAGAGGAATACCAAGATTCCATTCTTGATCATGATCAATCCATTCCCCTTCCAAGCCAAGGTCAAGACACCACACCCATATTTCATGATCCCTCCATCAAAAAGAAACCTAGTACCCCCATCTCCCATGAATCCTTTCATGTCCCTATCCTAGTCGAATCCATCATCCCTCTCCCATCTTCTCACCCACCACACTAAAATCCCCATGTTGAGAGGTCAATCATGGACAATCACTCTTTTACTAGAAGCATTACATCTTATACATTAGATCCAACATAAGTCTTATCATCATCAGGGTCATGTACAACACCAAGATCCAAATAAAAATCCTCATCAAAAACATCATCCCTCATTGATGGTAATTATTGGGTGAATATTTTGTCAACAACTAACTGATAAGCAAAATAGGTCTCTTTAACCACAACATAGGGAGATTGGTCAGCCAAATGTGTAGGTTTACGACATTAGAGGTGGAAAAATCTCTCCTCTCGTCAAGGGGAGGTTCCCTATAAATATGAGGAGTTATATACTATGTATATAAGTAGAAAATAACACTTAGGGGTAGGACTACACCATCCATCTCTTTTTTTTTGGAGATGATGTTCACAGATAAAGGAGAAATCCTGGTGATAATACTGAAGGCACTTCTCTTCTTTTAGAAGTGGTCTTGCAGCAAGGCACATGAGTTATTTTTGGTGGGTAACCAATAGGTAACAAAGGTGCAGTAACTAGCAAAATGAGGTGAAACACAAAGTCTCCACCTCAACTGCCCAAAGAGTGAAATACGAAGGATAATAGGTGCACAAAGTCATCCCAAGATATTTTACATAGAAAGAAACTAAAAACACACTGAGGACAATTGTGACAGCATAAAGTCTTTCCACAACTAGCTTCAGGACATCTTCCTGATTACTTCCACTAGTTCTACTTGTTAAATTAAATAAACAAGAATGCTCCTAGGAAACAGACATAAGAACAATTTCCTAAGATAACACAAGCTATAACAGCACAAAGTCTGAGAGTAACTTGCTTTCTCATTCAGATAAAGAAATATGATCAACAACCTGAGCTCAAAGTCTCAGTAATCACCTTTATATTTGGGCAGAGTTTTGCTTCTGTATTGGAAAAAATATTTTTTACAAAACATAAGAGATTACAATGTATAGCAGCCAAGAAAGGCTTGGCACTTTTTTCCATGGGACATCCCACGCTACATTCAATGCCTTGAATGCATTTTCAATTCTGTCAAAGGGGCCATGCTTGGAACAGTGCATCAGCCTTAACTGTGGCGTGCCCATTCATCTTTTATGTCTCCTCCTTAGCATGGGTTGTCTAGTCCTTTTCCTAATGTCTGCATAGCTATCCACTTTGCCTTTACTTCATGGAAGAAAAATAGGCCGCATCCTTGATTTGGTGTGCTCAGATGACTACTTGGTGAACTGTTTCACCTACTGGAAATAACTCCCTTGTATATATTTTTAATCCTTTTGTATTGTTCTCTCTTCCCTATAGCAATTTGAGCTCTCGGGCTCTCTTTTCAGCTGGTTGCTTAGCTCATCCTTCAAGTTTCATGCTACATTTTGAAAATTAAAGGATATTCCCTTACCTTAAATTTGATGTTCGTGGGGACGTCAATGGTTGTTGGTTATTTGAACCATATTGAACCATGAACCTTTGAACCTGTTGGTTGAATATTTTGTCGAACAACGTATTGATAAATAAAATAGGTTTGATCAGCCAAAGTAGGAAGATTAGTCATCCAAATGTGTAGGTTTACCACATCAGAAGGGGACTGATCTCTCCTCTCATCAAGGGGAGGTTCTATATAGGTATGCTATATATATATATAAATAAAAAATAATACTCAAGGGTAGGACAAACCATCCATCTCTCTTTCTTTAGAGATGATGCATGCAGATCAAAGGAAAAACTCAAGGGAAATGATAGATATCACTCCTCTTCTTTCAAAATTACTATTCAGCCAGCCACAAGAGTACTCTTGGTAGTAACAGCAAAATGTAATCAAGGACGTAGTAACCAAAAAATCAAGATGCAGCACAAAGTCTTCACCTAAATTGCCCAAGAATAAGATAAGAAGGTCAATGAGGGCACAAAGTCATCCCAAGGTCCTTTACACAGAAATGAAAAGAAAACATGCTAAAGGCAATTATGGGGGCATAAAGTCTCTCCATAGTTGACTCTTTAGGACACCTTCCTAACTACTGTCACTAATTATGCTTGTTGAATTAAAGGAACGGAAGATATATTAAGGAAAAAGACATAAGAACAGTTTCCTCAACAATAAATATATCACAGCACAAAGTCTGAAAAATCACTTGCTTTCTTATTCCAATAACAAAATATGATCAACAATCTGAGCTCAAAGTCTCAATAATGCCTTTCAATTTGGGTAGAGTTTCATTTCTGATTGTCAAAAAAGAGATATATTTACAATAAAAGAGAGTCCCTTATATAGCCTCTTCAAGAAGGACTCGAGAACAGTAACACATCATGTTGCATTGAAAACTATTAAGAAGATAGGCTAGAAATTAGGGGCATCTACCCATTTATTTTTCTCAATGTAGAGAAACAAGTCATGCTTATTGAAAGTTTGCAACTTTCAATGTCCACCTGGCGATCTGATCCTTCCTTCATTGTTCCTCCTTTTTTGGTTAATTGAATTGGGTCCTGGATTCAATTTGTTGTTCTGTTCTTTAGTCACTTTCTATTGGCCTTGGCCTTAAAGCCTGTGAATGCATTTTGGTCTATAGATTCAAAGATCAATGGCTATTTTATGAGCTTTAAAATTGACATTCGTGCACCCATCACTGTGTTTTCAAAGGCTAATTCACTGTCTTGAATTTGACGTCTTCAGGCGCGTCACCCCTTGGTCCTTCTTCGGATTTTCTATTTGGCACTTTCCTAAAAATAACCTACCCTTTTGGGCCTTAAGAAATTATCTGCTTTAGGTCGAGAATAACCCCTTGCAAAGGTATATGCCCTTCAAGTGGTCTTTGAATGGCCTTCAGGCTTCTTATTTTACATCTTCTCGAAGGGAAGGTGACCCTTCAATTTGGCAGCCAAGAGTCCCCCGCAAGGGCACCTGCCCTTTGGGGTCCTTCAATGGACTTCACCTTAGAATTCTCTTACCACCTTTTCCTTAGCGAACTATTTCTCGAGATTTCTCCTTAGGTATTTTCCCGCGGACAAAAAGTCTGCGGACAATTTCCTACGGACAAAAAGTCTGTGGATAATTTCCCACGAACAAAAAGTTCATGGAATTACTTCCCGTGGATAAAAAGTCTATAGAATTGATTTGTCTCCTTGGAAATTTCTTCAAGATTTTTGCTTGCAGCTTCTCCAAATTCTTTCAGACTTTTTGTCCGAAGGAATTCCTTCAGACAAAAGTCCAAAAGAATTATGCCTTTGTCTGCCTTAAACAAAATTTTGAAAGAATTTACCTTAACTGTCTTCTTTGAAAATGACCCTTCTGAAGGGTACTTTTGTTGACCAAGTGCCTTTCACAAGGGCACTTGTCCTTTGGGAGGATTATTTGAATTTTTACATTGAACCGCTCCTTTGAACCGTCTGAGTGAATCGCTTGGTTGAACCAAGCGGTTGAACCGTTTGATTGAACCAAACGTTGAACCATTCCATTGAACCAAGCCGATGAACCAAGCTTTGAACCAAAATGGTTCAAGCTGATGGTTCAATTGAATGAACCAAGTCTTTGAACCAAGTGGATGAACCAAAGCATTAAACCGCTTGGTTGAACCCGCCTTTGAACCATTTGATTGAACCTACCTTTGAACCAAAATACGTTGAACCAAGCTTTGGTACAATGGTTCAAATGAAGCCTTGAACTGACTGATGAACCATTTGATTGAACCAAAGGATGAACCAAAGCATTGAAACAAATTGGATGAACCAACTGAGTGAAACAAAGTGTTGAACCGCTTGGTTGAACTAAGCCATTAAACTGTTCTTTTGATTGAACCCACCATTGAACCAAAAGCATTGAACCTTTTAAACTTTGAACTCATTGAACCTTTGAACCAAAGTGGTTCAATGGTTTAACGATTCAAGCCTTCTTTGCTTAGATGCTTGCCAATGGAGATTTTTGATTGAACCAAGGCACTGAACCAATCCTGAAAATGACCAAGTGTTAGAAACTAATTCTTTTGGTTGAACCCACCTGCAGAACCTATGAAGCCCATTGAAATTGGCTTGAAAAGTCCATAGATTCTAGCCTATAGAGTCTGTAGATTTTTGAGAAGCTTGAAAATTGAGGAATTTGAATGCCTAGGACAAATTTTAGAAAGGGAAGAAACAATTTTGGTCTGTAAGACTAAAATAGTTCAAATGTTGTCCCAAACATGAGTGATATTTTTTGGGGGACAACAACTGGCTCCAGTTGGGGAACTTATATCAATTGAAAAAAGAATTGAAGGGAGTAGAATCTAGAATCTCCAGTGTCTTCATGTGTACCATTGGGCTACGGATTCATGCTACCTAGAAATGGAAGGCATCAAAAATGAAAACAAACAAAACAAAATAGAATTAAAAACTATACAAATATACATATGTACAGATGAAATGATCTGATATTTCAAGAATTGAAGTATTTCAGATGCTACTTCTTGAGAGATAGTGAAAATAGTGTGCCATCTTGGTAAACCAGCAAGGAGACATTTTGTCCCCAGAAATAGTGACGAGTGAATGGAGCTCTCCACTAGAAAACTAATTTTTTACATCTTCTTGTTAACTCTTTCTTCTTCTTGTTCCATGGCAGGATGTGGTCTTTAATTTGAAATCCATAACTCCTTGCATTCTTGGCAAGGGTTCCTTTGCCTGATTTTGATTTGCAGTTGCATGGTCCATTACCATAGTTAGTTGTTCTTTTGGTTCAGTCCAGCATATGATTGGATTGTCCATATCAAACTCCTAATAAATTATCAGCTTAGCATCTCTTTTGATGTGAAGGAGTTTGATTTCTTCATCTTGAGAAATATTCAATCCAAGCAACAAAGATTCGCATCTAGTTGTGTTGTTGGTGTTGTTGAATTGCAAATTGCATGAAGGAAGAATATCTCCTTGAGGAGATATCAACACAATCCCAACTCCATTGTTGGTGGAAAAATTGTTGCCATTGGATTTCAGGATCGAAGCATCATCAGAAGCTGATCTCTTATCATATTTCTCTTCATTAGAGATGGAAGATCCTTCCTTACTTGTACTGTGCCCTACCAATTCTCCTAAAGTCTTGTTTAGATCAAATCCTAGATTTCCAGCTATAGGACTTTCATCTGTAGAAACATGAACATCCTCTATGGTAAAGAAATAATTACCCCTACTTGAAGACTCAAACAAAATTTGTGTTGTAGGGGCTGATGTTTGGGTGACCACGTATTTTGCCTCCTTTTTAGGGAGCAATCTCTTCATTATGCCTTGTACAGGGATCCTTGCTTCAGACAAGTCCATGCTTAGTTCTCCTCTCATGTCCTTGCAAAAATTTTGTCCAAGCAAAATGCCATAAAATGCTGGGACATCAGCCACTTAGACAGTCATTATGATTCTCTTATCTGGAAAGGCTACAAATGCAAATTGGGCATCTTTAATTTGCCCCAGCAATGGTACTTGCTTGTTCTCCATGGAGAAACATCTCCCAAATGTCTTGGTCAGTGTGAGGCCTAGAGACTCAGCTACTTTAGTAGGCATGACATTGTCAGATGCCCCGAAATCAATGATGCAATTGTTGAGCTGATAACCATTTATTAACAGGGAGACATAGAAAGGTTCTATTTTCCCAGGGGTAGCTGGAGAAGTAAAGACAAGATTATTTGGAATGGGCATGTTCTTTAGGGAATCAAGAATTATTTTCTTAACCTCTTGTCTTGCAAGGATGATTTGGTTCTTGACATATTGGACCAACTTATCCAATTGATCAAGATTGGACTACAAATATTCAAATTTAGATATTTGAATTTTGGTCTTTTTGAAATGATTAATTATGTCAAATGGCTAAATTGGACTAGGTACAGAGAAAGGTACTTCAAATTTTTAAGTTTTAAGAGGGATGGGAGGAGGGCTGGTTTGCGAGATTAAAGTAGAAGATGAAGGTGAAATTGATGTACTCACATTTTGAGTGATCACCAGATCCTTTGATTGAAAAGGTAGAGTGGTTCCATGCTTAGAAATTGTAATTGCTGGTTGAGGTTGGTCCTCTATCTTCCCTTTATTAGCTTGCTGGACTAATTAGTTCTTGGACCTGGTAAACACTGCATATGATCCATCAATAGCTTCTCCTTTGCTTCTGGGTTCATCCTGGTAGTTTAGGAAACCAATGTGGGAGTCACCAGTTGATTCTTCTTCATCCTCCATGAAGAGATTAGCGTCATTTTCTTGCTCAAACTCAGGTTGAAAAGAGAAAGCATGTTTTGTTTCCAGATATCCCATTGCTGAATTAGTTGGAGGAGCTTTCAGGGCAAGTTTCCCTTGTGGGGGAGGAAGGTGATTCTGTTGCCCTTAATTCCTCATAGCATTGCCTTGATATGACTGATTTAGGAATGTCCTTCTTGGCATATCTATGTATGAAGGAGAAAAAGACATTCCTTGTGCCATTTGCTTTTTCAAGGCTAGCACTTCATTTGCCAGCTTCTGTACCATTGGATCTATGGTGCTTGTAGATGAATATTCAGAAGATGATGAGGATCTATTTTTGTTTGGATCTCTTCTTATCTTCCCTGCTAAGATGAGATCATCTTCTACCTCAATGGATAAATGTTGAGCTGCAGCAAGATCTATTTGACCAGCACATCTCAAAAGAAAACTTACTTTAGGTAACTGAGAATTAATGAAAAAGCATTTGAGATTCTCAGCTGTAGGTCAAGCTATTATAGGAATTCTATTTCTCAATTTGTCAAATTTGGCCATGAAGTCTCTCATAGGCTCATAAGGCTCTTTCTTCATTTGTGTAAGTTGAGCCAAAAGTGCATGTGCATCTTCTATAGGTTTGAATCTGGCTTCAAACTTATCTTTGAGAGTATTCTAATTAGTCACTAATCGAGCCTGTAGATGGTAAAACTAATATACAGCAGCACCTTGTAGTGTCTCCATAAAAAGCCTGACTGATACATCTTCAAATTCTACTCTGATTACTCCACAAGCTATGCTGAAGGCTACAATGTATTCATCAGGATGAACTTTCCCATAACCATAGAATTTGGGGAAATTCTTCCTTGAACTACGTGAAAGCTCATGTAGAGGCGGAGTAAGATTGAGAGGACCAAAAGCATTACTCTAGGGGCCTTGAACTGCCATTATAGTATTATGAAAAGGAGGGATAACAAATCTTAGAGGGGTAATTATTGGCAAAGCTTTATCAACAGTAGAAGTAGATACTTTGTCTGGCAATGGAGATCTGACTTTAGTAGGAGGAAAGCTCTTGGTTCATTGGAGATGAGATGGTGAAGGAAATAGATCAAAATCACTTTGCTATACCAATTCAAATATAAGATCAACGATACCTTTAGCCCTTTGGCTTCATGTATACCTTGAATCTACCAGATTGTGAAACAAAAATGGAAAAGAATTGATCTTGCTTCAGTTTGCAGCTTGAGGCTTTAAACTATGCATTCTTTCCCAGTTAATGTGGAGGTGAATCGATAGATTATAAATGGATAATGGATATTATATCCCCAACGGAGTCACCAAAATTTTTTGGTTGAATATTTTGTCGATCAGCATACTGATAAACAAAATAGGTCTGATCAGCCAAAGTAGGAAGATTAGTCATCCAAATGTGTAGGTTTACCACATCAGAAGGGGACTGATCTCTCCTTTCATTAAGGGGAGGTTCCCTATAGGTGTGCTATAGATATATATATATATATATATATATATATATAGCATACCTATAGGGAACCTCCCCTTAATGAAAGGAGATAAACAAAAAATAATACTCAAGGGTAGGACAAACCATCCATCTCTCTTTTTTTAGAGATGATGCATGCGGATCAAAGGAAAAACTCAAGGGAAATGATAGACAGCACTCTTCTTCTTTCAAAAGTACTATTCAGCCAGCCACAAGAGTACTCCTATTAGTAACAGCAAAATGTAACCAAGGATGTAGTAACCAGCAAATCAAGATGCAACACAAAGTCTTCACCTAAATTGCCCAAGAATAAGATACAAAGGACAATGAGGGCACAAAGCCGTCCCAAGGTCCTTTACACAGAAATGAAAAGAAAACACACTAAAGGCAATTATGGGGGCACAAAGTCTCTCCATAGTTGACTCTTCAGGACACCTTCCTGACTACTGTCACTAATTCTACTTGTTGAATTAAAGGAATAGAAGATATATTAAGGAAAAAGACAAGAACAATTTCCTCAACAACAAAGATATCACAACACAAAGTCTGAAAAATCACTTGCTTTCTTATTCTAATAACAAAATATGATCAATAATCTGAGCTCAAAGTCTCAGTAATGCCTTTCAATTTGGGCAGAGTTTCATTTTTGATTGTCAAAAAAGAGATATATTTACAATAAAAGAGAGTCCCTTATATAGCCTCTTCAAGAAGGACTCAAGAACAGTAACAC
Source organism: Torreya grandis (assembly GCA_037957365.1). Lineage (NCBI taxonomy): Eukaryota > Viridiplantae > Streptophyta > Pinopsida > Cupressales > Taxaceae > Torreya > Torreya grandis. Next base: position 3,141,404 of record JARHVA010000011.1, read on the forward strand.
ATCATGTTGCATTGAAAACAGTTAGGAAGATAGGCTAGAAATTAGGGGCATCTACCCATTTGTTTTTCTCAATGCAGAGAAACAAGTCACACTTATTGAAAGTTTGCAACTTTCAATGTCCACCTGGCGATCTGATCCTTCCTTCATCATTCCTCCTTTTTTGGTTAATTGAATTGGGTCCTGGATTCAATTTGTTGTTCTATTCTTTAGTCACTTTCTACTGGCCTTGGCCTTAAAGCTTGTGAATGCATTCAGGTCTATAAATTCAAAGATCAACAGCTATTTTATGAGCTTTAAAATTGACGTTCACATGCCCATCACTACATTTTGAAAGGCTAATTCACTGTCTTGAATTTGACATCTTCAGGTGCATCACCCCTTGGTCCTTCAGATTTTTTGTTTGGCACTTTCCTGAAAAGAATCTGCCCTTTTGGGCCTTAATAAATGATATGCTTTGGGTCGAGAAGAGCCCCCCACAAAGGTATCTGCCCTTCAGATGGTCTTCGAATGGCCTTCGGGCTTCTTATTTTACATCTTCCTAAAGGGAAGGTGACCCTTCAATTTGGCAGTTGAGAGTCCCTCGCAAGGGCACCTGCCCTTTGAGGTCCTTTGACGGCCTTCACCTTAGAAGTCTCTCGTGGCCTTTTCCTTAGTGGATTGTTTCTCAGGCTTTCTCCTCAGGTATTTTCTCATGGATAAAAAGTCCACAGAATTGATTTGTCTCCTTAGAAATTTCTTTGAGCTTTCTGCCCGCAGCTTCTCTGAATTCTTTCATACTTTTTGTCTGAAGGAATTCCTTCAGATAAAAGTCTGAAAGAATTATGCCTTTGTCTACCTTAAACAAAATTCTAAAAGAATTTACCTTAACTATCTTCTTTGAAAATGACCCTTTCGAAGGGTACTTTTGTCGACCAAGTGCCTTCCGCAAGGGCACTTGTCCTTTGAGAGGCTTCTTTGAATTTTTGCATTGAACCGCTCCTTTGAACTATCTAAGTGAACCACTTGGTTAAACCAAGTAGTTGAACCGTTTGATTGAACCAAATGTTGAACCAATCCATTGAACCATTCCATTGAACCAAGCCAATGAACCAAGCTTTGAACCAAAATGGTTCAAGCTGATGGTTCAATTGAATGAACCAAGTCTTTGAACCAAGTGGATGAACCAAAGCATTGAACTGCTTGGTTGAACCTGCCTTTGAACCATTTGATTGAACCTGCCTTTGAACCAAAAGACGTTGAACCAAGCTTTGGTTCAACGATTCAAATGAAGCCTTGAACTGACTAATGAACCATTTGATTGAACCAAAAGATGAACCAAAGTGTTGAAATAAAGTGGATGAACCAACTGAGTAAAACAAAGCGTTGAACCGCTTGGTTGAACCAAGCCATTGAACCGTTCCTTTGATTGAACCCACCGTTGAACTGAAAGTGTTGAACCTTTTAAACTTTGAACTCATTGAACCTTTGAACCAAAGTGGTTCAATGGTTCAACGGTTCAAGCCTTCTTTGCTTAGATGCTTGTTGATGGAGATTTTTGATTGAACCAAGGCACTGAACCAATCTTGAAAATGACCAAGTGTTAGAAACTAATTCTTTAGGTTGAACCCGCCTGCAGAACTTGTGAAGCCTGTTGAGCTTGGCCTACAAAGTCTGTAGATTCTAGCCTATAGAGTCTGTAGATTTTTGAGAAGCTTGAAAATTGAGGAATTTGAATGCCCAAGACAAATTTCAAAAAGGGAAGAGACAATTTTGGTCTGTAAGACCAAAATAGTTTAAATATTGTCCCAAAAATGAGTGATATTTTTTAGGGGATAATAGAACCTGTGAAAGTTCATTAGTTTAATGGTTCAATGATTTAGGTGGTCTTTATCGATTCCCTGGTTCAATCACTTCCTTGATTTTTGCTTGAACCATCCCTTTGAACTAGTCTTTTGGAATCATCTATTTCCTTCCTTTGTCTGGAGCTTTCTTTGAACCGTTGAACTTGGGAACCATTGAACTTTGAACTCTTTTGGTTCAAGGTTCAATCGGTTCATTGGTTCATTCTTTGTTCCATTGCTTCCTTTATTTTCTAAGTCCCTTTGAAGCCTTGAAATTCCTTCAGCTTTATGTCTTTGGAACATCCTAAAAGAAAGGTGTCCCTTCGGGTCTTTGAGAAATGTCCATTTTCTTGGTGCCGAGAGCCCCCTGCAAGGGTACCTGCCCTTTGGGGTCCTTCGGGTGGTCTTCAAGTTAATTCCTTTAGACAAAATGTCTGAAGGAATTCCTTCAGACATTTTGTCCAAAATAATTTACCTTGTCTTTGTGAAAATCTTTCTGAAGGAATTCTTTTGGTTCCTTTACTTAGTAATTTTTTCGAACAAAAATCCAAAGGAAACCTTACCCTTTCGGCCTTCTCTTTGATATTTGAACTAATGTTCCCTACCCTCCGTAAGGGCACCTGCCTTTAGTTCACTGCCCTCCACAAGGGCACTTGTTCCTTCAGCTTTGGGGTAGTCCTTTGAACCGACCGATTGAACCAACTTTGGTTCAACAATTCAATCTTGCATTTGAAGCCTTCTTTTCTTTTAAGTCTTTTGATCTCTTCAAACTCATTAAACCTGTTGAACCCGTTGAACTCATTGAACTATTTTGGTTCAAGGTTCAACAATTCAATCTTTTGTTCTTTGAAGCCTTCTTTTCTTCTAAGTCTTTTGAAGCTGTTGAACTTGTTGGAGCAGTTGAACTTTGAACTTCTGTCAAAGCACTTAACTCTTTAATCTTATCGATGTCATTGAACCTGTGAACCCGTTAAACATTTGAACCTTTTGAAAGCAAGGTTTAATGGTTTAATGGTTCAATGGTTCAATCCTTTGTTTGAATCTTGTTGATGGACATTTTTTGTTGAATCAAAGCGTTGAACCAATCTTGAAATTGCCTAAGTGATGGTAACTTATTTATTTATGAGAATTTGCCTGTTAAATCCATTGAACCTATTGAATCTACTAGTATCTTAACTAAAAAAGATTGAATAATGAGGAATTTGAATGCTTAGAATAAATTTTGAGAAGGGAAGAGATAATTTTGGTCTTGAGGACCAAAATAGTTCATATGTTGCCCCAAAAATGAGTGATAGATTTTGAGAACAACAGTTGGCTCCAGTTGGGGAACTTCCTTCAGTTGAAAACTTGGAATAGCTGAGGGGAGTAGAAACCAGAATCTCTAGTGCCTTGAAGTATGCCATTGGGCTATGGAGTCATGCTACCCAAAAAAGAAAGGTGCCAAAAAATGAAAATGAAAAGCACAAAAATAGAACTAAAGACTATACAAATATACATATGTACATATGATCTTATCTGATACTTCAAGAATTGAAGTGCTTCAGATGCTGCCCATTGTGAGGTAGACAAAAGGGCATGCCATCTTGATACTTCAATAGAAAACTATTTTCACCATTGAGCTGATGGATAGTAAAAGGACCCCTCTAAAGAGAGTCAAATTTCCCATGCATTCCCTTTGGTTCACTTCTCTTGTCCCATAACAGGACTTGATCTCTAATCTGGAAATCACATTTTTTTACTTTCTGGTCGAAGAGCTTCTTCACCAGACTTTGATGCATAGTAATTTAGTCCACCACCATAGTTCACTGCTCATCCAGCTCAGTCAAGCACATGTTCCTCTTATTGATGGAGCTTTCATATGTCTGATCTTCAACTGCCTTAGTCAATTTCAATAATGGCAATTCTAGATTGATTGGTATCTCAGCATTGAGACCATAAAGATGTTGGAAAGGTGACATACCAATTGCCCTCTTGGGTGTAATTCTATCTGCCCATAAAGCATTAACCAATGCTTTATGCCATGTTCATTGGTTTTCATCTACCAGCTTCTTGATGATGGTCACCATGTTCTTGTTACTTGATTCAGCTTGGCCATTCCCTTATGAAAAATAATCAGAAGAGTGCGAGAGGTTAATCCCATAGTAAAAATAGAACCGAGTAATCTCCTGGGAAGAGAAACAAGCCACATTATTTGTGACAATCTTGGTTGGGACCCCAAACCTAGAAATGATGTTCTCCTTAAGGAAATCGCACACTACTTCTAAAGTAACATGCTTGGTTGGAATATCTTCCACCCACTTGGTGAAGTAATCTGTTGCTGTGAGGACATAATCATGTCCAACACTTGAAGATGGGTTTACAGCACCAATGAAATTGATTCGCCATTGCTGAAATGGCTCTTCTATTATGACTGGCTTGAAAGGTAGAGCAACTAACTTGGGTCTTCCAACGAATTGTTGGCATAGTTCACATATTCTTACCCATTTTTATGCATCTTGAAATAGAGTAGGCTAATAATACTTGGCTCATAAAACTTTATGTGCAGTTACAAGAGTAGAATAATGTCCTCCACAGGCTAGATTATGGAAGGACTTCAAAAGTTGGCTCTGCTACTCTTTATCCATGCAGTGAAGGAACACTCCATCAAGGCTCCTCTTATATAGGCCATTGTCCCAGAGGACAAAATTGGCAGCTTTCAATTTAACAGTCCTCTTTTATTTTTGAGATAGGTGAGCAAGGCACTCACCATAAGTAATAAAATGAGCAATACTTGAATACCACTCATTCGTGGTGGAGACAAAGAGGACTGTTGGCGTGTCTTCAATTTCTCCTTTTTCATGCCCTACTTCCTCTAGTCTGTTGTCAGCAATTAATTAGCATAGGGATCTTTCCCATACCAGCTTTGTTGGTTTGATGACTAGATCAAACTCCTAGATTTTAGCAATCTAATTGCCTCTTTTCATCCCAAACTCCTACTGAGTTAATATAGATTTAACTATGGTGTCAAGAATTAGGGCAGTAACTTATGAATTCAGGATGTAAAAATGAAAGTGCTTTATTGCCTTCACCACTGCATAAGCATGCTTCTCCATGTTTGAATACTTCATCTCATGAGCTTTGAGAGGACAGCTCATGAAAAAAATGGGAGATTCCACACTTTCTTGGTTTTGTTGAACTAAAATTGCTGAAAGTGTGTGCTTAGAAGCATAACTATACATTGTGAAATCCTTGTTATAATTTGGTAAAACTAGAATTAGGGTGTGGGCAATAGCTGTCTTAATATCTTGAAATGTCAATTTGCCTTCTTTAGTCCATCTGAAAGTCACCTTTTCCTTCATCATGTTTACAATGTGTTGAGTCTTCTCAGCATACTTGGGGATGAACCTTCGTAAAAAAATCACTTTTCTGAAGAAAGAGTGAACTGTAGTCTTACTTGTGGGCAAAGTAAGCTCTTGGATGGACTTGACTCTTTCTGAGTCAATTTTTATGCCTTCTCGAGATACAATGTGTCTGAGAAGTTTCCCCTCTGTTACTCCAAAAATAGACTTTTTGGGGTTTAAAGAAATGCCATTCTGGTAACAGCATTCCAACACTTATTGTAAATGGTGCATATGGTCAGGGCGATGCTTAGAAAAGACTTTTAAATCATCCAAGTACACTACAATAAACTCACCTATTTCATCTTTGAAAGTAAGGTCCATTGCTCTTTGGAAAGTGGTGCCAGCATTTATCAGGCCAAATGGCATTCTTTGATAGGCAAAGGTGCCCCAAGGTGTGGTGAAGGTAGTCTTATGTTGGTCTGCTTCACCAACTTCAACTTGATTATATCTTGAGAATCCATCTAGCATTGATAATATCTCTTAACCAGTCATTGTCTGAAGGACTTAATCCATGATGGGCAGAGGATAGTTATCCTTTAAGGATGACTGATTTAAATTTTTAAAGTCCACATAGAGGTGAATTTTGCCATTCTTATTCCTTATAGGCACTATGTTTGCAATCCATGTGGAATGATGGATTGGGAAAATTATCCTAGCATTCAAAATTTTTTGTATTTTAGATATAATAATACTTGATATTTTTAGATTGTACTGCCTAGATTTTTTCTTGTAAGCCACTGAATCACTCTTGAGAGGGATTTCATGATAAATTTCATCAGGCCTGAGTGACTTCATATCATCATAGGAGTATGCTAGGACATCCATGTACTGGTTGAGTAGAGCAGTGAACTTGAGCATCTCTTCTTGAGCGTAGCACTTCTCAATGTTCACCATCTTAGGATTTTCTTTGGTGGCCATATTTATTTGATCAAACTCTTGGGAGGAGCTTGAATCCGTTTGTTGCTATTTGATGAACCTGTCATGTTTGTCAAATAACTTCTCAAGGGAAACTAGGCCTTTTGGGATTTTATTTCCTTTAAGTTGTAAGAATTCTTCACTTGTATCTGCACTTGATTCAGGGGTTGGTTTAAGCTTTTGAGGCTCACTGCCTTCAAAATGAAGTTGTTCAAAGCTGTCTTTTTACTCCAAAAAGGCAATGATTTGGTTGTCACCATTGAACACTTGCCAATGATTGGCATTGTCAGGCACACTTGGTCAAAAGACCAATTCAATAGTGTACTTGTCCCCCTTAAAATCAAGGTGAGGAATTAAGAGAGTTACTGAAATAGCCAGTGCATCAGCTCAGTCTTTAAATTCTCTGGGTATGGAAAAAATGCTAAAAGCATCAAAGCTTTCAATTTGATCTCAGACTAGATTGCGATAGTGGCACAATATCTCATTTTTAGTTTGATATAGGTTTTTCACTTGACAAACCACCAGTTCAGCATCTCCTTTGGCATGAAGGAGTCTGATGCCTTTGTCTCGAGCAGCCTTCAATCCAAACAATAGAGATTCATACTCTATTGTATTGTTGGTGTTGTTAAACTACAACTTGTATGAAGGAAAAATATCTCCTTGAGGAGATATTAACACAATTCCATCTCCTAAACTGGTAAAAGATTAGCTACCATTGAATTCCAGAATCTATACCTCATTAGACACTGATTTTTCCTTAGATTCTTCTTCGTTTGGAGGAGATTCTTCTACACTTGCATTGCGATCCACCAATCCTTCTATTATTCCATCTAAAAGAATTTTCAAGTTGACACATTTGGGAATTTTATCAGCTACCTCATGGACTTCCTCTGTGGATAAAAAGTAATTACCCATGCCTGAAGACTCAAACATAATTTGAGCTTTAGGTGTTGATGTTTGGGTGACCACGTATTTTGCTTTCTTCTCAGGAAGCAATCTCTACATAACACCTTTGACTGGGATCCTCACCTCGGATAGGTCCATACTTAATTCACCACCAACATCCTTGAAAAAATTCTACCAAAAAAGGATGCCATATGATGCTGGGACATCGGCCACAAGGATAGTCATCTTGATTCTCTTGTCTGGGAATGCTGCAAATGCAAATTGGGCATCCTTGATTTGTCCCAATAGTGGCACTTGTTTATTCTATATAGAGAAACATCTCCCAAATGTCTTGGTCAGTGTGAGACTAAGGGATTCCTCCACTTTGGCAGGCATGACATTATCATATGCACTAAAATCTATGATGTAATTATTCAATTGATGTCCATTTATCAGTAGGAAGACATAAAATGGTTAAATCATCCTAGGAGCAGCAAGAAGAGTAATGACAAGGTTATTTTTGGTGGATGTGTTCTTTGGGGGATCATGAGTTACCTTCAGAATTGCTTGTCCTATAAGGATGGATTAGTTTTTTACACATTGAACCAACTTATCTAACTACTTAGGGTTGGACTGTAGGAATTCAAATTTAGACATTTAAATTTTAGATTTCTTTATATGGTCAATTATGTCAAATGTTTGAAATGAACTAGGTATAGAGAATGAGAGTTCATCCTTTTAGTTTTTGGGAGGGGGAGAACTAGTCTATGAATTTGAAGTAGAAGGTGTAGGGATGTTTGATGTACTTAATTTTCTTGCAATCACCGAGTCCTTTGGCTGGAAAGGCAGAATGGTTCTCCGCTTAGCAATTAAAATTGTTGGTTGAGGTTGCTCCTCTATTTTTTATTTATCAACTTTCTAAGCAAACTAATTCTTAGACCAGGTGAACACATCGTATGATCCCTTAGCTACTTTACCTTCACTTCTAGGTTCATCCCGGTAATTTAGGAAACCAATGTTGGAGTCGCCAGCTAATTCTTCTTCTCCCTCTGTGAAGAGATTAGCATCATCTTCTAGGTTCAACTTAGGCTAGAAGGAGAAATTTAATTCAGCTTCAAGATATCCAACTATTGAATTGGTTGGAGGTGCTTTAATGTCAAGGTTCCTCCATGGGGGAGGAAGATGATTTGTTTACCCTTGATTCCTGGCAGCATTACCTTGGTATGACTGATTGGGGAATGTCCTCCTTGGTACATCTCTGCACAAAGGGGTAGATGACATCCCTTTCACCATTTGCTTTTTAAGAGCTAGCAACTCATTTTCTAGCTTCTGCACCATTGGATCAATGGTGACTGTAGGTGAGTATTCAAAAGATGAAGAAGATTTATCTCTGTTAGGATCTCACCTTATTTTTTCTGCCAAGATAAGGTCATATTCCACCTCAGTAGCCAAGTCATGAGTAGCAGCAAGGTCTATGTGGCCAACACGTCTCAGTAGAAAACTCACTTCAAGTAGCTGTGAGTTGATGAAGAAGCATTTAAAGTTCTCAAGTGTTGGCTGAGCAATTGCAGGAATCTAGTTCCTCAGCTTGTCAAAATTGGAAATGAAGTCCCTCATAGGTTCATGAGGTTCCTTCTTCATCTGTGTGAGATGGGCTAGAAAGGCATGTGCATCTTCTGTAGGTTTGAATCTGGGTTCAAATTTAGCTTTAAGAGTGTCCCAATCAGTCACTGATTGAGTCTGCAGATGGTTGAACTAGTCTGTAGCAGTGCCTTGTAGTGTTTCCACAAATAGCCTGATAGATATGTCTTTGAATTCCACACCTATCATGCCACAGGCTATGCTAAAGGCTACAACATGTTTATTAGGATGAACTCTCCTATCACTGAAAAATTTGTGGAAATTCTTCTTTGAATTGCGTGGAAGCTCATGTAGAGGTGGATTTAGATTGAGTGGACCAAAAGAGTTACCTCAGGGGCCTTGAACCTCCATGACTTGATTATGGAAAGTGGGGATAACAAATTTGGGTGGAGTATATATAGGCAAAGCTCTACTAACAGTAGAAAAAGAAGCTCTGCCTTGTGTTCGTGACCTAGTATGGGTAGGAGGAACACTCCTGGATTGTTAAACTTGAAGTTGTGGAGGAAACAGATCGAAATAACCCTGCTGCACCAACTCAAAAATAGGGTCAACAACACCTTGGGCTCTTTAGCTTCTAATATAGCATGGAGTTGCCAGATTGTAGAATAAAAATGAAAAAGAACTGGCCCTGCTTCAGCTTGAGGCTTCAAACTACGCGCTCTTCCCTAGCAGAGTTGCCAAAAAGTTGTTGGATGAATATTTTGTCAACAACTAACTGATAAGCTAAATAGGTCTCTTCAACCATAGCATAGGGATATTGGTCAGCTAAATGTGCAAGTTTACCACATCAGAGGTGGACAAATCTCTCCTCTCATCAAGGGGAGGTTCCCTATAAATATGAGGAGTTATATACTATATATAAAAGTAGAAAATAACACTCAGGGGTAGGACTACACCATCCATCTCTCTTTTTTTAGAGATGATGTTCATAGATAAAGGAAAATCTTAGTGATAATACTAAAGGCACTTCTCTTCTTTCAGAAGTGGTCTTGCAGCAGGGCACAGGTGTTCTTTATGGTTGGTAACCAACAGGTAACAAAGGCACAGTAACTAGTAGAATGAGGTGTAACACAAAGTATCCACCTCAACTGCCCAAAGAGTGAAATACGAAGGATAATGGGGGCACAAAGTCATCCCAAGATCCTTTACATAGAAAAAAATAAAAACACACTGAGGATAATTGTGACAGCACAAATTCTTTCCACAACTCGCTTCAGGACATCTTCCTGATTACTTTCACTAGTTCTACTTGTTAAATTAAATAAATAAGAATGCTCCTAGAAAATAGACATAAGAACAATTTCCTAAGATAACACAAGCTATAACAGTACAAAGTCTAAGAGTAACTTGCTTTCTCATTCAGATAAAGAAATATGATTGACAATCTGAGCTTAAAGTCTTAGTAATCGCCTTTCAATTTGCATAGAATTTTGCTTTTGTATTGGAAAAAACTTTTTTACAAAAAATAAGAGATTACAATGTATATCATTCAAGAAAGGCTTGGCACTTTTTCCCATGGGATGGCCCACATTGCATTTAATGCCTTGAATGCATTTTCAATTATGTCAAAGGGGCCATGCTTAGAATAGTGCATCAGCCTTAACTGTGGCACGCCCATTCATCTTATATGTCTCCTCCTTAGCATGGGTTGTCTGGTCATTTTCTTGATGTCTGCACAGCTGTCCACTTTGCCTTTACTTCATGGAAGAAAAATAGGTTGCATCCTTGATTTGGTGTGCTCAAATGACTACTTGGTGAACTGTTTCACCTACTAGAAATAACTCCCTTGTAGATATTTTTGATATTTTTGTATTGTTCTCTCTTCCCTGTAGCAATTTGAGCTCTTGGGCTCGCTTTTCAGTTGGTCGCTTGGCTCATCCTTCAAGTTTCACACTACATTTTGAAAATTAAAGGATATTTTGTTACCTTAAATTTGATGTCCATGGGGACGTCAATAGTTGTTGTTTGTTTGAACCATATTGAACCATGAACCTTTAAACCTATGAAAGTTCATTAGTTCAATGGTTCAATGATTCATGCGATCTTTATCAATTCCCTGGTTTAATCGCTTCCTTACTTTTTTCTTGAACCATCTCTTTGAACTAGTCTTCTGGAATCATCCATTTCCTTCCTTTGTTTGGAGCTTCTTTTGAACCATTGAACCTGTGAACCATTGAACTTTGAACTCTTTTGGTTCAAGGTTCAATCAGTTCATTAGTTCATTCTTTGTTCCATTGCTTCCTTTATTTTTTTAATTCCCTTTGAAGCCTTGAAATTCCTTGGGCTTTATGTCTTTGAAACACCCCGAAGGAAAGGTGTTCCTTCGGGTCTTTGAGAAAGGTCCATTTTCTTGGTGTCGAGAGCCCCTCGCAAGGGTACTTGCCCTTCGGGGTCCTTCTGGCGGTCTTCAATTTAATTCCTTCAAAAAAAATGTCTAAAGGAATTCCTTCAAACATTTTGTCCAAAGTAAACCCTTCCTTTGCCTTGTCTGATTTTCTTCGAGCTTTTATTTTTGGGTGAATTCCTTCAGACAAAAGTCCGAAGGAATTCCTTCAGACTTTTTGTCTGAAAGAATTCACCTTGTCTTTGTGAAATTCTTCTGTGAAAAATCTTTCCAAAGGAATTCTTTTGGTTCCTTTACTTAGTAATTTCTTTATATAAAAATCTGAAGGAAACCTTACCCTTTCGACCTTATCTTTGATATTTGAACCAATGTTCCCTGCCCTCTGTAAGGGCACCTGCTTTTAGTTCACTGCCCTCCGCAAGGGCACTTGTTCCTTCAGCTTTGGGGCAGTCCTTTAAACTGACCGATTGAACCAACTTTGGTTCAACGGTTCAATCTTGCATTTAAAGCCTTCTTTTCTTCTAAGTATTTTGATCTCTTTGAACTCATTGAACCTATTGAACCCGTTGAACCATTTTGGTTCAAGGTTCAATGGTTCAACGGTTCAATCTTTTATTCTTCGAAGCCTTCTTTTCTTCTAAGTCTTTTGAGGCTGTTGAACTTGTTGGAGCGGTTGAACTTTGAACTTTTGTCGAAGCACTTAACTCTTTAAGCTTGCTGATGTCGTTGAACCTGTGAACCCGTTGAACCTTTGAACATTTTAGAAGTAGGGTTCAATGGTTCAATCCTTTGTTTGAAGCTTGCCGATGGACATTTTTGGTTAAACTGAGGTGTTGAACCAATCTTGAAATTGCCTAAGTGCTGGGAACTTATTCCTTTGTGAGAATTCACCTGTTGAAGCTATTAAACCTGTTGAACCTGCTAGTCCCTTAACTCAAAAAGCTTGAATAATAAGGAATTTTAATGCTCAAAACAAATTTTGAGAAGGGAAGAGATAATTTTGGTCTTGTAGGACCAAAATAGCTCATATATTGTCCCAAAAATGAGTGACAAATTTTGGGAACAACACTAATAATGTAGGTCTTCTTGAAAATACCTCTAATCTAAATACCCCCAATTCATCACCAAGCATCTATTTCAATCTCGATCAAGATGATGAAGTCATAAATGAGTTCTTGCAAGCTTTATCTATTGAATATTATCAGAATGAATCTAATACTATTTTGGATGTGTCTACTATAAATAGTCCTTGTGATCCTTTTGTTGATCTTGAGGAGATTTTATCTGATGTTAAAATTGGGTCTCCTAAGAACCCCTATGAAGACTATGTTTCCCTATCACCACTCATTGTCCTCATCATGCCTCACCACCACCTTCATCCATCATGGGCCCTTTTTTCCCCATTGATGGCCATTTAATCACCTCCCTCCATAAGTATGAATAAGAACATATATCATTGGAGTCTTACTCAAGTAATATAATGTGTGCCATAAGTATAGAGGTCCAATACCACATTCCAAAATTCATAAAACATAATCACATCATATTTTATCCCATCAATCAAAATAAAAAAGAGTCAAATCATTAGCCTAATCCTAAAATGTCTTCCCCTAGTGAAGCCCAATATTAGGCACTAGGGGATTGTCAAAGTCAAAATAATCATCTTCTATCAATTCAAAAATCAAAATCCCTTGGTGAAGCCCAAAATTAGGCACTAGGGCGAAGACAAAGTCAAACTTAGTCTTAAAATCAAAATAATATCAAAAACACTATATATATGGTTGATAATCCTTTAAATAATTGAATCAAAGAATCACACAAAAGCATCTTAGATCTACTACAATATTTTGTCACATGGAACTGATCACATGTGGAATGTCCAACTTCTCCAATGATGTGTGTGACTACTCATCCTAATCCTCCACCACCCATCACACAATATTATCATGTTCCCACAATCTTGTCAAGTCATACCATTCATTATAGTATAATACACGCCCATTCCCATCAATATTTAATCACATCCATACCTCCCATCACCCTCTTAGGTAGCATTATCTCTCATAGGGGTAACAATGATACCTAGTCTAGATAAATGGAGGAATCGCAATCAAGCATCATCAATGAGGGTCACACAGACATGAAGACATCTAGTGGAGACAACATGATTCCATCATCATATTTCTCCAAGATAGGTGTTGTAAAAAATATCCATCAGATGTCTGCATCATGCATCTCATACCCACATATAATAAATTGAGATGACATCCAAAGTTATTAAAAAATCATTCATCTAATGGTGAAAACTAGTCTTCTGGTGCCTTGGGCAAGTACCATGATGAAAAATGGTTTCCAACATCATGGTAGAATAATCTATTATCTTTATTATACCTCAATACATGTGGGTAAAATCTATTTTTTCCATCCTACTCATCATATCCCTTATCAACCTTGTCTACATCATCCATCCATGTCACATTTTATCCCTTGGTCTAACCCATCATTTGCCTCTCATTCCTTCCTATCTTGACCTTCATAAAGAATGGAAGGTGTCTTGATAACTATCCTCAAACCATCTTGGCATATCCTCTAATGAACACTCAGGTAACTAAACATTTGGTTCCTTGATGATGTGGTCATTGGAAATCGCTAGTCCCTTCTTCCTTGGTCCTCATCATCCATCATTCCATCCATCCTCATCTTGGTTGCTAGGCTTGGCATTCCCTTTGTTAGTAACCCCATTTGTCTAGTGTACATACATATATTCCAAAAAACCCTAAAAACCATAAAATCTAAAAAAGCCAAAAATAAGTCCATTGTGTCTTATCTTATTTCTATCCCCTAGTCACATCTATCTCTATCATGTGACCTATCTTATGTTTATCCCCTAGTCACATCCATCTCCATGTCTTCCCATATGTCATCCTTGGATACAACATTTAGTCTTGAAATCCAATTCTAGTGGTCACCCATCCCTTCATATCTTCAATCTCATCCTTTTAACAAGGTATTATTGACATACATAACATTTTCAAATAATTTAGCATGGTACCCATCACTTCTTTATCAGTACCTTTTCATACCTATCACCCATCCTATCCCTATTTGCTAGTATGAAAGGTATATAATCCCATCACCTCTCTATCAATGTCTCTCCATACCTAGCATCCATCCAATCACTATTCTACTAGTTTGGAAGGTATTTGATCCCATCATCTCCTAATCTTTTGCTAAATTGGACTCTTGCAAGGTTTTGTATTTTGGTAATCCTTGGTCATCTTCATACCCATATCCTTAGCCTAACCTTATTCTTTCATCTAATTCTATAACTTTATCCAAATCACTAGTCAATCATCATCATCGCTAGTTTATCCCTAATCCACATCTATTCTTAGCCCATAATCAAATCATAATCCCACCCATCACTGAATCATTCGCCATCATTAGACAAGACACAATGAAACTACATGTAAATACTTGTGTGTGTTACTTGTTTTTTTTATTTGTCTTATTTGTATCTTGTTTGTCTTATATTTTATTTGCATCATATCTCTTTTTTCCTTTTGGGGCAATGAATGAGGATGTTATGAGGTCACTAATTCTTTTAAGTGCCCTCAAGGATGTAGAATTCACTATTTTCCCATGCAATTTAGCATCATGTCCTCCTAGTCATGCTTATATCATGGGGCATACTTCCAAGTGCCATATTTATTATATTACTTAGACTATGATGATATTTATGACATTTATGTGGCTTTATCACCTACACCTCATCATCTATCTAATCATTTAATCATCCTTTTTCTCATCACTAATCTAATATTTGTAATTCAGTTGACTAACATCCTATCTTTTATCCTCATCTCATCTTTTGAGTCATATCCTCTAATCACTAACATCATCCTATAATCACTAATCCTAACCATCATCATTATCATCTCCTCTATCACTTATTATTTATCCCCAAGTCAGAACTACATTGGCCTGAGATATTTTTAGACTATGTAGGTAGCACTTGGCCACTTTTTAGTGCCCAAGGATCACTCAGCCACTATCTCTCCCATCCATAATCATCCTCTAGTCCTGCATTAGTCAAATCCTTGAGCTATAATCATTAAATTTATTGATCAATCACCATCCTTACAATCATCTCCATAATCTTTTTGTCAATCGCCCATGCCTATTGATTGGGCCCAATAAATCACACCATCCATCTTTTCTTCCATCAATCACTGATTGGTCAATCAATTATTACTCCCTTGCATGTGTCTTTGATAGGAAAATCATCATTAATCACATTATGGCTCATTAATTTGATGCAATTTAGTCCTGTATTTTGGTCACTTAATCATATCATTTCTTCTTTATCATCACCTACATCTTATTAATTACTTCAATTTTAAGCTACACTCATCATTAATCTTATCAAATAATCATTTTATATTGGCCTATATCTCTCCCTTGCATGCATCTTTACTTAGGATATGTCTAAATCTTGTAGCCTTTTAATCCTATCATCATCATGCTATGATTGATTCCCCCTTGGGATGTGTCGACAACCATGACACCCATCATCTTGACTCCCTATGCCTATGTCTTTACTAGGGGCATCATCAATATGTAGCTTATTGCTTAAAGTTTAATTCATCTTCTTCATCATCTATCTCACATATAGCATCACATCCCCTTGTTTATCCATCTCATTTCACCCACCATTTCTTATTTTGAGTAGCCATCCGTCTCATTCTTCTATGTATGTCCCCTTGAGGGGGCATCATATCTACTAACATCATCTACTAACATTCATCCATGAAAGGGTTTTTCTTTGAAATACCATTACTCCTTCCACTTCACTCCACTCATAATTCCCTTGTAAAGAGGGAAAAAATGTATGCATCTAAATTTTTTTGCCTACATTATTATCACTAATATTACTATTAGTTGACACTAATTCTGTTCATCTCATTTATTCTAATTAATTTTGTTAATTAATCACCCCTTCTAGTCATTTATCTAATATCCCTCTTCAATTTTATTCACCATATATTAACCTTATTCATCCCCACCCATCAATTAATCTATCCTAAATCCCTATTATCCCATCCTAATTTATCTTATTCATTATTTGGGAAATTTAAATTCCCAAAGCCCACCTACTAGCCTATTGTTTAGGCTCTCTGGCACCCTTAGTCCCTAATCACCCACCTAATCCCTATCTAAGCCCATATTTAAGCCTAATTAATTCCTATGAGGATTCTATAATCCTCTCTCTTATAACCCCTCCCCTCTACAAGCCTCTAATCTAGAGTCTTCCAAGGAATTTTAAATTCCTTGTATAATTCCCATCAATTGATCTCCCTCAATCAGGTTTAAACCTTAACCATTAATTCTTCCCTCCTATTTATATATAAAAAATTCCTCTCCTTTATGGAAGATAATCTTAAGAATTCATAGCCAATCCATGCTAAATCTATAATCAACCATCCACCATTAACAATCCTTGATTAAGCAACATCATAGTGTCAAAATCTGAGTCCAAGGTATATCAATCCAATCTTAATCTCTTTTTATTTTGAATCTATTTGATCATGGTGTAGAGCACTTAGATTTAGGATTCTAATATTGTTTTGAATGGTTTATCCATATGTTTTCATTGAATTCTAATGGCTATATTACTTTACTTAGTGGTTTGAGGTTTGAGTTTGAATTTACATAGTTAAATCCATATTGTGCCCAAATTTCTCATCTACACTATTAATTTACCCAAAAGTGGTTATAATCAGTAATGGTGGTGAGACATTTATTTGCATAAATTCAATTATAATCAGTAATAGAATGTGGGACACTAATTTTCTCAAAGGTAGTTATAATCAATGGCATAGACATTTATGCCCCAACAAGATGGATGAGTTAAAAAATAATGATTTGCCCAAAGGTGGTTATAATCATTAAATAGGTTAAAAAATAAGTTTTTCCTAAGAAGGAAAAATATATCATTGATTGATTGGAAAATAATTTTTGGCATCTGGTCAAATTGGCAAAGGGAGCTTATGCAAAAAACCTGTAAAACATATTTACGATGAGCTAGAAAAGAATAACATGTTTCTAGCCTAAGTGTGAGTACAAAGATGCACAATCAAATAAACAAGTGGTATAGGTAGAAAAATAATGTTGTTAAATGGGTCTTGGGTGAGGCCTAATAAGATGGTATGGTACAAAATGGCTAAAAAATAATGATTGTAAGACCAAATATCATGTAAAATAGACCACAGAGATGAAAAATACACTTATTGGAGTGAGCAGAATGAACTTTAGGCACTAGGGGTAAAATTCAAATTTTTAGGCTATATATTCACCCCATGGGGTGAAAATGGATTCATTTTCAACCTAGCACTTTGATATTTTGAGCTCTAGTTTTTTGCATGAGTTATTTGATAGAAATGGCACATGGAGGAGGAGGATGACACATCAACAACAGGGTGAGATAGCATGGGAAACCTCCACACAATAAGATATTGGTATGTATCCTCACCCTTATCATTAATGTCATTTGTTTCACATTTATTACTAGCTTTAGGTCAAAAACTAGTAAAGTAATCATTTATGTTTAGGGTAAATGATAAATTTGTAAGGGAAATAGATGACTTTGTATGAAGTAATCATTCTCAAAAATGGCAATAACATTAAAAAACATTGGAAATCACCAAATTGGTGATTTTTTTATTTTTAAGTGAATTCATAATGAAAAATGAAAATGGTGATTTCACTCAAAAATGACCAAAAACACCAAAATAATGACTTTGCCATTTAGGAAATGGTGACTTCACCCTAGAAGGCAAAAAAATTGGCTTATGGGACCCAAAAAGGGTCCAACATCTAGGAAAAGGAGCAAATGGGATTTTTAGGGTAGGCTAGATAGTAGCATAGATATAGTCTAACACTAATCTATCTATGATTATAAGAGCAGCTCAAGGTTTTGATGGTATGTGAGTGATGATCCCACTACTTATGCATACTATAGATTTGGTTAATAGAGTTGACTAGATTCTTATAGGCTATAGATTTATACAACATGGAATGGATGTCGATGATTCATGTGGATCGAGCTTATCTGAGTACCTTGGCAAACTGGTGGCATAGTAAGACTTCAACTTTTCATTTGATGACTAGAGAGGCCACTATCAATCTTAAGGATACATGGCATATCCTCAAGCTACTGATGAGAGGACACAGGCTCTTCTAGATGGATCCATCACATTAGTAGGTTGTGCTAGATGATTTGGTTAGCTATCAGTGTATTCCCATGATTTATAGGAAGGTAAATATTAACTTGCTAAATACCTACATATATTTGAGACTTGACAACCTAGCCCTTTGGGATCCTTCAGCACCAGCACTAATTGATAGGAAGGTCATGGTATTGATGGCTATTATTAGTGGCATCTTATTGCCTAACAAGCATGGCTAATATTTCCATATGGGCCTTAAAGGCATGATACGTAGCATGAAGGATGAGGTGATAATATTTATATGGGGGCTAGTTGTATTAGTTCAATTATATAGGTACTTGTATATGGTGGCTTATAGATGAGGCTAAAGCATTAAAGTATCCACACTATTGATGGTATGGGGTTGGGATATCTCGATAGAGTGGCTAGTGGGTCAAAGAAGGGTCTTGGATCCATAAGATTCATTAGAATATGGTTGGGTATAGACTAGAACATGATCATGAAGACACCACTGAGAGATATACTTCTACCATCATATATTTGATGAGCTTACACAATAGTTTTCTTTTTAGAGGCCTATCTTTTGTATCAGTTTCAGTGGCCTAAGGATGCTTGATACACAACCCACATGACATCCAAATGTTTTATCACAAGCATATAGTCACACATTATTGAGGAGTGTTGACCTGATCATGTATTTTGGTATTTCAACATGACATAGGATGTGCCAACGGATGCTAGGTGGCTTGCATACATTACTAGAGATATCAGCCATGACACCCTAGTCATTCATAGGAGTGTAGTTATGGCTAGATATATGAGTGTTCTAAGTAAAACATGGGTATATGTAAGGGTTAAAATAGATGAAAGGGTCACCCTAAAGTATATATACTGATAGGTATAGGTGTGCCTATTGAGGCTTACTATTCTAGGTTAGGAAGGCAATTAGGTAGATGGTCAGGTGCCTATGGATATTGATGAGGCTAAGGTTGAGAATTAAATTAGGACTAATGATAGTGATAATAGTTGGTACAATAGTGGGGGTGGGGAGGATGATGATGACTATGTCTTTGATGGAGGGGATGGTGGAAGGGATGATGGTAGAGATGGTGGAGAGGATGGTGGTGAAAATGACACCCAAGCCATGATGGCATTAGATCCCAGCATGATAGGTATAGCAGGCAATCTTTTTGATCCAATCTAAGAAAGTCCTTCAAATACAAATAGGGTAGGCAAGGACACTATTATGCTATAGGAGGAGATCACCACCAAGGTAGGGGAGATCATAGGTTTGGAGAGGTGGGTGGCATATCTACAAACCACACTAGACATTTGTGATGAGGATATGACTCACCTTCAATCATAAGTTACCTAAATGAAGGTAGAGGTGGATAGGATGGTTTAGATACATGTTCATATTATGACAGAGAGAGATAAATCCATATCATATAGAGATTAGGCCTTGATAGATGTTCATAGGCTCTAACATGAGTATGGTGAGGCTTGGAAAGCCAGTACATAGGTAGGTTTCTCCCAAATAATTATTTTGAGATGTCAGGATAAGGATGATGCCTTGTAATACCACATGGAATATGAGACTATTGTTCTTAGAGATTAGTAAATTATTACATTCAAGGTATAATACACTTAGAGGGCTAACAGTAGATCAGGTCAGTTTAGGTCTAGGACTCATGGTACATCAGCCTCAGCTCAATTTGATCAAAAATCATAGCCACCTACAACACTAGGACCACCAGGGCCACCAAGTCTACCTTCTATGATAGGGCCCATGGATACACAGAGTCAGAGCTGAGTTGTGATAACTCTTTTGGCATTGTGTCATATTATTATATTTTTGACTCTATGATGATATGTATATATTCTTGATGTATGCGACATTGTTTAGATACATTAACATTCATATTGGATCCTTCAAGGCATATATACATGGATAGTTATTTTTTTGATATATGTGATGCTCTATTTGTTACCATGTTGATCTCATGCTATGCTCATGTGTTGGAATTATTGATGTCTAGCATTGTTGATATTTGTGCTTATTTAAACATATATGCTCTTTCATTTACTATTTTTCCATGTATATGATATGATTCTATATTATTATTAACTACTTATGTTGTATGACTTACATGTATACTTATTCAGAGGTTCACATCTTTATTATCACATTATAAATCATATTAATCTGTTTACTCATCATTTTAGACTGTGTTTGCATATTTGGCTAGTTTTTATCTCAGATAAGTATTGCCCACTGCATTTATTGATATTCTCAATTGGCATAATTTTTTTTGTAGCTTGTGATATTATGCATCATAATTATAAACAACTATAATAACAATATATATCCTAAGCATGGAAAACTTAGTTTAGATGCAAATATAAATAGCCTAGGAATAAGATATGAACAATCAAATCCCAAGTGTAAATATAACACAAATAAACCAAGTGTAGGACTAGATACAAACATTCACAAAGTAATTAAAAGATATAGATAATCAAAAATAAAATTTAATATGCCTAAGGCAACTGAAGAATTTGTAAAAAGACAAAAAGGCAACAATAAAAAAAATCAAATAAACAAACAGACTATACAGATAAACAAACAACTAAACAAATAAAAAAATAACTAAATAAATAAACTAACCAAATAAATTAAAAAAAATACAAATAAGACTAAGGCACACAAATTAAAATAACAAACTAAGCTAAAACAAATGTCAATATACAAATAAGTTAGTCACAATGTTAGTAACAAACAAAATGCAAGAAAATAGTGAATTATTTGTGTGTGTAATAGAGGTGTTACATTTCGTGACAGGGTTGCCCCTAGGCTAGGTAACAATGACATGGATAAAAAACACAATAAAAAATGTCACAATGTTCCCCTAGTCTATAGGGAATAATGATAAAGTGTATGATGATAAATGATTGCCCCTAAGCCATAGGGAGCAATGACACAAATAAAACAGTAAATGTTGTCCCTAGGCTATAAGGAGCCTCAACACAAACAAGATGAAAAATGTTGACCCTAGGCCATATGAAATAATGAAACAAAAACAAATGGGGGTAATATAATAAATAGGAAGGGGTAGTTGAGCTAAATCTAGATGCACTAGGAAAATGGGCTTTGCCTACATAGTCCCATGGACACTAGGTCCAACGTAAACTTCAGGCCAAATGTAGTTCTCCCAAGATATGGGATAGAGGAAAATTAGGGTAATTAAAATAGGATGATTATTGAGGAATATAGGAATGGTCTCATAAAATGGGGAGTGTGTAGGAAAAGAGGGGGAGTGACATTCATAATCATGAAAGTGTCAAACACAAAAAATTCATGTAAGCATGAGGGCATAGTTTAGGCTAAAACCAAATTAAAATACAAGAGACGAGCATCCATTAATGAATTAAATTGGTAATTAATAGTGTTTACTAATGATAATGAGCTCACAAAATGGTGATAGCATTGGCTAAGGTTGCTTGTAAAATGGTGAGAGTGTTGGCTAAGGTTACTCACAAAATGACAAGAGTGTAAAAGAACAATAAGGATGGGGAAACTAAAGGATAAGTGATTATTTGTGTAATATATATAAGACCCACAATACTTAAGGCAAATGTGATAAAAGGTAGTGAAAAATGACAACAAAGTGATGAATAATTGGTCATGGCTGAGCTAACCCAAGATACCCCATGTATCTAATTGTTACCCACATAGTCCTTACAAAACTCATGGCTAATGTAATTCTTCAAAAAATAGGAGGAAAATGGTAAAGTGGTATATAAATTAAGTTTAATATGTAAGAGATTCCATCTTATAAAAATTTTATGGATTTATATCTTGCATGGAAATTCTAAGCCAATTTTCATGATTTTGTGATTTTTGTGATTTTATTATTTATTTTCAAATGTTTATGGATTTGGGCAATGTTTTGAATGTTTTGTAATTTTCTAGGCATCTCAACATAATATATAATTACAAGACACAAAATGGTCCAACTCGTAAAATGGAAAGAGTGTTCAAATAGGGTGCTCATAAAATGGTGAGAGCATTCAAACTTAAATTGCTCACAAAATAGTGAGAACATTTAAATAAGGGTGTTTGAATTGATCGTAGAAAACACTGAGCACTACCTACATAGTCCAAATAAACCTCAAGCCACTATAGTTATACCTATAGTGAGGCATCTGACTAAGTAACAACAAGTTTAGGTATATCTAAATGGAAAGGTATGGCACAGTGATGTGACAATGCATGGTAAAGGGGTTGTTCCTATTTTTCCCAAAGGTGGTTATAATCAAGAAAAAATGGCAAAGGTTGGTGATACTAATTTTCCCATAGGAAATTATAACTAGTATCATGAGTAATGATATATAACATAACAATAAATGATGTAATTTCCAGGACCACTATCATATTACTTTCATAAATTGCCATTTAAATTTTTTAATCTAAATCAACTGCTAAAACTACATTTGATATCAACCATTGAACATGCCTAAAGTATAAATGAATCAAAACCAAGGCCAAAAGTGATCATGTTTAGGTGAAAATAACTAGTTGGTAATAGGCTAAGGCATGATGGGAAAGTATAGGGGTACAATACAAAGAATGGTATAGTGTGTCATAACTCAAATAATCCTTGTAGATAATAATTCAAGTCTCTCAAGCATAAAAACATTTGAGGTGCATTATATTCATCAGTTCATCAAGTTCATCTCCTTCTGGGGTGGCGATGCTATATGCTCCATAATCATAGTTAGCAATAATCACATAAGGCCCTAACTAGTTAGGTTGAAACTTTCCTTTCTTCTTTATCTTGACATTAGTATTCTTATAATCTTCTGTTAATACCAAGTCACCAAGCTCAAATTCTCTATACTTGATGCACCGATTGTATTGGTCATGTAATCTATTCTGGTATGCCTAAAGGTTATTCAAAGCAAGCATGAATTTTCTATTTAGAAAGTTTAGCTCTTAAAAATGAGCTAATTTTTAGTCATCATCATCAATTATGTGCTATAGTGAAATCTAAAAAGAAGGCAACTCAACCTTGAAAGGAAGAATGGTCTTAGTGTTATAAGCAAGAGAATATGGGGTAGCTCCTATTGGAGTATGAAAATTGGTACGGTAGGCCTAGAGGATGTTAAATAGTTGTAAGTGTTAGTTATAACCATTGATAATCTTTTTAAAAATTTTGATAATGGTTTTGTTACAAGCCTCATCTTGGTCATTACCTTGTGGGTAATAAGCAGTAGAGAAGTGTTGTTTGATATGGTATTGGGCACAAAGTGTTTTCACATATTTGTTTTTATTATGATCTATGATTATCAAATATACTATCAGAGGGTATACCATAGTGATAAATGAGATGGTTAAAGATGAATTTGGATATTTGTTTACCAGTTACATAAGTGAGGGGAATGGATTCCACACACTAAATATTATAAAGCAGTTAGGACATGTGTATGTCCATCTAAGGATGTAGGATGTATCTTGTCTACAAGGTTGAGTCCCCATGTTGAGAATGGCCATGGTGTTGTTATTGGTTTGATCATTTTAACTAGAGCATGAATCAAATTAGCATGCTTATGACACTTCACACACTTCTTCACATAGGTAGATGCATTTATTTCCATAGTCAACTAGTAATAACCAATATGCAATAATTATTGGCAATAATGGCCCCACTGGTGTGCGTTGTACATACTCCTTGAATTTCCCTCAATGTTAATCTAAATTTTTATGAAGATAAACAATGAAGTAGAGTTTTATCATAGCTTCTATGATACAAGTCCAAGTAGGGTATAATGGGGGGCTTTATGGATGAAGGATTTTTGTTTATTGCGTGAAAGGTCTAGGGAATGATTTGGTCTTAGAGGTAGGCATATGTGTATGAATACCAAGTAGACCTGGGACCAATAATATCTCAAACCATCTTGATGGATGCTTATTCATGCATTGGTGCTAGGAGATGTTCCACAAGAAATTGGTAGTCTGTGACTGTGTCTGTAATCTAAATCATGGGACCAATGGTATCCATGGAATCATCTATTTTATTATTGGCTGTAGGAATTTGTTCAAATTGAATGTTGTAAATTTATTGTTTAAGAGTGTTCACCATCTATTTATATGGTACCAACTTCTCATCCTTTGTCTAGTATTGGTTTGTGACTTGATTGATGATAAGTTATGAATTATCATGAACCAATAAATGTTGGATATTATAATGTAATGCTTGGAAAATCCTTTAAATGAGTGCTTCATATCTCCCATGTTATTAGTATAGGGAAAATCAATGCAAAAGGACTTAGGAATAAGATCCCCTTACAGTGTGAAAAATAATATATCAACACTAGATTCACATGCTATGAAGAAACTATCAAAGTACATGGTCCATTGTTCTATTTCAGGAGATGATTTTGTTGTGATCATGATGGCTTCATCTACAAATCCAAATACAAGAGGTTACGAATTAGGAAGAGGAGATTTTTCAAGATGATCTTTAAGAACCTACCCCTTAATGGATTTTTGATTGGCATATTCAATCTCAAATTATCTTAAAAGCATGATCCACTTTGCTATCAACCTTATAAAGTTGTTTTGGAAAGTAGATACTTGAGTGGATCTACTTTGGTAATGATAATGGTCTTATTATCCAGCATATAGTGACGTCACTTTTGGCCTACAAAAACCATAGCTAAATAGGTTTTTTTGATCGGCATATAATTGTGCTCATACATGACCAATGTTTGGCTTGGGTAATAAATGACATGCTATTTACCCTATTCATCATGTTGTGTCAAACGTGCTCTAGGGCATTTTTAATCATTAGCAAATAAAGTGACAATGGCTTGTTCGACATAGGTAATAATAAAATAGGTGGATTAGCCAAGTATTCCTTAAGATGTTCAAATGCTTTTTTTGAATGTTCATTCTATGATAAAGTAGTGCTCTTCTTTATCAAGTGTTTAAAAGGATGGCATTTATCAACAAGTTTTTATATGAAGTGTCAAATTGATTGTATCTTGCCTTGCAAAATGCAAAGTTACTTTAAGGTAGATGGTGGTGGAAATTTAGTAATGGATTAAACTTTGGCTGGATCAACTTCAATTCCCATGTGAGAGATAATGAAGCCTAACAATTTTCTATAAATTACACCAAATACACACTTCTTAGGGTTGATCCTAACTTTGTACTCTCAAAGCCTCTCAAAGATTCTTTGAACTACGACTAGATGGTCAACACATGTCTTTGATTTACCTGGGAAATCATTGACATAGTCCTTGATGATGTTATGTATCATATCAAGTAAAATAACTATCATGGCTCATTGGTATATGTCTCCTACATTATTGAGTCTAAAAGGCATCACCTGATAAAAAAACATTCCTCACAGAATGGTGAATGTTATTTTGTGTTAGTCTTTTGATGCAATTTTGATTTGGTTATATCCCAAAAAACCATTCATAATGGAAAGTATTTCATATCTGGTTTTGGAATAAATAATCATGTTAATTTTTGGTATAGGAAATTCATCTTTTGGGTAGGATTTGTTAATATCACAAAAATTAGTGCACAGTCTGATACCCTCTAGCTTCTTGCTTACTACACAACATTACAAATCCATTATGAATAATCAATTAGCCAAATGCATCTTGTATCTAAGAGTTTTTATAACTCTTTTTTGACTAATACAGTAATATGAGGATGCATTTTTCATAGCTTATGCTTAAGTGGTTTAGAATTAGGATATACAACAAGATGGTATATAACTAAGGTGGAGTCCAAACCTGGCATATCTAAATAGGCCCATGTAAATATATCAACAAACTCCCTCAAAATAGTTGTAAATAATTCAAAGTTCACATTCCTCCTTAGTGAGGGACACACCTAATTTAATCCATGTTGGGTCCTTTGGAGTCCCAGTATTAACCTTAGAAGTGTCCTCCATAAAGAGTGGAGAATTATATTCTAACAGAGTTGGCAAGGAGGTAAACTGGGTGGCAATTTTAAAGTCCTTTGGCTGAACTAATTCATCTAATTCTCCCAAAAAAGATGAATTGTAACCACCCAATGGTGGTAAAGGCCATGTAACAAATAATTTAGGGCATTCTTGTATAATTTTCTTAAAATCTTACCATTCCTTCGTATTGATTTTAGATCCATATCTAAACCTCAGACTAGATGTCTCCTACACTTCATGTAAAAAGGGGTGAATGTTCCCATCTAATGGCACCTAAAATAGGTTTTCAGTAAGAGACTTGCCTTTTTATTTACTTTTATCGTGGTCTAAAAGTGCCTCAAAGAGGTTTTCACTTTTAGAACTCAATGTTTGATTTTCTTTTTGCTTTTGGATAAGGAAGTTCACCTACTCTCTGAAACAAGGCAATAGGATCCAATCTAATAAAAAAAATCCTTGTTTGTGATCTCCTAGAGGAATATGATCCCTCAAACCTATAAAATCAAAAATGGCCTCATCATTCTCAAACTCATTTAATGGCATTGTATAATCTTGTTGGTCCCAGTCTATCAATTGTGGGTGATAAAGGTTAAGTGGAAAAGGGTGATAAATAGGATTAATGTACAAACATCATAAGGGTTAAATTAATGCATGTTGGAGAGGTAATTGTAGATGCTATAATTAGACCCTACATCATTGTCAGCATCATCTTTGCTAGTCGATGGTGTAGGAATTGGAATAAGGTATACAGGGTTATCCCCAAGTGGTTTAAATCTAATACCATGTGTTTCTTTGTACTTCATCAATGAAATTAGCTTGATTGTCCCTTGTTTATGTATCCCTAGGCATTTGCCTTCATAAGATTGATTACCCATAATCTAGTTAGGAATAGGATACTTGATACTTTGGTAATAGTCACCTAGCTCATCATTATAAATACATGAATCATCTTTGGCTAAAGGGTCATGTTCTAGGCTAGAAGTCAGTTTGAAAACAATGGGTTTGTTGAGATGAGATTTCCCCTTAGCATGCCACTCAATCTGAGTAGTTTTAGATTTGGGTCTCTCATAAGATTTTGGATTTTATAGTAATTTGGTAATATGGAAAGAGTCATGAATATTTTACTCTCTTATACCTTTGTCAAATATATAGAAATGGTTGTTTATATTTGGTGGAGGTGAAAATGAGGTTGAGGCTAAGATTTTAGGGTCAATTTATCTGGATTCAGGTCATGATTCAATGGCTTTGGCTTTATCAACTTTTCCTCTATCAAATTTAGGCATAGGATTCAGGCTAAAATGATAATTATAGTTCCTGTATTCCACCTCAAGATGTTTACAATATTAGTAAGGCTGAAGATCAGTTGGTATAGTTATTTCCATCCCTGATGTAGAAATTTAATACTTTGATGCAGCATGGAAGGTATGTCCCTAATTTTATGAATCTAGGTTCGGCCCAAGATTAAGTTATATGATAAGTCCATGTCAAGAACATGGTAGAGAGTGTCATAGGTCAAAGGCCAAACAACCATAGGAAAATTGATGATACCTTATGATTTTCATTCATCATTAGTATACACCTTGATGATAATGGTATTTTGTTGGATATCAATCATTGTATATCTAAGATATTTGACCAACTTCAGAGACATAATGTTTAGGCCTAAACCATTGTCTACAAGGATGTGTCTAATCATATGTAAAGTTGTACCAACCTTGATGTACAAGGGGTTATTATGTAATGGGCCTAAGGATGACATGTCACTTTGGTCAAAGGTAAATCATTGGCTAGGGGCCAAATATCCTACCATGGTTTGAAATTTATTAGGTGTGATGTCATCAGGTATAAGGGATTGGCTCAGGTACTCATTCAGTATGTTTTTGTGAATGATATATGTACACAACAAATCCATGATGGATATTTATGCAGGTGTCTTTTTTAGCTGCTACATAATGTCCTAGGTCTTCCCTTTGGTTTTGTCAACTAACTTATTTATTGATAGGCATGGAGGTTTGAATAGTCTCATTCATTAAACTTAGGTGTGGTTCTTTGATGGAAATCTTGACTCATCAAGTTGTGATTGTAAAATATTGATCTAGTATATGGCTTTGGTAATTAGTTAGAGAGGTAATAGGATTTAGAATGTTAATCATTGATTTTGGCTACTAACATGGTCTAAATAAGGATTACCAGCATAAGGAGGTTGGTAAGCATTGTTTGGTTGATGGACATTATTAGGTAAAGGTCTTGGTCTATTAGTATTTGGCTAAGGTTTAATGGTGATGGTGGTAACATGACCACTTGAAATATGTCTCACAACATTATTTTAAGTATACACAATGTCATGATGGCCTCCTTGGTTGGATTGGTCAATTTTCCCTTGGTTTGGACCATTATATTATTATTATTGTTGACACTATTATTATTGATGTTGCAGTGGCGTTCTCTACCACTATTGTTGATGTTATTGTTAGTTGTTATTATGTAGAGGAAATAGAATTTGATAGATGTCCACGTTATGATTAGTCATAGGAGTGTGGGTATCCCATTGTATCTCTCCATTATAAAGAATGTTATTAATCATATGCCTTAGCTATATACACCAGTGTATAAAATGTATCTTGACATGATGGTACTAATAAAATTCATGCTCTTTGTACCAATTTGGAAAAGTAATTCCTTTAAGAAAGGGCTTTGGTATAGGAAAACTAATCATATTTATTGAAACCAACTTATGCAACACAAACTCAATAGGCCCCTAAGGTCACTCAATGCTCTAGTAATGGGTGGTATTCTTCTTGGAGGAGGTGCTTGCAATTGGGCTTTATTTTATGGTTGGTTTTGTGGAGGTCTAGGTTGAATGAATGGAGGCAGTGGCTTTTGAATGGGTGGAGGTAAATGGGCATTCAATATTTTCCTTGTTTATATATGATGTGATTCAGTGACTCCATTCCCAACAAAATTATTATTATGTTTATAGGCCTTTGGTCTTTTATTATTATTACCCTGAGTTGGTGTTGAATCTAGTATTTAGATAGGGTTCTAGTTTTGATTATGGCTTTGTTGGTTTTGTTAGCCTTGATATTGGTTTTAACTTTGGTTGGAATAAGATAGCTTGATGATCCCTTTGTTAACAAGGGCATTTTCAATTTATATATTTATCTCAATATCCTCTTAAAACATGTGAGCACATTGCAACTCGAGATAACAGGATAAATTGTTGTGTAGGCTCTTGCTAAATATCATGACCAATTACTTGTCTGGAAAATTATGAGTGAATCGACTAGCAAGTGATCTCCACCATTACAAGAATAAAATATTTCACCATTTCTCTATTTCTCTTGGCCCAAATCTACAATTGTAATGTCATGTTCAAGATTATATGAGAAATGTTGTACAAACTTCCCTAAAAGGTCATCAAAGTCTAGGATAGAATTCTTCGACAGTTAAAGCAACCATTCCAAGTCTTATCCAGATAAACTTCTTGGAAAGAGGAGAAGAAAATATATGTCACTATAGGCCATTGGCTAGAAAGAAACAAATAATTCCTTTATATGTTCTTTAGGTTCACCTTTGCCCTTATATTTATCAAATTTGGGTGGATCATAACCTAGAGGTAATGGTATTCAGAGTTAATCCATATTGAATGGATACAAACATATTTCATCTAACTTCAACTTCTTTGTTTGCTTTTTAGTTTGAATGGCTTGAATTGCATCTTTTGTTTACTATATCTCTTTAAGTAGGAATCTAGATAGCGTGGCCTATTGTATTTTGGGTTGCATAGTCAAAGGTGGGTTACCTTGATTAGGGTATGTAGGAATGGCATACTATTGCATGTTTTTTGGATTCGTTGAATGACCAGGTATATGTATCGGTGCATTAAGATTATACTATTGATACAAAATATGTTTATATGGGTAAAAATTTTGGCTAGGTTTGGTAACATGGCCTTGGTTCAAAAAATGTGACTGGCTAGGTGGAATGTGTTGGTATTTTTGGGTTTAGGCAGGAAATTATTGTCTACTCATCGAACCCTATTGTATAAAGGGAACCCATTATTGGCAAAAACCCTATTTTTAAAGGTGTTTAAAGTTGGATCCTTGTTGTATGTGAGTTACTTGTTGGGTAAAAGTCAATTATTACCTAACACCTAGTACCTATTATATATAGGACCTTGTTTTTGGTTAAACACCTATTGTTGATTGGGAACTTATTGAGGGTTTGGTATTTGTTGTTATTGACTAACTGACATTATTTTTTGACCAATAGAAACACATTATGGATTAGTTAACAATTATGATTATTTAGGTATATTAGTTTGTGCATGTTGTGGTATAACATTGGTTACCACCTATTAAGGTAGTGTAGCATTCTGCACTTATTGAGGTAGTATGTTGGTATGTTGATTTTGGATAGTTGCCCCCTATTGCATAGTTGAGGAAGCAACTAGTTGAGGAGTGGAAGTAGCTTGTTGAATTTAGGAACCAAGCGTACCTATCCCTTATTATTACAAACCACTTGTGGTATTAGTTAGAGGAATTTTTTATGTGTTACTATGCGGTATAGTAGACCCACTTTGGTTCACATTGGAATGCACTCATGTGTTATCCACTATGTTTTAAGTGAGGTCTTTTATATGAGTTATATTTTTTTCTATCGTAATTGGGATATTGTACATGTCTCCCACTAATGTGATTTGGCTAAAGGGGTCTATGTTTTGATTTGCATACCCCAAAGAATCCATTTGTGTCCCTATTCAAGGATCTATCTCTATAAGTGGCATGTTTGAGACAACTATGGCATTAAAGTTTCAAGCTAGGTTAAGGTAATTTTGGTATGCTTGGTGTACTCGTTCCAATTGATTATCCATGGGACCTTTCCCTTTCATAAGTACACTTTAGCTCTGTTGATGTATTTTTACTAAATATTGATTGTAACTAGTTGATGCATGTTCAAATTACTGGTTATGAGGCACATTACTAGGCATTATAATCAAACTAGACATACTTTCATGTGGGAAGTCTGGTGGGAATTTGGCTCCTAATTCTACTACCCTGACTAGAATTTCATATTTATTTTCTAATAAATGGAAATTAATCAAGTATGGGTCATAAATTTTTACTATTGTTACATAGTAGGGTATTTATTGTTGGATTTTTTTAACAATAGTTGTCACTTGAGTAAGGTATTGAGGTGTTTATTTTTTCTCTTGGCTTAGATAGGATGGTGCATTCATCAAGTACTATGCTAGTCTATCTTGCCTTTGTTAATCATATGAAATATTATAATATGGATATGGATCCATCTCATATGCTATATCATCACCATATGACTCTTGAACAAAGGGTTCACTAGTAATAAATTTCTCATAGTCTGAATTGTACATGGTCTCATTATGTGTAAAGCGAGGCATGTTTAAATATATGACTAGGTATCTTGAAAAATAAAGGTATAAAATGTGGTAAACAACTGAGGTTCAAGGAAAACAACCTTTATCTCTATAAAAGAGGCCTAAAGGTGAAACAACTAAACTAGGTCTAAGGCAAAGGTAAAAATAAAATGCAAAATTGGTCTATGGCTAAGGTACTGATTTGTCCAAAGGAAATTATAATCAATGGAAAAGGTGTTTATACAAGGTAAAATAAATGTGATCTAATTATAATAATGAAATAGAAAGGTGATAGGTCTTTGGAAACGGTCACAAAGATAGACTTAGAAATAAGGTCAGAAAGTGCTAAAAATAAATGTTAGGTCTTCAATCAAAAGTCATGAAGCCAGACTTGGAAATAAGGTCATTCTAAATAATAACATTTAAATAATCTAAATATAAGGTAATTAGATTGGACAAACTCAGTAAATGTCTCAAAAAATAATCTAATGCTAAGGTAATTGACTTGGAAAAACACTCGGTAATTGGCTCATAAAAGACTCGATAATTGGCTCACAAAAGACTCTTGGCAAATAGAACTAGGACATTTTAAAACTTGGCATAACAGACTCTAAACAAAGCACATGAAAACAAAACTTGGAACAATAAGACACCTCCAAGTCTAGGTAAAGGTCTAAAAACTAAATGAGAAATCAACCTAAGTTACATAATCCAAACATAAAAGGTATACCACCTAAGCCCAGATTAGATAAGGCTTTAGTGTAGACCTAATTAATTTAAGATTTATACTTTAAAAGATTGAATCTAAAATTTAATGTAAAAGACTTAGATTTTCTAAGGCAAATAGGCTAGACTCAAATGGGTAGTGTAACCATGCATTTTGAAACAAAAGTTATGAATGGTTTTTGAGCTTGGTTTCAAATAAGGTAAGTTTTTAGAATAAAAATGGTAGCGTAACAATACTCCATTGAACAAGTGACACAAAAATATGGTCTTGAACAAAATTCTAAGGTAAATGTATAAAATGAAATGGGTAGAGTAACACCTCTTAGTTAAAATTGGTGTGAAAACAAATGTTTTGACTCATTTCTAAATTGATAAACAAATACTTTTAGACCCAATAACACATGCTAATAAAAGAAAATAGAAAAAACACTAAGTACACATCCTATCCCTAAAACTAGCAAGGTGTGCATAGCTTCTACCAAAATTTCCACTGATATACCAATGCTCAAAATGAATTGAGTATTAATCCAAAAATTCAAGAGAGCACATAGGTCGAGTTTATAAGCCCCCTATGTCTCTCAAGCATTGGTATGTGGCATGAAGTTAGAGTGTAAAGTAGTTGGCATTTGGCAAGATATTTTATGACAAAGTAGAGTTTACTAAAATCTATAAGTTTTAGAATGATCTAAATGGTCCAAGTGTGGATAACATAGTGGCACATCATGTTAATTGGATTCAAACTCACTAACTTGTTATGCAAAGGCCTAGTCCTTTGCATAATGACTTTAGCCGTGTACTACTTAGTGAAGTCTAATAATTAGTGTAAATCAATTAAAGTTTTCATTAGAATAGGTAGAATAACCACTCAATCAATATTCAATCCTAGTATCATGTAACCAATTTATATACCCCACTATAGAGTGGGGTTGGTATGATGTTGATAGATGAAACCCCATGTCAATGCACCCCTATAGAACTTATGAGGAGATGATGAACTCCCACCCACAAGCTAATGCAAAAAAAATAAACAAATGAAAATCGAAAGAGCTTTAGAGGTCATTTATAGTTCATCCAAGTCACTTGGATCTTGTGGAGAAATACATGATGTGTCTTTCATTCTAGGCTAAATAAACAAGGCAATAAATAAGGCACTTTTGATCACTTGAGTTTCCTAAAGGGGACATAGGGAGAGCATACATGCAAAGTTCATTTTTCCACAAAGAATTTAATATAATAACTTTGAATCTAATAAACAAACAAAAAAATAAAAATCTCTTAAGATCTCTAATCTAAAGTGAATATTTTAAGGCACCAAACAAAATGTGAATGAAAATTGGCCCTTTATGAAAAATTGAAAATGATGAAAGAAATGAAAGTTGTATGTTCAAGTTTTAAATACCAAAACAAAATGTGAAAATGACCTTTTGGGATGCAAAATGATTTTTCCTAGCATCATAAAACTTGAAAAAACTTTTTAGAAGTTTCAAATGTGGCTTTTGGCAAGTGAAACCTATGACAAACAAGTTAGATTAGAAAATAAATTATCATTATTGTATATTCTATTTTATGAAAAATACATTAAATATGAAGGAAAAATACACTACATATTCTAAAAACTCATGATGAAACATGTGTTTTAAAAAAAACATCAAAAATAAATTCTAGATGACCTTGAACTAGCCTCTTGAAGTTGGATAGTTTTCATTGTGACAAAATTGTTAAGGTGTGGAGCCTAAAAGCTTCACATATGAGTGCATTACCAAAGTTGTAGGTTTACACAGTCATCGGCATCGATCAGGAGCGATCGACATCGGTCCAGTGCAGTTGAAGAGACGCCAGCATCGACAGAGGATCGGCCGACGACGGTCACAGGCAAGCAGGCAGGAACCGGCGTCGGTTACCTGTGCATCCAGAATGTTATTTCTGAGGACAGAACCGAGTGTTTGCATGATGAGTTTAAGTCTTAGTCTTAAGTTCGTGTTTCTATTATTAGTAAGATTGTTTTTAGATCCCTTATTCAAGAGGCTTAACTATTGGTTGTAAGTGCATGCTCAAGTTTCCTAATTCTATATGTAGGAAAGATCTTCTTAGCTTATTGTAGTAGTAGAACATTGTGAATGTTGAAGAACAGTACAGAGTTATATCAATCCAGGTTGTTGGAATTGATTATACTTGTGAGAGAGAGCTCTTGAGGAATAGAGATCTAGAGAGATATCTTGTGCATCTGAGAGAGGTGTGGAAGAAAGAAGTTTCTTCAATTGTATTCCTTCTGTAAAGAGTTTAATACAAGTTTTTAGGGTGGTTTCTTGTATCTCTTGTTCTTTGCTATTTATCATTCTAGTTACTTATCTATCTGATTTATTTTCGTGGTTTATTTCTTTCATAAGTGTAATCATATTTTTGGTTGATCTCCAACAAGTGGTATCAGAGCCAGGTTCACTAACAGGTGGTTCAGATCTGTGTAGTGTGTATTGATTACAGGTTGCTCACAGGGGTTTCTACAGGAATTTCTATTTGAGTGGGAGAAGCAATGGCAGAAGAAAGTAAATTGAGAATGGAGAAGTTTAATGGCAAGAACTATCAACATTGGAGAATGCAGATAGAGGACTATCTGTATCAGAAAGATCTTTACTTACTGTTAGGTGGGATTGCAAAGAAGCCCAAAGACATGGATGATGAAGAATGGGAAGTTCATGATAGAAAGGCTCTGGGGTCTATAAGACTGAGTCTAGCATCTACTGTGATATCTAATTTATCACAGGCAAAAACAACGGTAGAGTTGATGACTACTTTAGCAAATTTGTATGAAAAACCCTTAGCTTCTAATAAGGTATATCTTATGAAGCAGTTATTTAATTTGCATATGCAAGAAGGTGGATTTGTATCTAATCACCTGAATGATTTCCATGGAATTGTTAATCAATTAAGTTCAGTCAATATTGTGTTTGATAATGAAATAAAAGCTCTTTTAATATTATGTTCTTTGCCTGAAAGCTGGCATGGCTTGGTAATGGCAGTTTCTAATACTGCATCTGCTTCGAATATTTTAAAAGTAGAGGATGTTGTTAGTGTTATCTTGAATGAGGAAATTTGCAGGAAAAGCATAGAGGAAACATCAGGGAACGCTTTAAATCTTGAGAGTAGGGGAAGGCAAAAAGAGAAGAGCAAAAGGAGATCAAGATCTAAGTCTAAGGTGAGAGGTAGATCCAAATCCAGAAATGGCAGGAGGCCACAATGCTGGAATTGTGGAAAGATGGGGCACATAAGCAGAGATTGTTGGTCAAATCCTAAGGAGGACAATCAACACAAAGGAAAAGAAGAGGCAAAGGTTGCAGGTATTGCACAAGATGCTTTAATATTCTCTTTGCATAATAATATAGAATCTTGGGTTTTAGATTCTGGTGCATCTTTTCATGCTACCCCTAATAGAGAATATTTCAGTGACTATATCCATGGAGATTTTGGAATAGTGTATCTAGGGGATGATGAGCCTTGTAAAATAATTGGCAAAGGTAAAGTGCAGCTGAAGATGCAGAATGACAACACATGGGCGTTGAGAGAAGTTATGCAT
Organism: Torreya grandis; assembly: GCA_037957365.1. Taxonomy (NCBI): domain Eukaryota; kingdom Viridiplantae; phylum Streptophyta; class Pinopsida; order Cupressales; family Taxaceae; genus Torreya; species Torreya grandis. Next base: position 3,177,289 of record JARHVA010000011.1, read on the forward strand.
GTTCCTAGCTTGAAGAGAAATTTGATTTCTGCAGGAAAGTTAGGGGATGAGGGTTGTACAGTAACTCTCACAGTAGAATCTTAGAAGGTGACCAAGGGTGCACTTGTTATGGCCAGAGGTAAGAGAGTAGGTACTCTCTATTTATGTAATTGTGTTACTAATATTTTTCCTTCTGTATTATCTACTTCAGATGTGGATGCTAAATTGTGGCACTCAAGGCTTGGCCACATGAGTGAGAAGGGGATGTCAATTCTTAAGTCTAAAGGTAAGCTTTCAGATTTGAAAAGCATGGATCTAGAATTTTGTGAGCACTGTGTATTTGGAAAATAGAAAAGGGTTAGTTTTCTCAAGACTGGGTCTACAAAGAAGAGGCATAAGTTGCAGCTTGTTCACATAGACGTGTGGGGACCGGCTCAGGTAGCTTCTATTGGAGGATCACAGTACTATGTTATGTTCATAGATGATGCTACAAGAAAGGTATGGATCTATTGTATTAAGAAGAAATCTGATGTATTTGAGACTTTTAATATTTAGAAAGCTATGGTTGAGAATGAAATAGGCAAAAGATTGAAGTGCTTGAGATCTGACAATGGTGGTGAGTTCTGCAGCCTTAAGTTCAACTGATATTGTTATATGCATGGAATCCACAGGCAAAGGATGGTTCCAAGGACACCTCAGCAGAATGGTATTGCTGAAAGGATGAACAGAACAATAATGGAGCGTGCAAGGTGTATGAGATTGCATGCTGGGTTGCCCTTAGAGTTTTGGGCAGAAGCTGTTGACACTGCAATGTACCTGATTAACAGAGGACCCTCTATAGCTCTGGATGGTGGAATTCCAAAAGAGGCATGGATAGATAAAAAGGTAGATCTCTCATATCTCAAAGTTTTTGGTTGTGAAGCCTTTGTGCACGTAGATAAGGAAAATAGAAAGAAGCTGGATGCTAAGTCTATGAGGTGCATGTTTATTGGCTATGGCTCAGATGATTTTGGTTTTAGATTTTAGAATCTAGGAACTAACAAGGTAATTAGGAGCCGTGATGTTGTTTTTAATGAAAAAGTGATGTATAGTGATCAGCTGAAGAAGCTGAATCAATCTAGGTAGAGCAATGGAGAATTGGATGAGGTGATGGTCCAAAATGAGCTCGCAGGAAAAAGAAATAATCACTTGCAGGAAAACACAGAGATCGATGTCGGCAGGGTAGAAACCGACATCGACAGAACAAAAACTGATGTCGGTCATACAGAGACCGATGTCGGCAGAACAGAAACTGACGTCGGTCAGGAAGAACCAGCGTCAGCCAGTAACAGGTCTGGAGGTGGCCGAGGTCGGTCACTGTCAAAGAATTTGGGCAGACAGCGTGTTGTGAACGAGTCTCAGACGCCCATCAGGAGGTCAAAAAGGGTAAGTAAGCCTCCAATTAGATATTCTCTTTCATTATTCTATTTATTGCTAACTGATGGTGGAGAACCAGAGAGTTTTGAAGAAGCATTACAGGTGAGTCCAAGAGTCAGTGGGAGTGTGGCATGGTTGAGGAGATGGAGTCCTTGAGAGAAAACCAAACATGGGATTTGGTTGAGTTGCCAGATGGTAAGAGGACACTGAAGAACAGATGGACCTACAGGTTGAAGGAAGGTGAGAATGGACAGATGAGATATAAGGCCAGGTTGGTAGTGAAAGGATTTGCACAAAATCCAGGTATTGATTTTGGTGAGATTTTTTCTCCTGTTGTTAAAATGACTTCTATACGGGTTGTATTGTCTTTGGTTGCTATTGAGGATTTGCATCTTGAGCAGCTAGATGTTAAGACAGCATTTCTTCATGGAGATTTGGATGAGGAAATATACATGGAACAGCTGGAAGGATTTGAGGTCAAGGGTAAGGAGAAGTTAGTGTGCAGATTGAAGAAAAGCTTGTATGGCCTCAAGCAAGCTCCTAGACAGTGGTATTTAAAATTTGACAGGTTTATGACTGAACATGGCTACAGTAGGTGTCAATCTGACCATTGTGTGTATTTTAAGAGATTGGATAATGGTAGATATATTATTCTATTGTTGTATGTAGATGATATGCTGGTTGCAGGATCACACATGCAGGATATCTTTGAGCTTAAGGTGAAATTAGCTCAAACTTTTGCTATGAAGGATTTGAGAGCAGCAAAGAAAATCCTTGGCATGAGCATTAAGAGAGATAGGAAAAATCACAGGTTGATTTTGTCTCAAGAGGATTATGTGGACAAGGTGTTGAAACGGTTCAATATGCAGGATGCTAAACCGGTAAGCACACCTTTGGCTAGACATTTTAAGTTGAGTAAAGAACAATGTCCTAATTCACATGATGAGGTAGAGTACATGAGTAAGGTTCCATATTCTTCCGCAGTAGGGAGTTTAATGTATGCAATGGTGTGTACTAGACCGTATATTGCCCAAGCAGTGGGAGTTGTAAGTAAGTATATGGCCAATCCAGGGAAGGAACACTAGAAAGTAGTTCAGTGGATCCTTAGATATCTAAGAGGAACCAACAGTAGACACTTGTGCTATGGAGGTTCAGATACTTCTCTACATGGTTATGTAGATTCAGATATGGCAGGTGATTTGGATGGCAGGAGGAGCACCACAGGATATGTTTTCACTGTTGGTGGAACGACGGTTAGCTGGATATCAAAGTTGCAGAAGGTTGTTGCCTTGTCAACTACAGAAGCAGAGTATATTACAGCCACAGAAGCTAGCAAAGAGATGATATGGATGACACGGTTCATGGAAGAGCTTGGAAGGGAGCAAGGGTGTTGCAGATTGTATAGTGACAGTCAGAGTGTAATCTATTTGGCTAAGAATTCAGCCTTTCACTCAAGAACCAAGCACATACAGCTTAGGTACCACTTCATATGGTAGGTATTGGAATATGGTGATTTGAAGCTGGAGAAGATCCATACAGATAGGAATCCTGCTGATATGTTAACCAAGCTGGTTACAAAGGAGAAGTTGAATCTTCATTCAACTTCTGTTGGTCTTCATGATTGAGTTGAAGATGGAGGAGCTAGAAGATGTTGCTGTACAGGTACTGGTGCAGCTGTTTATCTCCAAGTGGGAGATTGTTAAGGTGTGGAGCCTAAAAGCTTCACATATGAGCGCATTACCAAAGTTACAGGTTTACACAGTCACCGGTGTCGGTCAGGAGCGACCAACGTCAGTTCGGTGCAGTTGAAGAGACACCGGCGTCGGCACAAGATCAGCTGACGACGGTCACAGGCAAGCAGGCAGGAACCGGCGTCGGTTACCTATGCATCCAGAATGCTATTTTTGAGGACAGAATCGAGTGTTTGCATGATGAGTTTAAGTCTTAGTCTTAAGTTCACGTTTCTATTATTAGTAAGATTGTTTTTAGATCCCTTGTTCAAGAGGCTTAACTGTTGGTTGTAAGTGCATGCTCAAGTCCTAATTCTATATGTAGGAAAGATCTTCTTAGCTTATTGTAGTAGTAGAACATTGTGAATGTTGAAGAACAGTACGGAGTTGTATCAATCCAGGTTGTTGGAGTTGATTGTACTTGAGAGAGAGAGAGCTCTTGAGGAATAGAGATCTAGAGAGAGATCTTGTGCATCTGAGAGAAGTGTGGAAGAAAGAAGTTTCTTCAATTGTATTCCTTCTGTAAAGAGTTTAATACAAGTTTTCAGGGTGGTTTCTTGTATCTCTTATTCTTTGCTATTTATCATTCTAGTTACTTATCTATCTGATTTATTTTCGCGGTTTATTGCTTTCATAAGTGTAATCATATTGTTGGTTGATCCCCAACAAAAATAGGCAAAGTCATCATTTAACAGGGCAAAGTCACCGATTAGTGACTAAATAAAATGATGTGAATTTTGAGCATAAACTAAAAACTTGAAAATGTAATTGATCTTTTTATTTTCCACATCATTTTTTTGGTCCATATGGGATGCATGGTCCCACTAGGTATGCCATTATATAATCTTAGGAATTCGAAGACCAACAAATTCATTAGTTCTTTGTTAGTGAATCAAATGAAAATTCAAGTATAACAATGCAATGAAAACTAAACCAATCTTACCTAAGTACTAAGTTAATATTAAAACAATGAACAAAAATACAAAGAAGAGATAAAAACATACAATAATGTTACCTCCCTTGTCAAAATTAGTGCTCACTTGTTGGCATAGAAGATGTTCTTGCTCAGCTTGTGGATAAAAGAGACTTTTATTAGTGTAATTATGTATTTACCTTGGGTTATTGGCTAAGGTAATTAGTCTTTGGTTAGTTTCCTTAACCACTTGGGTTAATAGATTAATTTATTTAACGGGCTTAACTATTTTCATGCTAGCCGATGTTAGTTGTTTTACCCACCCTTTTCACATGTTTCTCGGGTGGCTCATTTCTTTGCCTATTTAATAGACCTTCATGTATTGTTCATATAATGGAATGTATGTTGTGAATACAATCTGGTTCTTTCTCAATCTCTATATTTTATCTAATTAGGTAATCAAAGTTTGCAGTTTAGGAAGCTTGGGAGGAAGTCTGTGAAGCAAGAGAGGATGGTCTTGTCAGGGAAGAGTGTGAAGCACCCAGTGGAGAGTCATAAGAGAAAGAAATTTATTTTTTATTTTTTCTTATGACCAGTCATTTGACATGGAGGAAAATTCAATTGAGCACTATTTTTTATGATTCTTGTTTCTATAAAATTCTCTGGCTTAGAATTCATCTGCTGTATCAGACGGAATTAAATTTTGTTGAGTATTTTATCCAAAAACTACATTTGAAGTTTTTTGGTTGGTAATTTTTGTAAAGTTTGAGGAAGAGACAAAATTTTCATTTGGGAACTATTTTTGGCATGTGAGGGTTCTAAAAAGTTCTATTTTCCAAGAGAAGATGATAGGAACTGACGAAATTTAATTTGGCTCAGTATTTCTCTCAAAATCTACATCCAAAATTTTGCAGGTTGGCCAATTTACATAGGTCATTTTTAATTGGTTGATTTATTTCATGCAAGATTTTATGCTAAGTTTTATTCTATCCAATCAGAAATAAGGTGAATTTTTTTAAAATTTGAGAAAATAAATTTATTTTTTCAAACTTTAGAAATTGATTTTTTACTAAAGGTTTTGCCTAGAGGAACAAATTTAAGTGTGTTGGGAGATAACCATAGAGCCAAATAATTTGAAATTTTACTATTTTATGAGTTTTTTATTTGAATGTTGATGGAGAAGTAATTTTTCAAATCAGAGTTGTGGATCTCCCGATTTAATTGTTTTTTGGTGTTTTTAAAGATAGAAAGTTTAAAAGTTCCCAAACGGTGTTGATTTTTTTGCTAAAAATTAGAGGTATTGACTAGTTTGTGTTTTTGATCAGTGGGTAGGAAAATTTTTATGTAAAGTCATTACATTTTTTTCTATTATTTACATTTTTTTTTTTAAACTAGGCCAAAATGGCTAGTTTACAACACCTCTTGTTGCCAGATTCACAAAAATTGATAGGCAATAATTTTAGTTTGTGGAGTCACAAGGTTTTGATGATATGTGAATATTGGAACCTTGATCAAATAGTGCTCAGTAAAGAGAAAAGGCCTACCACTAGTTATGATGACTATGACAAACATTATTAGAAGGCTCTTATGTTGTTAAAACTGTCAGTAGTAGATAATCTAATCTTAGAGGTTAGAAATGCAACCATTGCATTAATTTTTTGGATTAGTCTTACTTCTAAATACTAGGATTTTGAAGCCGAAAGGGTATTGTATTTTAATATTTTGTTATTTTTTACTAAGATGCAAGAAGGCAGCTTTGTTTTTTAGTTTTTATTGTAGATCAGGACATCAGTGATCAATTGAAGGTTGTGCAAAAGCTTATTTATGAGAAAGATTTGATTGCTCTAATTATGTAGAATCTTCCACCTTCATTTGAGTCATTTTTGGATTCTTTTCACATGATTACTGAGATGTAGACTTTAGACTTTGAAAAGTTGTCCACATTATTATTACAGAAGGAGAGATGGCAAGAGCAGATAGTGTTATCTACATCTACTTTTATATAGAGTTCATTCTTCATCAAGGGAAAGGGTAAGAAGTTTGGTAAAACCACTTGTTATTCGATATAAAATTCATAACTAAGTGGTTATAATAATATATCTAAGTGTAAATGTTTTTACTATAAATAACCTGGTCACCTTAAGAAAGATTGTAAGAAAAAACAACAAGATATGGCTAACCGTAGAAAGAAATCTCATCATGTGAATGTAGTTGAAGGTGAAGGCAAGAAATCATCTCTTGATTTTTATTTCATGGATTCTAGTGGTAATTATGTGGTGGATCGAGCTTGGTACTTCGATTCAGGGGCATCTCGCCATTATACATGCTATAAGGACTGGTATGTGGATTTTGTTGAAAATGATAGTAGTAATGAATTTGTATCTTAAGGAGATGGTAGAATTCATTTTTTGAAGGGATATGGTAATGTTTAGATCATTTTTAATGGAATAATTCAATATACATTTAAGAATTCTAGGTATATGCCTGATATGAATAAAAATCTACTTTCACTTAGTGAGATCACTTCAAAATCTGATTTTGTTGTAAAATTTCAAAGACAATAATGTTTAGTCACTACCCTAGATAACAAGATTATTGATGTTGGGATTGGTGATAAAGGCTTGTATAAGCTTGAAAATCCATAGAGGGCAAAGGAAAATTCACTTTTAGAGGTTGATAGCACAAGTTCACTATGGCATGAAAGGTATGAGCATTTAAATTTCTAGTATTTGACTACACTGAGCAAGACTAAGATGGTTAAGGGGATTCCTTCTATTCAAGATAGTCATCATGTATGTATTGGATACTAGTTGGGGAAGCAAGTTAGATATTCATTTGATGTTGGTAAAGCTTCAAGAACTGAGGGAGTATTGGATCTAATACATGTGGATTTACATGGTCTAATGTAGAAACCTATCCCTTCTGGAGTCCATTATTTTCTATTGTTGGTCAATGATTTCCCTAGGAAAATTTGGGTATACTTTCTAGTGAAGAAATCTGATTGTTTTTATAACTTCCTTACTTGGAAAGCTATGGTTGAAAAATAGGTGAGAAGGTCTATGAAATCTCTTAGAACAGATAATGGGGGTGAGTTCATCTCAAAATAGTTCAAGGAGTTTTGTGCCACTGAAGGCATACACAAATAATATACTACCCCTTACACTCTATAACAAAATAGATTTGTGGAAATGAGAAATAAGACCGTGATGGACATGGCTCGTTGTATGGTCCAAAGTAGAAATGTCCCATATAGATATTGGGTAGAAATAGTGAATATGGTAGTGTACATCCTCAACAAAAGTCCTATAAAATAATTGGAGAATATGACTTTAGAGGAGGCTTGTTTAGGTCAAACTCCAGATGTAAGTGCTTTCTAAATTTTTGGTTGTGTAGCTTTTGCATTTATTCTTAATCAAAAGAGAAGTAACTTGGATGTGCAAAGTAAAGCATACATGTTTTTGGGGTATAGTGAGCAGTCAAAGGCCTATAGATTACTTGATGTTTCTACTAACAAAATTGTGGTAAGTAGAGATGTCATAGTAAATGAATAGATGCCATACTTCACAACAACTAGTATAGTTTCAGATATTGAGTCATTATTTTCTTCTAATGATTCTATTATAAGTTATGGTGTGAAAGTTGAGCAGGATTCTAGTTTATTAGTGGAATCACATTCTAGGGAGGGAATTGATGTAGGTCATTGTGAGGTTCCAGTAGAAAAACCAAAAAATCCAAAGTGGTATTCTACCACAATGGAAACACTAAAGGAGGGAGACTTACCATAAGGTGTGGAAGGAAGAATATTGAGATCAAGAAAGTAGTTTGGGAATAGAGGTGAACATGACAATTTTGATCTAACAACTATTGTTTCACATGTATTTAAGGCTAATTATCTTTTATAAGCCAAAGGGAATCTTGAGTGGAAATAAACCATGTAATTTTAATATGATTCCTTGATGAAAAACAAGACTTGGGAGCTCATAGAGCTACCACTAGGAAAGAAATCCATTGGTTGTAAGTGGATTTACAAGGTAAAATGCAAAGTAGATGGTTCTTTGGACAAACACAAAACTAGACTTATTGCAAAAGCTTATGCTTAAGAGGAAGGGGTTGATTATGAAGAGACTTTTACTCCTACTACAAAGATAGTAATTTTTCATTTGATTGTTGCTATTGCCGCTTAGTTTGGATGGTAGGTGCACCAAATGGATGTCAAGAGTACTTTATTGAATGGAGATCTGGAGGAGGAAGTCTACATGGCTCAGCCATAGGGTTTTCAAGTTACTAGTAAGGAACATCTTATTTTCAAGTTGATCAAGTCCTTGTATGGGCTTAAGCAGGATTTTCAAGCTTGGTATATGAAGATAGATACATACCTTAGGGAGTCTAGTTTTAAAAGGTGTAACTTTGAACCAACTCTCTATGTAAAGGTGTCTAGTGATGATATCTTGATTCCCATTATAAATGTTGATGATATAGCCATCACTGGGACTGTTAGTCTCATTCAATAAATGAAGGTTGATATTTGTTATACTTTTGACATGATAGACTTAAGACTACTAAAATATTGTTTAGGTGTTGAGTTTCGGCAAGGTGACTATGTTGTATTCATTGCATAAAATAAGTATGCCAGATCATTGCTAGAAAAGTTTAGAATGATGGATTTTAATCCAACTCACACACCTATGAAATTTGGAGCTAAAATTTCAACTAACACTACTTCACCTCCAATCAATGAAATAATATATTAGTAGCTAGTGGGTAGTCTCATTTACCTCACTACCACTAAACCAGATATTTGTTTTGCAGTGAGTTTTCTATCTTGCTTCATGTCTAAACCATAAGAAGTACATTGGTTAGCTATAAAATGGGTATTAAGATAATCAAAGGTACTCTTGACTTTGGCATACTATATGAGAAGTCTATAGATTTTGAGCTTTCAGGATATTCTGACTCTGATTGGGCAAGATTAGTAGATTCAAGAAAATCTACAACAAGCTATGTATTCACTCTTGGTTCAAGAGTTTTCTCATGGCACAACAAACTAAAAACTATAGTGGCATTATCTTCAATAAAATTAGAGTATAAATTTATGGTCAATGCAAGTTTTGAAACTATATGGATAAATAAAATCTTGGAGGATCTTCAGTTTGAGTCATCAAAGCCTAATCTAATTTTCTATGATAACTAGAGTGTTTTGAAGATGGTAAAGAATCCAGTATTCCATGCCAGGACTAAACACACTGAGGTTCACCATCATTACATCTGATATTTGGTTAAAAATGAAGACATTAGTCTTTTCTACTACCCCATTGTAAATCAATCAACTGATATAAAGACCAAACCACTTGGTGCATACAAGTTCATAAAAATCATAGATAAACTTGGTCTTGTTTATGGTTTTGTCATTAAGGGAGGGTGTTAGCGTAATTATGTATTTACCTTGGTTTATTGACTAAGGTAATTAGTCTTTGGTTGGTTGTTTTAACCACTTGGATTAAGAGTTTAATTTTTTTAATGGGCTTAGCTATTTTCATGATAGACGATGTTGGTTGTTTTACCCACCCTTTTCACATGTTTCTCAGGTGGCTCATTTCTTTGCCTATTTAATAGGCCTTCATGTATTGTTCATATAATGGACTGTATGCTATGAATATAATTTGGTTCTTTCTCACTCTCTATGTTTTATCTAATAAATTTTATCAATGCATTCTCCATCTTGGCAACACTTCTCTATGAACACATGTGGCTTTGTGTTGCTTGGTTTGGCTCGGTGTGAATCTTCTTGAATCAAAATGGCATTATAACATTTCTTGAGAGGCTTCTTGAAGGCGTTATTGTAGAATAACCTTACATATAAAAATGTGTTTGGGTAGACTGATGGCACTTGTATTTATAGGTCTTAAAACTAACTATAACCCTAGAATGGTTAGGTTTAGTTTTAACCTTGGTTGAGTTAAAAGTAACCTTGGTTGAGTTAAAAGTAACCTAGGTTGAGTTTAGCTTAACCCTAGGTTGGGTCAAAGCAATTATGAAGGTTTGAAAACTCATTCTAGATATTTATGAGCCATGAAAACTCATAAAATAATGAGGTTGTGACTCACCTTTTCTTGAATTTTAAGAATTAGTAAAACATTTTATTAGCTCCCTTGACTTTAACCTCATCTTTATTGAAAATTTCCTTTTTTAGAAAATGTAATTCCCTAATTCAACTTGGAATTTTTACTTAATCAACTTAATTAAATTTTTATTGTTAATTAATCATGCTTAGGTTTTTTGGCATTTGGAAATTATTTTTAATGTTTTGCATTAATAGATCCTTAGGCTAAGAATGTCAATTTGTTAGGTCACAATTTGACTAGAGTTGAATCCAAGATAGGTTATTGGTGAATACAAGGTAATACCCCAAATAATCAAGTCTTGACATGTTTATAGGAAATTAAATCCCTTACATAGATGAATTTGGGAAATCTAAGTGATTTTTAGGATTAAACTACGTCATTTTCTAGAAATTGATTTGAATCCTGGTTTAGATACAAAAGTGGCCAAAAATGAGTGTTTATTATAGGGTAATGTGAGAGTGGGATGATATGGTATGCTACACATTGAAAGTTTCTATATTTTATGAACTAAAAACTAAATAATTATTAAACAACACATCTAGAATTCAAGTAAATGTGAAACATATGGTAATGCAAGTGAGAATAACGCGATGTGAAAGTAATAGATATAAAAGCATTTTAGATGTAAAGAGTTTATGGACTCATCAAACTCCTTAACCTCTATATTTCATAACCTATAGGTTCCACTGTTAAATTCTTCTATCACTAGCTAAGGCCCTAATCAATTATGTCTAAACTTCTAACCTTCTCCTTTCTCATCAATTTGACTATCAAGTCTAAGGATGAGGTTTCCTACATAGATTGGGTGTTCATGGATGTTTTGTTGTATTGTCTACCCATGTGATCAACATAAGCACTATGATTATTTGAGGTGGTAACCTAATGTTTGTCTAAAATATATAATTGGGCCAATCATGTCTCTTTATACTCTCCTTGATTAAGAAGACCTTGGAGGGAAACATTCAGGCTAGGTATCTCTACTTCTAGGGGTAGGATGGCTTCTGATCTGAACACAAGTGAATATGGGGTTGTTCCCATGGGTGTCTTAATAGTTTTCATATAATACCATAGTTCCAGATAGAGCTATAGGTGCCAATATTATTTATAATCCCTAATAGTATTGACCAAGATTGATTTCAACATCTTGTTAGTAGATTCAGTTTGATCATTGGTTTTTAAATAATATAGGGAAGCATAATGGTGCAATATAGTGAATTTATTACATAACTCATAAACTTTAGGGTTATTAAAGGATGACCCATTGTCACTAATGATGACTTGTAGGACCCTAAATTAACATATGATTTGATTCAAGATAAACTTCATGATGACTAACTTTGTGATAGTTATTAACTGCATTACTTATGCACACTTAGTGAAATACTCAGCTATCATGATAATAAAGTGATGAATTAGGGGACATTTTACCTACTAAAATCAAACCCTAAGTGTAAAATAACCATGGGGTGACAATGGGTTGTAATGCCCTAATAGGAACATGTATCTTATGTGAAAAATATTGACATTTTTCACAGTTATACACAAATTCAATGGCATCATGATCTAAAGTGGGCTAGAAGTAACCCATCCTATATATTTTTTGAATAGTCACATGGCCACCAAATATTCCATGATAAACATTATTATGATAGTGAAATAGAACTTTTTTGGATTCTTCTTGGTCAACACATCAAAGTAGCATGTCATCAAAGGCTTTATGATGAATGATAGTATCCATAATAACATACTTAGAAGCAACAATGTAGAGATGTATTTTCTAATATGAGTTAAAACCTTTGAGGTAAATATGGTCAATCAAGTAATTAATGATGTTTTCATACCAAGGTGAGGAGCTAAAAGTGCATTTTTCTACATAGATATAATCTTATTGGGTAAATTGGTATCGACAATGTCATTAGCTTTAAAGGATGAATTGGCCAACCAATTAGTAATGAATTATCCCTTAAAAAAATTTTGGTTGACATAAATTAAATTGAATTCACTTAGGAGTTTAATGAAACATCCATCTTTCCTAGAGAGAGTTTTCTATGTTGGAAAAGTTTTCAGGGCTTGAGATCTCATTTAACTCTTATCTCTTGATTGAGTATATAGTGTCGTAACTGCTTGGTTACAAAAACTATTAATACTCATTATTTTTAGCTTGAGTATACCACATCTCATAATTGATAAGGCTTTGGCTAATGAAATAAATGGTACATTCCTTGACAGTGTCATCTTCCTTAGATAACATGTAGGTGAGGGATACCTCAGTTGCTCTAATATAAAATATCAATAGTTTATCAAATTTAGGATCTATGAGCATAGGGGGAGACATATGTAAATGTTTTACTACCTCAAATGCCTCATAATAATCATTTTTCCAAGTTAGGCCACTCATCTTGTTGAGTACGTTGTTGATGGGATGAATACTATATGCAAGATTAGGAATAAATTATAGAATGGATCCTAACTTGCCTAAAAATGTTTGGATGCTTGATTCATATTTGAGAGGGAGAATATATAAAATTGCTTAGATTTTGGGAGGGTAAAAATCAATCCCACTCTAGGATATTATATACCCTAGAAATTTTCTATCAATTGTGGATCTAGGAATTTAACTCAAGAGAGGATGGTTAGTATGGTGTTAGTTCCAAAATGAAAACAAAATGAAAGAAACACACTAACTAGCATAATATCTCTAGGCATAGACATTAGGGAGAGATTAATTAACAAACATGAATAAAACACACAACTAAAATTCAAAATAAACCCTCTTTTACCTTCCTTGGATGCTCCAAAATGCTTGTTGTAGTGTCTTGCTCGGCTTGTGCTCATGAAGTCCTTGGCAATGGAAGCTTGTCTACCTTCATATCTCCTTGGCACCTTTGGCTTGTGGCTTGGCTTGGTTTGGAATAAATTTGGAATGGTAACACTAGTTGTAATGACTCCTTGAATATATTTGTGCATTACAACTTTGCACCAAAATAGCTTAGAAATGATGATCATGGCCTCCCTATTTATACCTTTTTGAGATTGATCATAATCAACCTCAACCATCCATCTCAAGATTGAGATATGTGGTTGAGGATTAATTAAATTTTTAGAATTAAGTTTATAATTATCCTCATCATGACATTGGAAAAATGGGAAATTAAGAGGCATAAGGGGCTTTGATGAGGCATGGGAGGCATGAATCGTGATATTTATGGCATTTATGGCCTAGGGATGTCTTCCCAAGAAATGAGATCACTTGATGATTTAGATATTCCATATTCATTTCCAAAAATAAGTTTTCAAAAAATTTCCATGGAATTATTAATTATTTCTTGATTTGGGTTAATTAGCTCTTAATCATGATTAAGCACATTGTGCACAAATTACTCAAATTGATCATAATGCCTTGTTATTGGTCTAAAATTCAACTGGATTAGAATTGGAAGTCCATGTTAGATGAATTGGAACCATTATCCCATTTAGGATGATACTGATAATAAATAACCAAGGCATGCATCTTATGCAAGAGATTTGATAGGAAAGAGCAATCCAGAGCACCTAGGTGCAAAATTGGCATTTTGACTCAAAATGATCTGATTAAAGTGAGTTGGCTCATAAATTTTATTGCCCCAATTAGGGATACCCTAGCCAAAATTGGAACTTGAATATGTTAGTTTCACATCATTTATCATGTTTTAGTGTTTTTAGGCCAAATTGTGCATTTTGGGTAGAAATTGGACAAAAACCTGGTTGGGGGTTATCAGTGGCTAGCTTTAGGTGTTTACATTAGTAACCCAAAAAACACATTTCTTCAAGTTGAGAGTGATTTCATATTTTATTAAGCATGTTATAATGGTGTGTAACACTTATAAGTGGTCTTCACGTCACCTTGATTTTCCTAAAATATCATCCACATAGATTCCATTATCTTATGAATGGGATCATGGAATATGTGGGTCATGACCCTTTGATATGTTGCCCCTAGGTTTTTAAGATTAAAGGGCATCACAACATAATAAAAGGTTCCCCAATTCATTAAAAATTGGTTTTGATTTGGTATTTATCTAAAATGTGAATTTACTTATAGCCCAAAAAATCATCCATCAGTGATAGTAGCTCATACCCATAGGTAGCATTGATAATGACCTCAATAGATGGGAGAGGGAAGTCATCCTTGGGACATGCTTTATTAATGTCTTAGAAGTATATGTAGATTTTTATTTTACCATCTTCAAGATAGGTACAATTTTATACATCCAATTGGAGTAGTTCACTGGCTTAATAAATCCAACTTTTAAAAGCTTGATGACTTCCTTTTTTACCATCAATGTGACTTGAGTTTGATGGCCCTAGACTTTTATTTGATAGGTTTTACATTAGGCATCATGACTAGGTTTTGGATGACTACATCAAGGTGGATGCATACCATGTTGGTTTAGGAGAAAGTGAAGGTTTTTTAGATTTTTTTGAGTAGTTAATTATGGTCTTCCACCTCCTATTTAGAGAGTGAAGACCCCAACTTGAGAATTCTAGGATTCTCTTTTGTCCTAATGTTCATGCCAATTGTGTCTTTGATGAGGGTGGTATTGAATTATTTAAACATGTCAGGGGCTTGGGGAAGATCAAGATCTTCACCCTTAATATTGAATACATCATGTCCACCATTAGAGGATAGGTAATCCTCAATGTGATAGTAAGAATTGTAGTATTCAACTCCAAGGGCCAAAGTGTGATAGTGGGTAAGAGAGAAGCCCCTCTTGTGATAGAATGATGGAATATCATCATAGGCTCATAATAAATCAATAATAGATTCATCATTCTTGGCTAAATCAAGGATAAAATGGTCATTATCCCTTTTGACGTGGGTGATGGTTTGGTCATTAAGAGTCTTATGCACAAGGGGCTTTGTCTTGACTAAGATGATAAAATTAGATTCTAATATTGTCAAACAGGGGTCAAATCGTGAAGATGAGGTAGTAATGGAATCAATAATTTGGTTATTTTCCCTATGGACTACTTCTATAAAATCAAATTTAAATTATTTGATAATCTTATTCATAGTGGTCTTTTATAGCTGAAGGTGTTCAGCCTTGGTCTGAGAGACCTCAAACACTTGGTTTGTAACTAACTACGAGTCTCCTTGGTTTTTTAGGTTTTGAATGCCCAAGAATTGTATGACAAGAATACAAATAAATAATTATTCATACTCAACCATATTTTTAGTTTTCTTAAAGTCTAGTTTGAATATAAAAGGTATGACTCACCCTTTAGGAGAGATAAGAATGACTCCTACCCCAACACCTAGTCAACACTTAAGCCCATTATAGTAAATGTCCCACTAATCTTGTATATAATGGGGGTAGTCATAAGGTGAGGTGTCTTTGTCTTCAATTATCTCAACCATATGGATATTGAAAATGTTAGATAAATTTATTAAGGCCCCTAGTTTTGAGACTTGGGAAGATAACAAACTTATCTCCTTTACAAAGTGAATGGAAGGGCTTGCAGATGTATGAATGTCTCAGCCTAGAATTATGGATGAAGAGGAGAGTATCTGGGAGCTCAAAGTGTTACCTTCTATATTTTGAATCAATATAGATAAGTGCCTTTATGAATTTGAAAGCTTGTTTGCTTGACTTTCTCTTTAAGGTGGGAATGATGTTGGCATCATTATAGTTTTGCTTTGGGGTAGGAAGTATGCCAACATAATTAGGATCTCTCTTTGGTGTAGAAATCGTGTGGGTATAGTTGTAAAACTTTTAATACTTTAGGTAGGTCATAGGTAGTATAATTTTCATTATTGTTATATGTGAGAAACCTTACAAGAATTTGGCAAGTGACTTCTCAAGGTCCTCCTCCTTTATGAGAGGAAAAAGGGGCCCCTCTTTAGGGATCCATGGGTAGTCATGGGTTGTGATGTTAACATCTATCCTATACACCATCATGGTATAAATCCTTTCCTCAAGCACTGGTATGGCTGGGGGAGAAGGGATGGTTTGGTTTCCTATTGGTGAGCTAGGAGTGTGAAGAGATATACATCCAAATGTAGGCTAAAGTAGGATGGTTGACATTTATAGAGGAAGTAGACCAAATGAATCAGGGACCCTATAAAATTAGTGTGACCCTATCATGTCATGATCCACAAGCATACTCCAAATTGGTTAAGAATTAACAAAGGTGAAATGCAAAGTGCATCTCTCCTTTATATGATTGAAAATTAGGTGATAGCACTAGTAATTGTCAAGATGGTTGTTGTAAAGGGGGGTTTCTTCATTCCTCGACACTTATATCATGCAAATTTTTGGAAATCTATCTAACCCCTCTTGGGTTTCTAGCCTTGAGATTTAAATAAATCATAGGTCCCTACCCTTTGTAGGTCAAATAGGAGGACAAAGGGAATGTCCTTCTCTAAGAGGCTAATAATTTTGGCTATAGACATAATGGAGATTATCGAGTTGATGATTGGTTTTTGGTCAATGATTTTTTAGTTGTTATGTCTTTTTCTTCTATTGTATCCTTTAATATGGCTTAAGGTATTTTTACACCCTTATTTAAGATGACCACTTTGTATTTTGTGGTTTCAATAACATCAACTGATTATAGGGGTTTTATGACCCCATTGGTAAGTATATGGTACTCAATGTTTAATCCAAACTGCTTATGCATGGTTGCTTGCAACATGTCAAAGGGTTTAAGATCTCCTTGAGCCATGAATACCTTTCCTAGGTTTAAGAATCATATTTGTTGGAATAAGTTTGATGGAAGTGCCTTTAACCTGTATATTTAAGTCCTTCCCCAAATCATATTATAATTGGTGTCTTTGTATATGATGTATAACTCTATTAGAACTTTCTTGGGACCCAAAGTGACTAGGAGAACAATGGTCCCTCTAAAAGTGGATTTGAGGTTGTCATAGCCTTATAGGGTATTATGTGACATAGAGAAATTGGTTTCCCTATAACCTAATTTTTTTAGAAATGAAAAGGGGACAATGTTGACAGACACTCCATTGTCAACCATGGCTCTCTTCACATAGCTGTTGTAGATCCATACTTGTTTAAATAAGGCTATATCTCATCTTCTCTCCATCTCAAAGTCAATTATAAGGATTCATAAATTAAATAAGTAGATAGCATCTCATAATTATTGACTTGGTGAAAACATATCCAAATCAATGTGATTGATCTAAGCTTGTGGAGGAGGAGTAACACTAGATAAATGCCCCAATGTTAGGGCATCGAGCAAGGCCAAATGATAAATGGGAGAGTTCTTTAGAAAGTATAGGAATGAAATTTGGGAGAATGTTTTGGTTATATCAGATATTAATTCATAGTTTCCCATGGGTTTTAGAATGTAATTTATTTCCAAAACATTTGAAGGTTGGAATGCCATAGGTTGATACTCTCTAGTTCAAGTGATGGTATTTAATTCCTCCTAGACTTATATTTATACAACCTCTATCATTCTAGTTTTGTCTTGCACTCACAACTAAGGAGTTATATCAGTATTTGTAGTCTTGACGGTGTAGGCTTTGGCATCATGAGTACATGTTGTCTTGGGTTGGTTATGTTAAATAGGGTGTTTTTTTGGGCCACCTTGTTATTGACTTTGGGTAATGTGTTCTTGGAGATTGGGGAATGGGTTTTGATAGATTTGGAGATTCATATTTTGAGGGGAAATAAGACCACTTAAAAATAACTAGGAGCTCATGTTAGTGTTCCCTAAAAATATGTCTATGAATATTTACCTTTGATCTTCTAGGAGTCTTTGTATGAATTTTTTATATTCCTTGTAGCTATGAGTGTCATGATTGATAACTCAATAAAAAATGTAATATATTGAGATTGAATTTCCTAGGTCTCATGTTCTACCCTTATTACCTAAACCCTTATTGATTGTTACATGGGTAATAGGTTTGGTTTTGAAATTAGAGTATTGTTCACCTGGTTGGTATTCATTTTGATTATGGTTCTGATGTTGTGCATTACATGGTGGTGGTTATTTAAAGTTGATCACATGAATGGTATGAGGGGATTCTAGTTTCTATCCCTTATGTTATTGTTGACATTGGTATTATTTCAAGGTTGATATTAGTTGTTGTTTATAGGGTTTGGTTTCTTGATCTGGTCAATGACGCCATCAGTAGTGGCATTCTTATTTTGATTTAATATTTTAGGACCTTGGTTATTATCATTGTTTGGACTCACATTTTAAAACCCCCCATTATTTTGGTTTGGGGTGATAATTTGCCCATTGGTCTCATAAGTTTGATGACCACTATCAATATCCACATGATCAATTTTCAAGGTGATCTCAAGGGCTTCTTTATAGGATTGATATAAGAAATTTTTCACATCCTCCCTCATCTCCTTGTTAAGGGAATAGAAGAAGAGATCTCACAATTCATGTTGATACATATTGGGTGCATTAACAAAGGAATATAAGACATGTCATCATCTCATGATGAAATAGGCATTAAAATCATTATGTTATTATTTGATGTGCAATAATTCATGTATGTCAGTCTTAAGGAGCTTATTCGTATTGAAATCCTTGACAAACTTGACCATGAGTTGGTAGAAAAATGTATAGACCCATTAAGGAGGTGGTAATATCAATCAAGTACTATTCCTTACAAGGTTTTAGGGAATATTTTTACAACCACCCTATCCCAAGGGAGGAGTTCTCTAATGGTTTTAGCATAGGTTATGACATGTGTATTGGTATCCCCTTCCCCTTTAAACTTGGGAAGGTCTAGTAGGGGACATGGTATAAAAACCCCATGTATGTTAGCATCAAGAGATTCCTTGAGGTACTTAGTGTAAGTCCTCATGTTGTTAAATTATGTCATTATCGTAATGAGACTAAAATAGAAAGGTAGGTTCATATAGGGGTTGGATTGATAACCACTAGAAAGAATAAACTTGGTAAGGTGGGATGGAGTAAGCTAAAAAATATCCGACTGAGTGGATTTTGAATATATGTGAAAATATGGGGGGATATTATGAGATGTAGGAGGTGTGGTAGTTTGTTATGGTGGATTGTATGTGGTTTATTTTGGTGGGGTGTACGTTGTTTGTATATAACCTGATGTTATGTAAGGCAGGATATAGCTCACCTTTATGGGGTGGACATAACTCAAAGGTGTGAAGATCAATGGATTATTGGTCCCCACATAATTTTATAATGGTGGAGTATATGTGTATACACTTCCCATTAAGATTTAATTGGGTTATTGATAAGATTCATGGGTCTTAGGGGTTTCTATATTATGGACCCCATGAATGAGGATATCCACAAGGGGTTGGTGAGAGACATGGTTTTATGGAGGTATATGTTCCTACTGTGGTGGAAGTATATAGGTTTTTTATTGTAGTGGTGGATGGGTCATTGCTTAGATAGGAGAGGGAGAGGGATGAACTAATTAATGGATTTTAGGCCCATCCCTTGATTGAGAGTTTGTTGGTTATTCTCTAGGTCTCAAATGTGACCAACCAAGGTGTTGATGAGCTGATGCAGGCTACTGTTGGCATTAGGCCTAGTGACCTCCTATATAGGAGGATTAGATACATGAGATTGGGTAATGGGAAGAGGTTGGATTTGGGTGGGAGCCTAGGGGTTGTGTTTTTAGTTTACATTAATGGGTATGGTGCATCTTAACTCCTACTAGGAAGATGCATGATAGCTTGCATATAGTTGACCTTGTCCTCTAAGTGACAGATTTTTCCTAGGTAGTGATCATATTTGGTAATGCATATTGGATTTATAATCTAATGGATAGCCTTGTGGTCATGTAAATAGTGGTTGAACCTCCCCCAGTAAGGGTCATAGCATTGGATTCATGGTGGTTACTCATGGTTTTAAATACATCTTTTGTTTCCTAAATGGAGACCTCAAAATTGGTAGTCTATATTAGAGTTTAAGGTTGATTTGTTCCAACTCATCAATGAATGCTCATTAGAGTTAATTTGGCTTCTCTTATAGCCTTCAAGGCCAAGAGATATACCTATGTGTTGTCTAGACATATTATAGGGGTATATGAATACACATAGAATAAATACGAGGGAAGATGGATAAGAAATAAAATATGATGAATAAATGGATATTAAAAGGATAAATTCATTCATGTTGGGTTCACCAATTTGTAAGCATGTAAATAACACATGTTAAACCATGCACTCAAATCCCCAAGGTCAAGCTGATGTAGCTAACGTAATGGATGGGCTATGAATTTGTTTGGTTGTTGGGTGGAATGGGATTTAGAATGGGTGGTGGAAATGGGTTCTTGTGATAGAACCAAAATACATTAGTATCATCTTGATGCTTGTTTAAAGTGTCAAACTGAGCTCAAATAGAACTCCATAATCCTTTGATCTTAAAAATCACAATAAGATGCAGCTCTTGGTCAATGCTAAGAGTAGGGAAATGGGGAAGATCATGTTAAATGACTCATGGGAAAATTTATAATCTTTTATGTTGACTATGCCCAGTCAATGTCATCCTCAAAAAGTGAATGATATAAGACAATGGTAGACTTGAGGAGAATAAATAGGTATGGATGGGAGACTAGGCCTAAATGATGTTATATTAATGTCCTCTATTTTGAGGAAGGATGATAATGGGTGGATCAATAATTATTTCTTGCTCATCTAAATTAGTTAATGAGTCAAAAATAAGATGAAAAATTGGGGTGGAGTGGAAAACCTCATGTCTTAGCTCAGTGTTAATATCAGACTTTATAACAACTATAGAACTGGGTGCTCTAACCATAGGTAACAAATTATGATGGTCAAGGCTAAGTGGCTTGGAAAGTTTCATCTAAATGAGGTTATGAAAAATCCAAGGAAAAATCATATGAACTTATTTATGCAATCACTTGTTATGTGTGCTCATTGTGATGTTTAAAGTAGGGCTTTGTATAGAGTGCTTGCACAGATGAGAAAGTCTCATGTGTAATGTGTATGGTTTCACATGTTGACAAATATTGAATTAAATATACACCCATGTATTATTAAGGATTAGGTGGTGTGTGGATGCTTACATGTGTTGGCAAGGCTTGGGTGGAATGCAGATGCTTGTGTATTAGCAAGGCTTCTTGACACTATTTTTTATTGAGTTTTTATTATTTTTGTTTTGTTTTTGGGTTTTATAAAATAAATTATTTATTTTTGAAAATTAAATGTTGAAATAAAAGAAATAAAAAATCTTAAATCAAATGAAAAAGAGAGAGAGAGAGGAAAAAATCTATACTATTGTGCAACATGTTGATTTTTCTTAACTTTGTCTAGATGCAAACTAAGTGGTGATATTTTTATAGTTTTTGTTTTATTTATATGAGATGGAATAGGTATGAAAGCTATGTCTTCTAATAATATAATAAATTTAAAAAAAAATTGATTTAAAACAAAAATGTTATAACTTATCTCTTAATTTCCTTTATCTACAAACAAGCTAAACTAGCCTTTCAACTTTCCTAGGTTGTTATAAACAAGCTTTCCAATTGGTTTGTTAAAAGAGAAAGAAGAAATTAAAATTTTGGTTTTTGTTTTCAATAGGAATAATAACACTTTGATTCACTAAAATAAACAAAATCATAGATAAGTTGGCTCCATTAATGTGCCTAAGATTGTCTAAGTTTTTGTGATTGATTAGTTGGTTGTTTGGGCTGCAAGAAACTTGTTTTGATTCTAGAAAATGAAATACTATGTTGGCTGGAAATGTCTTGAGAATTCACTAAATTTCATTTGGTTTATGAAATTTTTTACTAATTGAATGATAATAAACCTATTGAAATGCAAACACAACCAAAACTAACTACTATTTTTGGTAGAAAAAATAATGAAAAGAAATGGATCTATTTCCCTATCAAATTTAATCTTTTATGAATAAATAAATTAATCTAATGAAAAAATAGCTATGTTGATTTATTCTAACAAATAAACAATACTATAAATTAAAGAAAACTCCAACCTGACCAAGGCATAGATTAGTTAGAATGCATGTAGTATGTTGATAAAAAAATCCTCAGTATGTTAGCTCATTCTATCCTTATGTGAATTCTAGGAAATATCTAACTAGATGATGCAAAAATAATATAAAAAATGGGGGAAGGAGAGTAGACACAACCAAAAATGGAGAGAAGTTGAACTGAGGTTGGTTAATGCTTTGGCTTATAAAGTCTAAGTTGTTGAACCAATAACACTTATTCACCTATGATAATGTAGTTGACATGAAAACTATAGAGGTTGGATCTTTAGGCAATTTTAGTAGGACCATGGCTACAAGAACTTTAAAATAACAACCTCTAATGGCAATTTTTAGATCTAAAATCGAAAAAAAAAAGTGGCCTTCTTGTAGAAAGAGTTAGGAGCTTACATGGGGAAGTTTAACTAAGTCCAACGGGGAGTTCAACTTGAGAAGAACTAGAAATAGAAGAGAGAGTGAATTGGGCCTAATTGGAGGTGAATACAAGGTGATAAAATTAAGAAACACAATACTAAACATACAAAATGTGTTAAAACTAGAGTTTCAAGATCTAATTTTGGAAGATGTTTGAACTGTGATGGAACTGCCCTTTCCTATAGGAGAGGTTATGCAACCACCACCATAGAGCATATAACTATCCTTAATTTTATAAAATTTCTCTATATTTAAAATAAAATCACCCTTATATGATGGGTTCATCAGGATGGTTTACAAAATTGCCCTGATGAAACCATCATGAATGGGGTGGTTTCATCACTCGAAAGGGCGGTTTCATCACCAATGGAAGAATTTATAGATTAGACCAAGGGAATCTACAGAGGCCCTTAAAAGGGGGTTTTGGGGTACCTAGGGGAGATAAGAGGAATAATAAGAGGGACAAGATCTAGAGAGTTCCTTATGGAGCACAAAATAAGAGATCACTACATCATCATTAGAATTGCATTAGAAGTATCACACCGTGTAAATTTTAGGTGAATATAGTGACTATTAATATTACCAACTTGAAGGATTTTGAAGAACCTAACAAATTTTATCTATCAATGATTTGGATGATTCTCAAAAACCTAGTAATTGTTAGCTATCAATGAGTTGGAATATTCTTAAGAACCTAGTGATCGCTAGTTATCAAGTTATTTTGTGTATTCTTGGGAGCTTAGAAACTGATAGTTATCAATGACTTGGTGTATTCTTAGAAACCTAAGAATCACTGGTTAGCAGCAAGTGGACCCATCTAAGTTATAAGGCCCAACTTACTCTTTGGGGATATAAAAAGGGATGATTCTTACAAGGTCAGTGTTTATGGATATTAATATTATATCTCTCATTATAAGGTTATTTAAGCAAGTTATCTTGTACCTTATATAAGCAATAAATTAAGAAATATTCTATCAATCAGAGGTGTCATTGACACCACTTTTATCTTCTTACCTGTTTCTCTTCATAATTTATTCTCAAATATAGTGATTTCTAATATATTCCCCCTTTGAAAAGGGTTATGATATATGAATATACGAAAGGTTTACAATAATTTTATAAGTTTATTGAGAAATATGCTCTTTTTTCATGTTATTATTATTGTTCAACTTGATTTCTACTATAAATATCTAAATAAATGGTATCAGAGCTCTTTTTAGGATTGGTTTTGCAGCCACATCAAGATTTTAGTGACTTACTACAACTACCCACCTTATGATCTCACCTTGCCCTCACAATATTTTGGTGAACATAAAGTGGTGAAATTTTTGGGGTACTAAGAGTTTACATATGAAATATTTTTCATCTCGTTTCTATAGTATTGATCTAACTTAGAAACTCTATGCTGAGGATTTTAGAACATCATAGAGAGTTGTCATTATTGGCTAAGCACACCTCAACATGTGAAGTGAGGATAAAAAGGACTCACTAATACCCAAGAATGATATAACATTTGTTTACATATTTTAGTTTTCATGTACCTTTGGTATATTAGAAGACACCCTAGGGTTTAGGAGAAACTTACCTATTATAGACACCTAAATTTAGTACAATGTTCTATTTAATACCTTTTATTTAATATTTTCATGGGGATCCTTAATTCCTTTTGTTTTTATTTTTGTGTGCTTTCTAGACAAGTTCATGGTTTCTAGATAGATCTAGGCCTGGTGACTTATGCATGAAATGCATAATTGTCTAGGCATAATTTACAGAGTTATTTTGGGCCACATTTCATTTACATCTTTCTTTTTACCTATTTGAGCTATATTGGGTTGGATTTCATGTGCTAATATGTTTTTTAATTCAAAATCAAAATATCTATAAATACAAAACTACTATATGGCATTTAAGATGACACTCCATAATAACAAGATCTAAACAAAGATTTATAATTTACATATTCAAAATTGCTAAAGCTAGATTTGAAGTTTACAAAGGTTGAATTCATACTCGCATGTTTTTTCCAAGGGTAAAATAGAATAAGGATCATTTGTACTTACATTCATAATTTCACACATACACATTAGTGGGAGAACTACATATTAGTTTGAGCCCTCTTCAGAGTATCGATTCAATCATTTGAGACATCTATTATTATGGGTTCTTTGCCTTTCTTTGCATCACTAAACATAACTTTTATACCAATATATACTATGGGGAAAACCTAAGGATTTTACAGATAAATATGCCATTCTCTACTCAGTTAATTTTTACACCACCTATGGTTAGCACACATTTTATTCCTTATGTAAAACACCTTATGCAGAACATTGAAGCTCTATATACTAAGGTGTTACATTTGGAACACTATTCTTTGAAATTGATTCAGACACTTGACTCATAGACTTTACTACATACTTTAATGGCTCAGTGTATTTCAACATATCCTTTACCACCTAGTTTTTTGGCACTTAGAATACATTGTATGATGGAAAAGGTGACCTTGAGCAACATTTGAGACCATTTCACATAACATGTTTTGACAATACATCTATTAATAGATTGTGAAAGTAGTTATTTCTCAAGAGTTTAAAAGATTATTCTCTCAAATGGTTTTATGATATACCATATTAGTCAGTTAATGTATTCAATACTTTGTTACATTTGTTCCTTGCATAGTTCTAAATTTACATAAGTGAAAAGATTTCATATGCTCAGATTGCTTAGCTCAAACAAGAATCTAACCATGCTATCGTAATTTATATACTAAGGTATAATACCATGTTATCCAAAAGGATGAATCTTATGGTAGATAATGAATTTTAATACATATTCAAATAGAGTTTGATTTTACCTCTACATGAATCTATTATGTTTAATAAGTTTCTATCATTCATGGATTTATGTCACATAGTTAAGGAAAGAGAGGTTAAGTTGTTGGAAATGAATAAGATAGATTATGTAGCTAACCCAGATTATACTTTTAATACAAAAAAATTGAGTAATCCACCATATAAGGTGAGGTCAAGTGAAAATAAGAATGATAAATAAATAATAGTGAATGCAGTTTTAGGTGTTGTTCCACATATTGTGTTATCTACTCCTCCAAGGAGATAGTTTACCAACTTGTTATAAGCTCCCTATAAGGTCTTACAAAATTTATTGAAATGTCACTTCATATTACTCTGTACCATTAAAGAGGTTGATGTGAGTAAACCTCTTTCAAAAGGATTTAATAAAAACACTTTTTGTGATTTTTTTAATCAAGTTTTTGCAAATAAGTGAATCAATTACCTAGATAGGATAAATTGTTGCATAAAATAAAAATGATACAAATATTCAGGACCTAGTTTACAGAGTATATAAAGAATAATTGGGTCATATTGTTTATTTATCCCACATTATTTCAACTTCAATCTTAAGGACTTGAACTTAGGGAATAAATTCTAAAGGGTGTCAAAGTTTCTAAGACTTAGACTAATGAGTTCATTCTCAAGTTTATGACCTCTCATCACATCCTGCTCCCTAAATAGCTTTCGCATAATGGTCCATACATTATTGGGTGATTTTTTAGGATATAATTAAAATAGGAGATCATGTGTTATATAAATACATAATATCCCATAGGCTTCATTGCTACGGTTATACCACTTAACTTTCTATGCATTTATGATAGGTTCAGTTTCATCACCCATTGTTATCCTATACAAACCCTTACTACTTGGAATGATTTCCATTTTGATTTTCCATTTGTGATAGTTAAAGGGATTTAGTGAGTTGATTAAAATTTAATCCATTTTTAGTGTTGAGTTGAGTTATAGTAGTAGTGCAAGTTGTTGCAGAAATGAAAGTGCAAGAAGAAAGAAAGAGTAACTCAAAATAAAGTACACCCCCCTAAGCTAAAAAATGGTGAACCTACTAAATATTTCAAACAAATCATGCTCAGAAGATGGTTGTCATAATTGAAAATGTGTATAGAGCAACCAGTGCAAATGTCAAAAAGACATGATGTACAAGACTAGGTAAGGACATCAAGCTTAGCTGAAAATACATTCAAGATGACTACACAAAGTGAGCAAGTAAAAATATGACGAGTTTTTAAAAAATAATAATTTCTCTTTAAATATTTTCCATAATATATTGATTTTATAAAAAACAATAAAAAATATCCACTGATAATGCTAAACGTGACCAATTCTCTTATGCATTAGTTATGCATTTAAAGAAAAATAGTCTATTTGACCTTGTTTTAAATCAATCTATGAAAAAAAGGTGATTTAATATGGTATATTTTTTTAAAAAATAGGCCAAACTTTGAATAGACTTACCTTGTTTTATAATAAACTCTCAAGACTTTTAAAACTACAGGGGGCAAGCTGTAGCCCCCTACTACAACCAAAGGCTATTTTGGAATAGAGGTTGAATATAATGGTGGTTTTTAGTAGGAAAAAATAAGAGTATACTCAATAGATGAAAATGTCATAGTTGAGGGTCACTTAGAAGTAACGTAGAAACAAGGTCAAATATGTAAAACTAGTCAATCAATCTCCCAAACACTCAAAACCAACAAGGCTAAGTTGAGGCCAAATACATAGGTTGATACCAAACATAGCATATTAAACTTGAGGTTATATAGAGGCACTCAATTCTTTTACATTAAAATACACCAATGTACACGGAACATGTAGTCACACAAAAACCATGGTAATGGATACCAATGAACTAGATTTACAAAAAAAAACTCCACCAAGGATGAAAACTCCCACAAATCGACTGTATAACAAGATTATTTTACAAATAAAAATCTCATGATTTCAAAGATAGCTTAAAAAAATAAAAAACCTTACACACAATTACCACATGTAGCTCTAATACCATACTGGAGATGTTACTAGTTCTAGATAACACGAATGTAAAGGTTGAGATCACATGAGATGAAGCTTGTGCACACCACAATGTTGTTGAAGCAAAATGAAATCAATCAATGATAATATTACAAGAGACAAAAATCAAGTAGATAAAAACCTAATCTTTCATTAAGTGAAAAGCTCTCAAATGAGTTGAGTACATATAAGAGAGTAAACAAGTAAATACTCCACAAAATATGGTCAACAAACCCCTAGAATAGACAAGTAACTCTTCCACAAAATGTGGTCAACAGGGCCAATAATAGAGGAGTAACCCCCATACTTAGAATATCTAATCAAGGGAGTTATTTCTTCATCACCCGATCAACCTGCACATATAAGCAAGCTTTTCCATGAAAGTAGGAAAACTCCAAGTGAGGGAAAAAACCCATAATAAATAAATATGGTAAAAAATAAAACCCCTACTCTAACATCATTATAGTGGAAAATGGTGCAAAAATATGAATCAACTACTGTAGATGAAATAGAATTCATTTTGGTGTAAAAATAATGCAAAAAAAGTATGATTTGAGTCTAGTGGAATAACATAAAGAATAACATGAATTTCCATTCCTTTTTACTAAAAATGGTGCAAAACTGAGAAATAAAATGATCATGTGTCATACACATGCCCATAATCTAATATATGAGTATATTTAATTTTGATAACTGAGTAATACCAACTCAATTTATGAGTAAACTTGTATAAACTTTTAAAACATAGGCTACACACGATGCCCCCATTCTAAGCAACATATGAGATAATATGGTGTATAAATCTAAAAATTATTTATGAGTAACCACTGAAAACTATTCTATAGACTGATTATAATTCTAAAAAATATCAAAAAAAATGTTTTTGGCTTCCAAGATGAAAACACATTGTTTTGGAAAACTACCACATGTGTTGTTGTCCAAATGGCATAAATTTATTTGAATTATTTCTAGGCAAAAATTGAGTATGTACTATGATCAACTAAGCAAGTATTGTGTTTTTTATCTATGTAATGGATTGTTTCATATTAGTCTCTAAGACAAGCCACTATTTATGCCCCCTCTTTTGAGGTTAGTTGTGAAGCCTACATAATAAGTTAGCTCAAAAAATATACAAATGATGTTATATAAAATATTAAAATATTGAGTAATAATGATACCATTGGAAATCATGGCATCTTATTGATAATAGGAAAAAATAGTAATGTCTGATACATGTAGAACCAAGTATGCATAGTGTCATTCCTAGATAGATATTAGTAATTAGACACACAATAATTAAATGATCAATATTGAGTATTTGAAACTGATATAGTATCAGTTGGAGAAGATACATGGTATTGATCATGGCATCAAAAAACTGGGGAGGTGAATGATATTTATCATGGCATTGAAAATTAAGCAAACAATAACAAGCAAGAGTCATGACCATAACACATACAAAAAAGAACACAAAATATGGAGGAAGTCCAAAGGCCCATATACAAGGGACATGTTCAAATATCACTCACACACATAGAAACACACAATAAGGCTTAGAGTCGTAAACAAGGACATGTTCAAATGTCCACAATTCAAAGAAAATAATACACACAAAGAATGAATCAAAGAATCAAATATGATAAGCATGCATGAATAAGTGATATTTGATCTACATAATTAATTTATAATAATATTGTATTCAACAACTCAATTATCCAATAATATATCAATGTGAAAGTAAGTGAGCAAACATGTAAATATGTGCACAGTGTAGTGTACTATAGTAGGAACAAAAGAGATAGTCATATAGTCATAAAAATGTTTTGATGCATAAAAGCTATAGAATCCATGTGACTATATTGTATCTTAGAAATTATTACTTATGTTCACTAGGACAAGTTCGTTGGAATCATATAGAGCATAGTACATGACTATTTGGAAAAGATTAGTTTTGCCTATGTATGCTTTATGGGTTTAAGATAATATTACCACTTAAAATTTCATCTAAAACTAACAACTTGTATGTTCTTTAATTCACTTAAGTACACTTATGAATCATATTTGATATAAAACTAGACATTGAGAATTATTATATATATTAAAGCACAAATTAACTGATTTAAATAAACTACATTCATGCATAGGTCTTGAGTTTTAGAATTTTTACAATATTATATATTTGTTTTATTTTTAAATATATATAACTAAAAAGGTAACATACTAACCAATGACTCCCATAAGAGGCTCACAATCAATGGTCCTATATCTAACATAGGAAGGATGACCTCTCATGAATGAAAAGTATCACACCACTATGAAATATTTGGTCTCAACTTGGAATCTAAATAATGATATGGCTTTGTAACATAAATGTCACTATCATGATGATAATTTCTAGTATATTGTGTATGTTATTTATTATTTTGAACTTTAAGACTCTCTAGAACCCATTGTGGATTATAAGAATTATATGTTTTTTTTAATTTGTGGAACACTCTTAATGCCTTGTAATATCAATCTAGGACGTGATAGAGTAAAGAGTAGATTTGAAGAATTATTGATTAAATGGATTTTCAAGGATAGGTCTCCTTGTAAAGTTGGGCACTTGTTTCTAAATGTTTTGAATAGGTTTAACCTTTTTAGGTTGCTCAACTAATATATGTAGTGTAGGAATAATGACCTTTGGTTTTAGGGGGTATTCATAGGGAATACCATGAAATGTGATAACTCATTAGCAAAAATAGATTTAAAACATCTGTATACTATATAAGGTAGTACAAGAAGCTATTAAATCCAAGTAAATCCCAATAACAAATCAAAAACTCCTGCACTAGGTAATACTATAAACTTGGTGGCCACATGTGTTGGACCAAAATGTAGTAGTAATGTGATCTCATCAATATAATTTTGCACATGTCTATTGAATCCTTTAATTGTTGTTGTTTTAGGAAGTGTATCCTTCTATGTGTATCTAATATGAAAGATAAGTGTGATAATACACATATTCATACTTGAACCATTATAAACCATGACACTTTGTATAGGTTGTTGATCAATGTAAGCTCAAATGAACAAGGAGTGTAAATCAAAATCATCATTGAATAATTAATGCTCTATAAATGTGATAAGTAGTCTAGATGACAGTGAAACATTATATGTACCAATAATTCCATTTAAAGGATGTTGTGCCTCTATATGAGGATGATAATAATCTGGTGGAGGGTATGCACTATATGTGTAATGCACTTCTAATTTATCTATTATTTCTTGACTCGTATGCTTAGGGGAATATCATTGAATATCTTCATTATTCTACTCTCACTTGGTTATGACTTTGCATTATTAGTAAATGTACCCACATCAATGGTATTCTTGTCTATAAAATCTTATATATTACGTCTCAAACTAATGTATCTATTGGTAGTATGTCATGGTGTCCTATGAAAATTTGTAGACACAAATTGACATTTAAGCTAAAAAAGTGCACTTTAGACCACCCTTTTTACACACTTAAATCATACTTTAATCCACAACCTTGTAACCACTTTAATTAATTTTCCACATGGATGACCCATTCTTATAAGTAAACCAATGGTCCCATAATGTCTCTATTCCTCATGAAAAATAGTTTAGGCTTACCCATAGACTATTCCATACTCCCATATCAACAATGTTTGATCTTAGAACAATAATTCACCATTTGGATAACAATATTACATGACACTATCTAGTTCCATTGCTCTTGTACTCCTAAATTCATGTAATGGGTCATTTCTCACATTTGACAATCCCTATCTAAAGGAATTCCCTATTGATCACTATAAAAGCACATTTTCAAGTCATTTTGCATCCAAGAAGGTTCTATATTAGAAAAAACAAGAATTTTAATTTCATGTTGAGATTAAATTCCCTATTTATCCTAATTCTAAATGCATACAACCCTAATAGCCTTGATTTAAGATCTAAGTATACTTCTAAGTGTCTCTACTTTCCATGCCATTAAAAGTGTTTTGTGTGATACATGGAAAATTCCCTCTTTCGATGCTTTCATTGTGGACTTAACCAAGGAGTAAGACAAGTTGTTCCATATGGGCACATTGAAGTCCACAAAACCTCAATCCCTAATTTTTGGGAATGGGAAATCAAAGACTTAAAACAAAGAAGAGTAGAAGAAGAATGACGATCAAGAGAATAAGAAAGAATTAACCTTTACTTAAACAACCACTGAAACCTCATCTTCCAATGACAAACCTAAGAAAGAGAAGGTTAAGTGTGCCAACTATAAGAAAAATAAGAATGATGAACATAAGTACATGAAGAAATAGATATATCACCTAACTCATCTCCTAGAGAAGAATAACATAAGTGTTCCTGAATCTGTTAAGCATAATTCATCAACCAAAATTCTACCAAGGCAAAAGGCAAGGGGAAAGAGAATAATAAGGGAAAGGCTCTTGTAGCAATTGCAGCTCCAAAATCTTCATGGATTATTGACTTAGGTGATTCCCACCACATGGGTTCTTCACAAGTTGAGTTTTCTTCATTAGAGCCTTTTAGTATGTCTTTTATCACTTTGGGTGAAGACACTTCAGTAGAAGTTGTAGGGAGAGGATCTATTGAAATGGATGGAGGAACATTCAATAATTTTCTAAGTGTTCCATCACTTAAAACTAATCTCCTATCAATGTACCAAATCACTCACATCAATAAGGGCATGAGGGTAGAGTTTTCACCAGATTTAGTCATAATTAGAGAGTCGCACAATGATTCTATAGTGGTAATGGGTAGGATAGATCACCAAGCTAGGTTATATGCCTTCACACATTTTGCACCTTGTTCTTCTTTGACTGCATTACTAACTCATTCACATGGAGTTAGCAAACTTTGACATGAGCAATTTGGCATGAGTATTTTGGCCATCTCGACTACCACTATCTAGAACAACTCAAAAAAAATGACATGGTCATAGGCTTGCCTCGAGTCCATTTCTCGAAGGGTCTTTATGAGGGTTATTCCCTTTGAAAGCATCTCAAAGAAAAATTTGACAAAGGCAAAGCTTGGAGGGCTTCACAAGCATTGGAGTTAGTATACATTGATGTATCTAAGCCTTTTCCCAGTCTATTTTTTATAGGGACTAAGTACATTCTCACTTTCATTAATGATTTCTCAAGATACACATGGGTGTAATTCCTTAGACAAAAGTCTAAAGTGTTTGAAGATTTTCAAGACTTCAAGGCACTTGTTGAGAAATAATCTAATAAATACATCAATGTTCTTCAAACTGAAAATGGAGGTGAATACGTTAGCAATAGATTTAAGTAGTTTTACACCACATAAGGGATTGATTTGCAGTAGATGGTTACTTATATTCCTTCACAAAATGGAGTTGTAGAATGCAAAAATAGATCCTTAAAAGAGATGACTAGCTATATGATTCACTCTAAGTCCTTAGCACCTCAATTTTGGGCCAAAGCCATTAATTATGCTTATTATATTTAGAATAGGGTTCCTCACAAATATTTGAAATGCATAACTCCCTTTGAATCTTGGCATAGAATGAAATCTATAGTTAAGCACTTTAGTTTTTTTATATCCCCAACTATGGCATGTATACCGAATAAAAAATGCAAAGCTATGGAGCCTTATGTCTTTGTAGGTTATATATATGGTGTCAAGGGGTACTACCTTCTTCATTTGACCACACATGATCTGTTCATAGAAATAAGTGTTCACAGTCAAGAGAGTCCCAGAGACTTAACACTTGACACTTCTTTTCCTTTATTTGACTCACTTAGACTTGATGATTCTTCTTCTGACTCAGATCATCCAAAGTAGGTTTTTAATCAAGGGTCTTCTTATTTTAATTTTAATAGTGAGGATAGTGTTGGAGATTCATATGCATCCACCTATGTTCATATTTTAGAGGATGAGGAATCGGCACCTAAATCACCCATATTTGGGTCCCTTTGGGTTAGGCAA
Source organism: Torreya grandis (assembly GCA_037957365.1). Classification (NCBI taxonomy): domain Eukaryota; kingdom Viridiplantae; phylum Streptophyta; class Pinopsida; order Cupressales; family Taxaceae; genus Torreya; species Torreya grandis. The sequence continues at coordinate 3,210,704 of JARHVA010000011.1, forward strand.
ACACTTTAGCGTATAGGCACTTGGGCAGGGGATCTAGAAGATGACAAATGTACTTGAGAAAATTATCAGATTGGTCCATATGCTTTCTTTGTTTCAATTTCATATCCACATATATTTTGAGAGGATGTAGGCACACCTGAGTGGGATAGTGTTATGCAGGAAGAATATTCTTCCTTAATCAAAAACCACACATGGGATTTGACTTCACTTCCTAAAGGAAGGAAGATGATTCGATGTAGGTGGATATATTGGACCAAGGTTTTGGCAAATGGGTTAATCGATAGTATAAGGTGGATTAGTCATTAAGTATTTTTCACAGGTATCCAAAATTAACTACTCAAAGACCTTTGCACTTGTTATAAAGATGAATTCAATCTAACTCACACTAGCTATTACCATAACACATGGTTGGGATGTGCATCAAATGGATGTGAAGAGTGCCTTTCTTCATGAAGGCCTTGAGGATGAGATCTAAATGGAACTACCACCTAGGTTTGTTTAGAATTCATCCTTAGTTTGCAGACTTATGAAATCTATCTATGGCCTCAAATAAGCCCCTCATGTTTGGTACACCAAGATGGATTCATTGTTCCTTAATTTAGTTTTCACTAGGTGTCATTTAGACCCCAATGTATACTTATTATAGTAAGATGATTCTTTACTGACACTGATCCTTTATGTTGATGATATTTTGATCATCGAGAGTTACTCATCATCTATTAAAAAAGTGAAGATAGATCTATAGGATAAATTTGACATGATAGACTTCAGTCTTCTATATTACTTCCCCAACATCAAGATTTTATAGTCTGATTTAGGATTTCACTTGCATATGCTAAGTATGCTCTCAATATTTTGGCTCGATTTCACATAGCTGATATAATCTATCTCTGACTCCCTTTCTATCAAGATTCAAGATTGAGGTTAATGTTTCTACATCTTTGGTTGATGCCACTCATTGTCACCAACTTGTTGGTAGCCTCATTTATCTAACTCATACCAGTCCTAATATTTCATATGCAATCAACATTATTTCATGATTCATGCAAGATCCTAATGAGCTTCATTTGAAATCAACCAAGTGGACACTCCACTATATTCAGGGCTCTTATAGATTTTGGATTCAATATATATTTGGCACAAAAGTTAACTTGGTTAGTTTTTTAGATTCATATTGGGCTGGTGATGCTCAAAATCATAAGTCCTCTTTAGGTTATAGTTTTCTTTGGGTTGTGATACTATGATTTGGTTTATCAAGAAGAAAAATACTACTACTATATCATCCATAAAGGTAGAGTACAAAGGAGTTTTTAATGTAACTACTGAGGCTATTTGGATTCAAGGGATTCTATTCATGTTTTGCATTTCTTGTAGGTAGCCCACCATCATATATTGTGACAACCAAAGTAATATTTAGATATGCAAGAATCTGATTCAGTACTAATGGACCAAATACATTGAGAATCACATGAATTTTATCCAAGAGTTTATTCATGGTTAGGTCATGAATTTGAAATTTTACCAGTCTTCAAAGCAAGTTGTAGATATCTTTACCAAACCCTTCACTGAGAACAAGTTCATTCATATACGACCTCTTATTGGGGTGCGATCTACATCAATAACATCATCATCTTAGGGGGGTCTTATATCCTCTTCACTTATTCTATGTCTCTCTTTTTAGGGGGAGTTTTTCCTACAATCTTTCTCTTTTTCTCTACTTTATGAGAGATTGCTTTATACATATGGGTACCTGATCAGACCTAGTTATCATGACCTATATGTTTTTTGCACTACCCACCTAAGCTACACTTATGAGGGAGGGTGTTAGAGTAAGGGCTTTCTTTTTTCCCATATTTATTTATTATGGACTTTTTTCCTCACTTAGAATTTTCCTACTTCCTGGAAAAGCTTGTTTATGTGTGCAGGTTAACCCAATGACTAAGATGTAACTCCCTTGACTGGTTATTTTAGGTATGGGTGTTATTCTTATATTCTTGGCCATGTTGAACACCTTTTGTGGAGAAGTTACTTGTCTATTTTTGGGGTCTGTTGACCACCTTTTGTGGAAGATTTGTTTATTCTCCTATATGTATTCATCTCATTTGCTTTTCACTTCATGAAAGATTGGGTTGTGCTTCACTTGATTTTTGTCTCTTGAAATATTGTCTTTGAGTGATTTCATTTTGATTCAACATCATTATGGTATCTATAAACTTCATTTCATGTGATCTTGACCTTTGCATTCATGTTATCTAGAATTGGTGACATCTCCAATAAATGATCTATTAGAATTAGTATAGGATTCCAAGTTATTTTACCTAGCTTTAGTTGTGTGATGAATGAGTCAAGTGCATCTTGAGTTTTTAATCACATTCTCATACAAATTATGATTAGGTCATACACAATCTAATCCAATATTTCAATGAAAATAAATCTCCAAGGGTTCCACCATTTCTAGTCACTAGTTTTGCACCAAAAAACACAATGGTTCACATACATGAACTGGTGTATTATTTCCTTATTATTTGAACTATAGGTTTCTTATTTTTACTTTCAGGTTTTCATCCCAATTAAGGATTTATTTATACATGTTTCATTGTATGTTTGCATGAATCACAATATAACACATGATCTACATCCAATCCTATTCAACACAATTAAGCTTAGGTACATCTCTCTTTCTTTTACTCTAGTGATTTCACTTTGATGCATTACAAATATAAAAAAAGGGGCAAATGTAGCCACTAAAATTAAAATTTAATGCTAAAACAATGCACTTGTGACCATATTATATGCAAACTTAACATATGCTTAATTTCATGGTTTTAAACTGCTTTTATTCTACTTCTATGTGGATGACCCCTATCTTAAAGCAACTCTAATACTAATTCTTCTTATTCCTCATTTCAAATAGCCTAAGCTCATCCCTTAACTGATTCTTACTTCTATTTTGGTCATCTCTGCTCTTTAGATGAAACTCTACTTTCAAGACAATCCTATTGGCTGGTAGTGTTTAGATCTGCTAGTAGTTTCATCTTCCCACCAAATAATGGCTAGTTTCTCAAATTAAAATTCATCTAATAGGTCATCCTTCATGTTTTTCAAGTCCCATTCAAATAAATTCTAAAAATTTCAACATAAACACATGTTATATTCATTTGTTCACTAAGGTATTTTATATTACAAATTTACAAAATTTTCTAATTACACATTGAGAGGAAATAATATATTCTTCCCGATTTTGAGTCTTTATAGCCCAAAGCTAGATGTGATTACACCAAAAAGGTCACAATTCATTGTCCAAGCACATAATTATCCCAATATTTCACTAATACATAAAATTTCACCAGTACTTTACACACACCACCACAACATGGGATAACTAAATGAAGTTTGATCCCTCTTTAGAGTATTGGTATGTATACAATGCTCAACACACAAGGTGTTTAGGTCAAGCAAAACTTCATCCCCCTAACCCATTTTTTCATTTTACCATATTTGTTCCTCCTTATTCTTAAAGTTAGGGTTAGAGTGAATAATACACATAATGGCTCCCACAGTGAATCGAGCAATTCTTAATATATATACAAAACTTACAGGCATAGATTCACCACTCAAAACTTACACAAATGGAAACACCATTACTGATGTTGTCACACCCTATAAACATTATCTTAGTTTGATCTTGTCCAAGTACTACAACATTATCCTAGATTCAAATTTAGCCCTATTCCTAATTCACAATGACCTTACATGGTCCTACAGTTGATTGCATAGTCTTTGTTGCAGTCCATCATATATGAGTTCTAGTTAAGTTATTTGTCTTTAGTACTTCCCCCTTTCACCACATTTATACTAATAATAAGTTGTAAATCATTTGTGTATTTATTTCATATTTTATAAATTTTGATTTAAATAATCAATTTGTCTTAGTTAGACTAATACTCTCTTAATCTCCTATTTTGATAAAAAGTTTAGATAAAATAGTTTCATATAATAAAAATAAGGTAAAACATATTCATGAAATAGTTTCTTTCTTGAACATTGCGTTGATTTTTTTATTTTTGTTCTAATATTTTAGTTAAATTCATGATTCCCATACACTAAAGATAGATCAGATCTTCCTTTATCGGATTTGATTAAGTGTTGATCTAGGATTTCTCTTTAACATAGGGGTTTTAGATTTAATTCCTAATTTTCATGCACACACAAAAATATTTTATTGGCTTTCAATTTATTTTATTTTTTTGATTTCTAAAAGTGTGTTTGGCAGTTGTAAAACTCATAGGAGATATTATCATGGGCAAAAGGATCATCAATTTTACTTAATTAGTGATGTGAGGGGTACTCCTCCAATATCAAGCCACTAGACAACATTATACACAGATTTTAGTTTTTACATATCCCACAGTATATCGTAAAGCATAGGGTTTTTTGTTTTTTCAACCGTAGGATGCCTTTCAACCATTTAGTTTTACAGTGCATCAATAAGTGGTTAGCCTTAGGAAATTAATCTCAATGTACCTTAAACACAAGATAGTGTGGCTATGGGACAATGGAATCCTTTGTATTCAATGCCCCTTTAGGCCCAATTCAGTATTTACAACTAGATTACTATATATGAGAGCCTACAAATCAAACATCCCTTGCCTAGTCAGACCTATTGATATATTTTATTTCTTGTTATGATTGATTATTTTTTAGTAGTATGCTTGGTATTTGTCTTAGTTGATTTATTTGGATTTAATAAATATAACATTGACACTAGATATTAAATCCCTAATGGTTATTATCATATGGATTTCCTCCTCTCTAATAATATTGTACTTTACGTTTATGATAATGAATGGACTAATTATTTTAATTGTACAATCATCGATGATAATTATTTAGGTGAGGAATATGATTATGATATAAATTATTATGAGTGTGAGTGTGATTCAACTTAAGAAAATTAAGAGGAGTATTACAATAATAAATATTATAGTGAAGAAGAAAATGAGCACACTCATTCAGAAATTGAAGAGCCAAATTCACCTATTTCATCCTTGTTTTCCTCTTCTCATAAATTATAATGAAATTAATATTCTAATAATGAATATGTTTTTTCCCTTATTCTATCATAAGAATCAAAATGTGAAGAATCAACCATTAACACACCTTATTTACCTCTTAAAATTGTTATTACATTACATATACACATAATATTTTCAAACTTTATCAATTACTGATGTTTTATCTCTTGCAAGAACCCATTGAGTCTCAACCTCTCTAAGTGCACACCTTAAAGGGTGCACTAGGCAAGGGGTGGGCAGACCATTGGTGATTTTCAATATTATTGTCCCCTATGCCATCACTTTCTATCAATCCAACCTTCTCATATACACTTCTCTAAGCTTTACCTCCTCTCTTGCACACTCTTCCAAGCATTTCACCACCTTTCTTAGTACCTACCTAAGCCTAAAACCCTTTTTGATAGTTTACAATACACTTTCAGCCTAGGCCAACCTTGTATATAAATTTTTAAAAGACGTTATGGGTCTAGGTTAGATCTGGGTGACCTAGACTGGTACCTAACTTATTTTTATCAATTAACGATACATAATCAATTGGGCTGACCCTATCGGCTAAACTTTTGAAAAGGTTTAAGGTTAGATTTAGCTATATATACACATTAATTTCTCTATTTCAAAGAGAGATAGGAGTTAATTATTCATTTTCACTTATTTATAATTTTTTATTCTACCATTCTACTTGAGGAGTTATTACTTAGGTTTTATACTTGAATAAGAATCTTGTCTTGTGAAAAAGTCTTGGATGCTTTATCTTTTCTTAGTGATCCTTACAAACCACAACAACCTCTTGTGAAGCATCTTTGTCTAAGGGAGAGATTAATTCTCAATTAGTTTGTCTTCCAATCAAGTATCTCTAACTTTACGCCTCTATTTTAGCAGATAGAAGTAACATAAGTAATGGCTTTTGAATATATTGCTCTCTCCATGCATTAGAGTTTTACCTATATGTATTTTAATTAGGATTATCTTATATATGTTTACTTTTTTATGTTTATTACCCCTAATTTGTATAACAATCTTTGGTGAGCACTAGATTAGATTTTACTTTATTTGCATATACTTGGTGAATATGAAAACATAAGACCTAGCTAGGGTTATTACATGGTGTTGCTTGACTAGAGGCTTTGGAACCCTATCTAGTGATGTTATTGTGATAAGATATACCTTAGTTAGGTCTAGTGGATCCATCTTGTTCATGATCTAAAATATATAATGTATCAACAATTGAAAGTGTAAGTAGGATTTATCTTTTCTGAGCTAGGATTGACTAATAGATCAGTTATATTTATCTTTGTATACATTTTGGTGAATCCAACATGAATTAAACCCTTATAGGTTTTCTTTCACACTTTCATTTTATCATCATATTATTATTATTATTATTATTATTTTTTGTAGTATTGTATTGAACTTGTCAGTATAGTTTGAATAGTCTATGCATAGGGTTAACACATAGTCATTCCAAAATAATTTTGTTTTGTCTATGCAGGTCTTCTCCAAATATAGGTGATTGAATCAATTAGTTCAACATAGACTTCTTATTCAATTTTAGATTTACATACATAGTCAAACCAATCAACTCTATTTATAATTCTCATCTTCTAGCATATAGGGCTACAAACATAGTTGAGCTAGTTGACTCTATTTGTAACTTTTTTCTTAGTGCATAGGTTTTGAAAATTTTGTCGATATAGTCAACTCTGTTAGTAGAATTTGTGAATCAGAATTTGAGCATCACAACATAAAAATTTACAATATAAACATCTTAGAACCCACCAAGGCTCATTCTTACCTGCTCTATCATTTTGTTTTTCTTTTTTGGTACTATTTTTTATAAGTTTACAGTCTATAAAATTGTAGCCCTATAACCAATTGGGTTTAGTAGTTTGACATAGTTTTATAGCCTCTTTTCTATCCAAAAAGCATAGTCAACATATTCAAATGTGTTCTTCCATATCTTGCTTCCACAGAATAGATATGACTCAATTGATTCTATTCTACATTTTTTGCATAAGTATCACCTGAACTAACTTTTTACTCTTCATAATCAAGGAAATTAATCTCTTTTTGTTATTAATTAGTTCATCTTTCATTTCAGCTACTTGCATGCTTAGATTAAAAAACATAGATTAATTAGGTGGTTTCTTAAATTATTGATAATCACACTATTTTTCTCTTTTGCACACACTTCAAAACCACTTTACACACAAATAACATTAAATATTTATCTTCCCAAGGTCTACCTACTTGAATTTCATCAACAATGGGGGAGTCGACTTGGTTTTCTAACCAAGTATAAGCACATGGTTGATGTTATATATTATCAAAGCACTCGACACCCTTATCAATATGGGATTGTGAATTGAGGGGGCAGACCCCAATACCAAGCTAGGACCATTGCTAATACATAACCCTTTCAGCCTAAACTTCTCAAAACCATCCTTAGACTACTTTTTAGTTCTTCATTACAGCTAACTTCTTAATCACATTAAATTTAAACTTTATTATAACTTAATAACACTTAGGAATGACCAATTAATTAGCATTTGCTTTCAAGTTACTACTTGATCATTATATTTTGTATTGAAAAACTTGCATTAACTAGTGTTCGTGCAAGATTTATGTTGTTTGTTCTAATTGGATCAGTCGTATTGACCTAATTTCTTATGTGCTTAATTTCATTTTTTTAGATATTATCTTGCAAAACCTTTCTCTATTTTCAAAAAACTATCATCCCTATCGATATAGTCTCTTCCAGACTACCAATCTTGTCTACCTTCAATACATAGTTGTTCCTAACAATTAGGTATTTTTTATCAGCCTAACTAGTTCCTCTTTTTTAAGGACACAGTTGACCCATCTGACTATGTATCTTTCCCATCTATTTGATTTCCTCATTTATAGTAAATTTTGACCCATATGATTGTGTGTCTATTTAGACTATTTCAATATTATATTTTATAGTACATAGTGGACCAGCTCAATTATGTCCTTTTGTTTTCATGTTCTATGAATTTTTTTCACATACTCTATCAACCCAGTTGACTTTGTACCTATTGTCTGACACTTTTATCTATTTAGTCGACTCTATCTCTATTTTTCATTCTTATTTCCTGATCTTAGATTCTTTCTTTAAACATCATGAAATCCCCTATCATAATCTTTTTAGATAACCTGAATCCATTCAGATGTTATATGGGATGTTCTTTTCTTCCTACCTTTACTTCCCAAGAGGATCCTCACTCTTGGAGCACCTCTTCTCCTCCCTCATCTTACAATTGCAACATTGTTCAAATCACTCAAATAGATGAGATTGTGGTTTAGATCATTTTCATACTTATCAAGATAATTTTCATATTCAAACATCTCACCATAATGTGGGGTAAATTGATACAAGCATATCCACTAATGCCATAGGGAATTTACCACCTAGAAACCCTCCCCCTAATACCAATTTGGGGAATCCTCCTACAAACACTAACCCATTAATTGATAAAATTGAGATTCTTACATATATAATGCAACAAATGAACATAATGCAAACCTATAATACCTCTCAAATGATGCAAATACAACATCATTTGGTCAACATGGCTAATCAACCCCATGTTCTTCTCCCTCAAAATAATCAAAATTTTATTCATCCACCTCTTAGAGATGTCAAGGGTAATGTCATCCCTCAACCTATCATGCATAATAAGATGCTTCAACACATCTAAAACAAGCCTTTAGCCCCTTTCATTATTTATATTGATATTGGTATTATATCTCCAACTATTAAATATGATGGGACTAAAGAACCTACATATTTTCTTAAGGCATTTGAAAATATTTATAAAGAGTGGATCCAAACTAATATTTTTGCCACAACCAAAATTTTAGTTAAAACCTTCACCAGTGATGTATTAGAATGGTATAGCCAACTTTCCCAACATTCTATATGAAAACTAGAGGATTTATTCAATCCTTTAGTTAAATAATTCTAACATAATGATCTTCCCAAAAATTACCTTAGTCATTTCATCAATGTTAAGTAATCTCCTACTAAATCAGCTCATGATTTTATCAAATGATGGAAATATTTGGCTCACAAGGCCCATCACAACATGACTGATGACAACTTGTTTAAACTCATTATATGAGAATTAACACCTTAACTCTAATAAAAATTTTGAACTTACCCTCCCCAAACATTAAATGAGGCTCTTGACCAAGCTAAGCAACAAGACTTCTTAATGAAATAGTTTGAAACTAATACTAAAATCATTAAGGGGTATTTTCAACATTCAACCAATGCGATAATTGCAATCCTCCTCAACCCAAATAAGGAGTAACCAAAATCAAAAATCCCCAACCTTCTCATATGTTATTAACTATGCAAAAAATGAAATAATTTTTAGCACCCTCTAAACCATTCACGTACCCCAATAATCCCCCTAATGGTATGATCCTAATCAATTTTACTAGTTCCACATTGATATAGGTCATTCCCATGAAACATGTTGAGGGATTACAAAATTTTCCATTTATTCTATGCTTGGTGATTCATTCAATCATGATGCCATGATCAAAATATGTCATCGAGATTACATTAATGCTTCTAATAAAAACAATCCTCCAAAGCTTTTTCTTCTAAAAACCCAAAATCATTCTCTCCATCTAACTCTCAACAAGTAAATACATATATTTGTGTGATTGACATATATTATGATCAATACTACACCAATTCCTAATACATAAATGCAACTAAGGTCAATTATTGATGCAAACCAACCCACAAATATCCTATCACCAAACCAAAGAAACCATCTTTTGAAGAGCAAATTTTCAAAGATAATACTACTAATCATTTATCTTTGAAAACCAATGAGGGACCACCTCCTCCCTCTAAACCTTCATCCACTTCTCTTCCTCATAAACCTATTTTACCTTATAGCCCTCATGTCGGTTCCTTTTCTTCCAAAGCTCATTGGAACTTCTTATAAAAACTCAACTCTATTCCTTGTAAAATTCCTCTCATGGAGTTAGTTCGTACATCTCACTATCATGGATTTAATAAATCAAAGAACCATCTCCCTTAAAAGAGGAACCATATTCTCATGAGCCTCAACCAATAGAATTCCATACCATTGAATCCATTTGTCCTTCTTAAAAAAATTCCATAGAGTTTCTCAAAGACATGATTAATGATGAAATCCTCTTTCGAGCCAATGATTCACCTCTCTTTATTAAAATAAACATTATACCACCCTCATTTATAAATTATTAGTAGATGAGGGGTCAGGCATTAATTTTACATCTCTTTGGATCATTTAAAAACTTGGGTATAGTAAATATCATCTCAAACAAACTTGTTTTATATGTCATGGATTTGACAAGACCAATCAAAATCTACTTGGTTATATTTGGCTCCCTCTTACTATTGGACCCAAAACTATACATACTAAGCTTATGATCCTTAATTCACCATTATCTTATAATATACTCCTAGGTTACCCATGAACTCATCACATGAGGTCTATTGCCTTTTTTGATAGCCAATTTATCAATTTCATTCATAATGGTAAATGGTATAAACATGAGGTCGATCGTAACCCATGAAGTATTTATCTTCCTAATCCTAAATCTCAATATTAGATTCCCATTATTCTGATGATTAAGAGTGCCCCTTTACTCTAATTCATCAATATGAATCTTGACTTACATGTCACTCTTATTGATTCTGATGATGATGAGCCCAATGACTTGTCAAATACATGTAATACTATAAATCTAGATCCTTACATCTCAGAGTGGCTACCTCCCTCTTTGTTACCTCAAGATCATACCATCCCTCTTATTAATGAGATCACCAATTTCCCTTATCCATGTAATACCCATGAAGCATATTATACATAAGATTATTTCATGTGTAATGATTGTCTAGTGGCTAAATTATTTCAAGATACTTTAATTATGTCACCACATAAATTTAGTGATTTAGGTGTCTCTCCTTCTAAAGTTCCTTCCAAGTCATAAGCATGTACTATTGCATCAACTTATGATGATACCTACGTCATGGCCCAATCTCAATCATGAGACTTGGATGTTCAAAGTTATCATAAAACTTTAGCCTAAATATGTGCTTATAATCATGATGTTCATACCATTTCCATCAATTTTGAGTTATAACTTGAAGGTTATGTACCTCTAGTTAATTCTTCACTTCTCGATACTCCTTGGGTGGTTGAATAAATCTTACCCCTTGCATCTTCAGAACTTTTGGAACCTTATATCACATTGGTTATTCTACATGATCTTCTTCCTATCAATAATGCTAAAGATACACTAATTAAATTCATTCATCCTTCCCCTATAGTTCGCCCTACTTCTGAGATCACCCTCAATGCCAAGGCCATAGATGTCTACCAAATACATTCTGATAACAACATCCATGGTAATAAAATTATGATATTGAAGTACATGTGGGATATTATGGACCTATACCTACGTTACCTATAAATGAATCCATCCTTGAATTACTGCATGCCTGAAAACCTCAACTTCCTCAAAAACATCACAAACTTGGGAATTTCAAGTGAAAGGCCCCTCATTCTAATAACTTCATTTCTAGCATTGATCCTAAAACCAATCCCATTTCCTCTCTTCCTAACATGCCATATTATTTTCTAGATGAAAATTATATGTTTATCAAAGAAACTACAAGAATCAAATATGGCACCCCCTCATGCCGTTGGACTATAATAGTTTTTAGAGAACTCACACCAACTAAATAGGATAACTTTATATTATTTTTTGATAAATATTGTGATACTTCCACTTGGTCATATGAGGACATGCCTAGCATTGATCCTAGTATTGTGATTTACAACAACATCACATATCCCAATGCCAAACTTGTTCGATAAAAATAGTGGAAAATTCCCCCCAAAGTTTATAACTTATACCATAAAGAAATTGTTAAACTTTTAGATTCCAAATTTATCAAAACCATGGACTATTCTGAATGGGTCTCCAGCATCATCTCCATTCACCACAAATTCACCATGGTCATTTGCATTTGCATCAATCTTCATAATCTCTATCTCACTTGTCCCAAGGACAACTTCCCATTACCTTCAATAGATGCCATCATCAATTCCACTACTGGCTATGAAATGTTGTCCCTCATGGATGGTTTTTCAAGTTACAATCAAATTCATATCACCACTGAACACCAACACAAGATAACTTTCACCACATAATGGGTTACCTATGGCTATGATAAAATGCCCTTCGACCTTAAAAAAGTCAAAATTACCTATTGGTGGGATATGACCCACATTTTTCATGATCAAAGATGCATGTTATTTAAGTCAAATTTTGGGTTATCCTCACTCCATTAGATTAAATGACATGATAAATCAATAATTATAGCTTCCTACAAGATTTAAGGAAGTTAAGTTAGGACCATGGAGATATAAAAGACTTAAGCTTAAGGTGTTAAGACTAAGGTCATGATTGTATTAATGAATAAATTGAGGCCTTAGTATTAAAGATATGATCACTTGCATAAAATTTTATTATTTATTTATGCGATAAATATTAAAAATTTTGGTTGTTAATAGAAATTCAGATGTTGTATACAAAATTATTTTACAACTAAATAATAATGGTTATTAATTAAAAAATATCATAACATTGTTCTATGTGGATGACCCATTCATAACATTCCATGTGGCACCTTTCCATTTATTTCTAGTTACCATGTGGGGATCTTTAATTTAGGTGTGCTATTTTTTTGCCACTGGTAAGAAAAAAAATAGTATGGTCTTCTACTAATACAACTTCATCTCTTAGTAGAATAAGTTTGTGTTAAATACCATCCTTTTCAAAAGTATAAGTATTTGTCCTCCCATCATGGCAATGCATTTGCCATCTCTTAGTAGAATAAGTTTGTATTAGTATGGTCTTCTACTAATACAACCTCATCTCTTAGTAGAATAAGTTTGTGTTAAATACCATCCTTTTCAAAAGTATAAGTATTTGTCAATCTGATAGAAAAATAAAGAAACTAAATCAAACTAGTTCTTTACTATGAAATATGTAAGAATGTATTTTTCTTATGAATGACATGGAGATCTAATACATCTTTTATAATTTCATATTTTACAGAGGCACTAGAGATTATGGTGATTGATATATGCCTCATGTTTAACTAATTTGCTAGAGCATCTAATAGATGTGGAAAGAGTGATATTGGTTGTATTGGGTCTAGGATGTATCATAGAGATGAGACGCATGCCACTAAGTGCTGATTTTATTGTCATATTCATTGGACATTGGAATATGTCATTTCTTTTCTTGTGGACATTTGACTAAGTCATGTCCCTTCAATTATGAAACATTTGAACATGCCCCTTGTTTGAAGTCTCCTTGGACCATTATCTTTTGATTTATTTTTAGTGCTCTTGTGTGTGTGCTTGATTACTTGTTGAGCTTGTATTTTTATTTTGATTATTTGACATAATGTATCATAGTTATTTGGAATAGGTCATGTAATATCAACCTATTTAATGGGAGGGAGAGATATGACATTGCATTCTAAGATCTACTATAAAATCCATGATGGTGACTCTAGAAGGTTATTGAAGACTCTACACTAAGGAGTGGATAAAACCAATCTAGGAGATGGCACAGATGTTGCATTAACTATGTCCATTTGATCACTGTTATTATAAGTGGACCTCACCTTGTATGAAGGATTATTTGAACTCTTGATAGTTGATTCTCATCCATTTTTATACTTGAGTTTTCCCATTGATAAGAGCTTTACATCTATAGACTATGTAGGCACTACTTGACTTCTAAGGGAAGTTTGGCCACTAATAAATAATTACCCTCCCCTTTTTCTTCTCATTAATTACCATTGCTAATAATTCCCTCTTGCTTAGGGTGTCCTATATTAGGGAAGCTTTGGAGTTTTCCTAGAATCCTTGTATTTTAACATCATCTAATACTTCCTTTTTGTCTCCCCCCAATTTCTAGGAGAACTAGATTAGCTTGAGATATTTTTAGACTATGTAGGCAATGCTCAGTTAGTGAGGTTAGCTCAGTTAGTGAGGTTTACATCTTTAGACTATGTAGGCACTACTTGACTTCTAAGGGAAGTTTGGCCACTAATAAATAATTACCCTTCCCTTTTTCTTCTCATTAATTTCCATTGCTAATAATTCCCTCTTGCTTAGGGTGTCCTATATTAGGGAAGCTTTGGAGTTTTCTTAGAATCTTTGTATTTTAACATCATCTAATACTTCCTTTTTGTCCCCCCCATTTCTAGGAGAACTAGATTAGCTTGAGATATTTTTAGACTATGTAGGCAATGCTTAGTTAGTGAGGTTAGATATTTTTAGACTATTCTAAATGGGTCTCCAACATCATCTCCATTCACCAAAAATTAACCATGGTCATTTGCATTTGCATCAATCTTCATAATCTCTATCTCACTTGTCCCAAGGACAACTTCCCATTACCTTCAATAGATGCCATCATCAATTCCACTACTGGTTATGAAATGTTGTCCCTCATGGATGGTTTTTCAAGTTACAATAAAATTCATATCACCACTAAACACCAACACAAGATAACTTTCACCACATAATGGGTTACCTATGGCTATGATAAAATGCCCTTAGACCTTTAAAAAGTCAAAATTACCTATCGGTGGGATATGACTCACATTTTTCATGATCTTATCTATAATATTGGGGAAACCTATTTCGATGATCTCATCACCAAATCCAAAAGCTATAAAACTCATCTTTTTGATCTTACCATCATCTTCGATCGACTCATCAAATATAAAGATAGACTAAACCCCTAAAAATGTCTCTTCGGCATCACATCTAGTAAATTGTTAGGGTTCTTAGTCTCCCTTCATGATATTGATGTATATCTCACTAAGATCAATGTCATTGTCAATATGCTTATTCCTCATTCCATTTTAGACATTCATACTTACCTTGGTATTCTTGGGGTAATACAATGTTTTTTCCCTAAAATGGCTTATCACATTTATTTTGTAAGTTCCCTTCTTAAGAAAGGTAATGCTTCTGAATGGACTAATCCTTGTTAGAAAACATTTGAAAATACGAAAGAGTCATTGCTCTATCTACCCACCCTTCATCCACCTTATAATGACCATCTTTTAATTTTGTACGCTATGTTATCTACTATATCAATCGAGGTCTCATCGATTACTAAAAATATTGTACCAAAGTAGAAAATGATTGCCTCACTATTTATTTAGTAGCTAAAAAGCTTCATTATTACACGCTTTATCAAACAACTTATGTCATAGTTCATTTTGACCCATTTCATCACTTTTTATCTAAATCCTTTCTCTCTGGAGACAAAATTGGCAAGTGGATGGTTCTTTCAATGGAAATTAATCTTTACATTATCCTGTAAAAAGTAATCAAAAGACATGTTATTGCTAACCAACTGATGGTAGCACCCATACCTGCTACCAATCACCTTCAAGATAGTCTCTCTAACAATAACATCCTCTTTATTGAAGGTCTTAATCAGGATATCTCTCTTAAATATTACTTCCATAACTTCACTAGCAATTTAGAAGTAAGTAATAAATAATATTCCTATGTCATTCTCGATACTACTAAATCTAAATTAGTCATTGAAGAACTTCCTAAAATCAACATCAAGTTACATGAAGACACTCAGACCCTTCATTTTGATGTTGTGAAATGTCTCCAAGGAGTTGGGACAGGTTGTATACTCACTAGTACTCATGATAAAATTATCCCTTTAGCATTTTAAATTACATTTGATGTCATTAATAACATGGTAGACTATGAATCATTAATCCTAGGCATAAGAATAGTAGTTGACTTAGATATTGCATATCTACACACATTGGGTGACTCCTAAGTCATCTATTGATAGGTTAATGGTGATTATCAATGTAAAAGAAAAAATATTATTACTTATCATCAAATAAATACTACCCTTACCAAATAATTCACTTATTTTACCATCGAGCCCATCCCTAGAGATCAAAACTCTATTGCTAATTCATTTTCTTCTTCAGCATCCTTAATTCATCTACACCAAGTTCTCATTGATTCTACCTTTCTTATTCAAATAATAAATTCCTCATCTTCCATCCAACCATAAGATTCACTTATCTATAATATTGAAGTTGTCACCATTTGATAGAGCCCATGGTACAAACACATTATCCAATTCCTTGAACATCAAATTTATCCTCTAGATATGGATTCTTGTGAAAAGACTTGAATTTGTAAATAAAGTTTCAAATATGTATTTTGATATAACACCCTTTATTTTCACAATGTTGAAGGTACCCTACTCCACTATGTAATGAAATAAGATGTTCCTCCTCTCATTGAACAAGCACATGGAGGAATTTATGGTTGTCACTGTAGCAAACATGTTATAACACATAAATGCGTATTGATCGGATACTTGGCCTACCCTTGAAAAGGATGCTATTGATTTTGCTTAAAAGTGTATATATTACCAACTTCATGATGATCTCATCCATTCGCCACCATTTCAGATCCAAACTGTGGAATCTTCTTGGCCATTTTTCATGTGGGGATTATATCTCATAGGCAAACTACCTAGATGATATGATGGGCATGTTTTTATCATCACAACTACTAAATATTTTACCAAATGGGTAGATGTCATGCCTCTCATCAATGCCATGGGAACCACTATTTATAAGTTCATCCTCAATCAAACCATTTATCATTTTGGAGTTACCCATACTATTATTTTTTATAATGGTGACAATTTCAAAAATAAGGACGTGGAATATTTATTTTTTAAATTCAAAATATCCCACAAATTTTCTAGACCCTATCATCCATATTGCAATGGCCAAAATAAGACCACTAACAAAATTCCCAATAAAATTATCCAAAATATAATCTATGAAACTCACATAGATTGGCATCTTCATTTATATTTCACACTTTGAGCCTATTACACTAGCATATGCATTGCCACTAGGGCAACACCATTCTCACTAGTCTATGGTTCCAAGTCTGTCCTACCATTATAAGTTGAGCTTCCCGCTTTATGTATATCCCTTCATGGTATCATACCTAATGATAAATTATGTGAATCTCACCCTCATGATCTTGATATTCTTGATTAACACCATCTCATCGCTCTACAACATAATCACCAATATAAGGCTCATATCACCAAACAACATAACAAAAAAGTTAAAGTTTGCACTTTCAATATTGGTGATCTAGTCCTTAAATTAGACTATACACATTACAAATAAGGAAAATACACCCAAAAATGGTGGAGGCCTTATTTAGTAAAATATATCCTTGGTCCTAACACCTATCACCTCCAAACTAATGAAGGCCATGTTTCCAAAGAGCACACCAATGCATAATTCTTGAAAAAGTACTTTGCTTAGATCTTTCCCTTCTTATCATGATTTATATATGTTATCCTACTAACACTTTTTATAGGATTTCTACACAGGTCTCACCCTCTACAACATTTTCTCTTTCCACAAGCCTTAGTTCCTTATCTTGGTCCTTTAGTTTCTCTTTCTCACGAGTTACATTTTAAAACTATGGATAAGACCCAATCTTCCTCATGAATTCCTTTTAGTTTCATATCAATTTTTTTATCTTCCAATGATTTTTACACCCTCTTAGTTTTTTATTTTGTGAGTTGTAGCGTAAGACCATGGAGAGGAACAGGTATTCCTCACAAATACCATCTTTCTCATTTTTATTTTTGTGTGCTCTGTTCACCCTCTTGGGTTTCTCTTTTATTAGTTGCATTTTAAGACAATGGATAGTACTAGCCTCCTCATAAAATTGCCATATTTATTTAATTTAATGTTATTTTTCTAGAATGTTAATAAATGGTTACAAACTTATGATCCCTTGTTCTCAGCTTTAGTTTTTATTTCTTTTATATACAAAACTTACACAACAAACTATGTTAGCATGCTTTCCCACATTTCCAACATTCTTATGATAATGAATCATACTTACCTATCACTGTATCCATTTTTCACCTTTGCCACATTTTTTATGAGTTGAAGTCATTCAAATTTTTTCATATTCATTCCCCTTGATTTCCTTTCCTTCAATTCCACTTTGGATAAACCAAGGTTGAAGTCAAGATAACACCTTTATTCCACATGAATAAATAATACTCTTAGACACCATGCTCTCTAAGTTATCTTTCTTCGCAACCAAGTCCAAAGTTTTCAAATGATAGTCATTTTTACCACCCATGTATGGTTCTTTGAATCTATAAGGAGGAGGGAAAAAAATCCATCAAAATTTAAAAGTCAAATCATTTGAAATAAAAAGTAATGATACAAAAGGCAACATACAAATTCAAAAGTCAAATCACACTAAAAGACATGATTCATAGCAATCTCCTTTTTATAATCGAAGCTCAAACTCCATAGTTGGCCTCATGATAGAGTTGAGGTCCATTGGGGTGTTGCAGGCTAGTAGATTGGGAAAGGAGAATTATTATTTTTTTAGTGATACCTACTTTCTCACATAAGTACCTAATCTTTGCAGTAGACCGATGACTCTATAAGGAGTCCTAAGGAATGGGGAACATGTGGGAAGGTAGGCCCATTTTACTTTTCATGAATATATCCTTCATGGGATGATATTCATACTTATTTTGATAACCCAAGATTTGTGTGGTTAAGAAAAGTTTTTCAAAGTCCTTAATGTTGACATTCCTCTTGTTTTGACAAACCTAGTTTAATTGTCTTGACTTCGATAAAGAGTTTATTTACCTTGGTTTTTCCTTATTTTTCCCCTCCACCCATTTCATTCCCCCATTGATAGGCAATTTTGATTCTAAATCTATTTTTCCACTTTTATATTCCCTCTTCTTCACATATTAAAACATGATAGCACTACTTTGTTTTGGTTTTCTCTATCCTTAGGATAAAATAGTATGCTTGAGCAACTATGGATTACTTTATTTACACCATTTCTTTACATTTTTTGAATCACCTTGGTTTATTTGAAAATATTTCCATTATTGTACCTCTATTTTTATCAGATAACTGCATTCATTTTTACTTTTATGTACTTTTTCCATTGTAGAGTGAGGTTGGCTTGTTACTTCTCACTCGCCAATGTTGTTTTCCCTTTACATGTATTTTTTTCCATTGATCATTGAGTAAGGATTGTTACTTCTCACTCACCAATGTTATTTTACCATTTCTTACCTATGTTTTTTTAAGTAAGGTTACTAGTTTTACATTGATGTTTGGTTACCATTTTTGACATGTATCCTTGGTTTGACTTGGTTTGTTTGCCTTTCTTACTTAAGGTTTACTTGTTTGAGTTTTTCAATCATTTAGTAGCCTTAGATTTTTTGTTACTTGATTTACTCTAAATTTTGACTTAGTCATTTGGTCCTAACTTATCATTTGTCACTCCAGCTTACTAAATTTCCAAGTATGTCATTTTTACATTACATCAGTTATCTTAGCTTTCCTACATTTGTTTGATTTTGTGCTCTTTAGTTTTGTATCCTTAGGTTTATCTAAAGAAGTCTCTATGCCCTCCACAATAAAAATTATAAACATATTAGATAACCATCCACAGTGGAAAACTATCCAATGATAAAGGTAAGTCAAGGTATGCATAAATAAGTTTTAGTTATTTTATGCTTTAAAATACTATAATTTACTTAACTTTAGCATTTTGTGTTACTATGTTCTTTTCTCAAAACACCATCCCCTATTGCACATTTGTGACACGTGATGAGATTTGAGTGGGGCATATGTATACACATAATATTTTTAAACTTTATCAATTATTGATGCTTTCTCTCTTGTAGGAACCCATCAAGTCTCAATCTATCTGAGTGCATGCCTTAAAGGGTGCATCGAGAAAGAGGTGGGAAGACCATTAGTGTTTCAAAGGATTA
Source organism: Torreya grandis (assembly GCA_037957365.1). Classification (NCBI taxonomy): domain Eukaryota; kingdom Viridiplantae; phylum Streptophyta; class Pinopsida; order Cupressales; family Taxaceae; genus Torreya; species Torreya grandis. Next base: position 3,230,752 of record JARHVA010000011.1, read on the forward strand.
TTTTCCCCTATAACACCACTTGATATCAATCCAAACTTATATTATACACTTCCATAAGCTTTGCCTCCTCTATTTCACACTCCTCTAGGAATTTTTCCACCTTTCTTAGCACTTACCTAAGCATAAAACCTTTTTTTAAAGTTTACAATACATTGTCAGCCTGGGCCAACACTGTATTCAAATTGTTAAAATCATATTATGGGTATAGGTATACTTTGGCTAACCTAAATCAAGACCTAGCTTGCTTTTATCAATTAATAATACAAATTCGATTGGATCGACCATGTTGGCTAAACTTTTAGAAAGGTTTAGGGTTAGATTGAGTTATATATACACATTCATTTCACCGTTTCAAAGAGAGACAAGAGTTAATAATTAATTTGCACTTATTTATAATATGTTATTATGCCATTATACTTGATGAGTCATTGATTATGGTTTATACTTGGAGAAGAATCATGTCTTGTGGAAAAGCCTTGGATGCATTGGTATTTCTTAGTGATCCTTATAAATAACAACAACCTCTTGTGAAGCACCTTTGGCCAAGGGAGAGATTGAGTCTTGTTGGAAGCATAATCACTGAGAGGGGGGTGAATTAGTGTTTTAAAATATTTCTTTCAATTATACCCAATCATTCAGGAGCTATGAAATCAACATTGAGATCTGGTAAAACATAAAGAACCATTCAGACAAGATAACACATATATGAGTGGGAAACCCTCAAGGGGAAGAAAACCCACTATGATATTTGAAAATGGATTATATTCCTATAAAAAAAGACCAAATTTTATTGGGAACCAACTCAACTTGGAGTACCAACCCCAATAAATTCAACTACTCACTTTATTAGGCTTTAGAAAGCACCTACTTGTAAGGAAGCACCAACTCCCTAAGTGAATCAGCACCAACTCAACCACCTCATAAATTTTGATCATAAAACCTCTAATTTTTTTTTATGGTCTCATTTTAATACCTCCTTCTACTCAACCATGCAATATTTTATTCTTTTATATTGCATACATAAAAATAGGCCTAAATTGCCTTGTATATATACTAGTCCCATGGTCACACACCACTTGGTCAGCTACATATATTCAACATCTTAGGTCATCCATAAAATAGGTCTTATAAAATATTATGAACATGATTAAAATGTAATTTTAACCCATTTTTGTATGCAATAAATTGATTAGGCCTCATTTCTCTTTTAGGTCTCATGGAGACCTAATTACATTAGGTCTATCCTTTTAGCACCAAAACTTGATCCTCTTGGGCCTAGATGGCCTTCTTAAACAATAAAAAACCATTTGATCACTTATAAAATTAAATATACTAACCTCATATATGCTTTATTATACCTGTATCCTTCATTCATACCATGAAATCTCCTTTAAGACAAACTACCCTATTAGAACTGTGTACCTCAAAAGTTTATCTTGAAAAAATGAAGCTTAAACACATTTAAGCTATTGAAATATAAAAAATGAAACATGTAGATAGATTATTCATGACCTCAAGGTCATCAAAAAATTGTTTTAACACTTTCACTTAGGATATAAAGGCTCAATAACATTTATGCAACTCGCTTACTTAGAACTACCAATTTACCTCAAAAACCAATCATGATGAATTAGACCTCCAATGCCTGTGTAGACACATGTCATGACTCATGATTCATAAAAATGGTCTTATGATATATATATAACATCCTAAAATAGAAAAATTATATGGTCTAATGGAAAATATTGGTCTTACAGACCAATTTCTTGACCTTATATCTCAAAGTCTTATCTGAACCAAATAGGCTATTTTGTGAGCAACTTTTTCAACATATACATTGACCTCCAAAGATTCTAAAAGTGTGATCATGACTTAAAATTCATAAATATCTTATTCATTCAATTTTTTTCATTAATTTATCAGGCACAGACCTTCAAATCTATCTTTTCATTTATACCTAGGTTTTGCACTATTCACACCATTAGGTATGTCTATAACTGGCTTACTTGGATGACCAATTTAGAACACTTGAATACTATAATATATGCATAAATCATCATGGACATGTAAAATAATTCTTTAGCTTCTTCTTGCATCCATTTTATTTTTTTTACCAATATATATTTTGAGAGATGCAATTACTCATTAATAAATAAGCCTATATTTATGCATTTTCTCTCTCATTTGACTAACCACCACCACCTAGAGGTACTTGGGAGAGTTTTATACATGATTTAATAAATTTTATAGGCATTTTAAACCATTTTAATCTGATTTTAACAATATCTTTCACATCAAGTCCTTATTAGGGTTTTAGGGATGTTTAACACAAGTTTTGGTGTTAACGATTGTTCATAAAGGACTTCCACTTGAATCCAAAACTAATTCCTAGATATATTAGATACGACCCTTCCCCATATCTCATTAATATTTTAGATTCCCATGTAGAGGTTCCACATACCAATGAATGTTTGAAAGTGCTTCTCGGGTTTGAGACCTCATTCTATGAGCTTGAGAAGGCCTAAAACAGTGATTCATTCACTTTTCCTTCAAGTCTTGACCTCAAAATTTGTGATAATTCCTAAAAAAACTTATATCACCTTTATCCAATCTCACATGTTCATAATTACCTTGAAAACTTATCTTCATACCTCATTAAGCTAGGTAAGGTCTAAGAGTGGTCTCGGTCCAAAATTAGACTGAAGGTCTTACCCCTATAAGCTCACCCTAAAACTCTCATGAATGATTTTATACCTTTATATAATTCTCAAATAGTGATAAAAAATCTTCACATGCCTATGTTCATTTATTTTTCATGCACATACCTCTTCATGTCATGACTAGGCTTCCTATGCACTTTGACAACAATGACTTGTACCTTCATGAAACCATAAGACATTAGTTACCTTCAAATTCTCTATTTATCTTTCTATCATGACAACACTCTTACAATGAACCTTGTCACATCACACACTACCAACTAGGCTTAATCACCTTTGTCATCAACCTTCAAAAGATGCACCTTTGACATCAATAACAATACTCAACAATCTCCCCCTTTGTCATTGATGTTAACCACTCTTAGAAACTTATCTCAATAGGTTATTTCTCCCTCATTATTAACTTTTTCCCACTTTGACATAAATGACAAAGATGTACATTTAACTTCTTAGATCACATCTCTTGCGACCAAAACCTCAACACATAAGATTATGAGTCTATGGAACATCATACAAACATGATCCCCCTATCTACATGCATACCTTCTTGGCATTACTCACCTGCTCTTGGAGCTAATGAACCACTTTATTATCTCTCCCAAAGCACTTGACTTTCTTAATGACTTTTGGGGGTAATAATTACACCCAATTCCTATCTTAAAGATTCAAAAGTTGACTTTGGAAGTGGCTTGGTCAAAATGTCTACAATTTGATCCTTTGTAGAAACATATTCTAGTTTAACAGTTTGTTTACTTACTTTCTCTCTTAGAAAATGATACTTGATGGTAATGTGCTTAGTTATTGAGTACATGAGAGGATTATTCAAGATGCTTATGGTACTTGTGTTATCATAATAGATAGGGTTAGGACTATCATATTACACCTTGTAGCCTTTTAAGGTCTTTCTCATCCATAAGACTTGAGTGCAACATGAAGCTGCTACAATGTATTCAGCCTCACAAATAAATAAATACATAGATTGTCGCTTCTTTCTTATCCATGATATTAGGCATTCTCCTAAGAAGAAAGCTCCTCCACTAGTGCTCTTCCAATCATCTAGACTCCCTACCTAGTCTACATCTATATAGGCTATCAAGTTAAACTTATTACTCCTAAGATATCACAACCCTAACTCTATAGTTCCCTTGAGATACCTAAGTATCCTTTTGACTACTTGTAGATGATTTTCCTTTGGGTCTGCTTGAAATCTTCTCATAAGACATAATTCTTGCATGATGTTAAGTCTAAAGGTAGTAGTGTATAGGAAAATTCCAATCATTGACCTGTATGATGTCTGATTGACCTTTAAAGATTCATCCTCCTTGATTAACTTACACCCTATGATCATAGGTATGTTAATTACCTTGTAGTATTCCATCTCAAATTTAATCAACATCTCTTTTATGTACTTAACTTGTGAAATGAATATACCTTTTTTTGATTGATTGATTTGTAACCCAAGAAAGAATGATAGTTCTCCCATCATGGACATCTCAAACTCCTTATTCATCACATCCACAAAGGCCTTATTTATATTCTCACTATTTCCACCAAATATCATGTTATCCACATAGAAAACTACTATCAACTGATGGTCATCTTCTATTCTTATGTACAAATTACTATATGTAACTCCTATTGTGAATCCTTGGTCCAATAGATACCTATCCAATATGGTGTACTAAGCTATAAGATATTGATTTAGACCATAAAGAGCCTTTTTAAATCTAAAAACATAATCCTTATTACCTAATAATGATAAACCCTTAGGTTTTTTTATGTACACCTCCTCTTCCAAGTTCCCATTTAGAAAAACAAATTTGACATTCATTTAATACACCTTGAATCCTTAGAACCCTCCATATGCTAGAAACAATCTGATAGCCTCCAATCTTGCTACTGGAGAAAAGGTATCCTCAAAATCCACCCCTTAAACTTATGCATACACCTTGCATACCAATATAGTCTTGTTCCTATTGACTTCTCCATCTTCATTCAACTTGTTTCTAAACATCCACTCTATGCCAATGACATTCTTATCTTTAGGCCTAGGAACTAGTTCCCAAATCTCATTCTTTTCTATTTGATCTAACTCCTTATTCATAGAACCTATCCAAAACTTTTCTTTTCTTGCTTCTACAAGGTTCTTAGGTTTAATCTTATACAATAGAGCAACATTCTCTTGATTTAGGTTAATTACAAGTCTTCTCCTTATTTGCATACCTACATCTTTGTTGCCAATGATTTATGATTCAGGATGGTCTCTCTGAATCTATCTTGAAGGACCCTTTGAATCTTTTATTTCCTTAAATTCTTATTTTTCCTTATCTATCTCTATTGTTTCTTCTTCATTATTGAAGTCTAAATTCTCTGATGCATCTTTTGATTGAGAGTGTGACTTATTAGAACTTGTCTCATCAATCTTAACATTAGTGCTTTCCAATATCTTCTATAACCTCATATTATAGCATCTATAGTTTGAGATTACTGATGAATATCCCAAGAATATTCCTTCATCAAACCTAGAATCAAACTTACCTAAGTATCCCTCATCTCTTTTGATGAAGCATTCACTTCTAAACACTCTAAAGTGTTCCACATTAGTTGGTTTGCCTTTCCATAGTTCATAAGGGGTCTTATTTCCATTAGTCCTTATTTTTACTCTATTTAGAATGTATACTATAGTGTTTATTGTTTCTCTCTAGTAACCATCACTAACCTTGACTCATTTAACATAATCCTTGCTTTTTCTTGAAGTATCTTATTCTTTCTTTCATCTACCCCATTCTACTGAGGTGTCCTAGCTACTGAGAAATATCTCCTTATTCCATGGACCTCATATAAGTCATCAAACTCATTAGACCAAAAATATCCTCTATTAGATCTTAGGCACTTGATATTTTCATTCTCAACTAGAGCCTTGAATGCCTTGAACTTATCAAGAGCTTCTGACATTTCTTTCAAGATTGCTACCCAAGTCATTATTATGTATTCATCTATGAGTAACATGAAATAGCTATCTCCTTGAATGCTTTAGATTATTTTAAGTCCATAAAGATCAATGTGTATTGACTCTAAAGGTCTTATAGTAGAATACTCCTTAGACTTGAACCTTCTTATAGTTTTATTACCATGTTGACATGCATTTCAAAGTGTGTTTGTAAGTTTGTTGATTATAGGAATATTCTTCACAGACTTATTAGATCTTATCTTGACTAGATTATCAATGTTTAAGTGGCCTAACCTTCTGTGTCATACCCAACATTCATCCATCTTACTCATAAAGCATCTCCTTCTTGATCTCATTCAAAACATACAAATTTTTCTCAATCCTCTTAGCATTGGCAAGTAGCCTTCCTAATTTGGCTCTCCTTATATCACACCCTCTATCATGAAAGGTTAGTGTGTGTCCTTGATTGAACATTTGACTTATACTAAGTAAGTTATGTTTCAATCCTTCCACATACAACACATTCTTTGTCTTGGTCTTCTCATTGTCCAAACTCAAGATACCCTTTATAATAATATTGGAACTTGTGTTATCTCCAAATCTCATTGTTATTTCAACATTATTCCTTAATTAAATGAACTTGATCTTGTCCCATGTCATATAGATTGAGCAATGACTTATTTCATGCCTTCATCTTAGATGTGAAAGGTAGTCTGACCTAGCGTAGATTCTTATCCTTTAGTCTTTTTCTCCTCTTTCTCCTTGTCCACAAGGTCTAACTTCTTGATCCACTTTTTAGTGGTATGACTGCATTGATGCAGAGCTTTATTCCTTTACCTGTAACTCTCTTTCTTTTTATTTGTAAAGTGCAAATATTTTTTAGCAATACTAAACTTATTTTGTCCAAATACACCAAAAGAAAAAATTATTTGATTAACAAGATTTAAATACACTAAAAAAACATTCAATCTCTTTTAGACAATTCATCTTAATCCACCTCAATCATTTTCTAACATTCTACCTTTTTACTCATTCATTCATGCACTGTCCTTCACAATATGCAATAAACATCATTTGGTTATGATTTTAATGGTTTAACCTTATATTCACCTTATAAGTATGTCTCAAAACCTAATTATACCTTTAAACTCATTCCAAACCTTAAATAATGCATCAAATCAATTCCTTTCAACTCTACCTTGTTTTCTTACACAATTTAGTAGCCCTATTTTCAAGGATTTCTTACCTATACAGATATATACAAAGGAGAGTGGGAAAACCAACTATCACTTCTAGTACCCTATATTCAATACTATATCTCCACAAAATCTTAAGCCTTTACTCATCCTTTACACCACTTTTCCACACCTTTTTGTTCCCTATTAAGTGCAAATTAGGTTTATTAGGTTTTCTTGCACTATCTATACACACAGTCAGTAATATAAGTATAGAATTGTACCAAACTAGTGAACCAAACTCAAAATAATTTAATATTTTATTTCCCCTAGAAAATGACCAAAATTCAATATTTTATTTTGGTTACTTTCCATGGAATGTGGATTTATAGCTTACTGCCTTGTTTTAGGGTTTCTAGGTTCAGTTTATAACTTGAGAGGGCATAGAATGTCTAAAAAGGATTCTTGGTAACTTTCAAACATTAAAAATAAATTTATAAGGTCTATTAAACCTATCCATACCTTCTCAAAGGTTAAAATATACCTATTTCCTCTTAAATGAGCTACTTTCATGGATTTCTTAGTCTAAAATAACTCTCAGTCTGCCTATAGGTTACTGAATAGGGTTAATCTTACATATGAATGGATCATGTTTTGAATTGGAGGATGTAAGTGACTTAAATATGGTCTGATAAACATTACCATACCTTCTCACACCTTAAATCTCTCAAATTATCCTTGCAATATTTTACAACACCAATGTTCACAGTGGTTACAAGAACACAGTCATCTTATTACCAGTTTGCAACAGGGTTCACTAACTTAGTGAATAAGATATGGAATAAAAATATCATACACTTTCATAATATGCATTAATTATATTAAATAACATGTCATAAAATCATAATGGTGTCTATACAATCTTATTTTCTCATAAACACAGTCTACATGCAATTTTCCTCACACAGTGAACAGGGTTTAGGCAAGGCCTATAATAATTGAGACCTCCAGACTGGTTAAGGTTCCTATTACCTCCATATTGATCATATTCAAACTTATTTGGAATTAAAATCTAGGTTCTTACCTTCCTCAATAACTTGGAACACTTAATATCACTTAACAAACTTCATTTATCAATTCTACCTCTAGTTAGGTAAATGCACAGGCTCCTCATAACTGAGTTGTTTCTCAACACTTACACATTCATAGATCCTTATAATAAAAACCTAAATGGTTGTCAATATCAATCATAAACTTAATATTTCCTTAAAATAACATATTCCAACACAAGTAAATGTTCTTCACACAAGCTTGTCAACACACACAAAATAGAATATACCTACAAATTTCTTGCTTAAACAATGTCAGATTACTTATTTTGAATTCAATTCATTTGAATCACTTTACAAATAGATAGCATATAATTAAAATCAAAATAATTATTTCTTAGAATGACCTTGATGTTCATTCACATGTACAATCTAGACTTATACAGTCCAACATACTTCTTTGGTAGACCTTCACACTTTCTTTACCCTATCTACCCTATTCTCTCTATCCTCTCCTTCCTAAGAACTATCTGTCACTCTACTACCTTTCTATTATGAAATAGACTAAAACAAAGATTCATATAACCATTTTTTGATCCAAGAAACTCTCTATCAACTCCAAACCCATATCGGGTGGTGAAATAACATGATTATTACCTTGTTCATATAACTAACTTATAGACTCTATCACATCTTTATGACCTTATTAAGACCATCAAGGTCATTTACATCATTTTTTATCAAATACACATCTTCAAGACTCACTTATACCCACTAGAACACCCTCAAACTCTCATTAGACAATTTGAAAATTCAAATTTAGAAAAGGCAAGAAAACCTCAAATAGACTCTAATTCAAATTTAACTCAACCACATGACACTAAAACATGTTATTAAGCAAATATTGGGAATTTCTAAGATGCCCCTGCATCATTTATACCCTTTTATCTTGATTGATCTTCCTTATATTCCTCATCTTGCAATCCCTTGTAATATGTCCTCTTTGATCACACTTATAGCACAAAATTTTGCTACTATTGTTAAGATGAGGATTCATCCTATTCCTTCATGAGGATTTGATTTTAGCATGATGTCTATAATCCACAACCCTATGTCCATATTTATTTCATGAGAAACAATAACCATTGAAGTAATTCACATACCTTATCTGTCTGATGTTAAGTGATGTTCCTCTACCTTTGTTGTCTCTTGAAGGAGTCTTAATGATCAATTTGAGTCTCAAATTTAAGATTTTTTGCATAGGTATTTACTATGTTAGTACCATCATTTATTGATGATCCATTATTCTTTGAGGTTTGAATCTCCTTATTTTCCTTTTGGTCTTCTTTGAATCCAAGACATGTATTTTCATGAAGAGACCTTTGACTATTCAAAATATCACCAAGGACTTCAGTACTCTTTTTAATTTTTTTATGTGTCTTCAAATTGATTGTTGCTTGATCTAATTCTGCCTTCAAGGACTCCATTCCTATTCTAAAATTGATGCATTCTTCCTCCTTGGTCTTAAGACTTGCAGTGATAATCTCAATCTACGTTTTCCAACTATTTTATTATCTCCTCATGTTCGTTAGTGTTATTACTTAGTCTCTCTTCAAAGAGATTCATTTTTTCCTCATAACTCTTAACCAATGATCTTAGTTTCTGATTCTTCCTTTTTTGGAACTTCAACTCCTCTAGAGCACTCACCAATTCTACCTCAAGGTTCACTTCATCCTCTTCTTCATTTGATTCTTCATCTTCCATAAGACTTTTTCCTTTTGAACAACCTTCATTTTATATTTCTATATCCATGAATAAGGTTTCATTACTATCATCATCACTATCAGATGTACTTTTGTCACTTATATCAGAGGTGTTATTGTCTTTTTGATATAGAAACTTATATTGTTTTTGAATGACCCTTTTAGCCCTCATACTTCCTGAAACTCTTTTTGTTCTTTTTAGGCTTATATAACTTATTATCATCATCATGATGTGTATCATGCTCATTCTTATCCTTGTTAGTACATTTAGATGCAAAGTGACCAATCTTACCATAATTAAATAACTTTAATGGCAACTTGCCCTTATACTTACCTGATCATTTCCTTAGTTTTCTAACAAACATGGCTTTTATCTTGTCATCATAAATGTTTGTATCAACTTCATATTTGACCTTTTTACCTTGTGAATTTTTCTCAGATTTGAATGTAGTTTCCTTCTTGGAATTTATTCCATCACTTATTATCATTTAATATGCAATCAAGATGCCTTAAAGTTCATCCATCTGTAGTATGTTAAGATATTTGATCTCCTCTATAGCGAACACTTATGAAACAAACTTAGATGTTAGGGATATTAATACTTTTTGTACTATTTTTTATTCTTCCAAATTATCTCATAGACCTTTGATGACATTTGCCACTTCATCTAATCTTAGCAAGTAATATGTAATGTTTTCATCCTCCATTCTCATACTTTCAAACTACCTTTGGTGGGTATGCAACTTTGCCAACTTGACTTTGGTGTCTCCCTCATAGTGGTCTGGAACTTTTCCCAAACCAATTTGGTTGTATTAAAATTCATTACCTTTACAAATTCTACCTCTGAAAGACCTCATAGTATGGCATTCATTGCCTTAGAGTTATTCTCACTTGCTTTCTTACCTGTTGCATTAGTTGGTGGTGTAGAAGGTGGAGTGAATCCATCAAAAACATATTTATAAATGTCATAGCCTAAGTACATCATATATGTCTTCATTTTGATGCTACAAAATGCATATTTAGTCCCACTGAAGAGAGGAGCCTTATTGGTTGAGAAACCTCCTTATACTTGATGACTAGACATGATTGTGCTTCTAGTATCTCCTTTAAGCTATTAGGCCTACTTCAAAGGAATAGGATATGATACCAATTATTGAAATCATAATAATTTTGGGGTTGAATCAGTGTTTTAAAAAGCTTCATTCAATTATACCCAATCATTTATGAACTATGAAATCAACATTGAGATCTGACAAAGCATAAAGAACCATTTAGACAAGATAACACATATATGAGTGGGATACCCCCAAGGGGAAGAAAATAAAATATTATCTCTAAAAATTTAATATATTCCTAAAAAAAAATACTAAATTCTATTGAGCACCAACTCAACTTGGAGCACCAACCCCAACAAAGGCAAGCACTCACTTGACTTGGTTTTAGCAAGCACCTACTTGTAAGGAAACACCAAATCCCTAAGTGACTTAGCACCAACTCAAACACCTCATAAATTTTGATCACCAAACCTATTATCTTATATTTTTTTCTCATTTCAATACCTCCTACTCAACCATGCAATATTTTTTTCACTTATATTGCATACATACAAATAGGCCTAAATTACCTTGTATATATACTAGTCTCATGGTCACACACCACTTGTTCAACCACATATCTTCAAACTCTTAGTTTTTCCATCAAATAGGTCTTATAAAATATTATTAGCATGATTCAAACATAATTTGAACCCCTTTTGGTCTGCCATAACTCAATTAGGCCTCATTTATCTTTTAGGTCTCTCCTTTTAGTGCCAAAACTTGATCCTTTTGGGTCCATATGGCCTTATTAAAAAATAGACACTTATCCAATGAAATATACTGACATCCTCATGATTTATTAGACCTATATCCTTCATTCATACCATGAAAGCTCCTTTAGGATAAACTACCCTATTAGACATGTGTACCTCAAAAGTCTATCTTGCAAAAATGAAGCTTAAACACCCTTAAGACACTGAAATATAAAAAATAAAATGTGTATATATATTATTAATTACCTTATGTTCATCAAAAAATTCTTGGAACACTTTCAATCGGGAGATAAAGGCTCAAAAACATCTCTGCAACTCGCTTATTCAAAACTGCTAATTTACTTCAAAAACTAGTCATAATGAATTCGACCTCCAATGCATATGTAGACACATTCCATGAATATTGATGCATAAAAATGATCTTATTATATATCCATAACATAATTAGATATAAAAATCATATGTTCTAATGGAAAATATTGATCTTGCAAACTAATTTCTTGACCTTATATCTCATAGTCTTATCTGAACCAGACAAGCCATTTTGTGAGCAACCTTTTCACCATATACACTAACCTAAAAAGATTATAAAATAATTATCATGACTTAAAATTCATAAATAAATTATTAATTCACTTTATTTCATCAATTTATCATGCACAAACCTTCAAATCTATCTTTTCATCTCTCCCTAGGTTTTACACTATTCACACCATTAGGTTTGTCTACGACTGGCTTACCTGGATAACCAATTTTGAAAATTTTGAAAATAAACATATATAAAAATAATAATTTACATTTAAAATAATTTTATATATTCTTCTTCCATCTATTTGATTTTCTTGACCAATATAACTTTTGAGAGTTACAATAACTTTTCAACAAATAAGCATGTATATGTGCATTTTCTTTCTCATCTGACTGACAACCACCACTTGGAGGTACCTAAGAGAGTTTAATACATGATCCAATAACTTTTATATTAATTTTAAACCATTTTTAACTAATTTAACAAGATCTTTCACATTGGGTCCTAATTAGGGTTTTAAGGATGTTTAACATAGGTTTTAGTGTTAACAATTGTTCATAAAGGAATACCACTTGAATCTAAAAATAATGCTTGGAGATATTATATAAGACCCTTCCCCATATCTTCTTAACATCTCAAATTCCCATGTAGTTTTTATACATGACAATGAATTTTAGAAAGTGATTCTTAGGTTTGAGACCTCATTCTATGAGCTTGAGAAGGCCTAAAACAATGATTCATGCACTTTTCATTCAAGTATTGACCTAAAACTTAGTTATGATGCCTAAAAAAACTTATCTTACCTTTTTCCATGCTCACATGTGCATAATTTCCTTGAAACTTGATCTTCATACCTCATTGGGCCAGGCAAGGTCTAAGAGTGGTCTTGGTACAAACTTAGAGTGAAGGTCCTACCCCTATAGGCTCACCCTAAAACTCTCATGAATGATTTTATGCCTTAATATCATGATAAAATAGTGATATACAACCTTCAAATGCCTATTTTTATTCTTTTTTCATGCACATACCTCTTCATGTCATGACTAGGCTCATGATTAGGCTTCCTATGCACTTTGAAAATAATTACATGTACCTTAATACACCCATAAGACATTAGTTGCCTTCCAATTATATTTTATATTTATCTCATGACAACACTCTTTGAATGAACCTTTTCACATCACACACTGCCAACTAGGCTTAATCACCTTTGTCATCAACCTTCATAAGATGCACCTTTGACATCAATGATAATACTCAACAAGTCTCCATGGGTTCATTTTCAATATAAGTATCTCTAAATATAATCCTTTCTTTAGTGGATAGAAGTAGTATAAGTAATGGATTTTCAATATATTACTCTCTCCATGCATTAGGGTTTTACCTATACATAGTTTAATGAGGATTCTCTTATGCATGTTTATTTTTTATGCTTATTACCTCTACTTTGTGCCACAAGACTTGGTGAGCACTAGATTAGATTTTACTTTACTTGCATATAGATAGTTAATATGAAAACATATGACCTATTTAGGGTTATTGCATGGTGGTTTTTGATTGGAAGCTTTAAAACCCTCTCTAGTGATTTTATTGTGGTTAGAGATCACTTGGTTAGGTCTAGTGGATCCATCTTGGTCATGACCCCAAATATATAATGTATCAACAATAGGAAGTGTAAGTAGGATTTATCATCTCTGAGTTAGGATTGATTAATAGATTAGTTGGATTTATAATTGTATACACTACACTTTAATCAATATAAACTACAAAGGCCTTGCATATAAATGGAAAAAATATGAAATAGTATATCATTCCCTCTCTTTCTATATAAAAAGTAGATGATATAAATATATATGATATTCCCCATCCTCATTTAGACATGTATATTGATATATAATTTATAAAAATCCTTCTCCTCCCTAAAAAAATGACAAGTAATATTTTAAGATCTCATGATATTTATTCCCTTTCTCTTGAAATACCAAAGGATGCAAATGAGTGTCCTATATTATCTCATATACAAACAAACTATTATACCATTTTTTTAAATTCATAAAGTGATGATAATTATATATTATGCAATGATTCTCAAGTATTTCATACTATATCCATAGAATGGTGTTCTCATAATAACATCACTTGTGATGACTCTCACTTTTATATTAAATCAAAAGAATCCAATGAGGAGCAATGATGTTCTTACTTAAATACAAATTCAATGTGATAAAAATACTATATGCAACTATTCTAAAGTATGCACTAATTTTATCTTAGAATCCAATCCCAAGCCATGCAATTATATTACTCATGACTCCCTCATACCAATGTTTAAAGTAGATGGTCAATTACAACCCATGAGTGATCCTTTCCATACCACTACTATACACATTGATCATATTAGGTTTGTGATACATTTCATAGGTTACCTTTAAAGACATGTACTTGATCTCACTTTGCAAACTAGATCATGTTGTGTTAATATTAAAGATAATTTTATTTTAGGACAACCCCTTTCATGAGATATATGTGAATATCCATATCCAAAGGATTTTATTATGCCTATACTCCTATTGTTCAATGGTCATGGATACCTTTATATTTATTTAACTCAATATACACTTTATTTTGGAGAATGGGGTAATGATGGATGCATTTTACTAAAACATTTTCATAGAAGCCTCACAAGAGATGTCTTAGATTAGTTTTATAATTTATCTAATGGCTCCTTACCTACTTTCAAGAGATTAGAAGATGTGTTCTTAGCATATTATCAGAAACATATGATGCCTAAATCCACATTGGAACATCTACAAAGTTTACAACTTGGCCATGATGAGCTTATCGAAGATTACATTTTGTGATTTAAGACTAATTTACATTCTTAACATATCAACCCTCAAATTTTCATAATCAATTAAAATTTAGTAAGGGTTTTATGTCTCTAATCAAAGAAAGAGTCATGAATAAAATTTATACTTATTTTGAGAAGTTATACATGGATGTCTTCAAATATGCATGTGATATTAATTGTGAAACACAATACTATTAATGTAAAAATATCAAGGCCATATTCACCCAATAAGGAAGCCACCAATAAATGGGTGGAATCATATTTATCCTCTCCCAAATAAAATTATTTAATTACAGTCTCTTAAAATAAATATGAATTATCAAAAAATTATCCAATTATAATCAAGGAATATCAAGTTAAAGTCATCAATAAAGGGAATGAATTAGTCTACAAATCACCACATAATATGGATGAAACTACTTTCAATAAAAGGCAACCACTTATGTTTGATATTTTCAAGGATTGACCACATGATATTTTATGGACATTGATGGCTAAGAAGTTCATCATTCTCTCTCCTAATTACTATCCTCCTCCTTGTTATCTTAAGAAAGTAAAATGCAAACCATTTTGCACCTATCACGATATTAGTGGACATTGAGATAATGATTGTTATGCATTGCACCAAAAAAATACATGACTTATGGATAAATGGAATATTACATTTAGGAAAGTAAACACAAATACAACAAAATCCTCATCTTCATCATTTTTTGCATCTCTTTCTACAAAGATCGAGATATCCTAGAACATTTCTAAGAAGGAACCAATGGTCATTTGAGCTCTCGTTAACAATAAATATAGAAAAGATATTATTTTAGATAAAATACAAAAACATGATATATGCATAATAAAATTTCTTAAGATCATGGAATACAATGAGAAAGATTTGTAGTATACAAATGGGTATGATATGGGACATATTAGTTTATCGATCACTTTGGGACTCAAAATAGTGAATATGCTATTGATTGTATAACATAATATTCCACAAGGAAATGCAATTTTAGGATATCCATGGTTATAAATTAATGAATGAAAATACGAATAAGGATAAGACAAGTTTATATTTTAATTTATAGTGTAGTTTATTAACATTCCAAAGTGATAGAATAAGCATGAAAGACACTATAGTCTGCAACAAAGTTACATCTCACCTAACACAAAAATGGGTACCAAAGCAAAAGTGTCAAGCTTCAAATCAGAGATATGAAGATGTAATGCATATTTCATATAAATTAAAATAACATCAATAATATCAACCACAACTATCATAGGTAACCGATATAGATGTGACTATCTCTAAGAAGACAGAGCCAAATATTTAGTATCCAAAGTCTATTATAAAAGATGATCAGAATTGGTGTAAAAAATTTATTTCCTTTGGGTTATTAAATCATTATATGATTATTAGTTAGTTCACTTAAAAATGTGTCACGAATTAAATATTATATCATTACCACATTATTTTTTATATAAAAACCCCAAAAATATCTTCCAAGGTACTAAGTAATAATGAAATCACATAGTTACAAATGTAAAACGTAACAACTCTTAGAAACATACACAATATTCATTCCACATATGCATAATATAAGAAATAACACTAAAAAATACATATATAAAGTAAAATAATTAAATATAATAGTGGAAAGTACAAATGTATCTAAATTCACTTAATGATTGACCCCTAGTTAACTACATAAACATCTTTATCTACATCTCATTCAACATCCCTTTCAATCAAGAAGGGGGTTATGATGAAGAGGCCACATTATCATCCTATCGAGATTGTGATTAGGCCCAATTCCCCTCTTGCTCCTCATAGACATCTACTCATGCTTACAAATTTATATGCTTGTGATTCAATAAAATGTACTCAAATAGTAAACTTTGACTCAATTTTGTAATTAGAACTAGGGGGGAATTTGATAACTTTTCAACTATGCTCTTAGTTGGTCCCATTGAACTATGATCACATCTCACTCAGATTTTAATTCATATTACTTTGATAATGATTCCATATGTGGAGTGGTTTTTATTACATATTGAACAAATAATTGGGCATATTCACTAGTTATATTTGTAGCACACTCAACTAAACCCTTGAGAATTGCCTCACCTAACACGTATCTATTCAAAACTAGAAGTGTCACCTCTATGATTATCATCCAATGCTCATCACCTCCTATCAAAAAATAATACATGATATCAATAACAAATCTATAAAAATTAAATAATAATAATAATACATATGTTTTTAAAACATATGTACATACTCATAGCCATAAGGGGAACATTAGGCTAAACACCTACTACCTCACCTATATCTTCCACATTGTGCCTCAAGGGAACCCTCAACCATAAAAGGAAATAAGGAAGGCCACCTATGTGCGATCCACCATCATGTGTACATTATAGTACATCTAACATCATCTAGATCTGAAAGTTTAATAATTAGGTCCACCTCAGCCAAAATAATGGGTGTCATATCAACCACACTAGGTCAACCTCAATCACCATCACATCTTGAAATTCTAATAGATTTGCTTCATATAATTGGCGTTAGGCCACATCCTATCTAATATGAAATTGAAGTGTAATGTGATCAAAATGAAACTACTCATAATCAATCCAATGGTCATGGAACTAATAAATCATGTGAATCTACCATAATTACAATGTATCCTCAACCCACCTTGTACACCTTTTGTAAGGTCTCTAGATAACATAATCTACTAATAACTAATCTAGAATACATCGACACTCCATAATACTAATCCACATAATGTGTAATGTTGACCCTTATTTTCACAAACATTTGCAGATGTGCCCCACCATAGGGCATATTTATATGTACAATCTCAGACAATAATATCATAGTATCACCAGTTTTATACCATGCACCCCTAGTATGCCCAATCATATACATGTGAGCATATCCTATTTATCCCTACCCACTGCCACCCTATAAGGTCACATATGTGCCAACCATGGGAAGTCTCAATATCCTTTATACATACTCAAGTGTCATATTCATCTCCCCCATGGGGAGCCAAAAGGTACAAGTATCAGAATCCCATAGCTCTATTATCATAATCATCATATACATGCAATGTGACATCAAATACACCCATCCAACATAACCAAGGCTAGGCATATCAAGAGTAGATATCTACATGTCACTCAATGGTAATTCTCATATTCTCTCCATCACATTCCCACACCTAAACTCTTGCACTTGCATGTTATCATGAAATCATAAAAATACAATATCAAACTCAAAAAACTTATATAAATATGATAAAATCAAATAGAGCCAATCTCAACTTTCATCCCTAACAAATATATTATAAAAGAATGCAGTCAAGCATAAAAATCTATAAAAAAATATTGCAATCAAGTGGAAAGTTCCATATCAAATTGGGATGACTCATTACAACATCTTGATAGGACCACAACCAAATAGAAAATTTTGGTGAATGATGGCAAAACAAAATTAAATGCTTAACTTTTTTTTTTTACATTGCAATATTGAAATATGTATAAATCATGGGTTATAATAGCATACCAATGGAAAATCATCCTCACATTGTATAATAACCTCCACCTATTCAAATCAGGTTAGTTTAAGATCTTGTTTATATAGCATTGTTCTCAACCAGAGCTCAAAAGGCACAAATTTTCACTATGCAAATAAATTGCAAAATTATATTGAACCACCCTATTTATATGGGATGAATTTTTATTTTTTTTAAATTACAATTAATTCTTATTAAATTTGTGCATGTGATATCTCAAGTGATACTTATCAAAATTACTCCTCATTTTATGTGTTGGAATACACACAATATGTTCCACCTATGGTAACATCTGTATCAATCCTACCAACCATTTCAAAAATGAAAAAAATTCTAATTATTTTTCCTATTCATATATTATGACACATATTTAATAATACATAAATAACCTTTCTCTATACTATTACCTTCGATAATCAATGTATGATATCCATCAAGCACATTTATCAACTTACATAACAACATTCACAAAATTTCAAGATTCGTTAAATTGTGTCAAAACAATAAAAATTCAACCATTGTTTAATGTAACAATTTACAAATTTTTCAAACCTTTTTTCAATGTGATTCATTTGATACTCTCATCCCTTGCATCAAAAGGGCCATATCAGGGTTATTATAGAAGATAATCCTATGTAGAAAAAATTTATGGGATCACTCGATTTTGGCACATTATACATGTGGTACATATTATCAACATGCTACATATTTATTAAGAAGGGTTTTACATATTTATGACATGTTATACACATTGGTACAAATGTTGGGGGCATATGCCATGTAAGTACACTCCATCTGGAAAAATATAGGAACTATACATTACCAGATATCAATAACATTATACATATTCAAAGGTGTGTGCAATGCATATGCACATACAAAATACATATTTTAATGATTCAAAAAAAATTATAAATTAGATACATGACATATATGAGCACATCATACATATTATAGAGGCATATTCCATGCATGTGTACTCACATTACAGAGTATTGATTATAGAATCATACATACCTAGATGCATATGTAAAATAGTTACAAGAATAGAATTATAGGCTTCACAATAATTATAATTGAGCATATAGATGCATGGAATTATATATCATTTGGCACATATTCAAGGGGAATGATGTTTTTTTAAGCATACATATGCATTTTTCAAATTCAAAAGGCATGATGTTGGTTCATGCACATAAATACACTTTTCAAATTTAAAAGGCATGATATTAGTTCCTACACATATGTACTACAATATAATTAACAAAGCCAACGGTAAATGGTTATCATTTTTATTCAAATATATCAACATTGTAGTCATGATGGGGCATGAATATCCTTCATGCTCTTTTAATCATGTAATTAGAATCTAGATCCATTTGTAGCAATGTGATTTGTTCTATTACGATTAATGTACGTTCAAGTCTAAAAACACTCAATGATCTTGGCACTACTTCTAGTGAATCCATTATGGATTCTAAACCTTCATCTTGGGGTACAAGATTAGAGTTATATTATTTACTCAATCTAATATGGCTATGGTTTAGTTTTGGGTATGGATCAAGGTCATCAAAACTATGAAGTATAATTGGCTAGACACATGTATAAAGTATATGAGTTATATTTTGTATAGTCTTTCAGATGTATTTGACCATGTAAGCTTAGGCAATGGTATAATAATGTAAAGAGTCTTTCCTTCTGAGTATATAGAAAGACTAAATTGTAAAGAGACAACACTCTAGAATGCTTTATATATAGTGCTCAGATATAAGGAAAGATGGTTCTGATGTGTGATAGAGATTAATAGACTAGTCCTAGTATGGTTCTTTGAATTATATTTTATCATTGTATTATGCCTAGTGATTACTTTATTTTACTTTAACCTATGTTGTTAATTTATCCTATGTTATCTTGTTATGTATTTGATGTTTCTATGATTGTTCCTTTCATAAGTATATATGTGGTATCAAGTAACAATATAGAATTATGAAGTGTATGTTGTGTTTATCTTTGTTCCTTTACTATGAAAGTTATCCCTATAATTAGCATGTTCTAGAGTCTTCCAGGAACCTCTGCTAATAATGGTGTAGTGAGTGTGGAACCATTTGGATTAAATATGTTCATATGGTTGTCAGGATAAAGGGATATAGAGAGATGGTTGGATGAGAGAATCCAAAATTTTGCAAAAAAAAAGTGAGGAGAGTTGAAAAATTTTTGAAGGAGATTATCCAAGAGCATATCTATGGGTAAATATATGAAATATTTTGGTGTGATTTTCCTAGATTATTAATTGCATGGATAGGTACGATGGAATATTATTGCTTCAGCCCAAGGAGGTTAGAGCTTATAGTTTGGATGGAAGATAAGTTAGACATACAGTGAAACCTAGATACATATCAGACCCGAGTAGTAGACTATTGGATGAAGACCATGATTCATGGTTATATTACCAAATTCATAATATAAGGATATGTAGCCTTTGAAGCTACACAGGATAGGTTTTTCTAAGGAATTAGTAGGAAATTTTTATAGTGACTACCTACATTGATAAAAAATGTTGGTTGTGGAAAATATCATGGTGCCTACTTTAGCCAACATGGAATAGTCACTTTAAGCACCATGGGGGTACGTGAAGGATGAAGTGAATGATGTGAAACTAAGAAAAAAAAACTTGAACCTAATCCCAAAAAATGGAAGATGAAATGATTTAGAGTGAGAAGAAAATTTTGGGACTAGAAAGAGAAATATAATATCAGAGATGATGAAATAAAGCAAGAGATATAGAATTAATTATGAATAGGAGTAGAGATAGGGTAGATGATGTTAGAGATGGAAATATGTTGATAGATGCTATGAAAGATTATAAAAGCAAAGGATGCATAGAATATGTAGGTATCGATGAAGAGTAGGAAGAAAATGCAAATGATGTAGATATGGAGATAATACATCAAAAAGAATAAGGTAAACTAGTAGCATAATAGTTAGATGGTAGAGGTAGATTACAATTAATGTAAGGGTTTTTATCTGGACCTAGGAAGGAAAGTTATTGGGAAGAAGTTAGATTTGAATGCAAAAATATCATAGGTTCAAGTTCAAAATTAGAATAAATTTAAACTAGAAGTCATTCATTTCAAGAGTATGCATCCCCCCAGCCCAATGTATTATTAGAAAGAAGAAGTGTAGGATAAAAAGTGGATATAAAATGTTTTGATTCCCTTAAAGACAAGTATGGAAAGTTAAGTGCAAAGACAAAGTAGTAATTAGATAAGAAGAAAATAGAAGTAGAAATCTTTTTTAAGACACCTTAAATGATAATTACATAGAATGCTAGAGTCATAATCAATAATGCGTAGTCACATAAAGTCATAGTCAACAGTGTGCAACTACCTTTAGTCACAATTATTAGTATTCATCACCCTAAGGTACCAATTACAAGTGTACCAACTATGTCACTCAATGTAGGTATGTTTATTAACTTAATGCAATATGATGGGTATACGAATCCCAAGTGGTATTTGGTAACCTATAGTATGAAGTGGAGTGTAAAAGGGGTAAACTCTGATGATTTTAAGAGGTGCAAACTCATAAGGGCTTTATCAGGACAAGCTTTAGAATTTATCTATAAAAGAAATGTAAATAACCTCAACTTTACGTAAGTTAGAGATCTATTAGTAATATAATTTAAGGTAAATAAATGTACAAGATGAACTATTTAAGACCTATAAGAGATTCAGCAAAAGTCTAGTGAAACAGTTACAGAATATGATTGAAGATTTTTTGATGTAATGAACATAATTAAATTCATTATAGAAGATAAAGATAAGGTTGTTTGGTTCATAAAATGGCTATGACCAAGAATTAGATTTGCAATTATACAGACCCACTACTCGATTAAAGTTGATGCTGTATCTATTGCTTTATAATTAGAACAAATCAAGGATTATGGGGATGCTCCCTTAGCTAGTTCTAAGGTTGAGGTAGAGATAGATGCATTCATGAGAAGAATGGATGAGATGCATGAAAAATATAAGCCTAAACTAAGCTTATGGTGTATAGAATGAGGATATGAAGGACATCATAAAAATGATTATCCTAAACTTAACAATGAGTTTTGTGATATATATGGGCTAGTAGGGCATGCAACTTCCAAGTGCCATCTTTTACAACACTACATATAAAAATCATAGGGTTTGTTTTGCATTTTTTTAAAGTCCACTAACCATGATGAAAATAATTTTTAAACATTAAAAGAGTTGAAGGAAGATATTACTAAGAATGTCTTTGTAGTGGAAGCATATTAAATATTGACTATGAAAAAGGTGATTCTAGGACCAAAAGTGAAGATGACAAGTGTGACTCAAGGTAGTCCTAAATGGATGCATTCATTTCCCCAGTATCAACCATAGGCTCTATCAACTTGCAATAATACATCATCTCCATATTATTAATATTTTGGTTAGTATCAGCAGCCTTGGACCAATACAAACCTTTAGTAGCAACTGTCTAATTGGGCTCTGAGTTCTCCTTAGCACCAATATGGGGAGCATGATGCACAACAAAGCCAACAAGGATGGTATGGTGGATAACAGACATAAGGTTTGGGATACCAACAAAATATAGGTGGATATAAGGGAGGTTATAAGGGAGGATATCATGGGGGATATCGAGGAGGCCATAATAATGAAAATTACCAAATCTAACCACCTATGTAATGTTATTTATGTGGAGCATATAATCACTATGCAAGGAGTTTCCCTACTAATATATAGAGATAAATCTACTACGTATATTTTAGAGTTGAAGGTTAGCACCAAACAAAATATTGTTCATTGCTTGAGTAACAAAGTAAGGAGAAACCAGTGCATAATGTAACCATGATTAATATGCAACCAAAGGAGAATGCCTTTGTATAAACAATCACCAGGTAATAGGGATCAAAACAAGGGTTACCACCCTTAGAAATGACACCGATCAAGGGATTAGAAAAGTATAGTGGGAAAAATATCATGATCATGGTATTAAAAAAAAAATTATGTACCAAGTTGCACAAGTTCTGTAATAAATCTGACAACCAACTTTGGAAGGTGATAATGTAGGCATTGATGCTCAAATATATGGGCAAATTTTAAGAATCATGAAAAAGGAGGGTGTTATGACTACTTTGACAAACTTGATGAAGTTACTCAACACCCTACATAATGAAGATATTCTGTAGAACATCACTAATCTCTTACATAATCTTCTGGAGTACATACAGTGAGGTCAACAACATAATAATAAAGTAGTATCATATGTTAAGACTAAGAAACCATGGGATGTTGATTCTCATATGGACATTGAGTTGGATGGATATGAGATTTTGAATGTAGTGTTTAAATTTTATAGCATAGTCAATATGATTTTGTGATCAACTTGGGAAGCCCTTGTCAACCGACCTTAAGCTATAGTCTAGTTACTCTCAGTTTGGTAGATTACGGTAGGGTAGAACACATTATAAGGCTAGATGATGTTAAGATTAAAGTAGTCAAGCTCAGTTTGTATGGAGACTTTGAGGTCATTAATATAAAGAAAATATAGACCCATTATCCTACCTTAATTAGTAAGAAATGGGCTTATGATGGCCAAATGACCATTAACACTATGCACAATTAGTTATAGGTGCATCAAGGGGATAAGATAATAGTTATACCCCTTAATAAATATGAGCAAAAGATGTATATCATCCCAAAAGAGCCAAAGTCTCCTTATGCCTCTAGAGATAATAATTATTTTAAGGTTAGCACAGATCAAAGGCAAATTACTCTATAACTTATAGAGTATCAAATTGGATAACCACACACTTTGAAATAAAAAAAGTAGCCAATGAATAAGCCTATTATAACAAAGTCTCCATCTAAGCAAGTTTAGATAGAAGAATGTGTTTCTCCATCAGTGCACTCTCCCATGAAATTTGAAGTAGATTTCATGTATAATACAAGTGCAATCATGATGGATTACATAGAACCTACTCCAGAGGGTGTCCTGCCTTGGGAAATGGAATCATCCATAAGTGGATACTTGGACACTCATATGTTGAATTGGGCTTCGAGATATTATGAGATATGTCCTCTATGCATGGTGTTTGATGTTAAATGTCATATACCTCAATAATTTACAATGAAGGATCTTAATCCTTTCATATTGAGGCTCAAACACCATGTGATAGAGGTATATCAATGAGTCAATGCACTCATTTATTCATTGAAAGGGACTATTACAACTTGGTGGGTAGTGTACAAAAATTCATTGGGAGGAAGCATGTGAACTTTTGCATGCAATATTTTAGTTACTAGCTACTATGAAGTCAAAATGGCCTTTATTTTAAAATTTTCAATGCCCTAAGTTGCACATTCATCAGTGTGTGGATATATGTATTTTGCATAGAGTAGAGCCAAGATATTGGGTACACATTTTTATTCATACATTAGCACCTCTACCAATGACCTGGTATATGTACCAAGAGTGTAGAAGAGAGACCAAGCATTGGGTGTAAGTGTAACAAGATTTCATTCAATATTTTGTGTTCAAATATGATAATCAAGTGGTGTATAATACCTTATAAAAGATAAAAATATTTTTATGTCATGGACGAGTTGAAGACTTAGCCACCACAACTGAATCATCATCCTTATAAGAAGCCATGTAGAATTTGCATTTATCACTTCATAATTATAAGGCCAATCAACAAGAATAAACTCTTGTTAAGTGATGTAATATAATAATAGAGGAATTGATAGAGTTCAGTGATAGTGGTGGAGATCTAAACCTAGAAGGGTTAGGGTTATTTGAACCAAAATGGGAAGTTGAACCAAAATCAATTTAGAGCATATAACAAGTTGAAGAAGAGATAATACGCAATAGAAACATCTCATAGTATGAAGGCAAGCACATTCTACAAGATGATTTACCTAGTGGATCAAGCAAAGTATACCAAGATCCCCTAAGAAAGATTGAAGAGAACATTGGAACAAAGTTGGGTCCTAAACTTGTGATTGTGGGAGACTATTAGTTGTAAGAATAAATTTTGTAAGCCTTGCAGTTGTTAAGGTATTATCAAGATGTGTTCTGAACCAAATTATTATAAGTGAAAGGTGTAGATCCATCTTTAGGAAAGATGCATATAAAATTTAAAGAGTGCATGTGACCTATTAAAAAGCATCCCTATAGGCTTGACCCCAATATGAAGATCAAAGTAAAGGTTGAACTATATTACATATAAGAAGTTGGAATCATTTATCTAGTTTTAAAAAAAAAATGGGTGAGTCCTATCATTGTACATCCAAATAAAAAAGAGGAAATTTAGGTGTGTCATCTACTGCGCACTCAATGATGCATATGTTAATGACCCATTCCAAATAGCATTCACAAATGAAGTCTTTGGATCCATTATAGGGCATAAAGTGTATTCATTTATGAATGGATTTAGTGGGTACCATTAGATTCCCATTACAAAGGAGGACCAAGTTAAGACTACCTTCACAATTGAATGGATATCATTCGCATACAAGGTAATGCCTTTTATCTTAAAGAGTGTGCCCATAGTATTTTATAGGGTTATAATAAATACATTTAAATAATTCATCCATGACTTTATAGAATTCTATTTGGATGACTTGGTTATTTTTTTCCTATTTAAAGAATATTTTTCAAAATTATGATTAATGCTAAAGCGATGTCATGCTTTGCGCATTACTTTGAATTTAAATAAGTGTTTATTCTTTACACCTTTTAGTGTTTTACTAGTACATGTACTATGTAGCAATGGTATTTTGGTTGATCTAGCTAAGATTGATATAATAGTGGGAATACCACCTCCAACCAATATTACATAAGTGCACACATTTCTCGGTCATATGAGATATTATAAAAAATCTATCAAAGGATACGCAACCATATCGATGTCAATGGAGAAATTGCTATACAAAGATACATGATTTGAATGGATATGAGAATGCCAAGTGGCATTCATTGATCTAAAACAAAGGTTGATAATAGCATCAATTCTAATTTTTCTTGACTTGAAGAAGGCATTCCACATACATGTGGATGTTTTTGGTATTGTAGTAGGAGCCATTTTAGCATAGCCAGGTGAAGGTGGGTTAGATCATCCCATACATTTTTTTAGTAAGAAACTATAAATTATATAAAATAACTATATAAATATAGAGAGAGAGGCATTATCTATGGTGTTTACACTAAAAACATTTTAGCATTACTTGTTGGCTACACCATTTGAGTTTTTATGGATCACCAAGCACTATGCTACCTAGTTAACAAGACAATGTTGGGAAGACACATATCTAGGTAGCTTATATCATTTCATAAATTTCAATTTTTCATCAGTGTCAATTTAGGCTAAGAAAATGTTGGGCCAAATCATCTGAGCAGGCTACACAATGGGGAGTCAGAATAACTAGCAAATGATTCCCCAAATGCGCACTTATTTAGGACTATTATAATTTTGGATATATGGAAGATATTGATAACTTATTTGAGCAAGGAAATTTTCATGTGTACTATTTGGAAAGGGATAAAAATTAAATGGTCACCTGAGCTATATCATATAGTCTTGTCAATGGATTTTTGTACAATCTAGGCAGAGATGATGTGCTATGTAGAATAACATTAGAGCATAAACAACCACAACTTCTTCAGGAAGTTTGTTAAGGAATTAAAAGAGGTCAATTTTTAGGTGAATCCACTCCAAGTAAAATCTTAAAAAGTGGTCTTTGATGGCCTACATTATTTTAGGATGCACACAAAGTAGCCAAGCATTGCAATGTATGCCAATAAATGGGCAAGTCAAATCGTCATGATGAGATGCCATTAGTCTTAATGCTCATAGAACAACCATTTGAAAAATGCAGAAGTGACTTTATTAGGCTTATAGCTCCTCATAGCAAGTGAATTCATGCACAATATATTATTATTGTAGCTGTTTACTTCACTAAATGGGTAGAAGTAGTCGCGACCTCAAGTTGTGGTATAAAGGATGTTGCTAAGTTCTTATATGAAAATATAATCACAAGGTTAGGATGTCCTATTAATATTCTCAGTGACAAAAGAACACATATATTAAATAACACTATCAAGACTCTCACTAAATATTTTATGAAATTGCACCACAAAATCACGGCATATTATCCTCAAGTAAATGGATAGATTGAAGCATAAAATAAGGTATCATGGAAAATGCTAACAAAGGTTTATAATGTGCAAAGTGGAAACTAGGAGGATCAAATTATTTTGGTTCTTTGGGCATATAGAAAAAATTACAATCACATAACTAGTTTCACCTCCTTTTAGCTTGTTTATGGTCTTGAAGCAATAATGCCTATAGAGTACATAGTTCTGAACTTATGCATTTTAATGATTATGAGGCTGGGTGATCATGAATCTTTGAAGCAAAGTTTATTGGACTTGACTAAGATGGAGGAATTTTGAAAAATGGAATTATGGACATAATAGATACATAGTTTAAGTTAAAAGGTATGGCATGATTATAATTTATGATCTAAATAATTTTACCTAGAGTAAGTGGTATTGTTATATGATAGCAGGTTTAGAGCATTCTCATGAAAACTATGCATTAAATGGACAGGACCCGACATTATACATAAAGTTTCAAAACATGATACTATTGTGTTAAAATATTTGTAGTTAATCATACTACCAAGACACATAAATGGTTGTAGGCTTAAGCCTTACCACCTTTAATCTCTA
The DNA here is from genome assembly GCA_037957365.1 of Torreya grandis. Taxonomy (NCBI): domain Eukaryota; kingdom Viridiplantae; phylum Streptophyta; class Pinopsida; order Cupressales; family Taxaceae; genus Torreya; species Torreya grandis. The sequence continues at coordinate 3,258,942 of JARHVA010000011.1, forward strand.
TCATTATGTTTATAATATGAGTGGGTGTTGAGTGGCACCATGTAGTTAGGATTTTATTTAATGTTTTTTTTTGTGTGTGTTTTTCTTTGCTAAGGTAGTATATTTATGTAGTGAAATTTTGGAATCACAACACATCATAACTAATAAGAAGTAGTTATAGCCATAACATATGATTGGATTCAAAATCAGATAAAGGATGGACAGCTAGAACCAACTAGCACAGGTAATGAAATAAGTTTAAGAAGGTGGAAATGATAAGCTAGGTATGACAAAAGGAAAAATATTATTGAATCAATACCATTAAATACATGACATTTTAAGAGATTGAATCTTTCTTGAGGTAGATTGAGTGGTAAATGGATAGCTGAAATCATAAAAGAAATAGGGAAGATGGAAGGTTATCATGTCACATCAAGTAACCATTGAGGGATAAATCAAGAGTCTTAATATAAAAAGGGCCACAATCACATCAAACAAGTATCAATTCATATTAATTTTAGATCATAATTTGTGTATACCCAATCAATTACATTTAAAATAGTCAACTACATGGAATTGGGTACCAAAATCTATAAAAATAAGGATCTTGATAACACGCAGACATTACACACTTTATTCAACAAGTGAATTTTGTGATATGCCTTTAAAATACCACATTGTATACATATTACATGTTATAGTCTGAATCATCAAAATTAGTGTTCATCCCAAGCTATAACATCAACAATGGATCAATTAAAATTGTTGATTCCTCCAATAGATGCACATAAAAAAGAGATGGGGATTGGCTTGGATTTGCGATAAACTAAATACAATGACTTATATCCTTTTGATTTTATCATCCAAACAAAATTGACCCTATTTACTCTAGGACCATAAGAATCATCACAATATAGAGCCCTAGTGCTTCCACATCCACTATGAGGTTCAGATATAGAGAAGTTGATTAAGCTCCATATATTTGGGTATCTCGATGAGGTCATGCTCACTCTTTTAAGTAGATATAATCAAGGGACTATTTATTTTTCCTAAGATATTACAATCTGGATCGATGCTCTAGCTATGAAAAGAGCCATAGACCTTCCTAATCATGAAAAATCCCTCCTCCAATACAAATTTACTACACCATTGATCCATTCAAATGTTCAAGATAAGTATACTACAAGATCATGTAGAGGAATCCTAATTGATTCAATTGATGATGCTTTGGTGCACATCCTAGTTGAATTTATCACAAAAATATTTTGGTAGACTACCAAACACGCCAAGTAGGAAATAAAGAAGGTAATTGATATTGTGTATTACATGATATGTTTATAGGAAGACTTTAATCAGTCTAAGTTTTTAGCATTGGAGCTCATCTCTACTATCGAGAAAGTTCTTTCAAGTGCTCAAAAACATTTTAATATCAATTTTTGGTCTTATTGTTGTGCTTTATGCAATGGAAATCTCCACTAGGAGCAATCAATGTTACTATAGATTTTTGGCATCCATCAAAAAAGTAATAGACAAAAATATAGCATGAAAAATGTAGCAAGGATAAAATGTAGAAAAGATAAAATTTAATGAGGACAAAACTTCATAGGGACAAAACATATTAAAGGATGCACTCACTCTAAAGATAACACAATTTTTAACTAAAGGTCCAAACTCATGAAATCACATTTTCCTCTATTATTTTGCTTGTAAATTTGGTGCATTACTTTTCTACCATGAAATGTTAACTATTATCACCAAAATGAACTAGATAACAATTAAATAATGTGATAATCACTAAAATGTCCTAATTATTCTCTTCATGACATTTTTGCAACATTACCAATACTGCTAAATTTTTTATCATTATGTTTTATCTTTGTAACATTTTTGTCATATTATGTTTTTACCACTACATTTTTTACCTCTACATTTTTGTCCACTATATTATCACATAGATCTAGATTTTTGGCCTATTACTACCCTTAAAAACATCAAATAGACAAAAATAGGGTAGTACTATGAACAATCGGGGTGGTTTAATGCATGGTGGATGGAGGCCCTAGCCTTAATCAGAATGCACCCAAGAATATCCCACAAGATGTCATGCTATATTTGGGATAATATGTGTTGGTTACAAAGCTACATAATGACATTCAGATCAAAGTTCATGAATTGGCCACTCTAACTATGACTATGATGTCATTCTTCAGTTAATGGTAGAAGTGTAGGTTAAAGTACGAAGGCAAAAAGCTTTAGCTATGAGGAAGGTGTTACCTCTTCAATCTATTCCTTCACAAGGGCAACAACCATCATCAGAGTAGCCACATCACAATAATAAGTACCACCACAATCTTCAACAAATCCATCCCAACATGAGAAAGGAAAAAGGAAGGCACCTACATAGAGAGCCTCACCTCTATCACCTAAGAAGTGGATGCAACATATAAAGACCTCATTAGATAATTTGCATGTTCTAAGCATATTAGCTCAGTGCAACTTGTTAGAAATGGGAGTGTAAGAATAGAAAATATTAAAGACCATGCTCAAAGACACTGGCAGTGAGGCCTCTGACAAGGAGGAGAAATAATTTTTATTTTGTAAATTAGTGTGCACTTGTCAAATGAAAAATCAGGTAAGGTAGGATCTCTAGGTTGACATCACATAAACCCCCATTCCATCATTATTGATACTATAGTATAGGAAATAGTGTAACAAACATTGGTAGTTGAGATATTTTACACAGATCTAGTTGAGGGATTTTTAGCTAAGCAAGAACAAGAACAACCGACACAAAAAATTCCATTGCTAGCTCTAAATCACAAGCCAAGGACTCATTTTTTGAAAAGTCTAGCATAATATGTCAGAAAAAGGATACTATCTTTTGGAGAAATAGTAGAAGGGATTGGTGTGCATCAAACACAAGCTTCATAGTAGCAATTTCAAACCAAAGTTATGAAGATATTCATGGAGTCCCTAACTCTCCCACCATTATCAAGACATAATACTTTTGTGTGGGCAGGTATTATGATATAATTAGCCTCCTTGAAGGAAACTCAAACTATCAACAAGATTGATGCATCAGAGGAAATGGAGGAGACCACAAAAACACGTTTACCTCAGGATGAGCCATAATAATAAGTTACACTACAATAAAAAGACCTATAAGATTAGTATAAAAGGAATGAAAAGAAAGTAAGAAAGGAGGAGGAAAAAAATAAGTAAGAAGTTCAACAATAAGTAGTTGTGAAGGAGGTGCAATGCCAACAACATGAAGTTTCATAAGAGAAATAATTAAAATAGTAGGTCAAAGAAGCAGAGGCTATGCAGAAGCAGACTGAAGAAGTAGAGGCCACCAAATAACAGGTCAAGGAAGTCGAGGCTATGAAAAATAAAGTTGAGTAAGAAGAAGCCTACAAGAAATGATTTAAGGAAGTAGAGGCTCATAGGAAACAAGATGAAGAAGTGGAGGCAAGGAAAAAATAACAAGGAGAAGCAAACAATAAACAATAAGAAGTGCAAGCTTCACAATGCTAAAAAGAGGAGGCAGAATAAAAGGCTAATGAAGAACAAGTGAAATAAGTAGCTAATGAGAAAGAAAATCAAGAGAAATATAAGGATATGGTAGATGCTAAATCCAAATCTGAAGTTGAAGCTAAAGCTTAGGATGAGGCACAAGCCAAAGCTCAAGCTAAGGTAGATGTTAAAGCTAAGGCTGAAGTTGAAGCCAAAACTATTAAATCCAAGAAGGAAGTAGAGTCCACAACATAACATTTAAGATAACAACACAATTAGGTATGCAGGAGGATCCCTCATAGACAAAGCCTTAGATTGTTATCCAGTGGTTGTGCAATGTTCTCACAACATCCACCTGATGTACTATTTTTGGTCTTCTTTTGGCATAATTCACATCGGCTCCATCTGTAACTCCTAGTACGACTATGGTGCTTGCCACTACTACTTTATAAATAACTTTGGATATGTCCTAGCTACCATTGTCAAATAAAATTGAAGGCACAATTATGTTCTAAGAGTCAATTACACAAAAGGCATCAGACTTGGAGTAATAAGTGTTGAGGCTACAAAATGATAATGCATGTTAACTAATATATTCTACTTGCCTCAATTTGGTTATGTAGGTGTTATGGATCAGGTAATGTCTTTAGATAAATAACTCACAGCCCTATTGATGTAATTTATTAAGGATTGGTTGGCTGTGAAATACTTATAAACATTACGCACATAGGACCAAGCCCTAAGGATGGAAACAAAATCAATTTATGAGCTGCTAGAAGAATATGAGTAGGTTGTGAGACTATTGCACATCAGGATAAATAGATAATTCAAAGAATGATCATTTAGAGGCAACACCTCAATCAAACTTTGGCTACTACAAACCCTGAGTTCACATTAGTCAATAAAGCCAAAGCGGTGTTAGAAGATCAAATAACTACTCCAAGCATAATGAGCACTACACTCAAGCAAATGTTAGATGTCAAGGATAACACTAGACAAAAGCTTCAAATATGGCATAATGATACAATACACAACATGTTTGTAATCATTCAAGCTTAAAGGGCTACAGATCAGTTGGATGAGCTGGTGTTGGATATTTAGCTCAAAATTTCAAATGTAAAAATCACTAATCTCCATAATGGAAGATGATGATATGCAAAACTTGATGTTGATCTAGACTCCACTATGCTTATTACTTTCCCTAGTGTATGAGGCTCTCACATATTGGAAGATATTGAAGCAATATATTTTACAGATTAATATTTGTATTGCTCAATTGGTGGATTTGCCTTAATTCATTCTACCAAAACAACTCCAATAGATGTTTCAATAAAGGAAGGCAATTGTGCAGACTCAAGCAGGCACCTAGCAATAGCAAACTCCTCTAGCACATCCTAAGCACTCAATAGATCTAAATGTAGTCTAGGTAGAACTAGTAACATAGTAGCCTCCACCTCAACCAATCCAAAGCACACCACTACCTTCTCAATATGTATTATTCATTTCAATTTTTTAGATTGCATAAGTTTTGTATAAAGAATATAGGATAGTCGTAAACATTAGAAGCATGACCAAAATGGTTAAAACCATATAAAGGGCGACCACTTGGTTATGCTATTCTATTAAAAACTTGAAAGGGCAATAGGCTAGTATGATACTTCGTTTAAAACTCAAAAGGGTAGCTAAGTAGTATGTAATGGGTGAAAACTGGTAATCAACACCTAGAGCGATAACTATGACTAGTGTTTATGACTCATCCTCTTAGCTTCAGAGCATATTTCAAGGTATGACTTTGTCTCAGGATGAGATAACAAATCAAGTCTAGGAAAATGTTGAGTATGGATCGAGGACATCAAAACTATGAATTATAATTGTTTGGACATGTGTGAAAAGTATATGAGTTTGTATTTTGTATAGTCTTTTAGATGTATTTAACCTTGTAAACTTAAACAATGGTATAAGAATGCAAAAAGCCTTTCCTTTTTATTACATTGAAAGACTAAAATCTAAAGAGAAAACTCTCTAGAATGCTTTATATATAACACCCAAATGTAATGAAATATGGTTCTTATGTGTGATAGAGATTAATAGACTAGTCTTGATATGGTACTTCAAATTATTGTTTATCATTGTAGTATGTGCAATGATTACTCTATTTTGCTTTAACCTCTATTGTTTATTTATCTTATGCCAGCTTGATCTATATTTGTAGTTTCTATGATTATTCCCTTCATAAGTACATCTATGGTTTCAAGTAATAATCTAGAATTATGAAGTATATGTCATGTTTATCTATATTCATGTTTTGGAGTCTTCCAAGAACCTATGCTAACATTTAGGGACACCTAATGATCTATTATTATAATGTTACTACTTGAATGATTATTCATTTCCCTATACAATAAATGAGAACTAAAAACATATGTTCTCCAATTGGTTAGGTCAGTTGGTGGCCCATGACATCTCCACTCTCCACAACATGAGCATTATCCATAGGCAACATAATATTGCATGCATAAATGTGTAATCCTTCCTCACTCTTTACCTTTTAATCTCAATTTTAGACTTTCGTATTTCATAAACATACATTAACCACTAGACATGTTATTGTAGGTTTTGCTATTGAATGTCCTACACATATAGAGTTTTATGCCAAAGACAGAGTGTGTCGTACACATTCACTAATAATTTTCTCCTTTATTCTATCAATTTTATTTCTATAATAAGTTCAGGTGGTCACTTGTAAAATTTTTGTTCATCCTTTCAATATTGTCATGGGGATACCCAATTCATTTTATTTATCTTTTTGTGTGATTTTTAGACAAGTCTGTAATTTCTAAAAAAAAGGGTCTAAAGACTTGTCTATGAAATGTGGAGTTGTCTAGGCATAATTTACAAAATTATTTTGGGTCATATTTCATTTGTATCTTTCTTTTTTCCCATTTTAATGGTGTAATTTATAGAGTTCTTTTGGGTCATGTTTCATTTGGGTCTTTCTTTTTTCCCATTTGAGTCTTGTTGGGTTAGCTTTCCAATCAAAATCTATATAAATACACAGCTAGTATAAGGCATTTAGGACAACACTCCATAATTTTAATAGCTAAGCAAAGATTTATACTTTTAAATTTCATAAAATTTAAATCTAGATTCAAATGTTACAAAGGTTGAATTCATATTTGTTTGCTTGTACGAAGGGTAAAATAGGAGGAGCATCTATACTTGTATTCAAAATTTCACACATACATATTAGCAAGAGAATGACATTCGATTTTGAGTCCTCTTTGGATTATTGGCAATGTATTACAATGCTTGGTTAGTCAACGAGGATTGACTAAGCTCATTCCAACTTGATCCCTTTACCCGAAACCCCCATATTTGATATTGAATTGGTTTGTGTAGGAACTAAGCTTTTATATTGTAGGTATCTCTACATAATATTTCAGATGTGGTAATTTATCAAAAATCTTGGTGAACATGGGTGTACATGGTAGGTGAGTCATAAATTTATCATTATCACTGTAGACAAGTCCACATTCAATGGAGAGGGTTAGCCTGCATTATTTTCTAGTGAATGTGGACATGACCAGACATAGACACATACTTTATTCCTAAACCTGAATGATCATAGATATGTGTTAGGGAATTTTAGAATATTATACCCAATCTCAAATAAACAAAATATCTAAATCCAAGCTAAGTTGTCTTATTCCTATTATTTTCCAAATAAAAGATACTACTATATCTAGCAAGTTGCAATCAAAATTATTGATAGATTGTATATCTTTAAAATCATGATTTATTCAATGATTTTATGTTTATTAGGTTCATTAAATTAAAAAAAGGTAAAAAAATTATAGGAAGCCATCAACCATCTAAATTCTTGGTGCACAAGTAAGTAGTTAGCCCTACAAAGTAGTTCTCTTTGTACCTCAAAGATGAAATAATGTGTCTATGGGTATGGTGAAACCCTATGTAGTTGGAGCTCTAAAATATTAGGTAAGATCACTATTTATGAATGAGATAAGTATAATAGAGAACTTATAATCTAGACACACCCTAGATGAGTTATCCCTTACCTTAATCCTAATATTAGTTTCACATTTCTAGTTTAGGGGAATTTAATACAGTGAGAAGGTTTGAAACTTTGACAAAAAAATCTCAACAAGTGTGAAAATTTAGGGGGGTTAAACAACATAGAGTTTGTAGAAAAAAAGTATAGATTTTTTTTCACTAATTTCACACCTATCTCAAATTGGTCTTCTCATCATACTGAACATTTTGGTAAAATTTCCTAATAAACCTTCTAGTAAACCAAGGGCAACTAAAATTCAAGGCTCACATTCTCATGACCTTTCCTTCAAAATTTTGGATGATTAAATCAAGATAATATAATCAACACAGTGCACTATACTCAACAAATTCTCTGAATTGGAAAAGTTAGATCTAAGTGATGACTTGGACATTGGATTGATGGGAATAAATGCCAAATAAAATATCATAAGCTAACATAGTGGGTATGGTTATAACACTAGTCCACACTTTAACAATAACCAATAAAATCTTGGGGAATTGCCCCATAAACCTTGATTGGATTTCCCAAAAAATGTTAGTGATAACCCTCAAAGATATTTATATAAAACATAATATTTGTTTTGTTCATCATACTCCCAAAAAAAATCAATAGATTTTTTTAACTTGGAACACGAATATATTCAATGGTATCAGTGGTTGGTGAAGACAAGGTTAACATGGGATTAGTTTAGTGAAAAGCTAATCACATAATTTTCACCGAGTGCATATGAGAAATTCATAGGGGCATTGACTAAATTATGAAAAACTCACTTTGTTTGTGATTACCATACCCAATTTGAAAAATTGGCAAATCAAACAAAAGGTTTAGATGAATTTTTTTTTTAAACTTACTTCATTAGTGGATTGAAGGAAGACACCCATGTAAGAGTCAAAATTTTCAAACTTGGTACTTTGATATAAGTGATTGAGTTGGATAAATTAGTTGAGGATAGATATCCAACCCAACATTTTTCAAATAAACTATCATAAGTCAAAACCCCTAATCCATTTCATCAATGCAAATAGAGGCACTCAACCACCACCAATCAAGCATTTGATTCACAAGGAGATGGTTGATCGAAGAGCAAAAGGGTTGTGCTTCAATTGTGATGAAAAAATGGCCCAAGCTATAAATGGATAAAACATAAAATATATCTCCTTGATATTGTGGTGCCTTCCACATCTAACATGTTCATGACTCTAATGAGGATTAACCAAATGAGAGTAGTTTGTGTGATGAACCTATCCCCAAATTTTCAATGCATGCCTTAGCAAGGATAATAAATCCCTAAACTATGAATATATTGGAATACTTCAAAGGCATCACCCAACCATTCTCATTAACTTAATAAATAGTTATAACTTCATTGAACATCATATGTAAATCAAGTATCTTGTTATGTAAACACATGAATTAGTTTTGAGGTAATGGTAGATAACGGAAGAACTATGGCTTGTAAAGAGAAATGTCATGATGTCTAGGTTTTAGTGAGTAATTAAGATTTGAAATCTAACATGTTTGTAATTATATTAAGTGTTTGAAATAAGGTTGTGGCTCAACTTTGTGTGATTTGCATGATGGAAACTATGACATTAGTGTAACCCTCAGACCTACAACTAATTATTCATAAGCATTTATAAGTGTTTTTAGAACCTTAAGGATCACTACCTCAAAACCATAATGATCATGTGATACAACTCATACTAGGTATTCACCCACAAAAAATTCAATTATATTAGTACCCCTACATACATAAAATAAAAAATTTAAAGATGGTCTAGTAATTTCTTTATGTAGGGGTCATTCGGCCAAGTGTCAGCCCATATTCCTCTCCAGTGCTCCTCATTCAAAAGAAAGCTGAGTCATGGTGGTTGTACATGGATTTTTGTGAATTAAACAAATTGACAATCAAGGACAAGTTCCCCATTCCTGTGATCATTAAATTATGTGGAGCTAACTTATTCTCCAAATTAGATATGTGTACTAGTTACCATCAAATTCAATTATGGAAAGAATATATCCCTAAGATAATGTTTTTAACTGATGATGACCACTATGAGTTCTTAGTGGTGCCATTTAGCCTCACAAATTCTCCATCAGCATTCCAAATCCTGATGAACTAGATTTTTTATCCCTTGCTTTGTAAATTCATCCTAATATTATTTAATGGCATTCTTTTATACAAAAATACATGGGAAGACCATCTAGCTCACTTGGACCACATCATGCATCTCTTGTCACACAATCGGTTATATGGAAATCACTTAAAGTGTTATTTTGGTACTACAAAGGTGTAATACCTAGGCCATATTATCTTAATCAATAGGGTTAAAGTGGATCCCAATAAAATTGAGGACAAGTAAAATTATCTAAAATTGAAAACCCTTGAAAGACTTCCAGGGATTTTTAGGTCTTACAGGCTATTATCACAAAATTGTCAAAGACTATGGTAAAAGTGTAGATCCTTAGACCGCATTACATAAAAATGCATTTGTTTGGTTTGAAATAGTAAATAGAGCCTTTGAAATTCTCAAACATGTCATGTGCACCACACCTATACTCACCATGTTAGATTTAAATAAACCTTTGGTCACAGAAAGTGATGCTTCAAGGATATGAATTGGCACAATATTGATGCAAGAGGGAAGACCCTAGGCATTTAATAGCAAGACATTAGCATGTAATAATTTGGTCAAATCCACCTATGTGAAATAAATGTTAGACATTCTCCATGATGTAACTCACTAGTGACCATATATATAGGGGCAATATTTATGCATCAATATATTTCATCGTAACCTTAAGTATATATTGAAATAATGAGTCTCATCATTGAATCAACAAAAAGGGTTATCAAACTCTTGGGATTTGATTAAAAATATATATATAAGAAGAGAAAGGAGAATGTTGTGCCAAATGCCTTATCTCATAATTTTGAAGACCATGGAAAGTTATGTGATTTATCCTTACTAACTCCATATTAGTTACGAGAGGTCCAACAAGAGTGGCAACAATATGCACATGTTCAACATTTTGTCCATAAACTCACCATTGATCCTACAACTAAACTTAGATATTCTTGAGATGGCATTTGCTTACGATATCAGGGTCAATCAGTGTTTTCCACAAATTTGTCTCTTTAGAATAAATTATTGTAAAAATTACATGTATCACCCTATGACGATCATTATAGATTCTTAAATACATATGCAAGAGTCAAAAAATATTTTTTTGATGATGGCACAAAACATGATATCCAAAACTTTATTAAAGAATGTGATACATGTCAGTGTCACAAAGGAAAAACTATCCAAACTCTAGGTACTCTCAAATTATTTTCAATTTTAACTATAGTATGGACTAATATATCCATGGATATGTTTGAGGGCCTACCCAAGACAAGTGGAAAATAAGAGATATTTATGGTGGTTTATTTCATATCCAAATATGCCCACTAATGTTCATTGGTCCATCCTTATAAAGCATCCATCATGGCACAAGTCTACATCGACCAAATTTTCCACCTCCATAATATGCACTCTTCCATTATCTCTTTGTAATCTCACCTTTATTAGTAAATTTTGGAAATAATTTTTTAAGTTGCATGGAACATAACTAGAAATGATCTTAGTACATGTCACTTGCATATTGATGTTGAAATAGAAATCATTAACAAATTCTTAGAGACCTACTTATGTTGTTTTGATTTAGAGTAGTAGACTCACTGGGCTAAGTTGCTACCACTTGTTGAATTATCGTATAACACTTATTACCATTATTTGACCAAGATGACATAATATGAAGCCATGTACGACCAATCACTACCATTTATCACATCCTACATTATAGGAACCTCCAAGGTGAAAGCCATAAATTCAACTCTACACCATCAAAAACCTCTACTTCAAACTTTGAAGGATAACTTAACACATGCTTAGAATTGTATGAAGTAACAACTATATCAGCATCATTTAAAGTGCACTTCATTATGGGGGACATGTTTTTTTAGTGCCTTAAACCGTATAATAAAACTTGCTTGAAACTCAAAGGTAGTCAAAATTTAGCACCCAAATTTTATGATTTATAACGAGTGCTACAATAAATTAGAAAAGTTGCTTATATACTAAACTTACCCCCATATTCTAAGATTCATCATGTCTTCCATGTGGCATGTTTGAATTAGGTACTTGGATAACATGTTCATGCTTAATTAGTCCTTCTAGAGTTTGAAAAATAAAGCTTCATCATCATTTAACCTAAGGTTATTATAAACAAACATGCACAATCATTCCATAACTATATATCACTTATGTTCTGGGCTTATGTCAAAACTTACAACTAGAAAAAGAAATTTGGTAACCTCTATAATATATATTCACCAACAATTTCCACATCTCAATCTTTGAGGACAAATATTTTTAGATGAGAGAAGCATGTTAGGACCCATATATCCTAACCATATATTATTATTTTTGTGTATTATAATAGTAATAGTTTAGTTAATTCGATTAAGTGTTTATTTTGTATCTGGTGCCAACCCTTGAGCATTAGGTTTAGGGTTTTTTATAAAACTTGAGTGCCTATTTTATTACGAATTTGACCCTTTAATATTAAGATTATGTTTGTAATGCATATATATTAATGTGTATTAAATATATTATGGGGAATGTATTTTTGTATCTAAGCTCTACTCTTAAGATGATTGCCCCCTCAAAGAGGCATGTGATATTTGAATATAAGCAAGAGTTTAATTATTTTATGAGTTCATTATGTAATTTATTATTTTTATATGTTGTTATTAATGTTTGATTTGATTTCCAAAAGCATCATATTAACAAATTGGTTAATAAATCCCTTGTGTTACTTTATTTTCCATGAGTATAAAAATATATATATACAACTAAGATGAAGAAATGTGTGTATGTCAAGATCAATATTTGTAAGGATCTCAAGAAAATGATAGATATATAGATAGTCGATAAGTGCATATCATAATTTTTATTGTATATAATATGACCAATAAGTGATTTTTATGTCAAACCACAAACCATAATATTCATGAATGTCATCTTGTGGCTAATTCACATCTAGCTACGTAGCCCAAAACCTCTCCTAAGGTGAATAAAAATGTTGTTGCTTCCATAGATGGGTAGACTATGGTCAACAAAAAATAGGATAACCAACAGGTTTTTGAAATAGGGAAAATATTAACTACTATGTATAAATCCACATGTCGTTTTATTGTGACCAAAAAATAACCAGTTCCCACCACTACTCATTTCACACACCCCACAAGTGGCAATGATTTTATCAAGTCCTAAAGCTAAAAAAAATCTTCTCAGCCCTCACAACCCCCATTGGAGGTGAAAAAATTGGGATTAACCAATAATCTAATATTTTTTAATATATAATGATTATGTGTCACTCTTGCAGCCCATTAAACATATATACTTGTCTAATGGCTTTTCTACTTTAGATGACATGGATGATGGGACCATTAACATAAACCTTGATATTTCCCAATGATAGTTTATTCTTGGAATGTATGAAACCTCACTAACTCATCTCATCTGTTTATGGTTGGGAACACTTTCTAAAATTTTAATAATATGAAAGTATTGCGTCTGCAAGAAGTTAAAATTTCAATATCTTTACTTCATCAACCATCATATCTATTTGGTCAAGAGTTATGTGTTAGGTGTCAAATAATTATGATGGATGTGGGGGAGTGGTAAAAATTATTTCACCTAACTTGGGTCTTCATGTCATCAGTTAGGGTTTTGACCCCACTCATTAGGTTGTGTGAACCATTTTCAATTTTAATGGTCATTCCCTCAGTTTTTCCCATATTTATGCCTCTAATCATGTTGTTGAGATGGCAATGTTTTGTAAATGAATTGTAGACACACTTATAAACTAAATTTTGTGTGGTGATTTCAATGCGGTTGAATCTAGGGAAGATAAAGAGGGACTCATCTCGATGCAGTGGTGTGTTGGTGAAAGAGGCATGGTTTTACATGTGTTATAAATTGGGTTGTTTGATCCCAACCACCATCAATATTCCCCCCTCCCTTATTTACCTAGTATAACCTTAAACAAGGTAATATTAGGGTTTTGAAAATATCAAACAAAGATTTATTTATAATGCAAATAAATTAACATGTGCAAATAATCTTGATCACCTTGTTAGAGTCATTTCAAGAGCCATGTTATATAAACATCTCCCTATCAAGTTTGGTATAAAGTGGATAACACCCTAGGTGAATAAGGTTAAGTCTCAATTCTACCTTAACACAACTCACCTTAAGCATGAATGGAATCATTCTTATACTATATGATTATGGAACCATGCTTCACACCCTTATGAGGAGTTTGTTTAAGCTCCATAGTGGGGGTATTCCATATCACAAACTATTGTATTCCTTTGAATTTACAACAAATAAGTGGTGGTTTTTCACTAAAAGGCCCATGAGGCATCAAACTTTGAGTTCATTTGTTCTTCTCAAGAGTAAGAGCTTTCCCCTTATAATGAGGATTTACATAAAAATACTACCAAATAGAAGCACAAGCTCAAAATTGAAAAGGCTTACTAAGATCGTGATGCTTAAATTCATGCCTTGTGCATTGATTAAATTTAGGGATTCCATGTGTTTAAATAGATTTTCTCTCTCAAATGGTCTAAATAAGTGATTGAAAGAGTGAAGATCATCTATGATGCCAATCAATGACTGACACATATGTCATATATTCTAAAATCTTTTTTAGCTCATTATCATAGAGTTTTTTCCACTCAATGAAATTCCACAACTTGTGAATAAGATCTCATAAAATTTCAAAAAGTGGTTCCTTAAAAACTCTCTAGGTAAAAAGGGTCACTTGTGACCATTTACTGTTAGTTGAAGATATCCATGAGATAATGACTCATATGGTTGATGACAAGGTCTATGAAACTGATGATTATACACAAAGTTTATCTAGAAGTTATGTAGACCAATTCTCTTAGTAAATTCACTAACCAATGAAATATCAAGTTATTTTTTAAGGCTAGGGATCTAGAGCTCTTTATTAATTGTTTCCCTATCACCCTCTTGAATGTGTTCTACATGATTATTGCCAATGTTATTTCTTTGCATGTGAGGTACATGTTTATCTCATCATTTGTCTAAAGTAAATTGATTTCATCCACAATAGGTGCATTCTTGATAATGTTATAGTAGTCTAAAAAGGGATGAAATGGGCTCGCTCCTCAAAACAAAAAGGTATATTTATTGAAATTTATTTTAGGAAATATTATGACATAATTTAATATCCTTTTATCATTGACATGCTTCAATTATTATGGTTTGGGACCAGATATGTGTAAACCATTGATATGATTTTTTAGGATGCTAAGATTTGTATCACCATTAATGGGGTTCAAATAAATGATCAAGTTATACAGATTGATCAGGCAAGGTTTTATTTTGGCTCCTTCATCTTATGTCTTTATAGCTAAAGGTTTTAGTTATAGTTTAGTTGATTACATTTCTAGAGGGTTAGTCAAAGGTATTTATCCACCTCAATATTATCATCAGATGGTCAAAATATATTTTGTTGATGATGCATTCCTCACTCTTGTTGAAGGAGAAGCATCTATAGCTAAGGTCATAGAGTGTTTGGACATATTTTTCTCTACCATTTAGATCCTCTAAACAATGAAATAAAATGCAAACTTATAGGAAATCTAGAACCCCCTTACCTCCTTGGTTATAGGGTTAAAAGTGGTGTTGGATTTAACTTGGAGAGAAATATAAATTCTTGGGCATCCCATTTTTTACTTTCAAGACTCTCCTTCTAATTTATGTAATTATGTAGTTCATAAGGTTGATAAAAAGATTGCTTATTAGGTCACAAAACCCCTCTCCCTGACTAGTAAGTTTTGGGTTTGATCTAAGGTCCTTGAAATAACCCATGTGTATTATTCCTCTTGTGATCCTCTATATAGTGTAAGAAAAAACAATGCTATATGTAACTGACACACCCTTACCTCCTTGGTTAAAGGGTTACAAGTGGTATCGGATTTAGATTAGAGAGTAGTTAAAATTATTGGGTATTATTTCTCCTTTTAGACCTCTTCTTCTAATTTATGGAACCATGTAGTTCACACCATTGATAAAAAGATTTCTTATTGGGTCACAAAAACGCTCTCCATGGCAATTGAGTTCTAGGGAAGGCCATTGCAACAACCCATGCGTATTATTCCCTTTGTTGGGAAATTTTAAAATTTGTATATGCCAAGTTGGAGAACCTCCTAAGGGAATTACTCTAAGAAAATTTTGAATGTTCTAAATGTTTCTATAGATTTTTTATGGATACATGTTATAGAACTAAAAAGGTATGAGGTCTAGGCCTTCTTAATGTCAAAATCCAAGGCTATACACTTTATGTCAAATGGATTATTTTGTTCCCTTAAAGGAGATTAATCTTTAAAGGTATTGCTATGACATTGAATCTTTTAGGGTAGTCCCTATGGTAGAAAGACTTGAAAGGTTTCAGTATTCATTTTATTTTGCTCACTTAGGTTCTAGTCAAAATTTTGGGAACCTTTGTTGCTTAAAGTGTATGGAAAACTTGGGAATTAATCAAGCCTCATTTAATTTGGTATGGGGATAGTTTTAGATATGGGTTGTCTCTAAACTCTCATTACCTATGGTGGTCTTTAGTTCCTTCATACTATGGTATTCCCATTGTCATGGTTCATTAGGTCAAGGGTCTAATATTCTTTAAAAAGGAATTAAGGTTATATCTAACCTATTTTACAAATGGTCCCAAGATTGGCTCCTTTGGCCTATCATTCACGAGTAGTTTCAACTTAATAGTAATGATCTTTATTGTATCACTGAGATAAAAATGTTATTCTAGATGAACATATTAACAAGATTGGTATTCAATCACTTTTTAGGTGGTGGATAAATTAGAAATGGCTTGTTGAGACCTATTTTCACTAATAGAACACTTGGCTTGGTTATTAATTACTTTATCCTTAGCACATTTAGGTGGATTCTATAAATTCTCATTAGAATATTGACTCTTATGTGAAAACCTTGTGCCATGGGGTCACTAAATTTTGAAAAGCTATCATTAGACCCAAGCAGACATATTTTAATTAGTGTGAATTACACCAAGGACTACCTAAAGGAAGCATGTTTGTTCACTTGGAGTTACTAATAAATTATGTTGTTCATACTCAAAATGTTGGTCATGAAGTAAGTGGAAAAGTCCTCCACTTTTGTAGGGTACTTCATTTAGTCACAACTCTTGTGGTGACAGGTATACATTACTCGATGTTAGTGTATGGATGGCTCAGTAGCAAGGCAAATTCCCTTATCTAGTCTTTTCAATTTACCTATCCAAATGAGATTCAAAAGATGATCCAAACAAGGATAAAGCTAATGACAAGTGAGATTTGATACTTATAGTGGATCCATCTTTTGGTGATGGTCAAGGTGACAATTTAGATAACCCTCCTCCACCACTTACTTTGATTGCTCCTATGACCTAATGTTCTTATGCCTTGGTGTTTGGTTACCAGATGGGCTATTTATTTTGTTTCATGTTATTTTTATCTTTTTTTATCGAAAAGGTGTTGATTAACCCTTTTTAACTTTATTTTAAATTAATTAAAATTGTGAATCACTCTCTTAATCCATAAGATATATATGATGTTGTTTTTTAGAATGTGATTTCATTCCACTCACTTTTTATACAAGTGGGATGTATAATCTTGTATTAAATTAATACACAACACTTTCCAATAAAAAAAACATGTGTTAACATGCTCTATTAGGGTATTGCATCAACCTTGATTTGCTTTGATTTCCTACCTTTCTTGATTCTCACACTGCATCTGTGAAATTTTTAAATCTATTATTACATTTATTATGCTTGACACACATCCATTTAGGTGGTATTTTGATATACAATGGCCTTTACCCTCTTTATTACAACTATTTTTTCAGGTGCAAGCCAAGAAATTTGTGTTAAAAGTTTTTGATGAGGTATAACTTTTGACTCTCCTTCTCAACTTGATGTTTGATTATAGCTCGATGTCGTAGATAATTTATGTGAATGGTATGAAAAATATTCTATTATAACTTAATTTATTGGTCTCATTTCCTTCTAAGATTCCCTCAATACCTAATTTTGAAACTAGTGGAAACTCTTAGTTGTCTATGTCACTAGCATTCAAAACCTTACAAAGGGGTTTTCTTATTTTCTCCTTTAAGGAGTCATCCCAAGTCCAAGATTTGTTTCCTAAATTGAGTTATTGGTTTTGGAGAAAGATCCTATTGATTTTATCCCCATGGACTCGTAACTATAAGGTCACTGATTAGCCTTCCCTTTAGGTGCCAATTTGGATTGAGCTCCCTAGCCTCCCACTTCCTCTATGGGCCTTTTTTGAGGAGATTGTCAAACCCATAAGGTGTGTTTTATTTCATGAAAAAATTAATTTCTATTCATCATGCCCTAACAAGCATGTCTACATCAAAGTCAACTTGACTAAGGATTTGAAAGAATCAATCAATGTTCAAGTTGACTGTTGGACCCCAAATTTTGGCTAAGTATTTTAGTATTTTGGTGCATAATTGGTACAACATGGAAGGAACATAGCGCAAAAATACTATGGTGTAGAACTAGACTGGTGTAGAAGCACTATGATACAGAACCAATGAGGCACAAAAGGACAAGGGTGTAGAAGCACCAATGTGACAAGACCTAGTCAAAGAGGAGAATTAACCATGAAGAACCTGGGAGCATGGGACTTAGAACAATAATGAAAGACTTGGGGAACTTATGGGAAGTAGGAGATGATTAAGGATTGATTCTCAAGGGTCACCCAGACCTTATCCATTAGGATTTTTTCAATGGCCCACAAGGAGATAGACACATGGTAGTAAGGATCTAGCATAAAACAAGTATATAGGGGGCACAAAGGCCCAGGTCCTTAAGAGAAGCTAGTTAATAAACCACCATGACTCTCAATTTATAGAGAGTCTATTGGAAAATTACTCCTATCATACATGTTGTAAAACTTGGTTAGGGAAAAATAGGTATAAATACCCCTGTATGAAAGCATTATAAGTGATAGATTTTGGATATCATTTTTTTAAGCATAATATAAGTGTTCTAGATTTTGTAGTCATCTTTGATGTTCTTGTTCTAATTGATAGTTATGCATCTATGGTAGTTTTCCATCAAGTACTTGTAATTGTCACTTAATATGAGATATATACAAACTTTTACTTTTTTTAAGTAACAACCTTTGAACCCCATGACACTCTTTTGCATAATTATGGTTGTTGAGTGTAATAATATTAGGATAAAAATAGTGTATCTCTTTTTATATGTAACTTCTAATCAAATATAATTCTTATCCCAAATAATATGATTTAAATATTAATGCACAACATAACCCACGAGAATCGATCTCTATCTACGCACTTTGGGTGAGTGTGCAAGACCACAATCTTGTGTGAAGGGCTAATGCACTAAATTTTTGGGGCTATATTTTAGCTCCTAAAACATTACTAAGAATAAAAACCCAACATTTTGGTTCTGTTGTTGGGACCCATAGTGCTTGTTGCATAGTAATGGAAGATGCTTGAATGTATCACCCTTGAGAGTATTGAGTAATGGATTAATGGGTTGAGGATAATTTTGTAGTTCCTTACCTTGAATTAGGAGTTTTTACACATTAGTGGGTAGAAAAAATATCTATAGTGTATTATATGAAACTTTCTTTATTGAAATCCTAGTTCATTTGCATACTTGGCTATATGGTTATGCTCAAGGTTGATCATGAAACTTTGGGAGAAGATAGTCTTAGAGGTTAGAATTCCAAAGAGATTTATCATGACTCAAAATACCATAAACATGACTTGTTAACATTTTGTGGAGAGGAGTGTTGAATAGCTAAATTATGGAATATGTTGTAACTACCTCTTCTTATTATATGGAAGCCAAGTTTTAGTTCCTTAGAGAATCGGGTGGTCGATATATTAGACATTTCTCATTAGAAATCAAGAAGTTATTCATTGACTGTGGGATTGAAACTATGTTAATGGAGAGATAAATCCCTCTTTTAACCAGCCAAGTTCCCCAACTATTGTGCATGATAATGCTTTTAAATCAAATGAATTACGTATAAATAATTAGGATATATAGCGTGGAATCAAAAACTAATCTTATAAGGGATATTGTAAATGAGCCAATTGTAACTCATACAGAATTAACACTTTTTTCCCTCTTCAAGGGAATTTCATGGCATAATTTGGGATGCCTATAGGATCTATCATTTAGAGTGGATAGAGTATAGGCCCAAATCTAATTAATCAACCAGCTATTATGCCCCACAACATAGACACTACTACTAGAGGCACTAGAGGCAGACTAGGGGGTGACATGAGAAGTGGTGGACTTCCCCCTCAAGGGATAGGATTTGAGGGTTCTCAACAACCACTAGAACAAGCACCTTAGCTACCAATAGTGTATTATGAAATGATGCTTCACCTACTTGAATATCGAGGCATGGAAAATGTTGTAGAACATGTCCATAAATGTGAACTTATTTGGAGAGTGCGAGGCATCACTTCTTCTAAGCAAAAAACCACACAATTTGTGACTAAACTTTTGGAGAGAGTGTATAATTGGTATAGAAATTTTAACCCTCAAAAAGTAGTGATTGACTATGATCAGCTCAAAATAGCATTCCTTTAGGAATTTGACATTTCCAAATTTAAATAACAAAGTATTATTGCCTTGAAGGATATAAAGTAAGAACTTACTAAGAGTGTAAGGGAATATGATGCAAGGTTCAAAACACTTTTATCCAAATTGTCATCTAAAATCAATGATGCTCAGAATGCATAGTGGTTCATGGGAGTTTTGTTACTTCCCTTTCGATGAACACTATCCCAGAAGACCTTTACTAGTATGTGCAAAGCTTTGGAAGCTACCCTCTGTGCTTAAGTAGTTGGTAGTATTGACACTAGGATTGGTCCCTTCATGGAAGCAAAAATAGCTTCAATGGAATCACAACTTGAAAAACTAATTGTAAACAATGCATATGATACTCATAATGGTCTTTGGTACACTGATTATAAATCTAAAGGACATAATCAAAGCAACGGCTCACATAAAAACATTCACATTATACTCAAGAAGTCATGTGAAATCTACCATGAAGAGCATGATGTATGCTCCTACCCTCTTTTGCAATAAGCCACACATTTAAGGTGTCTGAATATTGTAAAATATGTGATGCGTATACCCATGACATAAATGATTGTCAGTTGATTAATGATATCCATGAAGCACATGTATATGGTACGTACCAAATAATTGTATCTAACAATTAAGATAATGGTGGCTATCATGGTCAAGGTAGAGGACGAGGATGAGGAGGTGGTCATTTCCCACCAATAACATGTAATAAGTGTGGATCCCTAGACCACTATCAAAGAGATTATCTAATTTACCTTACATGTGCTTTTTGTAAAAAGGACCATCGATTGGAAGAATGTCATGATTTGTACATGATCATCACCAAGGAGAGAAATGAAAAAGGTGTAGGTATGATCTGTACTGAGAAACCACATTGTCAATTGCATTCAAGTACCCCAATATCTCAACGAGTAAATATCACTACACATAGTAGAGGACAATCTCAATCTACATCTACTCCTATTGAGAGGGTATAACATGAAGATCCTTGAGCAAGGAAGTATCTTGATGCCCAATAATAGAAGGATGTGCTCCAAGACACTATGACTCTGGTACAAGAATTATAAGGGGAGATTCATTTTTTTAAGGACCAAAAATCAATGCAATATGTTGAAGGTAATAGAGCCTCAAAATGTGGCATGAGATGATTTTCAAGATCTTTGCAATCGTATGTTAGATGAATACATTATTCCACAAATAAGCATTTGGCTTAAGAATCAGGCATAAGTACCAACTGACATTGGACCACAAATGACTTGGCAAACTAAATATCATCATTATTTTTATGTTTAAAGGCAAGATACCCCTATTCCTCCTTCCCCTCTAGAGGACAAAGAAATACTAGTGAATGCTACCATCGATGATTAGGTGATTTGGGACATCTTAGTTGATATTGGCACTAAAGTTAACATCCTCACTAAGGATGCATGACACAAAATGGTTATCCCATCATTATAACCTTCACTACACATATTGTTTATGGCTAATAAAACTCATACATTATCGATTGGTGTCCTCAAGAATGTAACGATTGATATACTTGGAGTACCTTTCAGAGTTGATTTTGAAGTTCTCAAGTTAGTAGAGGCCGATGACTTCCCAGCTCTATTGGGGTGAACTTGGTGTTATGAAAATAATGTTGAATTAAGTTTCAAAAAGTGATACATTAATTTTAAGAATGTTGATCAATGCATTATTATTCCCCTAGAACATGGGCCCTCATACATAGAACCTATTAATGTGGAAGAAGATATTAACCACATTTATAATGTCACTATCAGAGATGGTGAGTAACATGATCTTACTCTAGATGGCATCCTCTAATGGATGGACACTCAGTCCATTTATGATACTATAAGCAATGTTTGTAATTGTTGGGTGCACAATGATTATGATCTCACTGGGAGAGTGTGTAGTGCCATTGGTAGTCAAGAGAATGTTTTGCACTAGTATCATAAATTAGATATGTTCATTCACCTTATTATCAGCTAAGTCATAAGGGGACTGATGATAGATGCACCCTTAGAAATACTTGATGCATCCCTTTAGTTTCATGGTCAAATGGAAGTCCATGATTTTGTCCAATGCCTTGAAGAATTTTATCACTCTGACAATGATCGTATACGATCTCTAGTTCACCTCTTTGATGGTATAACTATAAGGTGGTTTCAAACCCATAATGAGTGACTCCTTTAGTGGGATCAAGTATTATCTACCTTATATCAACAATTTCATCATGACAACTGAGTCAGGGGAATAATCAACTATAGCAGAGTATAAGCACCTGAACCCCATATAGAGGCATGTGAGTCAATATGGAGAGTTGAAGAGTCTTACTTACTAGAGTTCTTGTGGGTACATGCATTCTATATAACTTTATGAATCTAGGCATGAGTATGGTATATTCATGAACAATGACATATGGGTACCTAGTTTTAGCATCTATTGAAGGAAAACATGAACTCAACACTATCTTATTCCTCTCCAAGGATGGATTTGCACTTCACTCTCTAATCCATGCATGAAGTAGTTATTGGTGACCCTAGTGACCCTAGTCCTATTGAATATCCCCTGAGATATATCCATAATTTCCTAGAAGAAGGTCTAGTTCTCTTCAATAAAATAAATGCACAACTTGTTCCCATGCTAGAACCAGTCCTTGATCATGACCGATGTGAAGAGATATGTTTAGGAAAATAGAAACTAGTGTTTCAAGTAGAATAAGGTGAAGGGTCCAACCCACTTGACCCTTTTTCAAATAATTTGTACATTCCTAAAAACTATTTCACGTGAGATATTCATGATACTAGTCCTAATACAAACCACCCTTACTCCAGGCTAATTCAAATTGTGCAATGCAACATTGGCATAGAGCAAGAACCAAACTAGATACTATAGGTAATTACTAGACTGACATTGAAGTTTCCAAGATATTTGAGTTGTTAAAATAATACCAAGATGTATTTCCAAGAAGCTAAAGTGAGATGAAAATATTTCATCCATCCCTAGGTAAGATGCATATTAAACTAGTTAACGGTGCTCGACCAGTCAGGAAAAGGCCATATAGGATGAATCTTAATCTATGGACACATATAAAGGAATAAATTGAGAG
The DNA here is from genome assembly GCA_037957365.1 of Torreya grandis. Taxonomy (NCBI): domain Eukaryota; kingdom Viridiplantae; phylum Streptophyta; class Pinopsida; order Cupressales; family Taxaceae; genus Torreya; species Torreya grandis. Next base: position 3,282,380 of record JARHVA010000011.1, read on the forward strand.
TATGTTGTGTGCTAGATTAATCACCCCAATTGATGAATTTGAGTGGGTCAGTCATATGGTGATAAGTATAAGAAAATATGGATGCATCAGAATTTACATTAATTACCAGGTACTTAATGCATCTTATGTCATTGATCCCTTCCCAACACCATTCATAGACGAAATACTTGAAGGTGTCACTGGGTGTGAAATATATAATTTCATAGATTAATTTTTGGGGTACCATCAGGTCTAGATCACTAAGGAGGATCAACCTAAGATTATGTTTGCCATTGAATGGGGATCCTTTGCATATATTGTCATGCCTTTTGGGTTGAAGTGTTCTCACATATAGCTATTGAAACCTTTAAGGATTTCATCCATAAGTTTCTTCAAGTCTACCTCGATGACTGAACAATCTATGGCTTGGACAAGGACCATTTCTCTAATCTATGGCTCATGCTAGAGTATTGTCAAGTCTTACTAATATCATTAAATGTAAATGACTATCTATTTACTACACCTTTCAGTGTTCTTCTAGGACATATTATTTGTAAGGATGGACTTCTGGTAGACCCGACAAAAGTATCTATCATTCTTCACCTCCCAGTGCCCAAGTCTCAATGTGAGGTCTATGTATTTCTAGGACATATAAGTTATTATTAAAAATTCATCTTTAGATATGAAAAGATTGTTACAAATTTAGAGGAACTTTTAAAACATAATGAGTACTTCATCTGGACTTGCTCTTGTCAAGAATCCTTTGAGGCCTTAAAGGACAAACTAGTACCACTTTGATCCTTTAGTTCCCTAAATAGACAAGCCCATTCCATGTCCATGTTGATGATTTTAGAATGGTAGTTGGTATAATTTTTGCACAACCAGGTGAAGGTCACCTATCTCACCCAATCTACTTTGCTAGTAAAAATTATACTCTATCTAAGAGAAATTACACCACCTAGGAGCATCAAGTATTATTAATGGTCTATGCTCTACATTAATTTTGACAATACTTATTAACAATTCCTTTTCTACTTTATATAGATCATGAGGCTTTAAAGTACCTAGTAAATAAACTTGTGCTACATAGATGAATCTACCACTAGATAGTGTTATTCTAAGAGTTTCAATTCTCTATCATGGTCAAACCTAGAAAAACCAATTATGGCCCTGAACATCTATCTCAAATTGATTCTAGATAACCACCACATGCTATTGAAGATGGCTTACCTTATGTTCAACTCTTTGGGTTACTCGTGTAACTGAGGAGTTGGAATAGATTTCAGCCTTTATAACTACTAGCTCAATGCTTGACTATCTAACTCTGCAAGCTAAGAAATAACTCATGGTCTGCACCGCACCCTTTCATCTCATAGGAGGGGACCTTTCTAGGTTTAGTCAAGATGAAATTATTTAGCATTGTGTCATAAAACATGAGCATTCTAAGCTACTCTAAGATATTCATGAAGGCATTACAAGTGGACACTATGTTGTAGAGGCTACTGCATGCAAGCTTCTACTAGTTGAATTATGGTGGCCTACTCTTTTTAAAGATGTTAAGGTATATGTTCAAAAGTGTGACATTTATCAGCATGTAGGAAAACCCAATCACTAAGATGACATGCCTTTACATCCAATTATATCTCAAGAACCCTTTGAAAAGTGGGCCATTGATTTTGTTGGCTCCATCACTCCAGTTAGAAGATGAACAAGTTCCTGGTATATCATCACAGAAATTGATTATCTTACATGATGGGCTAAAGTTGTGCCAATGAGGGATTATACTACTATTACTATTGTGCACATCATTTGGGAACATATCATAACTTGGTTTGGATGACCACTAAGTTTTACTAGTGATCATGGCACCCACTTCCTAAATGAAACTATTTTCATCATACTAGTTGAGATCATGATTGTTCATCACAAAACAACACCATATCACCCTCAAGATAATAGAATTGCCAAGGTGTTCAATAAAATATTATGCACCACCTTGATAAAAATTTGTAATATTAGTCAAACTGATTGGGATGATAGAGTATATGTGGCATTGTGGGCTTATCAAATAACTTATAAGTGTCTGAACAATAACACACCATTTAATTTAGTATATGATAAAGAGGCAGTACTTCTATTCAAATTTTTGGTACCATCTCTTCATATTTTGCACGTTAGATAATTGAATTAGGATTCATCCTTGAAGGCATGCTTGGATACTTTGTTATAGCTAGATGAAGCCAATTTCCTTGCTCATTGGAGGCAAGACGTGTAAAATCACAAACAAAAAGCATGACATAATTGACACATCAAGCATAAAACATTTACCCCTAGAATGAAAGTCTTGCTAAATGACTCCAAGTTTGTGCACCATTCTATAAAAATTCAAATTCACTGGGATGGTCCTTTTGTCATTCATAGCATTCGACCTACTTGCGCTTGTCAATTATAGAGATTGGGTGGCCAATTTCTTCCTAGGAATTATAATAGATGCTAGTTCCCATCGCATTTCACCTCTGAATAGTTTAATTTTGAAAACAATAAGGCTTATGCCATTAGTCTAGGATTTATTGTTTTTAATAAAAGTAATACCTTTATGGTGTGCAACATTTCTTTAATGTAGTTTTTCTTAAGTTTTGTCCTTGTATTTTCATGGAAGACCACGACATAACTTTAGTGTGGAGTAAAAGGTATCTAAATTCATGATTAAAGATAGGCATGCAAATTAATTAAGGTGTGTGAGTTAATTAGGGCATGTAAGTTAATTAGGGCATACAAGTTATCTAAGGCATGCAAAATATATATCCTATGATAGGATATTCTTGCCAATTAGTTTAAAATTTCAAAATAAACAAGAACTAATGTCTTCCACTCCCAAAAAAGTATGGGACACAATTGGTTTCCACTTCAAAGGAAGACACGGGATAGGACATGTCATTAATGCAAAAAAAAAAGTGGTTGCGAGAAATGTACCAATGTCATGAAAAGATAATACCATTAAATACATTTATGGTGAGAAGTGACGATCGAAGAATGGTGGTCATTAAAATTGCACTAATTATGAGAAGTGATGGATGAAAGAGAGGGGGTATTAAATGCGGGTTAACCCCATAGAGCCTATTAAAAGACAAGTTAGCTTATTTTTACATTTTACCTTTGCTTCTATTTATGATTATAGTGCCAAGAGTGTAAAAAATTAGAGCGATTCCAAAGTGAGTAAATAATCATCATGAGTTTATAAATAGGAATTGAGCCAAGCATCAAGCTATGCAATAAAAACATAGGGTTAACTCTGATACACAACCACGATAGGGAAAATTTGTAGTTGTAAGTTGTATGGGTATACATCTACCATTAGAGGGCAATGAAGCATGAAAAGCTAAAGTCATCAGCATAATAATCACGTATTCCTTCTAAAATGTTGGATGGTTTCACTTCAACCTTTGGGATCCTTGGAGGGTGATGTAGCCTAAGAAGAAGGCCTTAAGGACTGATCCATTGCCTATAATACTAGAAGAAGAGGAAACACTTAGGGGAGAAGCAGTATTCATCAAAAAAGAAACACCTGAAGAATAAGCAGTGTGTATGGAAAGAAAAGAAGGTAGTATGGTGCACTAGGCAAAGAAGACATAATCATCTATGCCCCCGCCATTGATGATTGAAGAAATACAGTACCTAAAGACAATGATGCATGCAGAGAACTGGGTCTCAAAGGTACCCATTTGTATATTTTTTATTACAACCACCAATAACTTGGGAATGAGGTTGAGTTATAGAAGACTATTAGGTTAAGTGCTAGAACACTAAATACCAATTGGTGTATGATCTTAAGATCTTTAATGATTTGAATGTTGTAAGGTTGTTCCAATTGTTTAAACTATGTTACTTTTTAAAACCCATGGAGGCATTCAAGTTCCTACTCTCGTGCATCCATGAGGAATACCTCTACTTCATCAAGCATAACATAAAGATCACATCCAAGAGGATAAGTAAGGTGTTGGGGTTGTAGTATTTAGGATTGGATGTAGCATATGATTTGGGATACTCTAATGAGATTGGAAAGATAACTATGGCAATGATGTATAAAAAGCAAGGCCATGCCATGAAAAATAAGAATCTACAGGATCTTACCCTCTAAGTTGTGGCATGCATTATAATGACCAAGATCGATGGTACCGATCATTGGAAAGAAGTAGATATGGCCCACCTCTACATTAGCCACCAAGTTCTTGAGGGCTTGAAATATAATTGTGCTATGTAATTTATCCACAAAATCATCAAGCATGTGAAGAATAACCATAAGATACCTGATCATAGGTCTCCATGAGGAGTATTTTTGCTATTGATGGTGTTTAATGAGATTGGTGTACCTACTTACACCATGGGAGCACTGAAGTGGGCATACCTGCCTAAGTATAATTCCCCTGATAAGTGCTATAAGGTATTCACATGCCTAGGGCACATTACTTCCACCTATAAAATAAAAATAAAGTCTTGGTTTGATGGAATGAAGGAGGCATTCAAGAATGAATGGCATATTCAAAAATATTTGCCCACCCTAGCTGGTGAGCAAGCTCAGTTAACCATGAATTAGCACTTCACATTGTCATGCATCAAGGTGGTCCCTTCCAAAGAACTCTCTGCTTGGATGAAGCTACTTTATACCCTTTTTTCATAGTGCTTTGTCAACTTGGTGAACTACATTTACAATGCACATCCTATCACTTTGGAAGTAAATAAAGTTGATTTAGAGATTCACACTCTCCAAAAAATGTACATCTATCTAGGTAAAAAGGCCTATAGGGAGAAGAAAGATACTAACCAAATAGACATCAAGGTCAAACAAATATTGGTGAGAGAATAAGTGCATAATCTATTCCACATGTTGTGACCTAGGAATACGAGTTCAAAGGGTACAAAATATACATGAGAAAATTGACTACCAGTACTGCCTTTGACAAAGAATAAATGGGTTGGGCATGATGCCAACATAAGTTCACATTAGGTTCCTCCAAAATGGTAGACGACTACCCAAGCACTACAACCTAGTCCTTTTCCACCTTGACCTTTTCCTCTCTAACCTTCTCCAACTTAACCTTCTCTCAACCTTATCCTCCCTAACCTTCTCCTCCTTGACCTTCTCATCCTCAACCTTCACCACCTAAAGTTCCACATTCACATGTCCCTCCACTTCCACCTTCTCCTTCACATGTTCCTCCACCCCCACCTTTACCTCCTAAAAATTCACAAATATCACCCCCAAAAGTTTCATCATCAAGAACTATACCATAGGGAGCAGCAGATCAAGAGCCTGAACAAGAACCTATAGTCCTAAAGGAAGAGTTAAACATTGATTTTGAGAAGCCACCCTCCCCAGTGTGAGAGGAGGAGGCCACCTTTGAAGACTTTCCATTGGAAATTAGAGATATATATGGTAAAATAGGGATGGTGAAGATCAATAGATGAGCAGAATAACTATTGATAGTACTTATTTAGCTATCAAAGCAAAGGTCCATATATTAAATCATGACCTAAATAAAGGGAAGGATCCAATTAGGTATAAGGAAGAACTTTCCATTGATGCATCAATGAGTGAAATAGTTATCAGTAGCACTTATTTAACTATCAGAGCAAAGGTTGAGATATTGAAATATGACCCAAACAAAGGGAAGGAGTCGACCAGGTCTGAGGAAGAACTTTTCATTGATACATCCACTAATCTACATGTATAGTGTCAAATGGGAATCCCTGATAGGATGTTATACTTATGGTTACACTTCCTTCTCCAAGATTCAACCCTAAGCATAAGGTGGCATATGTCCTTCCTATTAAAAATGTATAATGAGGAGCACCATTTTGAGCTCCCTCAAGACAACCTCCTCCTAGGTCCTGATGCTATAGCACTGCCAAAACCACTATGGTTGATCCCCAAAAGATCACTCCTCTGTAAGTCAGCACGACATTCTTAAATATGGCTTTTGAAGTCACACATTAATATATATTATTAGAATCTGATGTGCATGATGTAGAAAAGAAACATGCCTAGGTGGTGGGTATGTATAAGAAGGAAGTTTTCACCTATAAAGTACTCATAGAAGAAGTGGTTGTTTTGAAATAGCAAGTAAATGAGGTCATGGAGACCAAAGCTAAAACCTTGAATTTATGCAAGTCAATTTTGGGGCAGGAGCCAACACTGGTGGATGGAGTGCCTCTCGATGTGGATGCCATAGATAAATTGGAGACCTTACTAAATCTCCAATTGAAGAGTTGTAAAGATCATCTTGTGCTAATGAATGAGGCACTGGTACTAGTAGAATAGTTTACTGAGGTGGTAGAAGTGTGTAAACATGCCCTTAAAAGAGTTGGGGAAGTCATCCCCATCTTAGATGAGATTTTTGAAAGATTAGTGCACCCAAATAAAATCTTGAAGGCTTAGCTCCATGTAGAGGAATCCTAGAGGCAACAAATGGCTAATGTTGTCCTCTTAATAAGGGATTTCACTGAGTGCACAAAAGCATTCAAAGATGTGGAAATAATGGAAGATAAGATAAATGCACATCACCAAAAATTGAATGCTAGATTTATAGCCATCTAAGGATAGGTTATTGGTAAAGTCTTGACATTGGAAGAAGTTTAGAAGGATGCCAACATGTCCTTGTATGAATTAGATAAAAAGGTCAATGAGATTTTAGAACAACCTGAAGAGATGAAGAAAGCTAAAGTGGCCATTGAAGAAATAACTACAAAGATGCTCGACACATTATCACATTAGGATAATGTCAAGAAGTAGATTGAATATATGGGGCCTAAATTTTTGGTGGAGGCTACCACCAAGAATTAGTCCAATATGGACTAAGAGTGTAGTGTGGGGTGATGTTGGACTGATCACCCTAAATTTTGGCTAAGTATTTTGGTATTTTTGTGTGGAACTGATATGGTGTGAAAGGATCATAGCGTAAAAATATTATGGCATAGAACTAAACTAGTACAAAAGCACCATGGCATAAAACTAGTGAGGCATGAAAGGACAAGGGCATGAAAGCACCATTACGAGAAGACCCAGTTAAAGAGGAGAATTAACCATAAGGAAATTGAAAGCATAGGACTTAGAACAATAATGAAATATTTGAGGAGTGCATGGGAATAAAGAGATGGTTAAGGAGTGATTCTCAAGGGTTACCTAAACATTATCCATCGAGAGTTTTGCACTGTCTTGTAAGGAGATAGATAAACGATAGCAAGGATATAACATAGAATGAGTATATAGGGGCACAAAATCATGGGTCCTTAGGAGAAGATAGTTAATATACCACCATGACTCTTAATTTATAGAGAGTCTTTTGGCCAATTACTCCTATCATTTATGTTGTAAATACTTGGTCAAGAAAAAACAAGTATAAATACCCTTGTATGAAAGCATTATAAGTGACAAATTTTGGATATCATTTATTGAAGCATAATATAAGTGTTCCAAATATTATAGTCATCTCTAATGTTCTTTTTCTAATTGATAGTTATGCATCCATGCTAGGTTTGTGTCTTGTACTTGTAATTATCATTTAACATGAGATCTATGCAAACTTTTGTTTTTTCTAAGTAACAATCTTTGAACCCCATGGTACTCCTTTGCATAATTATGGTTATTGAGCGTAATGATATTAGGATGAAAATAGTGTATCTATTTTTATATGTAACTGCTAATAAAATATAAGTCTTAACCCAAAGAATATGACTAAAATATTACTACACAACATAACTCATGGGAACTGGTCTCTAGTTGTGTGCCTCAAGTGAGCACAAAAGACCATAGTTTTGTGTGAAGGGCCAACATGCTAGCTCATTGGGGCTACATTTCAGTACCTAAAACATTACTAAGAATAAAAACCCAACATTAACACTAAGTGTTTCATGCAAAAAAATTATTTACTTCAATCTCCCTAATTTTTATTTTTTTTGTTACTCTCATAACCACTAGATCAAATATTTCCCCTTCATGAAGTGGTTGAAATCATTGACTAAACAACTACAATTTGAGTATCCCAAGGTGGAAAAAAATAATTATTGGATGGTAATTACCAATAAAAACTTATCAGTCAATAATAAAACTACCCAACTAGCTGTTACACCCCATATGTCAAAACCCTCTCCTAAGGTGCACAAAGTCAATCCCCAACCTATTGAGGTCAATGTACCCCCATTTTTTAAAATTGGGACCCTTGAGAAACCCTAAAAATTACACATGAAAATATGGCATGTTAGGATCATTTGTAGAATTTAAAGATCATCCACTATATCAAAAGCAAGCTTGCTTAGTTTTGTTTTGCTTTATTTTTGTCTAACAGTGTTAATAAATGGTCTTTATGGCTTTTAATTGTAGGTTCCATGGTGTTTTCTCTTGAGAAATTCATGTTCCAAAGCCCTATCAAAACCCTTAGGTCAAATTTGAATACTGAAGGGAACCAATTAGTAGGAACCTTTTAAAAATCCATTTTGAACCTAAGTATAAAGTTCATGTTTTAAGCTTAGTCATGTTTTTCAACATGACTAAAAATTAGCCTAAAATACTTGGTCCCCTTTGTTATTTCCCCTTTCAAGTTCCTTATGTGCCTAACTAACATTCATTCTGTAGGGTCCTTTTAATATTTCATATCTTAGCCTAATATTTTAACCCTAAGGCCCCATTTGTATTTATTAATACAAACAAGGCTTTAGTTTTAACACCTTAGCCTAAGTTTTGGTTCCCTTAGTCCACTTTTATGTTAGCTCGATCCCCCAATTTATACCTTAGCCTAAGATTTTAATCTTAAGGCCCTGACATATTTATTAATGCAAACAAGACCTTAGCCTTAATACCTTAGCCTAAGTATTTTATATCACCACAACCCTAACTTAACTTTATTGCATCCTGTAGGGTCTAATGACCCTCACTTTATCATGGCATTTGATCCAACGGAGCGAGAAAAACCCAAAATTTGACTTAAATAGCATGCATCTCAGATGATCTAATTATTTGTGCTCCCTTGCAGCCTTTTGACTGAATGATATGAGGAAATCTTGACAAAATCATGTGCACAACCCCTCAAACCAATCACATTCAAGCTCTCGGATCACGATCAATGGTTCTCACTTCATCGCAAAGACTTGATCGAATGAAGTGAGTCATAGTTGAAAAGTCAAAGGATTACAAAAGGCCTAAAGGATCGATATGTGGCACCCTTATATTTGATGATCAAAAGCAAATGGGTTCCACCTGACAAAGCAACCAAATCATGAACAAGCTCTCAGATCATGATCTTATGATTGTCGCTTCATCATCAATTTAGATCCAGTGAAGTGAATTAAGTCCAAGATCTTGGTAAGCCCTACAGAGGTACCAAGTAACATTCTCACATTAGGTTATATGAATTTGATGAGCTTAAAATTGATGTTCTCATAATCATCATTTGACATCTGCAAGGACGTATTTGATATCTGCATGACCATTAACTTTAAACCCATCAAAATAAAAGCTTCACTAGCTTAAAATTGATATTCATGTGACTGTCATTCAATGCCTGCAAAGACGTATTTAATGTCCATGAGACCATAAAATTTATGCTAATGAATTATTTTGCTCATGGCTAAAATACACTCCAAAATCTTGCTCGAAGGCTCAAAAATTACTTTATAGGCTAAGGAAAGTGCATATAAAATGCTCAAACACTAGAAATTTTCAATCGACAAAAATGGACACGATCTCATGATCTAAGTATATGAAAAAAAGACTTAGTATAAATCTATACTTTAAGGTCCCCATTGTATTTCATTCAAAAACCTTGAACCTCAAACTATAGACTTATACTAAGTCTTATTTCAAAAGAGGTCTTTGAAAATGTAGAACTTAGGCTAAATGCATCTAACCAAAGGTTTTCATGTGTTTGTTAATACATTAAAACACTATCTAACATTAGACCATCATATCATTTTTAACCCATTTTTAGCATGATTTATGAGGCCTGGCATAAATATTTTAGTCTAAAGTATACATTGTGTTTATTAAACACAATCCAAACTTTGGCCTAAAATATTTAACCTTGGTCCCCTTTATAAGAATTCAAAAAACTTAGGTATAAATTTATTAGCCTAAGGTTTATATTGAGTTTAATCAACATGAAATAAACCTTAGCGTAAGGAATTTAAGCCTAAGTCTCACCTTAATAACATGCTAACTTAAATTTTGGGCATCTTTACAGATCAACAGCTCATGCTTCATCATGAAGAGATGATCTAACGACACAAAGGTCCTATGAAATTTTCAATGGAATCCTAAGAGCCTATGATCTTGACATGTGGTGAAATCTCATTCCAAGTAGAACTGACAGATGATCTGATGGTTTTAATTTTGTCGCTAGAGGATTATCTAATTATGCAAAGGTACAAATGACTTTTCAAAGGCCCACGATCTTGTCGCATGGCCAATGCTCATTATATAAATTATTGACACAAGATATGGACCATGGGAAGGTAGGAAAAGATGCCAAGTGTCACAACCACAAGTCTTGGTATAGAAAAGGGCTAATCACAAATAAAGACTTAAATCATGATGAATGTCTCACACTTATCCAAGATTTTAATCCAATGGTGCGAAATAAAAGAAGGTATTTTAAATATCAATGGCTATTGCCCAAAGGCATTTATGAAAAATGTCATGAAAGGTCTAGACTAATGAAACATAGGTACCATGCAAGCAAAAACAAACAAAATAAGAGATCTCATGGGCTCAAAAACATGAAGGTATAAAGTTAAAGGTTCAAATCAAATCCAAGGCACATATAAGCTAGAGTCTAGTTGTATCCTAACATTAAATCTCTAAAACCCTAAACCCTACATAAAAGTGACCCAAAAGAACTCAATTGGTTACAATTTGATCCAAAGAGAGCTTGATTGTGTTTTGAGCACAAAAGAGATTTCACAAAGACCAAATTGCAATCTAGTGTGAGCAATTTTGTAGAAATGGAGACTATGGTAGCTTGTAGGTAGCAGATGAAGGAATAAATATAACTCTACCTATCAACAAATAATGAGTGATGAATATTCAAGGACACCAAATTAGATATTGCAGCCCTAAATTCCCCAAGCATCAAGAATTAATTCAAACTTTAAATCATGGTAGAAGAACTAAAGCCCATCATAAAGGAGTCGAGAATTGCCACAGTGAGCTAAAGGCATTATGACTTGGTCGAAGTCTAGATGTCCAGCCTCCACTACACCACTGCAAAGCTTGAGGTACTACATTGCATAGATATCCTTACTCCTATCTTTATTGATTGTAGGGTAGATAATGAATGGATAATCAGGGAGGGGGGATTCTAAGAAGATAGCTTACATTTCATCTATAACTTTTTAAAAATATTATCAGCTCTCAATCCCTCATGTAGACTTGTATAAAATCAAGGAATGGACCTCCAAAAATGATCTGGACACCATCTTTAAACCCTGGTTACACCAAGGACCCCATATCCTCAAGGAATTTGAGGGTAAGATACTAATAGTCCAATTATGGGAAAGCATCAGAGTAATAATGACCCTATTAAACTGAGCCTTTGGAGCCCCTCTAACCACTTATGTAAACAAAATTTGGGCCCCCTATGTGCATTTCATGGTAGAAGAAAAGCTCACCCCTCTAATTGGAGATTTGATCAGTGTGTTCTTAGACAAGTAATTCACTACCATCAAAAGGAAGACATCTAAGCAATTTTATATGATGCCATACCTACTGCATGCCCTACTTGCATCTGTGAAATTTCTATGGATTAGAAAATGAACTCCTTAAGGAAAAACTACCAATTCCCACCACTACTCCAAATTACACATCTTTAAGTACAGGAACCATATGCAATTTATTTGTGACTATGTTTGCCTAGCCATAATGGAGGCTACCACAGGTATTTTCATGCCTAAGGTCCATCCACTAATTAAGAAGTATGTAGAAATGATGGGTGACATCTGGTTCTACCTTGATTGTATAGTCATCAAGATTGACGGGATCATGTCCCAGCCCTATAGGTTACCAGTATATGTTCCTAGCAAGCTGGTTGAATAAGAAATTACCTCCTATCTCATCCTTGTCATTGATAGAATTTGTAAAGAAAAGAGGAAGGGTATCCTCTACCCATTCCCTCTGATTATTGGGAGAACTATACTACAAGATTGGAAATAAGTTGAAACCATTTCCAAGCACTGAGACTCATTTGGGTTTCAATTGGATGAGCTCAAAATGTGGGATCCAAAGATTATAGTAAGTAATCATTTGAAAGAGAAGAAGCTACCCAAGCCTAAATACATGCATTCACTCAGTTTTTATGACACCATTTCAATTAAGGAAAAGAATTATGAACAGGTGTTGGCCAGGATCAAAGGGCACAACATCAAATTAGAAGACAAATTGACAAAGGATGATAAGCCATCTAGAGAGGCATGGAAAATGCATCCTCTCTAATATCACTTGTTACCTAGACCATCTGGGACATCCCATAAGTAGCCCCAAGTGGATCAGCCACAAGCTTAAGGGCAAATTATGCAAAGGTAGGATGAACAAGGCCATGGTAAGGAGAAATTAGGAGAGAAGAAATTCGAAGAAAGACCTAGGGAGTGGCCCTCAACTTCAACAATACCCTAGAGGCCACCTTCCCCTATTGAACACATAGATATGATTGCCTTGGAACTAGATGAGACAATTGAGGGTGCCCTCAAGGAACTTGTAGAGGCATATGATACTGACAGGGAATAAGAATAGTTTGAAGAGGCCCAAGTCCAAACAGGGGAGCTTGAGGAAGAGAAAGGGAAAGAGCTTGCACTTGGCACAGTCCCATTAGCCCCTAAGGAGAAAGGAAAGTATAAATGGCATTAGTCCTTGTTGGGCCCAAAAGACCTAGGTTGACTCTCACACACCCAACTAGTGAGATCAACCTATTTAGTGATGAATTCCCTATTCATGGACCAGTCATCCTTGACTAGTTCATTGATGGAAAATTGCAAAATATCTCTTCTCTTTCCCATTCATGGGCCATAATAGAGGTTTCCAATATTTAATTATATGATGACATGAAGACATGAATTATGGCTATGGTAAAGGAACAAGAATAAAGAAGAATTATGGTCACTCTAAGACCAAAGAACAAGAAAATGGATGCGCTAGGAGCATCAGGTAAAATAGGTGTAAAGGTTCTAGAACCTCTAAAATTCACATGCTCATCTAACACTATTTAATTTAATCTAGGGAAAGCTAGATTGGAAAGGATGACCACCCAGATAGCCATGGTGGGAGCTGAGGAATTCACCTTCCAAAAGGTGGAGCCCTTTATAGGTATGACCCTAGTGGGAGGTCAACAGCTTAGTCAGGCTACTATACATGAAGAGGATGTGGAGAGCTTGATTGAGGCTCAATCAGCTCAAGCAAAGGTTGGTGTCCAAGGGATGAAATAGAGGATCCAAAACTTGGAAAGATAAAAGGAGAACCTATAAACCCAAGAAATTTTGTCAGTCCTTGACACCATGATGGACATGTTTGAGGCCTCATTCTTTGATATGTTCAATTATTTAAGTTCAATGAAGTTAAGGCAGGATGCTCTAAGATAGTAAGGAGAAGTAGCCAAGGAGTTAATAACAAAATGGTAGAAGGTAGAGATACAAGTTAGGGATCTCATTGAAATTTTGATTAGGAACATGATTCCTAAGTTTAAAACTATTAGCCTAGAATAATTGAATAACATACTGGGAATAATAGTAGACAAAGTCCAAGGTTTAGGTACTCGGACAAGAAATTTGAATAGGCTTTTAGAAGATAATAAAGGATTGATCAATAGAATTAAACAGCTCCTAGGAATGATGTCTTTAAATCCTAACAAAACCATTGTACCTAGAATCATTGATGATGTTGAATTCAAACATAGGGTCAATTTGGTCATGCAGTTAGTTAGAAGCAAGAGCTAGGACCAATCTGGAAGGGATAACAGAAGAATTTTGGACATGATTTTCATAGCCAAAGAGAAAATTATGAAGGCAAGGAGCATAAAGGAAACCATGGCCTGGGATGATAGAGACTTGGATGACCTAGATGATTAGGAAGAAGTCTACCTAATGAAGCCATCTATGGACATGGATATCATTAAATACCAACATCAGAAGGCAATGGAACTTCTACAAAATCAATAAGGGAACCCTTCGGTAATGGGCCCTCCCAACAACTAATATTCCTTTTATGTAATCACTGTAATATTTAAAATAAGAATATTATTTTGTAAGGCATATGCTATCTTGTTAACATATTTCCCCTAGGTCAGTTTAATTGTAGAAAACAAGTGTATTCTAGAACTATCTTGGGAAGGACAGTTGACCTTGTCTTTTAATACACCTGTATATTATGACTGATAGGTATACTGCATGATCTCTCTCTAAAGGCATGTATTACCATTTGTAAAAGGGAGAAAATTTTTGAGAAAATTTTGTATACTTTAAACAGTTAATATAATCAAGGAGTTATCCAAAGATTGTCCATGTTTGATATGTCAATTACTAATATAGCTTTTCTCTTAATTGCTAGCATATGTCTTGAATTTGAATAGTGTCTTCAAATTTTGGGTTGCATTTTCTAATCATAGGGTTTTTAATTTATGCACATGTTAGATTATTTGGAGGATTTAGGGTTTTTCTTCACTTTATTTTTCTCTGTATTCAGATGTGCAAATGTTATTTGATTATAGTAGTAAATCCTTAAAGTAGACCTAGTTCTTACTTGTGATTCTTTACATTATCCTTTGAAGTTTGCCTAATATATAGTTAGATCTGAGATAAATCTATTTTACATTATATATTGGTTTGAATGCACACTCAGTTGCAATTGATGCTTTATCATGATATTTGAGATTAAGATTGGCAATCACTCATTTCTTTTCTGCCCTACCCTTCTCTTTGCCCCTTTTCACACTGGATCACTCTAGTTTTAGCTTCATTATAAATATCCATTTAAATTAATTAGTATCCTAAGTTTAGGTCATAATTCACTAAGTATTAACATAGATTCTCTATAATTCACAAAAAATAGACCATGATGTCTCCCAACCATCACTCATTATGAATATGTGGAACACCAATACATATCTATGTTGTTATTTCACCATAGGTGACATTAAGTTGCCACAACCTACTACTCATGCTCTAAATTCTTAGAATTCTAAAATGAGAAGTGTTCTTTGAACACTAAGAAACATTGTGGTACACTTAGAGGCATTAACAAGGCATTTCCCGTTGGCACTAGAAGAAGGGCCTGAATTCTTTGAATCTTTATTGATCTTAGCATGTTTTGATCTAAAATCAGTGTATCTTTGTGTTTTTGAGTAAATATTTTGCTTATAAGTATAAATATCATTTATCTTTATAGTTTGTAACATATATTTGTGCTTCCTTAGACAAAGATCAAAGTTCTTTCTGATTTGATGCTTGGTTTTGGTAAATTTAACTTGAAATTTGCAAATCCATGGTATTTAAGGTTAGGATGGCTTGTTTTGATCAAAGGTTGACATATCTTTCATAAATCTGAGTTCATTTGCATTTAAACTTATAAAGATAGATCATATTAGCATACTTGGATACATCTTTAAACTATTCTGAGTAAAGATCAACGTCTTTTAGTGTTCTTTAAGCAATCTTTGCAAAATAAGCTTAATATGCAGGATTAATCCTTGTTCCTTATAAATATTAGCCTGATACATCATATTTCAAATAGGATCTTCAACTTTCAAGCTAGGATTACCAAGGATTCCAACTATATCATACTCAAAGACAAGGGAACCGTTGCTTGAACTTGAGGTTCATTGAAAGGCCAGATGTGACAAAGGTAGATGCAAGAGATCCAAATATTTGCTAACCTCATCGCTTCAAGGTACCTTTACCTTCAATCTTTGTCCAGGTATGGCTTGGTTGGAAAATCTTCAATCAATGTACTAAGAGTGGTACATGATCTCCCACATAACCTTGAAAAGTATTTGCCTATATCTAGTCCAATAGGAATAGTGACTGTTGAAGAGCATATTAATTCCTTTAAAGTTGCCTTAAGACTAATAAATGTTATACATGAAGATAGTTGTTTCCCTTTACCTTTAAGGATGTTTCCTATGAATGGTATTGAACTTGCCTGATAATTACATCACTAGTTAAGATGGTTTCACTAATGTTTTTATAGATCAATTAGGTAAGATTGTCAGTCCTTGTGTTATTTACCATCAGTTTACCACCATTAAAAGGGATACAAGTGAGCCTATTAGGTCCTTTAATGCTAGATTTTAGAAAATGTACATCAGGACCATAGAACCCTATAAGCCTAATGATGTCTTAGCTTTAGAAATCTACAAAGATGCAGTAGATCCCATAACTTTAGTGTTCTTTAAGAGATCCATCCTAGCTATAACTTCATTGGCCCATGCCTACTCTAAATCAATGACCATCAATGATCAAATGAAACCCCAGGGGTAAATGGCATACTTTATGCCAAATTTCAACCCACATATGTCAGTGATGAACTTATTCCCCAAAAACAACCAAAATATCCTAGCATTAAACCAACTTCTAAACTTAAATCAGTTGTAATTGAGTTATGTTGCTCCCAATCAGAACTTAAGATTCTTAAATCATCCTACTAATGGCTTTAATAAAAATGATCAGCGTAATTTAGTAACAACTATTGGTGATAACAATAACCAAGTACATAATTCTAAAACTCCATAAAATGAGAATGAATCTATCTTTAAAATGGTCAAAAAGTTGAGCATTGATTTTCTTCAGTTGTAAAAATAAGTTGGCAATACTATTGAAAGCTCAGGTAGGAACTTCTCATTTCAAAGGTATAGTAGGCCATATAATAGATTTCAGAATGATAGTTTTCATAATAATAGGAATAATGAGCCATCTTATGAAAAGAATACCATGCACATTAACCTCACTGATATTACATTTCCTGATTATTGTAGGGTACATTTCACAACCAAGCATGGTGAAATTGACTGTATTAAGTTTTTAAAGCCTTTGAGGATTTCCAAGAGGATTTGGATACATTTAAAGTAGTCCCTAATAAGTAAATTGGTATAGGTTCCTTAGGATCCAAATCATCTGAACAAGCCTTCATGGTGAATACTTTTGATTTCCCTTTTCAAGAGGAAATGAACTTGATGACATCCAAGCCTTTCAACAGTTCTTGAAGAAGACTTATACCTTGAGGAATAGAGAGTAAAGGTAACCCTTGACTACCTCACCACCTCCAAATAACTTTGGAACTCCTCAAGACACTTCTTCAAGCAACAATACAGAGCCACCTAAAGGGAGTACCTATAAACCCAATGTTGATATTCCTAGTTCTTCTAATAAAAATGGATATAACATAGTTGAGGACATGAAGAAGATAAAGGCTAATATTACATTGTATGAACTAACACATATTACAGAGCAAAAGGACCTCCTACTAGAATCTCTATCAAAGAATTCCAATAATCCACCCAAGGTTGATCATGCCAATGTGACTGTGCACAAAGCCAAGGCTAAATCTACTCCTTTCTTGCTCATTGTTATGATGTTTGGTAAGCACTTACATAATTACTTACTAGATTTTGGTGCTTCTACCAACATCATGCTAGCAAGTATATGCAAACAACTTGGCCTGACTCCTATTAAGACTGATAGAGTTGTAACTTAGTTAGACAAATCTAGAGTCAAGGTGATTGGGGAACTTTTAAATGTTCACATGCAATTAGCTTATGAGCCTAAGGTGTAGCAATTTATTGATATTAAAGTTGTTGATATACTTGATGCTTATGGGATCTTGTTGAATAGTGAATGGACCAAGGCTTTGAATGGTTACATGTCCATAGATTGCTCACATTTGTGGCTACCTTGGAAGGGAGATCCCAATTAGATCAAGGTTGAGAGAGAACTAAGGATGAAACACATGATAACTAAGTAGAATGTTGTAAATGAGAGGGTCAACATCATTAACCTGGACTTAGGGGCTTTCACCCTAGAGACTGATAAGTTATGTGATCCCAAAAGTGCTCACATTATTCCTAGACTATAGAAATTTCATTTTAATGGTGTTAGGTGTAAAGCTGGATCCAGAGTAAGCATTGTTCTTACTAACCTTGAAGGTAAGGAATATCATGCTTCCTATAGACTCCAATTCCATTGCACTAATAATCTTGTTGAATATGAAGCCCTTATCCTAGGTTTACAATTTTCTATAAAGAATAAGGTCAAAAAACTGCTAGTTTATGGAGATTTAGAACTAGTGGTCAACCAAGTAAGAAGCAAAAACCAATGTAAGCTCTCATACATGAAAAGGTATAAGTTTAGGGTATGGGATTTGTATGACTCCTTTAATGATTTTAGCATCATTTCCATCCCAAGAGAATAAAACCAAGTTGTTGATAAGTTGGCATCTGCTTAGCCAACTTCATGCCCAACTAAGATTCCCCCAATTTTAGCAATGAGTTAATCCCCTGATCTTTAGTGTCTGATAATGTTAATCATTTTTAAGTTTTCAATGATGATCAGTAGATATTAGATTTCATGACCAATTATAGAGCATTTAATGCTCATATTATTGATGAGGCTAATGAAAATACATCTAATGAGGACAAGTTTGATGGTAAAGTCATTCAATTGAATGACAATAAAATCCCTAAGGGTATGATTGCTTGAGAAAGAATATTCGATCAAGACAAACTAGCTAAGGTTTCTAAGATTCCCAAGGTAAGTGAGAAAGATTATAATGTTTTTGATCTTGGTCTCCAAGATCAACCCCAGCTAATAAATATTGGAAAAGCCTACATAAACATTGAGAACAAGAAGGCTAAAGAGTTCCCTACCCAATATAGGGATGTCATAGCATGGTCTTATGATGAATTAAAGATCTTTGATCCTAAGGTCATCACTCATACCATCCCTCTAAAATAAAATTTTAAACCATTCATGTAGAAATAGAGGCCTATAAATCCTGTTCTAGAGCCAATAATTTTCAAAGAGGTTAAAAGACTTCTAGATGCTAGGATAGTCTTCCCCATCAGACATTCTACCTAGGTGGCTAATTTAGTACCAATCAAGAAGAAGAATGGTGAGATTAGGATCTGTATTGACTTTAGGAACTTAAAAAAAGGATAAAAAAAGGATAACTATCCTCTCCCTTCTCTTGACCAGGTTATATAAGTTGTTTCAGGTTCAATGATGATGTTTTTTCTTGTTGCCTTTTAAGGTTATAGCCAAGTATTGGTTGACAAAGAAGATAGGATGAAGACAACTTTCACCACCAAGTGGGGAAATTTTGATTATAAGAGGATGCCTTTTAGGATAATCAATGTAGGAGATACATTTCAAAGGGATATGAACCATGCCTTCCAAGGCTTGATAGGTAAATGCATCATTATTTATATGGATGATCCAACAGTTTTTTCTAAAAATAGGGAAGATCACTTCATGCATTTTTAGCAAGTGTTTGAAAGATGCCGATGGTATGGGATTTCCTTAAACCCTAAGAAAATAATCTTCTATGTTACTAAAGGCAAACTATTAGGACATGTTATATCCAAATATAGGATCTCTATATATCCTAAAAGGGTAGAGGTTATATCCAAAATAGAGCCCCCAAATAGCAGAAAAGAGCTAAAATCATTTTTCGATAAGATAAATTTTGTAAGAAAGTTTATTTTTGGATTTATAGAGATTTTCAAGCCACTAAATGACATGCTGAATAAGGATGCCAAGGTCACATGAAATGAAGAATCTAGAAAGGCATTCAATGATATTAAAGATGTCATTAGCCAGGCTCCAGTCCTCATAAGTCCTAACTTCTCAAGGGACTTCTACCTCTAATCCTTTACATCTAACCACACTATGGCAACAATATTAACTCAAAATATTGATGGGTGTGATCACCCAATAGCTTTTATGAGTACTAATTTTAAAAATGTTGAGTTAAATTATTCATTGATTGATAAGCAGGCATATGCATTAGTTAAGGAAATTAATAAATTTAGGAATTATATTCTTAGAAATAAGGTGCATGTTATCTTACTTAACCCTACCACCAAACTTATGTTAAGTCAAAATGAGTTGGGAAAACATAGAGGTAAGTGGATGTTAGTCTTGCAGGAGTATGATTTGGAAATGAAAACAATGAAATTGGTAAGGTGCCAAGGTCTAATCTAGATGATTGCTAATACTAACCCTATGTTAAGTGTTATGCAAGTGGATCAGTAAAAAATTTAAGTTAGTGAATGGTATGATTCAATCATCCATTTACTAATTAATGGTACTTTTCCTATACGATTATCTAGGGAGCAAAAGAGGGTGTTAAGATTGAAGGTAGCCCACTACTTTATCAAACATTGGGTCCTATATAGAAGGTATTTTGAATTCGTCTACTTGATATGTGTTTCATAAGAAGAAGCCATGCAAATTATGAGCACTTTCCATGAAATTTTGGGTATTGGACATCCATTTGGGAGGACCATATCCCATAAAATTTTGAGAGCTAGCTATTATTGGCCAACTATTTTCAAGGATGCTCACAAACATGTAAGGGAATGTCACTCATATCAAGTCTTTAACACTAAAAAAGTGATGCCTTTGCAACTAGTCATGATTGATAAACCTTTTGCTTAATGGGGCTTAGACTTTATTGGGTTAATCAACCCCAATTCATCTGAAGGTCACAAATATGTCCTAACTACCACAAACTATTGTACAAGGTGGATTGAAGTTATAGCCACCAAATAATGTAAGACTAAGGAAGTGATCAATTTCTTAGAGGAAAGCATTTGTACTAGGTTTGGAACTCTAGCCTCTCTAGTGTGTGACAATGGGTCAGCATTTATATCTATAGAGATGACTGAATGAGCTTATGATAATGGCATTACTCTCAAGTTTGCATCCAACCATTATCCCCAAGGAAATGGAGTCTCTGAGTCTACAAATAAAAACTTGATAAAGGCAATCAAGAAGTCTACTATAGACAAGCCTAGGACTTGGCATAAGCTCCTTAAGTTTTCACTATGGGATGATAGGATAAGAATCAAGCAAACCTTAAGAGCCTCACCATTTCTATTAGTGTATGGACAAGAACCTATATTTTCCATCACTCTCAAGATGCCCACATACAAATTCATGTGGGAATACATGGAAGAGAGCCAAGAACTTGCCAGATCCAGATTGTTGGACACAATTCAGATGGAATATGTAAGGGAAAAAGCCTTTACTGATTTTAGTAGACATCAAACCACAATCAAGAGATGGTTTGATAAGAGATAAAAGATTTAGGTGTTTAGAAAAGGAGACTTGGTCCTCCTTTGGGATAAAGCATCTGAGCCTAAGGGCAAACATGGTAAATTCACACCTTTGTAGATTGGCCCATACCAGATTACAAAAATAATGGGAAATAACACCTTCAAGCTCAAAGATCTCCAAGGAATAGAGTTCACATTTCCCACCAATGGGCAGTGCCTCAAGCATAAATTCTTTGTTGTTCCTCTTGAGGTCTTCATGGAGTAAATTATAAGATGATTAGATTTAGTGTATGTGGGTTATATAGTTTCTTTTTAGTTCTTTCTTTTATTTCCCTTATTTGTACATAAGTATGTATATATTTATTTTCTTTTCTTTGATTTCTTTCTTTCTTTTTGTTGTGTGTTTCTTTCGTGTTGCTTTGTTCCTTGATTCCAATAAGTCCTTTTGGAAAATCCTGAACCCAAAGTTATGAAGTTTGTTTGAAAAATTCAAAAATTCAGAAATGAAGGTTTGTACCCCATGCATATAATGACCATGGTCTTGAAATGTAAGCATAATGTTGAAATTTGTAGAAACTGGTAAAGACCAATAGAATAAGTTTATCATTTCATGAGAACTTGACCATTGTCTTGACCTCAAAATAGTTTTAAGAAGACTTGCACTTGTAGGGTAAGAACTCAAAATATTAAGGGATAGCCATATTTGCACTTAATCAACATCCTTTTATGGGACAATGGTTGTATCCAATGGTGATTATTTTAAAATTAAACACTTGACTAGATCTTAAAACCTACCTATTCTGGTTCCCAACCTTGTTGAAAGCATAAAATTCTCAAGAAAATACAAAAAAGAACTCAATGCAAAATCAAAAGATTTATAAGCATAGGTGATTTTGGTAATCTCCATCGAGGCCATAGATGCCTAGTTGGCAGTGGAGCAAGGCCTTGAGTGGAGCCAAAGGCATCTCTATTGGGGATATGGATGTCTGGCTGGTAGCAGAGTAATGCCCAATACTTCCCTGAGCTTAAAATCATGGTTCTTAATGAATATCTAAACATGCTATAAGTCAGTGTTAGTGATTAAGGACATGAAACTTGGAAGTTATTTCTTGAACCCCATGTCAAATAGTAAGTGGAATCAAAGAACATATAGAGTATAGTTATGCCTTGATATTTGACCCTAATTCTGTAAGTGCAAGGTTTGTTTCAACCATAAACTGATCTAGATAGTGATACTAATTAAGTGGAATGGATAACTTAGTTATTTATCTAAATCAGAGTCTCTGGGTTCTGACATATTTCTACGTTTCCCCCATGAGTTTCTATTTGTTGAGGCCAACATAACCCCATTTTTGAAAATTGAGACCTTTGAGAAACCCTGAAGATTAAACATGAAAATATGGCATGTTAGGATCATTTGTATAATTTGAAGATCATTCATTGTATCAAAATCAAGCTTGCTTAGTTTTGTTTTGCTATAATTTTGTCTAACAATGCTAATAAATGCTCTTTATGTCTTTTAGTCACAGGTTCCATGGTGTTTTCTCCTGAGAAATTCATGTTCTAAAACCTTAGTAAAACCCTCAGTTCATATTTGAATACTGAAGGGAACCAATTGGCAGGAACCTTTTAAAAATCCATTTTGGACCTAAGTATAAAGTTCATATTTTAAGCTTAGTTGTGTTTTTCAACATGACTAAAACTTAGCCTAAAATACTTGATCCCCTTTGTTATTTCCCCTTTAAAGTTCCTTGTGTGCCTAACTAACATTCATTTTGTAGGGTCCTTTTAATATTTCTTAGCTTAGCCTAATATTTTAACCCTAAGGCCCCATTTGTATTTATTAATACAAATAGTTCTTTAGTCTTAACATCTTAGCCTAAGTTCCAGTTCCTCAAGTCCACTTTTATGTTCGCTTGATCCCCTGATTTATACCTTAACCTCATATTTTAATCCTAAGGCCTCAATGTATTTATTAATATAAAT
Organism: Torreya grandis; assembly: GCA_037957365.1. Taxonomy (NCBI): domain Eukaryota; kingdom Viridiplantae; phylum Streptophyta; class Pinopsida; order Cupressales; family Taxaceae; genus Torreya; species Torreya grandis. The sequence goes on from JARHVA010000011.1 coordinate 3,305,647, forward strand.
GGGACCTTAGCCTTAATACCTTAGCCTAAGGTTTTTATATCATCATGAGCCTAACTTAACTTCCTTGCATCTTGTAGGATCCAACGACCCTTGCTTTATTATGGCATTTGATCCAACAAAGTAAGAAAAGCCAAAACTTTAACTTAAACAAAATGCATCTTGAATGATATAATAGTTTGTGCTTACTCACAGCCTTTTGTTTGGATGGTATGAGGAAATATTGATAGAATCCTAATGCATAACCCCTCAAACCAATAACATTCAAGCTCTAAGATCAGGATCAATGGTTCTCACTTCATTGTGAAGACTTGATCGGATGAAATGAGGCATAGTTGAAAAGTCAAAGGATTACAAAAGGCCCATAGGATCGACATGTATCACCCTTACATTTGACGATCAAAATCAAATGGGTCCCACCTAAAAAAGTAAGCAATCATGAGTAAGCTCCCGAATCATGATCTTACGGCTCTCGCTTCATCATCGATTTGGATCTGATGGAATGAATTAAGTCCAAGATCTTGGGAAGCCCCATGAAGGTGCCAAGTGGTATTCTCATATTGGGTTATAGGAATTTGATTAGCTTAAAATTAACATTCACACAGCCATCATTTGACATTTATGGGGACGTATTTGACATCTGTGCGATCGTCAACTTGAAGCCCATCAAATTAAAAGCTTTACTAGCTTAAAATTAACGTTTACATGACCATCATTCTATGCTCGCAAGGATGTATTTGATGTCTGTGAGACCATCAAATTTAATTTAATTAATTATTTTGATCATGGTTAAAATACACTCAAAAATCCTGATAGAAGGCTCAAAAATTGTTTTACAGGCTAAGGGAAGTGCTCAAAAAATGCTCAAACATTAGAAATCTTCAATCTACAAAAATGGAAATGGTCTCATAATCTAAGTATATTGTTGGGGATCAACCAACAATATGATTACACTTGTGAAAGCAATAAACCACGAAATTAAATCAGATAGATAAGTAACTAGAATGATAAATAGCACAGAACAAGAGATACAAGAAACCACCCTGAAAACTTGTATTAAACTCTTTACAAAAGGAATACAATTGAAGAAACTTCTTTCTTCCACACCTCTCTCAGATGCACAAGATCTCTCTCTAGATCTCTATTCCTCAAGAGCTCTCTCTCTCAAGTACAATCAACTCCAACAATTTGGATTGATACAACTCTGTACTGTCCTTCAAACATTCACAATGTTGTACTCATACAATAATAAGCTAAGAAGATCTTTCCTACATATAGAATTAGGAAACTTGAGCATGCACTTACAACCAAAAGTTAAGCCTCTTGAACAAGGGCTCTAAAAACAATCTTGCTAATAATAGAAACACGAACTTAAGACTAAGACTTAAACTCATCATGCAAACACTCGGTTCTGTCCTCAAAAATAGCATTCTAGACGCACAGGTAATCGACGTCGGTTCCTGCCTGCTTGCCTGTGACCGTCGTCGGTCGATCCTCTGCAGATGTCGGCGTTTCTTCAACTGCTCTTGACCAACGTCGGTCGCTCATGACCGACGTCGGTGACTGTGTAAACCTGTAACTTTGGTAATGCGCTCATATGTGAAGCTTTTAGGCTCCACACCTTAACAATCTCCCACTTGGAGATAAACAGCTGCACCAGTACCTGTACAGCAACATCTTCTAGCTCCTCCATCTTCAACTCAATCATGAAGACCAACAGAAGTTGAATGAAGATTTAACTTCTCCTTTGTAACCGGCTTGGTTAACATATTAGCAGGATTCCTATCTGTATGGATCTTCTCCAGCTTCAACTCACCATCTTCCAATACCTGTCGTATGAAGTGGTACCTTAGTTGTATGTGCTTGGTTCTTGAATGAAAGGTTGAATTCTTAGCCAAATGGATTGCACTCTGACTGTCACTATACAATCTACAACTCCCATGCTCCCTTCCAAGCTCTTCCATGAACCGTGTCATCCATATCATCTCTTTGCTAGCTTCTGTGGCTGTAATATACTCTGCTTTTGTAGTTGACAAGGCAACAACCTTCTACAACTTTGATATCCAGCTAACCGCCGTTCCACCTACAGTGAAAATATAACCTGTGGTGCTCCTCCTGCCATCCAAATCACCTACCATATCTGAATCTACATAACCATGTAGAGAAGTATCTAAACCTCCATAGCACAAGTGTCTACTGCTGGTTCCTCTCAGATATCTAAGGATCCACTGAACTGCTTTCCAATGTTCCTTCCCTGGATTGGCCATATACTTACTTATAACTCCCACTGCTTGGGCAATATCCGGTCTAGTACACACCATTGCATACATTAAACTCCCTACTATGGAAGAATATGGAACCTTACTCATGTACTCTACCTCATCATGTGAATTAGGACATTGTTCTTTACTCAACTTAAAATGTCCAGCCAAAGGTGTGCTTACCAGTTTAGCATCTTGCATATTGAATCGTTTCAACACCTTGTCCACATAATCTTCTTGAGACAATATCAACCTATGATTTTTCCTGTCTCTCTTAATGCTCATGCCAAGGATTTTCTTTGCTGCTCCCAAATCCTTCATAGCAAATGTTTGAGCTAATTTCACCTTAAGCTCAGAGATATCCTGCATGTGTGATCCTGCAACCAGCATATCATCTACATACAACAATAGAATAATATATCTATCATTATCCAATCTCTTGAAATACACACAATGGTCAGATTGACACCTATAGCCATGCTCAATCATAAACCTGTCAAATTTTAAATACCACTATCTAGGAGCTTGCTTGAGGCCATACAAGCTTTTCTTCAATCTGCACACCAACTTCTCCTTACCCTTGACCTCAAATCCTTCCGACTGTTCCATGTATATTTCCTCATCCAAATCTCCATGAAGAAATGTTGTCTTAACATCTAGCTGCTCAAGATGCAAATCCTCAATAGCAACCAAAGACAATACAACCCGTATAGAAGTCATTTTAACAACAGGAGAAAAAATCTCACCAAAATCAATACCTGGCTTTTGTGCAAATCCTTTTCACTACCAACCTGGCCTTATATCTCATCTGTCCATTCTCACCTTCTTTCAACCTGTAATTCCATCTGTTCTTCAGTGTCCTCTTACCAGCTGGCAACTCAACCAAATCCCATGTTTGGTTCTCTCTCAAGGACTCCATCTCCTCAACCATGCCACGCTCCCACTGACTCTTGGACTCCACCTGTAATGCTTCTTCAAAACTCTCTGGTTCTCCACCATTAGTTAGCAATAAATAGTATAAAGAAGGAGAATATCTAATTGGAGGCTTACTTACCCTTTCTGACCTCCTAATGGGCATCTGAGACTCGTTCACAACACGTTGTCCGCCCAAATTCTCTGACAGTGACTGACCTCGGCCACCTACAGACCTGTTACTGGCTGACGCCGGTTCTTCCTGGCCGACGTCGGTGCCTGTTCTACTGACGTCGGTCTCTGTATGACCGACATCGGTTTCTGTACTACCGACGTCAGTTCCTACCCTACCGACGTCGGTCTCTGTGTTTTCTTGTAAGTGATTATTTCTTTTTCCTGCGAGCTCATTTTGGACCGTCACCTCGTCCAATTCACCATTGCTCTACCTAGATTGATTCAGCTTCTTCAGCTAATCACTATACATCACTTTTTTATTGAAAACAACATCACGGCTCCTAATTACCTTGTTAGTTCCTAGATTCTAAAATTTGAAACCAAAATCATCTGAGCCATAGCCAATAAATGTGCACCTCATAGACTTAACATCAAGCTTCTTTCTATTTTCCTTATATACGTGCACAAAGGCTTCACAACCAAAAACTTTGAGATATGAGAGATCTACCTTTTTACCTGTCCATGCCTCTTCTGGAATTCCACCATCCAGAGCTGTAGAGGGTCCTCTGTTAATCAGGTACACTGCAGTGTCAACAGCTTCTGCCCAAAACTCTAAGGGCAACCCAGCATGCAATCTCATACATCTTGTAGGCTCCATGATTGTTCTATTCATCCTTTCAGCAATACCATTCTGCTGAGGTGTCCTTGGAACCATCCTTTGCCTATGGATTCCATGTGTATAACAATACCAGTTAAACTTAAGACTGCAGAACTCACCACCATTGTCAGATCTCAAGCACTTCAATTTTTTCCCTGTTTCATTCTCAACCATAACTTTCCAAATCTTAAAAGTCTCAAATACATCAGATTTCTTCTTAATACAATAGATCCATACCTTTCTTGTAGCATCATCTATGAACGTAACATAGTACTGTGATCCTCCAATGGAAGCTACCTAAGCCGGTCTCCACACGTCTGTGTGAACAAGCTGCAACTTATGCCTCTTCTTAGTAGACCCAGTCTTGAGAAAACTAACCCTTTTCTGTTTTCCAAATGCACAGTGCTCACAAAATTCTAGATCCATGCTTTTCAAATCTGAAAGCTTACCTTTAGACTTAATAATTGACATCCCCTTCTCACTCATGTGGCCAAGCCTTGAGTGCCACAATTTAGCATCCACATCTGAAGTAGATAATACAGAAGGAGAAATATTAGTAACACAATTACATAAATAGAGAGTACCTACTCTCTTACCTCTGGCCATAACAAGTGCACCCTTGGTCACCTTCCAAGATTCTGCTGTGAGAGTTACTGTACAACCCTCATCCCCTAACTTTCCTGCAGAAATCAAATTTCTCTTCAAGCTAGGAACATGCATCACATCTCTCAACACCCATGTGTTGCCATTCTGCATCTTCAGCTGCACTTTACCTTTGCCAATAATCTTACAAGGCTCATCATCCCCTAGATACACTATTCCAAAATCTCCATGGATATAGTCACTGAAATATTCTCTATTAGGGGTAGCATGAAAAGATGCACCAGAATCTAATACCCAAGATTCTATATTATTATGCAAAGAGAATATTAAAGCATCTTGTGCAATACCTGTAACCTTTGCTTCTTCCTTTCCTTCGTGCTGATTGTCCTCCTTAGGCTTTGACCAGCAATCTCTGCTTATGTGCCCCATCTTTCCACAATTCCAGCATTGTGGCCTCCTGCCATTTTTGGATTTGGATCTACCTCTCACCTTAGACTTAGATCTTGATCTCCTCTTGCTCTTCTCTTTTTTCCTTCCCCTGCTCTCGAGATTTAAAGTGTTCCCTGATGTTTCCTCTATGCTTTTCCTGCGAATTTCCTCATTCAAGATAACATTAACAACATCCTCTACTTTTAAAATATTCGAAGCAGATGCAGTATTAGAAACTGCCATTACCAAGCCATGCCAGCTTTCAGGCAAAGAACATAATATTAAAAGAGCTTTTATTTCATCATTAAAAACAATATTGACTAAACTTAATTGATTAACAATTCCATGGAAATCATTCAGGTGATTAGATACAGATCCACCTTCTTGCATATGCAAATTAAATAACTGCTTCATAAGATATACCTTATTAAAAGCTGAGGGTTTTTATACAAATTTGCTAAAGTAGTCATTAACTCTACTATTGTTTTTGCCTGTGATAAATTAGATATCACAGTGGATGCCAGACTCAGTCTTATAGACCCCAGAGCCTTTCTATCAAGAACTTTCCATTCTTCATCTTCCATATCCTTGGGCTTCTTTGCAATCCCACCTAACGGTAAGTAAAGATCTTTCTGATACAGATAGTCCTCTATCTGCATTCTCCAATGTTGATAGTTCTTGCCATTAAACTTCTCCATTCTCAATTTACTTTCTTCTACCATTGCTTCTCCCACTCAAACAGAAATCCCTGCAGAAACCCCTGTGAGCAACCTGTAATCAATACACACTACACAGATCTGAACCACCTGTTAGTGAACCTGAGCTCTGATACCACTTGTTGGGGATCAACCAATAATATGATTACACTTGTGAAAGCAATAAACCACGAAATTAAATTAGATAGATAAGTAACTAGAATGATAAATAGCACAGAACAAGAGATACAAGAAACCACCCTGAAAACTTGTATTAAACTCTTTACAAAAGGAATACAATTGAAGAAACTTCTTTCTTCCACACCTCTCTCAGATGCACAAGATCTCTCTCTAGATCTCTATTCCTCAAGAGCTCTCTCTCTCAAGTACAATCAACTCCAACAACTTAGATTGATACAACTCTGTACTGTCCTTCAAACATTCACAATGTTCTACTCATACAATAATAAGCTAAGAAGATCTTTCCTACATATAGAATTAGGAAACTTGAGCATGCACTTACAACCAATAGTTAAGCCTCTTGAACAAGGGCTCTAAAAACAATCTTGCTAATAATAGAAATGCGAACTTAAGACTAAGACTTAAACTCATCATGCAAACACTCGGTTCTGTCCTCGAAAATAGCATTCTGGACGCACAGGTAACCGATGCCATTCCTGCCTGCTTGCCTGTGACCATCGTCGGCCGATCCTCTGCCGACGCCGGCATTTCTTCAACTGCTCCTGACCAATGTCGATCGCTCATGACCGACGCCGGTGACTGTGTAAATCTGCAACTTTGGTAATGCGCTCATATGTGAAGCTTTTAGGCTCCACACCTTAACATATATGCAAAATAGACTTATTCTAAATCTATACTTTAATGTCCCCATTATATTTTGTTCAAATACCTTGAACCTCAAACTATAGACTTATACTAAGTCTTATTTTAAAAGAGGTATTTGAAAATGTAGAACTTAGGCTAAATGCATCTAACCAAAGGTTTTCATGTGTTTGTTAATACATTAAAACCCTATCTAACATTAGACCATCATATCATTTTTAACCCATTTTGAGCATGATTTATGAGGCCTGGCATAAATATTTTAGCCTAAAGTATACATTGTGCTTATTAAACACAATGCAAACTTTGGCCTAAAATATTTAACCTTGGTCCCCTTTGTAAGAATTTGGAAAACTTAGGTATAAATTTCTTAGCCTAAGGTTTATTTTGGGTTTAATAAACATGAAATAAACATTAACATAAGGAATGTAAGCTTAAGTCCCACCTTAATAACATGCTAACTTAAAATTTGGGCATCTTTACAAATCAATGACTCATGCTTTGTCACAAGGAGATAATCCAATGACACGAATGTCATATGGACTTTTTAATGGAATCATGAGAGCATGTGAGCTCGACACATGGTCAAAGCCCATTCAAAGTAGAACAAACAGATGATCTAATGGTTTACGCTTTGTCATTGGAGGATGATCTAATGACACAAAGGCACCCATGACTTTTCAAAGGCCCATGAGCTCACCACATGGCCAATGCTCATTCAACAAATGATTGACATAGGATATGGAGCATGAGAAGGCATGAAAATATGCCATGAGTCACAACCACAAGGCTTGGTATAGAAAAGGGCCAATCATAAACAAATACCCAAATCATGATCAACGATTGGAGATTATCCAGGATTTTAATCTGACGATGTGAAATAAAAGAAGGTATTTTCAATACCAATGGCTACTGCCCAAAGGCATTTATGAAAAATGCCATAAAAGGTCCAAACCAATGCCACATAGGCACCACACAAGCAAAAAAGGACAAAATAAAAAATCTCATGGGCTCAAAAACATGAAGGTATAAAGGCAAAGGTCTAGAGCAAATCTAATGCATGTATCATCTCGAGTCTAGATATATCCTACCATTAAATCTCTAAAACCCTAAACCTTGCATAAAAATAACCCAAATGAACTCAATTGGTTAAAATTTGATTCAAAAAGAGCTTGATTGTGTTTTGAGCACCAAAGAGCTTTCACAAAGACCAATTTGCAATCTAGTGTGAGCAATTTTGCATAAATACAGACTATGGTATCTCATAGGCAATAATTGAAGGAGGAAACAAAACTTTACCTATCAATAGAGAATGAGGGATAAATATTCAAGGACACCGAATTAGACGTTGTTGCCCTAAATTCTGCAGGCATTAGGAATTGGTCTAAACTTTTCTTCATGATGGAGGAACTAAAGCCCATCACAAAGGAGGAGAAAAGAATTACCATAGTGAGCTAGAGGCATTATGACTTGGTTATTGTCTAGATGGTCATCCTCTACTATGCCACTGCAAAGCTCAAGGTATTGCATTGCATAAATATCCTTGCTCCTAACTTTGTTGATTATAGGGTAGATAATGAATGGATCATCAGGGAGGGGGATTCTAATAAGATAGCTGACATTTCTCTTGTATCCTTTGAAATATATTATAAGCTCCCAATCCCTGATGTATACTTGTTTAAAATCAAGGAATGGACCTCCAAAAATGATCTGGGCATCTTCCATAGACCCTGGTTACACCAAGGACCCCATATCTTTAGGGACTTTGTGGGTAAGATCCCAATAGTCCAATTTTGGGAAGGAATCCAAGTAATAATGATCCTATTAAATCGAGCCTTTAGAGCCCCTTCAACCACCTATGTAAACAAAATCTGGGTCCCCTATGTGCATTTCATGGTAGAAGAAAAGTTCACCCCTCCAATTGGAGATTTAATCAGTGCCTTCTTGGCCAAGCAGTTCACTACCATCAAAAGGAAGACATATAATAAATTTTATATGATGTCATACCTACTAGATGTCTTACTTGCATTTGTGAAATTCCCAGGGATTAGAAATTGGTCTCCTAAAGGCAAAACTACCATTTCCCACCACTACTCCAAATTACACATCTTTAAGTACAGGAACTATATGTAGTTTATTTATGACTATGTCTACCCAGCCATAGTGGAGGCTATCATAGCTATTATCATGCCTAGGGTCCATCCACTAATCAAGAAGTATGTATAAATAATGGGTGACATCTAGTTTTACCCTAATTATATAGTCATCAGGATTGAGGGGATCATGTCCTAGCCCTATAGGTTACCAGTATATGTTCCTAGCAAGCTGGTTGAATAAGACATTACCTCTTATCTCATCCATGGCATTGATAGAATTTTTAAATAAAAGAAGAAGGGTCTCCTCCACCCATTCCCTCTAATTATTGAGAGAACTATACTACAAGATTGGAAACAAGTTGAAACCATGTCCAAATACTAATACTCATTTGGGTTTCAATTAGACGAGCTCAATATGTGGGATCCAAAGAGTATAGTAAGTAATCATTTGAAGGAGAAGAAGTTTACAAACCCTAAATACATGCATCAACTCAGTGTTTATGATATCATTTACATTAAAGCCAAAAATTATGAAGACGTGTTGGCCAGGATCAAATGGCACAACATCAAACTGGAACATAGGTTGAAAAAGGATGATAAGCCATTTGGAGAGGCATGAAAAATGCATATTCTCCAATATCACTTGCTACATGGACCATCTGGGACATCCCATGAGCATCCCCAAGTGGAACAGCCACAACCTCAGGGGCAAATTGTGCAAGGGCAGGATGAATAAGGCCATGGTAAGGAGAAATTATGAGAGAAGAAATTGTAAGAAAGACCTGAGAAGCAGACCTCATCTTAAACAAGACACTAGAGACCACTTTTCTCTATTAAACACATAGATATGATTGCCTTGGAACCAGTGAGACACTTGAGGGTGCCCTCAAAGAACATGTAGAGGCATATGATACTGATAGGGAAGAAGAATAGTTTGAAGAGGCCCAAGTCCAAACAGGGGAGCTTGAGAAAGAGAAAGGGATAGAGATTACACTTGGCATAGTCCCATTAGCCCCTAAGGAGAAAAGGAAAGTAGAAATGGCATTGGTCCTTGTTGGGCCCAAAAGACCTAGGTTGACTCTCACACACCCAACTAGTGAGATCAACCTGTTTAGTGATAAATTCCCCATTGATGGACCAGTCATCTCTAATTGGTTCATTTATGGAAAATTAAAAAATATCCCTTCTCTTTCCCATTCATGGGCCATAATAAAGGTTTCCAATATTGAAGTGCATGATGACATAAAGCCATGGATTAGGGCTATGGTAAAGGAATAGGAAGAAATAAGAATTGTGGTCACTCCAGGACCAGAGAAAAAGAAAGTGGATACAGCAGGAGCATCAGGTAACACAAGTGTAGAGGTCCTAAAACCTCTAAAATTCATAGGCTTTTCCACCATTATTCAATTTAATCTAGAGACAACTAGATTAGAAAGGATCACCACCAAGACAGCCATGGTGGGAGCTGAGGAATTCACCTTCCAAAAGGTGGAGCCCTGTATAGGTTTGACCCCAGTGGGAGGTCAATAGCTTGATGAGGATATTATATATGAAGAGGATGTTGAGATCTTGATTGAGGCTCAATTATCTCAAGTAAAGGTTGGGGTCCAAGGGATGAAATAAAGGATCCAAAACATGGAAAGAGAAAAGGAAAACCTATAAACTAAGGCTATTTTGTTAATCCCTGACACCATGATGGACATGTTTGAGGCCTCATTTTTTGATATGTTAAATTATTTGAGTTTAATAAAGATAAGTTAGGATGCCCTAAGCCAGCAAGGAGAATTATCCAAAGAGCTAATAGCAGAATGGCAGAAGGTAGAGATCCAAGTTAGGGATATCATTAACATTTTGATTAGGAACATGATTCCTAAGTTCAAAACAATCAACCTAGCACATTCAAACAACATACTGGGAATACTAGTAGATAAGGTCCAAGGTTTAGTTACTTGGATAAGAAATTTGAATAGGCTTTTGGTAGATGATAAAGGATTGATCAATAAAATTGAATAGCTCCTAGGAACGATGTTGTTAAATCCTACCAAGACCACTGCACTTAGAATCATTGATGATGTTGCATTCAAACACAAGTTCACTTTGTTCATGCAGTCAGTTAGAATCAAGAGTTAGGGCCAATATGGAAGGGACAATAAAAGAATTTTGGACATGATTTTTAGATCCAAAGATAAAATTGTAGAGGCAAGGAGCATAAAGGAAGCCATGGCCTGAGATGATAGAGACTTGGATGACCTGGTTAATTAGGAAGAAGTTTATCTAATGAATCCAATTATGGACATGGAGCTCATCAAAGACCAACATTAGAAGGAAATGGAGCTTCTACAAAATCAATAAGGGAACCCTTCAGCAATGGGCCCACCTAGCAGCTAATATTACTTTTGTATAAACATTATAATGTTTAAAATAGGAATATTCTTTTGTAAGGCATATGTTAGTCTATTAGCATATTTCCCCTAAGTCAATTTAATTTTAGAAAACAAGTGTATTCTAGAATTATCTTGGGAAGGACAACTATCGTTGTCTTTTGTACACCTACATATTATGATTGACTGGTATACTACCTGACCTTTCTATAAAGGCATGTATTACCATTTGTAAAAGGGAGATAATTTTTGAAAAAAAAATGTATACTTGAAGCAATTAATATAATCAAGGAGTTCTGTAAAGATTGTCCATGTTTGATATGTCAATTGCTAATAAAGCTTTTCTCACAATTGTTAGCTTATGTCTTGAATTTGAATAGTGTCTTTGAATTTTGCGTTGGATTTTCTAATCACAAGGTTTCTAATTTGTGCACATGCTATATTAGTTGGAGGATCTGGGGTTTTGCTTCACTTTATTTTGATTTGTATTCAGATGTGCAAATTCCTTTTTGCTTATAGTAGTAAATCCTTAAAGTAGATCTGGTTCTTACCTGTGATTCTTTACATTATCCTTTGAAGTTTACCTGATATATAGTGATATCTAAACTAAAGTTATTTTACATTATATATTGGTTTGAATTTACACTCAATTGCAATAGATGCTTTGTCATGATATTTGAGATTAAGATTGGCAATCACTCATTTCTTTTTTGTCCTAACCTTCTTTTTTGCCCCTTTGTTACACCAATTCGCTTTTGTTTTAGCTTCATTATAAATATCCATCTAGATTAATTAGTAGCCTAATATTGGTTCATAATTCATTACATATTAACATATATTCTTTGCAAGTTACAAATAATGGACCATGATGACTCCCAACCATCACTCATTATGAATTTGTGGAACATCAATACATATTTCTACCGCTATTTCACCATAGGTGACATCAAGTTGCCATAACTCGCTATTCATGCTCTGAATTCTTAGAATTATAAAATGAGAAGTGTTATTTGAACACTAAGAAACCCTTTGGTACACTTAGAGGCATCAACACAACTTGAGCCTCTTAGTATGTCGACAGCCCCACATATCCATGTTTCACAAGTTTTAGCGTCGAGTGAGTCCATCTCCTATTGAGACATTTTCTACAAGTGGTCTGACCTCTAGGCAGTCACATGACCCACCTTGTGGTGGTGATGACTTTCCTCAAGAGGATAATGTGGCTAAACACTGCTCCATTTCACTTGGAGATTTCATTTTACCAAACTAGTAAACTCTTTTAGGAAATAGTTTTGCAGCTCTTAAAGATATTGAATATATTTAGGGGGAGTTCCGTATGGATGATACTTCCAAATTAATGTCTTATCTTGTAATGTTTGAGGCCTCATAGAGTCCTCTCATAAATTCTTGTGAAAATTATCTGTCAATAATTGAAAACTTTAGATTTTGTTTGTTTGTAAGAATTCAAGATTTTAGGGTTTCTTATGAAAACTACTCTAAAATGAATCTAATTTGATGTTACTCAATTCTCCACCCCTCATGATGATGATTATAGTGATGCTAGTACTTTGGTTACCCCAAAATTTTATTCCTTAATTTTTTCCTTAGGGGATGATCTATCACATTAAGTTATTTGGCTCTCCTTGATATTAATGAACATTCATTAGGGATTTTCAACATTTTTACCCCCAATGATGATCTTGACAAATCAACTTTATGGAAATATTTGGTTGGAAATCTACTCTTCACCACATGGCTTGTGTGTAAGGATTTTTAAAATGATGGAGAGTCTTAAGGGCAAGAATGGTGCCTTGCCAATGTGATGGTGTGTGTGAGAACATGAGGCATGATATTACTTTAAAAACCAGTCAGTTCTAGTGGATCCTATCTTTCAATGATGTATATTGACTTCTACTACTTGGTTTAAATGGTCCAGTTATTATGTTGATGTTGATAGGGTCCTCAATAAATTGGACCATTTTATGCTTTTAGATAAAAATGTCTTTTCTTATGCTAATACCAATGGACAACCTGTCATCAGGCACTTTGAATATGTTCTCTCAGATGAAAATCCCATAACTTAAAGAATGGAGTAGAGTAACAACCACTTCAAAGTGAAAAATAATCAATTCTTCATAAACACCTCCCTCATCTGCCATGAGGGCACCATCTATATCATTGATAGGGTTTGGATCTCACACCTCGACCATATTATGCTGATAGTTAGATAGAAAGGTGGAATGGGACCATCATTTTCACAACCATTTTTCTCCACAACTGTGTCAAATAAATTACTTATATTTAAAAGTAGGATGATGGGGCTATGTTTAAATAATATCAGAGGATCTCTTCTCTCCTTGAGCACAATCTATTTGACTTACAGATGTAATCCCAAGCCACATTTCTCAAATACAATATCAAAATGGTAAAAATTCATGCAACTAGAGGGGTAAAATTTTGTGCTTGCCTCTATTGGATCAAAATTAATGATAAAGATTCCAAATAATTCTTTAAATCTTTGAGAGCTAAACAAGCTCAAGATCATATCAAGGCCATTAAGACGGCCTAGTTGAGACTCATTACTCCCTATAGCATCTCCATTGTTAGTCTTCACCACTATAAATGAGTGTTTTAAGCCCAAAAGGAAACAGTTGAGCATGCTCAAGGTTTGTAGGAATAAAAAAATGTGGTTCTTCATAAAATTAGGCTAGTTAACCAAAAGCTATGTGATGTGTCACTGTCTATTCATGAGCTCTCTCATGCCTTACAGTGCTTGAATAATGATGAAGCCTCAAACATTGATGGGTTTCTTTATGAATTTTATAAAGCCACTTGGGGGTTTCTTGGACTTGATTTGCTCTAAGTCTACAAAGAAGCTCTACAAAAAAAATATTTGGGTTCCCTTATGAATAAAGATAATATCAAATTCATACCCAAATCTAGTGATTTTAAAATTATCACCAACTAGTGCCCTATCATCCTACTCTATGTGTCATATAAGATCTTTACTAAAGCTCTTCTTATCCGCTTCCAACTCATCTTACTTGCAATTTTTAGATCTAATTAAACAAAATTTATAAAAAAAATAGGTATATCTTGGACAACCTTATTGTTGTGTGGAAATATATGGAATGGGAAGAGCCTCTCATTAGATAACCATCTTTCTCAAACTTGGTTTTGAGAAATCTTGTGATATAATTGAGTGGCATTTCATTTTGGCCATGATCCAGGCTCTTGCCTTCAGCCAATTCTTTATTTTGATTGTCTAAACCCTCTTCTAAAATGACTTTATCCATCTGACTATCAATGGCCTCAAATCTAATAGTTTTGTCCTCTTTCACTCTATACATCAAGGTTGCCTTGTTACTTCAACATTATATGTTTTACTTGTTTAAGCTCTTGGATATTTGTTAGTACATGTAGTTAAGTGAGGTCCCATTAGGGGCATTTATCTTCTTGATAGATCCTCTCAACTCATCATTGTCCATTTTTATTATGATAATTTACTCATTCTTGAAGAGCAAAAAAAACATTTAAAGAGGTTATGTAGTGTCTAGATATTTTTTACCTAGATTTTAGCTCCAGCTTACAGTGGAGTAAAACCCAATCCTTTAGATAGAGTAGGATGTCCATGAAATATTTACACCACTACATGTGGAAATGGATTCACAGACAGGAATAATTCAAGCTCTTGGGAATCACCTTTGCCTGCAATAGTTCCCCTATGGAGCTGTGGTAATATGTCATAAACAAAATGGAGAAAAAGGTGGAGTATCGGGTCACCAAACCCCTCTCTTAGGTAAATTTCAAGTGTGTACTAATATTTTGGCTACTCCTCATGTTTATTATTCCTCTTGTTAGGCCCCCTCTAAAACCTTCTATGGCAAATTGGCTATGATCCTCGGAGACTTTTTTTGGTTTATTACCACACAAACTCAAGGGTTCCACAGAGTTTCTTGGGATGTTTGTTGTCTTCTTCATGATAAAGGAGGTATGAGGATCATTGACATCTAAAATCAAAGCATTGCCCTATGTGCTAAGTGGGTTTTCATATCTATCGAAGGTAATTAATCTTGAAAAAACTTCTTAAATCACTGTATTTCATTTGGATCTCTCTACAGTAAATTTAGTTGGAAAAACATCAGTTTCCACACTTTCCTGATCACTCTTGTTCCTCTAAAAATTAAAGGTTCATATGTGTCTAAAATCATTTGGAAAGTTTATTAATTGGTTAAGCCTCATTTAAAATGGGTTTTGATTGATTTTTTAGTGGTCTTTCCTTCAGTGACCATAATCTTTGGTAGTCTCCTATCATGATCAATATTTGCCTCCTTCTGGATGAAATACCTGGCATAAAAGCTTTGATATTTTTCAGAAAAGGAATTCAAACTTTAAAGGATTTGGTTTCTACTTGTGACTACCCCCCTTGGTCCTCACTTAAGAGAAATTTTTAATTTACGCAATTTTGAATTAGAAGTTATTCTTCGCATTTAAGATTTAATGACATGTGTCATGTTCCACAAACTAGGTCTACAACCTCTAAGCTCAAGGTGGAAATATTAGAAGTGGAACTATGATACTCATTTCAAGAACTATTCTCTGGGGCTCCTTTATTAGGTCATGATCCCTTTATTTTTAACTCTTGGTAAGCTCAATAAAAGTTAGAACCTCAATTCCTTACCCAGGACATGGCTTATTTTGCTTAACCAAATTTGGAATGCCAAGCTTGCACCCAAGCTAGTTCATTTCATTTGGTGTCTAGTCTATCAAGGCATTTTACTAGGAGAATGTTTTTCTCACCTTATAGTTTTGAAACCTAAGTGTTTAATATGCTCCAGACTTGAGTCTTTTAAGCATATATTTTGGACATGCCCCAAATCCTAGTCTACTTAGTAGTGGATACACTGTCTATTTTAGCCCTTTAATCATGAACATTTCTCATGGTATTTGGCCCTCCTAAATGATTGTGCTAATTGGCCAACATTTATAGATTTTTTATGGAATTTTTTCATATTTATTATGTAATAACCCACTGGGATCTTACTATAAATATGCAATTTTTTTATAAATTAAACATATATACAATTAATAGATTACACCATGAGAATCGAACTAGTGATCATATAAAATACTCTAAGAGAGATAACTATAAATGTAGTATATTTGACCATACATCATTGATCAATATCATTATAAGAAACATATCATAATAAAACATAAGAAGTAATTACAAATAACCAGCCACGGCTAGTACAACATACATCCACTATTATCCATCCTTAATAACTAAGTAATTATAGCTCTTCATGGTAATGTTTCCAATAATAAATACAACACAATACAATGTACATAAATAAGGCACAAGGGTCTCGAATCATGAGTTCCCTGGACTCTCCAGTATCTATGGCAATCTCAAGTGTCATCTCTAACTAAGTACTACTATGGGGAGAGAGAGCATCATCCGAGTGCTTTTTCACACCAACCACAACCTAATGATCCCCCATACTAATATCATCAGAGAATAGCCCTCCCTTTATGAATTAGTAGATAGCGATGGTGTAGAAATCTAGAGAGATAATCAAGTACCCGTATGTTGTATGACTTCTAAAACTAAACATGCAGTGTATGACAAAAAACCTAATCTATTGCAATATATCACACAAACATGTAAACCATACTCATGAAATGATAATGTCTCACTAAACATTCCTTGTCTCAAGTTTTTAAATAATAAATAAATAATAGTGATCTATAGATCAATCAAAATTCATACACACCACTTGATCGGATTGCCTTCATCTAACATCGTGATGCCAGTAAGCCAGTGAAGTCCATTTCACTCCTTACTCAATATCAGCAATGTAAGATTGGTTAACTTAATATAACCAAAATATTCATAGATATTACATCCTAATATCAATTATATAACATGCTAAACATAGGAGTAGTAAAAAACATACTCTTATTTTGTCAAACATATGAATGAATCTTACATAATTATCTATCCCATACTAGAAATAATGATTATAGTTTATACCACCTGGATAAAATACACATTTAACTATAGATTCAAATAACCATAATCAATTTCCAAACATTATACACCTTATGATACCCCATATTACCATAATTTAGTGTTTTTAAACATAACTACTAAGTACTGCAACCCGTCTAATAAAGCAATCATAAGTCTATGGAAACTATAAGCTTTTATACAAATAACTAGATATAAAAAGCAAGTCATAGTTCCCATAGGACATAATAACATTCTATCATAGCATTCATTAAAATCTCATGGGTGGTATGCATCCATACATAAAGTACTACTAATTGTCATAAACATGTTATTCATAGTAATAACCAACACACATACATTTAATTAGTCAAATATAGGTGTCAGCCTAGACATAAAAACTATAATATTGACCACCCAGGTATAACATACTATTTTATGTAAATTTTGCTTATTTATTAATAATAAAGAGTAAAACTTAAAAGAAGGGTAAGGTTAGTAGAACCTAAATTTGGTTTGCGCTCTGTGATCTAGATGGTTGTAGATACTCCTCTTTGGCTTGGAAGGAATGACCTGTAGATAAAAAAGCATTCAAATAAATAGTTGATTAGTTGGGTAGGTGGGTAGATTTCCTAGCAAGCTAGATCCAAGAAGTACATGACTTCTTTGGAGGCTGTCAATCCACCATTTAAAATAAGTTAATGTTGATAAAAGTTGTTGATAAGAGAGGTTGCATAACATAGATGAAAATACTTAAGCAAAGAAAATAAATAATTTTCAAAGGAAATGCTTATTTTAAAAAAATAAGATTAAAATAAATGCTAAACTATCAAAAGTAGGTTCAGGTGTGGTCATGGTATAATTTTTGGTTTGTGTAGTGACAAAGGTCAACAAAATAGGGTTTTGGTTGAGGTTGAGAGGTGGTATGAGATTTCTATTTTGGGTAGAAGTAATCTACATAGTGACCATTAGTAGTTGGGGTGACCATGAATGGTTGGGGTGATCATCGGTGGTCAGGGTGATCGTCAATAGTTACTATGGGTTTAGACAAGTTATTGGTTTTAGCTAGAATAGGTTATGGGTTAGTTATAAAAAGGCCATGTAGGTTGTTGGAGGTTGGTTAATGGTTGTGAGGGTAAGAGAGAGCCCCAAAGGTATCAAGGGTAAAGGTTTGGTACTCAGATGGTTGAGAATGGTCAAAGGGTGTTCTGGTAGAAGACGTAATATATAGAGTTGTAGAACTATTGAAACTTAACACAAGAACAATATACTTAGCTTGCGGTTGATAATTGATGGCTTGAATAAGTCTTGAATTTGGGATGATGGAAGCTAGAAGAATACCTATAAAATAAGCTTTGATCTCTTGCCCAAGAAGTTATAATGATGATTGTTGATTTGGATCCCTTTCACCTTCTCCTCTCCTCTTTTTATAGGAAAGAAGGAAAGATGTAATAATATGTTAACAAGAGGTTCAAAGTGGTTGTTTATTTTTAGAATCAACATGCATTGATCTGCATGATAAATAAATAACTAAAAATAAAAATCAAGTTATAGTTGAGTTGGAGTTTAAGTGTTTAGGTAGTGAAAACTTGACTGTCAATGGTCAGGGTGACTGTCAATGATCGAGGGTGAAAGTTAAGTTCAATCAAGGTTAGTTAGTTAGTTTAGCTAGTTAGCTAACTTGACCAAAGTTTTTGTTCAAAAGGTTATGGGATAGTCATGATGGGGTCCAAGGGGTTAGTTTGACAACTAGAACCGTTGTGTGTAGTTTTCTAGTGTCTACATTTTGCCCTCTTTATTATGCAGTTTATATCAGTAAGCTACAAAATAAAAATGGAGTGCAGGTTGGAGGTTAGGTTACCCTAAGTATGGGAGCAGGTGTTCCCCCTCAACTCAAGATTCGATGAGGTGAAATGATGTTGGGTGTGGGTTTGATGAGTGGTTAAGTTGGTGACAAAGTGGGTGATAGGTTGGGTACTGAAGTGCAAGCATGTGCACAAAGTGTGACTAAGTATGATAGCCACGATCATGCATTGACTAGGTTGCCATAGTTGGTAAAAATTAAGGTCGATGTTAGAAGAATAAGTGACAAGTGAACTGCATGACTGCATTTAGGTATGGTGGTTGGGTTGCACTTGTAAACATAAGTTTCCTAGGCAAGGTCAGTGTTTTTGTAGGTATCTAAGGTAGAAAGTGACCCCAAAAAGACATAAATTGGTTTGGTGTAGTCACAAGTATCCAAGGTAGGAAGTGCTCTTAAGAAGGCACAAGTTGGTTGGGTGTGCACAAAGTAGTGCAAGTTTAGAAAAAAATAGTTCAACATGGAAATTGTTGTCAGTGCAATCAAAATGACCTTTTGTTATGCACTAGTCGAGCTAAAAGGGCCTATAATGAGGTAATGTGGTTGGTTATGGTTGTCAATGGAGAAGGTTAATATCTAATGGTTGGGGGTTTGGGGTAAGGTAGTAAAACAAGGTTGGTACTAGAAGGACAAGTGATAAGGTAACTAGTCCACTATGTTAGGCATAACCGATATGGGTTACTCCTATAAACTTAAGTCTCCTAAGTAAGGTTGATGTATTTGCAGGTATCTAATGTAGGATGTGATCTTGAGAAGACAAAAATGGTTACAGGTGTTAGGAACATAAAAGTTCATGCTCCAAAGCACCTAAATGGTCGATATGAAAAAGTAGCACAAGTTCATCAAAAATGGAGGTAATTGATGATATCAAAATGAACAAGGCAAAGTTGGGTTGTAAAAAGTGTGAAGGTTGTGCCTAAATGACCAAGTTGAGGTTAATTGGTTTGGTTGGTTGGTAGAAAATAAGGTGCTTGCCAATGAGTGCATGGTTGGTTGGTTTGTTGGTGTTCAAATAAGTTACCCAATTTAGTGGAAGGGTGTAAATTAGGTGGGTGGTGTTTCAATGACTCAAATATGGAAGACACACGTCTTCTCAAGTGGTCATAAATGTACAAGGAGGTTGAAATGCTTTGGTTGATGAAGATCGAGATGGCAGGATGGGTGGGCTTAAGAACACAATCCCCTTTCATGTGTTGCATTATTGTTAGATCATTGGTTTAAAGAGTAGCTTGATCACATAGTGTCAAGTAAGCTCAAAATCCCTTGATTTGTAGAGTGTAAAAGGAGATACGAATGAATTAGTTGAATAGATGGTAGTGTAACCTTCTCATGGGGATGGCTTGCCCCTTCTGTAGGTAACCTAAGAACCATTATAGACAAGTCTATGTTCTAAGTTTGGTGTAGACTAATCAATGCAGGAAGTCTATGAATGTTGTGTGAAAGCTTTCTTTGGGATTGCTTTGTTTTTGAATTTTGACTTAAGGTCATTTGATTGCTTTAAGTTGATGGTTTTGGAAAGTTGATTGATGCAGGAATCTTATATGTGATTGCTTGCTTGATAAATGTTTGGTTTAGACATCCTTCAAGGGAGTGGTCTAAGCTTTGGATTTGTTTAGGTATGACAGCTGTCCTTCGAGGGATCAATATACCTTTTAAACAACTTTCAGTAGTTTTGGAAAGTTGTCCTTCAAAGGAGCAGTCTGCATGCTAAAGATTTGACCCAAGTAATATTTGGTATCCCAAATTAATTTTATGTTGGTTTAGATATGGACAAGTCTATATAAGCTTGAAGGCTTTCCTTTACGGAGGTAAGAACCATAGCACAAAAAGGTTGATGATGGGTAAAATAAGTTTAAGTGACAATGACCATAGGGATACATCCTATAAAGGATGAAAAGTGTCCATGAGAATCACGCCATAGGTAGATCCATGGTACCCATGTTTAGGATTAGGCTAAGATTATGATGGATAATCACATGATCCTATTGTAATTAGTTGCCCTTAAACTACGGAGATGAAGGTGGTTGAAAATAAGGGATGAGCTTAAGTTAGACACAAGATGACTAAAAACTTGGTTTAATAAAAGAACATGGCTTAAATTAAAATCATTAATGGGTTTAGGTTCTGATATGTCCCAGATCCATACTTACATGTAAACGGTCTAAGCCAATCAAGAGAGAAGATGTTCCTCAGTTACATTTTGACACTAGATTAAATGTGGAAAAGAGAATGCTAGATTGAGAATGGTTAAAGGTAAGGTTGGTTAGGTGATAGCTGTTAGGCATTAGTTGTATTGTAATGTTGATTGGTTTTTAGTTTGGTTAGGTAGGTTTAGGTTGCTAGGTTGATTGGGTAATTTGGTGAAAAGGTAGGGTTATGAGGCTTAAAGACCAAATGAGGCCTAAGCGGAATGGTTGAAGTTAAAGGTTTTCTTAGGTTAGAGGTAAAAGGTTGGGTTAGGTTGAGGTAAGAAAATACCAAGGGTTGGTTTGGTCATTTTCTTAAGGTGAGGTTTTGAGTTGATAAATGGAAAAAGCATCCTAAAGGGAGAACTCCCCTAGTTTAATCCTTCGATGGATGGTTGACAAAGCAAGAGGCAAGGTTGGTTAGGTGATGATAGTTAGGTTTTAAGTTGGATTTTAGGCTTAATGATGATTGGTTATGGTTTAGGTTTTGGTCTAGGTTGGTTTAAGTTATTGATGAAAGGTTGGTCAAGGTCAAGGTTTATTTAAGTTTAAGGTTGGTTTGGTGTTAGTCTAGGTGTAGATTGAGGCATAAAATCCAAGGGTTGGTTTGGTCATTAGTTAAAGTTGGTAGGCAAAAGTTTAAGGTTTGGTTTGGTTATTGGTTATGTTTGGGTTATTGCTTGGTCAAAGATTTTGGAGGGAGAATTCCCCCAAACGCTCTTTCCATGAATGTTGAGGATAAAAAAAGATTCCTAGGTAAATATGTTAGTTAGTAAAGAGGATTTAGGAAGGATGGAGATGACCTCATTTTCCTTTCAAGGTTTTTTAGTTGTTAGTTGTTAGTTGTTAGTATGAAGTTCAAGTTGTAGGTGGTGGTTTAGGTGGGATTTCCCTTATGGTGTTATAGTGAAGGAAACATTGTTGGGTCAGATTTAGGTAGGGTTGGGGTCTAGAAATGATGTTGGGAACATCAACTTGAAATAAAGACCGGTTGGATAAGAACATCTAGTTGTCCCAATAAGGGAGCTTAGGCGAGGTGTAGGTAGCTTGGATGAAATGATGATCGAGACTCAATAAATCTTGAATGAAGGGTTGATTTTGGTTTGGGTCGATAGATAAGTTAGTGATGGTTGGGTTAAAAGGTGGGTTGATCATGGTTGATTGAGTTGGTTTAGAGGTTGGTTTGATTGGTTAGGGAAGATAGGATGGGTGGTCGATTTGGTTTATTGGTTGGGTTGCCTTGTTTATTTGGCAAAGTAAGGTGACAAAGATTTGACCCTATTCAAAAGGGAATATAATCAAAGACAATGTCATTAGATAGATGAAAATGAGCAGATTATAGAGGAATTGAATGGGTTTGGTTTTAGTTGAGGTTGGGGTTGGGTTGATTTGAGGCAAGGTTAGATTAGTTATAGGTGAGGTGTTTTAGATTGCCTCTACCAAAAGGGGAGGTGAAAGAGGTAGGATGGGTTGGTTTGATGTTTGCTCCATTGAAGTAAGAAGTGGAAAGGGTAAGGTAGCTTTGATTGGGTCTACCAAAAGGGTAGGTGGAATAGGTATGGTTGCTGGGGGTGATTCCATCTTTTGAGAGAGTGAAAGAGGTAGGTTGATTTGAGGTTGATCCACTAAAAAGGGAAGTCAAAAAGGTGGGTTAATTTCCTTATTTTTAGTTTCAAAGGAAAGTTGAGAAGGTTATACTTGGTCAATAAGTGGATTGGTTAGGGTTGATTCTTCCTTAGTGATGATTTGAAAAAGAAGTTGAAAAGGTTATAATTGTTCAACAAGTGGATTGATTGAGTTTTAGATTATGGTTTCTTTAGTTATGGGTTCGCTACGGACCAAATTTAATGAAGGGGTCTCATTGTGTTGAGGGATTTGTTCATGGGTTTGCACATCAATGAGTGAAGAAAGAGGTTTAATGATGGATTGTTTGATGATATTCAAGGCTAGGTTGGGGGGAACACAGAGAATATCCTTTAAAACCTCTTTTTGACCAATAAGGTTTTGGACAAACATCTTAAAATACCCACATATGTCCACCACATGTCCATTTGTGCAATGATAAGCACAAAACTCATTATCTATAAACCAAATGGGCTTTGGAAGGGAATGATTGATGGGTTTGATTGGAGGAAGTCTAATGACATAAGCCTCCAAGATTTTGTCAATGATTGAGGCATATGATTCCCCCAGAGGGGTAGACCACCTAAGAAGAGGGTGCACCCATGGCTCTTGGGGTTATGAGTTGATTGGTTAGTTTGATGAAGTTGGTTGGTTTGACATGGTTGACGAATTTGATAGGTTGGGTAGGTTCGATAAAATTGGTAGGTTTGAAAGGTTTGGTTGGTAGGTGTTGGTTTGATTTGGGGAGGTTAATAAGGTTGATAAGGTGGATAAGGTTGATAAGGTAGGTTGGTTTGATAGGTTGATAATATAGGTAAGGTTGATAAGGTAGGTTGGTTTGAGAGGTTTGGTAAGGTTGATAAGGTGGGTTGATAGTTGTTGGTTGGATTTGATAAAGTAGGTAAGGTTGATGGTTGAGGGGATAAACCAAGTATTGGTTTTGAGATAAATAGGGTTAACACAAAGGGGGTTCAGACAATTGATATGATGGTCAGGGTAGATAATCAAAAGCTTGATAAGGTTGAGGTGGTTAATATGATGGTTGAGATAGGTAGCTCAAAGATTGGTAAGGTTGATATAGTTGAGGTTGAGGTGGGTTATGAAAATGGTCAAATAGGTGGTGAAAGGTTGTTGGTTGGTTATGATGATGATCAAATGGTTGTTGAGAGGTTATTGGTTAATTGTCTATGAGGTTGGATTAATTATAGTCAAGGTTGGGTTGGTTATAGATGAGGTCGCGTTGATTGTAGGGTTGATTGTAGGTGAGGTTGGGTTAGATATAGGTGAGGTTGGGTTGATTTTAAGTGAGGTTGGGTTGGTTATAGGTGAGTTTGGGTTGATTGTAGGTAAGTTTGGGAGCACAAGTGGCTCTTGATGCAAGGAATTGCTCTAAGGCAAGAGGGTTATCTTTTAGGAGTTTAACAAAGTTAGGATCTCTAGGAGAAAATATAAGAGTGTTCCCCATTGAACAAGGCAATGGAGATGAGGTGGGTGAAGGCAAAATGGTAGAAGGTTTTTTCAATGGGGCTAAATTCCTCACAACTCAAACAAAGAGAAGACAAGAAAAAAAGTTAAAGAAGATAAAACACACATTAAAGCACATTAAATCCTAAGATTCTTTTTATTACTCTTGTGGCTTACGCCTTAAGTTAGAATTGTGTGACTTAACTTGGTTTTGAAATAGGTACTAGATAAGATATATATGGTTGATTTTAGGTAGTTTAGGTTCTCAAAGGGATCTATATTGGAAATCAATACGTGGCTTGATATTGGGGCCTACCCCCTCACTTCACACACCACATCGATAAGGGTGTCAGGTGCTTAGCCAAGATATATTGATTGCCAAAGATTATACTCAATCAGAGAGATGAGTTTTAGGTTCTCCCCTTAGTAATGATGTCCAAGAGGGATAGCCAATGGGTGAAGGTTACCATTAGGATATGAAACCCTAGTTGGGCCTTATGTCAAGTGTAATTATGTTTGATTTGGTGTAAGTGGTTTGGTATTGTATGTGTGACAAGAGTGAAGCTACGATTGAATTAATTTACTGTAAAGTTAAGCTATGTGAGTTAAACTTGCAAGTAACCAATGTATGCAATTGATTTTAAGCCAAAAATAAATTTTGATTTCGTTGTATGAGCATAAAACAAGAATAAAAACACCTAGATGCAACTAGGTCCCATTGGACATCCCAGAATGTTTCACATAAATTTTACATATTTCTAAAGAAGAAAGCATAAAACTTGAAATAAGGGTAAGGTTAGTAGAACTTGGATTTAGTTTGCACTCTAGACGGTTGTAGATACTCCTCTTTTCCTTAGCCATTTTGACTGCATCAATTACCTTTCCATTTTTGATGAACTTATGCTACTTTTATGCATTGACCATTTAGGTGCTTTGAAGCATGACCTTTTGCAGTCCTGACACTTGCAACCATTTTTGTCTTCTCAGGATCACATCCTACCTTGGATACCTACAAATACATTGACCTTACTTACAAAACTTGAGTTTATAGGAGTAACCCATATCAATTATGCCTAGCATTGTGTCCTGGTTACCCTATCACTTATCCTTCTAGTACCAACCTTGTTTTACTACCTTACCCCAACCTAACCATTAGAGATTACCCTTCTCCACCAACCACATTACCTCATCATGGGCCCTTCTAGCCCGACTAGTGCATGTTTTGCGATGACCTTGATTTGGTAATTTTGATCGCACCAATAACAATTACCATGTTAAACATTTTTTTTGAACTTACACTACCTTGTGCACACCCGACCAACTTGTGTCTTCTTGGGATCACTTCCTAACTTAGATACTCATGACTAAACTAGACCAATTGTGTCTTCTCAATAGCACTTCCTACTTTGGATACCTACAAAAATACTAACCTTGCCTAGGAAACTTGCATTTACAAGTGCAACCTAACCACCATGCCTAAATACGATCACATGGTCCACTTGTCACTTGTCCTTCTAGCACCAACCTTAATTTTTACCAACTATGGCAACTTAATCAATGCGTGATCTTAGCTATCACACTTAATTCCACTTTGTGTGCATGTTTGTGCTTTAGTGCCCAACCTATCACCCACTTTGTCACCAACTTAACCAATCATCAAACACACACCCAACTCCATTTCACCTCATTGAATTCAGGTTTGAGGGGGATAACCTCCTCCCATACTCAGGAAAACCTAACCTTTGAACCGCACTTCATTTTTGTTTTTTAGTTTGTTGATAAAAACTACATAACAAAAAGGGATAAAATGTAGACAATAAAAAATTATACACAATGGTTCTAGTTGTATAACTAACCCATTAGACCCCATCAAGACTATCCTACAACCTTTTGACCATAAATTTTAGTTAAGTTAGCTGACTAGCTAAATTGACTAATCAATCTTGACCAAACTTAACCTTCACCCTCGACTATCGATGGTCACTTTGACCACCGACGGTCAGGTTTTCACCACCTAAACACTTAAACTCTAACTCAACTATAACTTACTTTTTTTATTTTTAGTTATTTATTTTGTGTGCAGATCAATGCATGTTGACACTAAAAATAAACCACTTTGAACCTCTTGTTAACATATTGTTGCACCTCTCCTTCCTTCCTATAAAAAGAGGAGAGGAGAAGGTGAAAAGGATCTGAATTAAGTATCATCAACAAAAATTCTTGGGAAGCTTCTTATATAGGTATTAATATAGATTCTAGTGTCCCAACTCCATGACTTCTTCAAGCCATCAACTATCAACCACAAGCTAAGTATATTGTTCTTGTTTTAAGTTTCAGTTATCTAGTTTCAATAGTTCTACAACTCTATATATTACTTCTTCCACTAGAACACCCTCTAAACATTTTCAACCATCTGAGTACCAAACCTTTACTCTTGATACCTCTGAGGCTATCTCTTGCCCTCACGATCGTTAACCAACCTCCAACAATCAATATGATATTTCTATAACCAACCCATAACCTATTCTAATCAAAACCAATAACATATCCAAACCCACAATAACTGTTGATGGTCACCCTGACCACTGACAGTCATCCCAACCACCGACGGTCACTGTGTAGATCACTTCTACCCAAAATAACAAGCCCATACCACCTCTCAACATTAACCAAAACCCTATTTTTTTTACCTTTGTCATTACATAGATAAAAAATAATACCTTGACCACACCTGAACCTACTTTTGACAATTTAGCATTTATTTTAATGTTATTTTGTTAAAATAAGCATTTCCTTTAAAAAGTATTTATTTCCTTTGATTAAGTATTTTCATTTATGTTATGCAACCTCTTTTATCAGCACCTTTTATCAACATTAACTTGTTTTAAAAAGTGGATTGACAGCCTCTAAGGAAGTCATGTACTTCTTGGATCTAGCTTGCTAGGTAATCCACCCAACTAATCAACCCATTTCTTTAAGTGCTTTCTTATCTATAGATCATTCCTCCTAAGCCAAAGAGGAGTATCTACAATCGTCTAGGTTATGGAGTGTAAACCAAATCCAGGTTCTACTAACCTTACCCTTCTTTCAAGTTTTACTCTTTGTTTTTGAGAAATAAGCAAAATTTACATAAAACATTCTAAAATCTACATGAAGTTTTATAGTGTCTACACATACATTTACATTGTAGCTCTCTATGACATCCCATAATATCATAGTTATTTATTTATAAACACAACAACATAATTATGAAAAGCTAATCTTACAATTCTAATAAATAACTGACCCATAATTATAAATAATTATCCAACAAATATAAATTATACCACCGAGCATACCCTACATTTAAACTGTTTACTAGCATTCAAAAGAAATACAACTCATAGACACACATCATGATACACTATTATATGATATATATATGTCTAAACACCTATACAAAATCTACTCATAATATGTACTACACATAAGTATTCACTATTGTATGCAAATATATTCAACAGTTCAATCATGTTATTCTCAAGAGTCAGATAACTCATAACTAAGTTATTCCATAGTTTTTTTTATTTTAACAACTTAACTCCCTATCTAGGAGACTGTTTTCACATGGTTATAGTTTCAGTGCCATGAACACCTTATGTCTTATTTCAATTGTATATTTAATTATAGGTATAATCCCTATAAACAAGTTCTTATACATGCACCATATGTAAGTACTCAAATGATATGAAAATATTATACCAATGTTCATTTGTACTTTTTAATCAAGAACTCTCTCTAGTCATTTATAACTCTAACTGAAGATCTTGAATGACATAACTTATCCCAAGATAAAGAAAATTTATGTTGAACTATGAATATGCATTTATCTTTAAATGTTAGGTTAGGAACCTATAACTTCATTGACACAATTTCTTAACTCTCGATTCTTGTGATCAATTCTTAAATGTTATACTCTCCCAATACTCATAGCTTCTACAGATAGCAATGTTGCATGTAAATATAAATGTGTTCAATAATATACCTATGACTATGGTTCAAAAGTCTCAATAGTCTCATAATCTCAGTTGTACATTGAATGAATATGATTTATATTAACAATACGTGTCAAATCATATGATCAAGATCTTCTACATTAGTGTTTGTATGCACACAATACAGTAACCATTCATGGGACAATCAAGTTGTAAACCAACTTACTAACCACTAGATCCACTTTTAGTAATACAAGTATACTTATGAATTGAGAGTCTGGTATTCAACATTTAAAGCTAAGAGGGCACAAACAACATGGTATTTAATATCTATATCCCTTGTTCCAAATGACCTCAACCTATATATACATATTCAGGTTGGAGAGCAATCACACGCAGTATCAATAATTCCATAACTATACATATATACAAACTTGGCATGGCTTCCAATTACTCAATTGTTAAACATAAAATTAACCATTCAAATGACATCTGTATCTTTATATTAATCAATAATGGAATACATTCATAATATACACCATTCACAATATATATATACACACACACACACACACACACACACACACACTATCTTATGTTGGCGCAAAAACATTATGACACCTATATGTCTCCTTACAAAATTCCACATCTGTAAAATCCTTATTATATATTTACGGATATTTAATATTAAAATAATTCATGGTATCCCATATTAGCACAAGGATATATATTAGTTTAGATATGCAATAACTTTGCAAATAAGGGAATGTCATCGGCTAAGCATTTGTAAATCTAAGTATTGTCACGAAACATAATTTTTATGAGTATAAAATATATAATATTATATATCCACAATAATATATATGCACAATACTATCACTATATATCACATACTAGAATTACCAATAAATGTGTGTCCAAAAGATAAGAGATACACCTTTACATATGGTGAATTTTTTATATATTATAGGCTCGAGATAAAAGATGTGTGATCTAATTTAGAAACCACATAACATATATCGATGCATATATATATTACAAGGATATGAATAAAATAAACTACAATGATGCATTAATATATATAATAATTAGCAACATGAACTAAAATTCAATGACACCATTACTAAAATTAAATGATGATGGCAACTATGTTATAAACATGCACAACTCGTAACAAGCTCAAAAGTTATATGTATTCAGCGACACCTTTCTAAATATTAAATATATGTTGTGACTTAAAATATGCAACAATGCCATTTATACATAATAAGGATTGAGAATGGAATATATAGCAATGTCAATTGTTTATTCAATTAATAATACTCACCAAATGAAATTTAACGATGCCTTTTAGACAAAATTTTGGTTGTGGATTAGATTGTAGTAATGCCACCTACTTTCAAGTTGTCACTTCTCTAAATAGTCTACATACTACCAGATCACTCTTTTCTATAGTTGTAGATCATCCTACTTAGTGTGCAACACCTAGGTGTTTTAATAAAATTTTAATGTGTTGTATGAAGTATAATATTAAATTTTGGTCCTCTTATAATATCCTTTTACCAAAATGATAGCCACATAGACTTGTATTTTTATTTCTTAAATTGCCATGTTATAGGAATAAGCTAGTATAGTCTGTAACTTTGGCTATAGTACCTAACAACTAATATGTGTTTAGAAGCTTCATGCTTTTAAATTCACATAATATTAAATTATTTTACTATAATAGTAAGTGTGGATCACCATACCATAAATTAGGTGGCATATTTTTTTACTAGTATGTAAATATATAATGTTTAGATGATAGATCATCATATTTTTATAAGTTAAATACATTGGTAAAATAAGAATACATGATATGGCATGGTCAATAAAATCAAGTAACCTATGTGACTTAAAGGTATATGTGTTGAAATTGAAGATATTTGTGTGTATAAATTTCCATAATATTATTAATAAAATCACATACAATAAGCTGACCATTCTACTATGTGATACACCATACCATAGACATCTATAATGGATTTATATTTCACAATTGGATATGCATCCCAAACCCTTAAAAACACACAGTCATTTCATGGACAGTTTCAACCTAGAATTCATGTTCACTAAAATTGATTATGTTGCCTACCTGGGAAATTGTGTTAACGATCTTCTAGGTTTCTTTTTTTTCTCTATGTATTCTCCCCTTCTCCTTGTGCATCGCCTTTCTTCAGCCCTTCCAAATCTGATTTGAAAACACTTATGATATCCTTTTTCATTCTCTTCCAAGCTAAAAAGGGCATAATCCTTCTTTCTAAAAGATTTTTCTTTGTTTTTTAATTTAGTTTTTCTTTTTATTTTTGTTATTTTTTAGTCCTTTCATTTCTTTTTTCTTTTTTTCTATTTATTTTTGATTTTCATGGTAATTTCCAATTTTTATTTATTTTTAACATTATTTATCAAAATTTTATAATTTTACTAAATTAACTAATCGTATTTTATTGCCATAACAATTTATGACAATTTCATAAATTACTAATATGTATTTAATTTAGCTAAGCAAATCATGGAAAATAAATATCTAATGCAATTCAAAAATAAACACACGATGTTACCTATTTCATTATGCATTCTAATATGTGCTAACTATTATGGTGTGTGTAGGGTTCTAGCTAGTTTTCTCTATCATCCTCTAAGATCTCCATCTATGTCATCCTCTCTAATGATGTTCTCCCTCTAGCACACTTTGAGGGATGAGTTCTCCTACGTCATCCTCACAAAAAATAGGTAATTAGATCATATCAACATGATAAACATACAGCATAAAATATAATTGAAATAACACATCAACGTGTTCATAATGTAAACACATACACTACAGCTAACTCACAACAATGTGAGCATGTACCTAAGTAATACCCTACTATCCCATAACAACATATATCCAAGCTTAGTTAAAAATGACCCAAATAAAATTTATCAACTATAAATATCCATGGATAATCAAATAATTTGCTTCGCGAGGAATCGAGATGTAACATCCTTCCCCCTTAAAGCTAGTCATCACCCTGGATGACTCTTATCAAACATAAGTTTTGAATTAAAAATAGTATTCAATAGAGAAATAACATAGTATAAAGTATCAAATCAAGTAAATAAATGTAAAATTTACCTGAAGAACTCATCATAGTTATTTCAAATAGTACTATTCTCTGAATATTAGTCTCACATGACCCCGCACTGTGACATCTCCCTAATATGCAAACAAAGTTCACAAGTGTTACTTACTCTAAATGGTTCCATCATAACCACCTTAAGGTCTAGAACTTGTCAAATAATCTTATATACAATAGAATTGACCACTTATAATACCTCGAACGGTCTTACATATCTCAGTGAAAGTTTCACCAACTTTCCAAAAAGTATATGAGATCATCATAAAAGCCAAAAACAAATGGTCAGAGAGAGTTCCACAAAACCTTCAATCCCCTTATACACATCTCTATATTTTAGAGATTATTTTTATCATTATGGAGAAAAGTATTTAGGGATCCTAGTAATAATGATATATATAAGTTAATACTATCTCTACTCCACATAGATTTTGGTAAGTATAACATGTCACGACTCCACGTAGCTTCTAGATAAGTATGATGATGAAATAGAAACTGAAAATACTACATTTCAAAATTAAGGGATGCCCATTTCACAATATAAATGCATATGGCCATATGACTGAATTTGACAAGTCTGTCTATCAAATCCTAGATTCAATAAGTCTATCTATTAGATCCAAACTCAGTAAAATTGATAAGTCTATTTGTCAAATAATGGATTCAACAAACTCCCCTTGTCAGATCTAAATTTAGTAACTACCGAGTCAATGTGAAACTAACTAGGATCCACTCTCATCTCACATTCCTAATTCACCACTTTTTCATTAGGTCTCCATGACTTAATGATCTCTAAAATATACACAAGGTTCAATGAATCACAATTTTATATTAACATATCAGAGAAAACAATACTATATGCTAAATAATTCAACATGTATCAACATACATACAAGAAAAATTATACAAATATTATGTGATTGTATTAAGTTGCCACTAGCCAAACATAACTAGTATCGTATTTCACAACTTGACCTATTATGTTATATTCATAGTTAAGAATAAATAATGTTAAAATTATCATAATATACTAAGGCCACAGATTGACCATCCTTACAAACTTATAAAGGAACAAGTGAGCCAATGTCTCCCTGCTTGCTCAACTATTACCCAACAAGTTAAAAAATATATATCTCAACCCTTTTAGACTACCAAGATGTTTTGCACATCATATACCCTACTCACTCCCATGAAGGTACATAAATTTTTTTTTAAACAACATGCTCTAAGTAAAAGAGAGTATTATCAATCTAATCAAAGGTATAAAATAATATAACAATTATAATCAACTTATAATTCTCAAACTAGAACCAATATAAATTCAAGGTTTGCCACTCCACGTGGTCTAAGTTTACAAGTTAGATAAAGTAGTGACTCTAAAAATTCACAAGTGAAAAATAGTGATCTAACATCTCAAAATAAAAATCTTATATACTTACCAAATTTGTAAGAGTAGTATCATAACGTACTTCCATAACCAGAAATAAAAATACTAACCACAAAGATGCATCAATCCATTTCATTTCTACAACTTCTGTATCAATAAGAAGTAGAATATACTATTTCATGAACTCCAAAGAATATGGTTCAAAACAACATTTAAAAAACAAGTTTTAACATCATGAAAATAAGAATCCTCTCAGGGATTATAATGATGTCAAAGGAAAGTGAGGGAGTGTCAACTCCCCTCTATGCCCACTATGAGATATGACACTTCTTCCTAATCTAAATAAACATAAGGGTGTCAATCCATAAACAAACTCCTAACACAAAGAAATTCTTAACAAGATAACTACACTCTAATACAAGGAGAATTCCCACTGTACTCGGTGGTGTAATTTTAAAATTGGTCTAATAAGATTTCCCACTCTTAGAATTAGTGACTATAAAACACCACATTAATGCACATATACTTAAGTGAGAAGCATCCCCTACTTTCTAAACACTCAAAAAACACAAAAGGCGAAGGTTACTTGATTACTAAGAAAGATGTAATCATATTCAATATGTTCAATCTAAGTGATCAAACTATGGTAGGAATCTCTTGTTCATGACTCAAAAACTATGATATGTGCCTACCTACCCAAACATCTTATATAACCATCACCATAGAGACACTCTATAAACCAACCCTTTAACAACTCTAAAAGGGTACTAATGCTCTTAAGATACACATTCAAAGTACTAAACACATTTCTATATCATCTTTTCTGATAAAAAGAAGGATACTAAAATACTAATGGACTCATTATGTCCTAGAGTTTGAGCCACAACTCTGATACTACATGCAACAACCCCGTTGGGGTCTTACTAGGAATACACGATTTTTTTTAAAATTAAACACATACAATTAATAGATTACACCACGAGAATCTATCCAGTGATCATATAAAATACTCTAAGAGAGATAATTTTACATGGAGAATACTTCACCATACATCACTAATCAATATCATCATAAGAAACATATCATGATACAACATAAGAAGTAATTACAAATAGCTAGCCATAGTTGGTACAACATACAACCACTATTATCCATCCTCAGTAACTAAGTAATTACAACTCTTCATGATAATGTTTCTGATAATAAATATAATACAATGTAAATTAATAAGATACATGGCTCCCCATAGCATGAGTTCCCTAGACTCTCTAGTATCTGTGGTAATCTCAAGTGTTGTCTCCAAGTAAGTACTATTATGGGGAGGGAGAGCATCATCTGAGCACTTTTTCACACCAACCATGGACCAATGGTCTCCCACACTAATCCCATTAGGGAATGTCCCTCCTTTCATAGATGAGTAGATAGTGATGGCACGAGAATCTAGAGAGACAAACAAGTACTTGTGTGTTGTATGATTTTTAAAACTAAACATGCAGTGTATTATAAAAAACCCATTCTATTATAAGATATTGCAAAAACATGTAAACCATACTCATGAAATGATAATTTCTCACTAAATATTACTTGGTTCAAGTTTTTAAATAATAAATAATTAATAGTGATTTGTAGATCAATCAAAATTCATACACACCACTTGATCAGATTGTCTTCATTTGACATTGTGATGCTAGTAAGCCAGTGAAGTCCGTCTCACTCCTTACTCAATATCAGCAATGAGAGATTGGTTAACTTAATATAACCTAAAGATTCACACACAGTACATCCTACTAGCAATCTTATAACTTGCTAAACATAGGAGTAGTAAAAAACATACACTTGTTTCGTTAAATGTATGAATGAATCTTACAT
Organism: Torreya grandis; assembly: GCA_037957365.1. NCBI lineage: Eukaryota > Viridiplantae > Streptophyta > Pinopsida > Cupressales > Taxaceae > Torreya > Torreya grandis. Next base: position 3,340,231 of record JARHVA010000011.1, read on the forward strand.
TATTATCTATTCCATATTAGAAATAATGATTATAGTTTATACCATCTGGATAAAATACATATTTAACTACAAATTCTAATTATCATAATTAGTTTTCAAACATTATATACCCTATGATACCCCATATTACCATAGTCTAGTATTTTAAAACATAACTACTAAGCACCATAACCCATCTAATAAAGCAGTCATAAGTCCATAGAAACCATAAGCTTCTATACAAGCATCTAGATATAACAAAATAAGTCACAGTTACCATGGAACACAATAATATTATATGATATCATGCGTTAAAATCTTAGGGGTAGTATGCACATGTACATAAAGTCCTACTAACTATCATAAATATGTTATTCATAGTAATAACCAAAACGTATACATTTAATTAGTCAAACATAGGTGTGAGCCTAGACATAAAAAATTTAGTATGCACCACTTGGGTATAATATTTATTTACACTGTAGCCTCTATGACATCCCATAATATCATAGTTTTTTGTTTATGAATATAACAACACAATTATGAAAATTCAGTCTTATAATTCTAAGAAACAATTGACCCATAATCATAAATAATTATCCAACAAATACATATTATACCACCTGATATACCCTACGTTTAAATTTCCTACTAACATTTAAAGGAAACACAACTCATAGGCACACATCATGATGTATTATTATATGTTATATATTCTAAACACCTGTATAAAATATACTCATAATATGTACTACACACAAGTATTCAGTATTGTATGTAAATATATTCAATAGTTCAGTCTTGTTATTCTCAAGAATCAGATAACTTATAACTAAGTTATTCCATAGTCTTTTCATTTGAATAACTTAACTCCCTTTCTAGGAGACTATTTTCACATGGTTATAGTTTTGGTCCCACGGACACCTTATGTCTTATTTTAATTATATGTATAATCCCTATATATGAGTACTTATACATGCACCACATGTAAGTACTTAAATGATATGAAAATACTATACCAATGTTCATTTATACCTTTTAATCAAGAAGTCCCTATAGTCACTTATAACTCTAACTGAGGATCTTGAATGACATAGCTTATCTCGAGATAAAGAAGATCTATGTTGAGTTATGAATATGCATTTATCTTTAAATGTTAGGTTAGGATCCTAGAACTTCATTGACATAGTTTCTCGACTCTCGATTCCCGTGACCAATTCTTAAATGTTATGCTCTCCCAATACTCAGCTTTTATAGATAGCAATGTTGCCTACAAATATAAATATGTTCAATAATATACTTACAATTATGGTTCAAAAGTGTCAATAGTCTCATATTATTAGTTATAGGTTGAATGAATATGATTCCCATTAATAATATGTGTCAAATCATATGAGCAAGATCATATACATTAGTGTTTGTATGCATGCAATATAGTAACCATTCATGGGACAATCAAGGTGTAAACCAACCTACTAACCACTATATCCACTTTTAGTAATACAAGTATACTTATGAATTGAGAGTCTAGTATTCAACATTTAAATCTAAGAGGGAACAAACAACATTGTATTTAATATCTATATCCCTTATTTTAAATGACCTCAACCTATATATACACAGTTGGGTTGGAATGCAATCACACACGGTATCAACAATTTCATAACTATACATATATACGGACTTGGCATGGCTTCCAATTTTTTAATCATTAAACATAAAATTAACCATTCAAGGGACATCTGTATCATAGTATTAATCAATAATGGAATGCATTCATAATATACACCATTCACAAGATATTATAATATATATATACTATCTCATGTTGGCATAAAAGCATTATGACACCTATATGTCTCCTTATAGAATTCCACATCTATAAAATCCTTATTATATATTTATGGATATCTAATATAAAAATAATTCATGGTATCCCATATTAGCATATATATATATATATATATTAGTTTACATATGCAATAATTTTCCAAATCAAGGAATGTCCTCAGATAAGCATATACAAATCTAAGTATTGTCACGCAACATAATTTTTATGAGTATAACATATAGAATATTATATATCCATAGTAATATATATGCACAACAATGTCACTATATAGCAAATACTGGAATTACCAATAAATATATGTCCAAAAGACAAAAGATACACCTTTATATATGGTGACTTCTTTATATATTAGATGCTAGAGATAAAAGATCTGCGATCTAATTTAAAAACCACATAACATATATTGATGCATATATATATTAAAAGGTTGTGAACAAAATAAACTACAATGATGCATGAATATATATAATAATTAGCAACATGCACTAAAATTCAGTGATGCCATTACTAAAATTGTCTCACGATGGCAGTTATGTTATAAACATGCATAATGACTCATAATAGGCTCAAAACTTATATATATTCAATGACCCCTTTCTAAATATTATATATATACACGTTGTGACTTAAAATATGCAGCAATGTCATTTATACATAATAAGGACTGAGAATGGAATATATAGAGATGCCAATTGTTTATTCAATTAATAATACTCACCAAATGAAATATAGTGATGTTTTTTAGACAAAATACAGGTTGTGGATTAGATTGCAGTGACGCAACCTACAGTCAAGTTGTTACTTCTCCTCTAAATGGTCTACATAATTCCAAATTGCCCTTTTCTATAATTGTAGATCATTCTACTTAGTGTGCAACACCAATGTTTCTTAATAAATCTTAATGTGTTATCTGAAGTATAATATTAAATTATGGTCCTCTTATAATATCCTTTTGCCAGAATGATAGCCACGTCAACTTGTATATTTATTATCTTAAATCGCCATGTTGTAGGAATAAGCTAGTACAGTTTCTAACTTCGGCTATAGCACCCAACAAATAACATGTGTTTGGAGGCTTCATGCTTTTAAATTCACATAATATTAAATTATTGTAATATAATAGTAAGCATGGATCACCATACCATGAATTGGGTGGCCTAATATTTTACCAGTATGTAAATATATAATGTTCAAATGATAGATCATTATACTTTTACAAGTTAAATACGCTAGTAAAATAAGAATACACAGTATGGCATGTTCAATAGAATCAAGTAACCTAGTCGGCTTAAAGGTATATGTGCTGAAATTAAAGATATCTATGTGTATAAATTACCATAATCTTGTTAATAAAATCACATACAATAAGCTGACCATTATACTATGTGAAACACCATACCATAGACATCTATAATGGAATTATATTTCATAATTGAATATGCATCCCAAATAGACATCTATAATGGATTTATATTTCACAAATGAATATGCATCCCAAACCCTTAAAAACACATAAAATTTCATGGACAGTTTCAAACCAGAAGGAGCATTCACTAAAATTGATTATGCTGCCTACCTGGCAAATTTTGTTGACGATATTCTTCTAGGCTTCTTTTTTTTCTGTGTCTTCTCCCCTTCTCCTTTTGCGTCATCTTTCTTTAGCCCTTCCAAATCTGATTTGAAAACACTTATGATATCCTTTTTCATTCTCTCCCAGGTTAAAAAGGGCGTAGTCCTTCTTTCTAATAGATTTTTCTTTAATTTTTTTATTTAGTTTTTCTTTTTGTTTTTATTATTATTTTTAGTCCTTTCATTTCTTTTTTATTTTTTCATTGTTTTTTTTAATTTTCATGGTAATTTCCAAATTTATTTATTTTTAACATTATTTATAAAAATCCATAATTTACCTATATTAACTAATCATTCTTTATTGCCATAACAATTTATGACAATTTCATAAATTAATAATCTGTATTTAATTTATCTAAGCAAATCATGAAAAATAACTATCTAATGCAATTCAAAAATAAACATACTATGTTACCTATTTCATTATACATTTTAACATGTGTTAACTACTATGGTGTGTGCAAGATTCTAGCTAATTGTCTCTATCATCCTCCAACATCTCCATCTACGTCACCCTCTCTAATAGTACTCTCCCTCTAGCACATTCTGAAGGATGAGTTCTTATGTGTCATCCTCACAACAAGTAGGTAGTTAGATCATATCAACATGATAAATATACAACATAAAATATAACTGAAATAACACATCAACATGTTCATAATGTAAAGATATACACCACAACTAAGTCATAATAATGCAAATATGTACCTAAGCAATGTCCTACTATCCCATAACAATATATATCTAAGTTTAGTTAAAAATAACCCAATCATATTTGTCAACTATAAATATCCACGGATAATCAATTAGTTTGCTTAGTGAGGAATCAGGATGTAACATGTTACTCTATTTCAATTATGGAAAACTAGAGAATTTGTTTTATTTAACAGTGAAGAAGCATCTTATCATGTCTCTATCAATGACAAGATGTTTATATTATCTTAGACCTACATGCATATTCAAGCCCAAAAAGAAGAAGTTTCCATGAAAGTCAAACATGTACAGGAGCTGCTTGAACACTAGGGCAACACTCCTTGTGCCATGAGTCTCATCCCCTCGAATCGTATACCACATGGCTCACCACCTCTAATGACTAAATGTTGGTGTAGTCATTCACACAATCACAACCAATTATCTACCCCTCCCCCTCAGCAGGGGAGATGGAGTCTATTTCTACCACATGGGAAATATGTTATTGGTCCTTGTAGGTGGGGATCACCAGTTGGACCTGACCTTGATGGTAGTGTGGTGTAACCTCCTCTTAGGTGGGGTGTTATTATTTTTTTGGTTCCTTCAAACCCCATGGATGGATGGGTGGCTCTAGATCCTCCCTCAACTGAGCATTCATCTTAGAACACTCAACTGCCTAAAGATGATACTCCACCTCCTTCTCGTGCAATGACCTATGCTTAATTTCATAATGTGCTTGTTATAGTTGCTTTGGTGTTGTTTTGTTTATCATGATTTGTTGACACTGATATTTTTTTTGGTTTGATTTGAGTTGGTATTTTCTTCTAGTAGGGACTTTGAGCCATGAATACCAACCCACTGCTTTACTTTGTAACCTTTTATAAATTACTATTTTTATTAAAAATAATTTCTTGAAGGATTCGAATAGCTTTAGAAAAACACATTATTGCAAAATATAAATATGCAACTTATAATTTCAAATGTGTATTTCCCATAAAACACTGATTATATGCCGATTTTTATAGATTACTATTTTTATTAATAATAAATTTCTTGACGTGTTTAAATAGTTAAAAAAAATTATTGCAAAATATAAATATGGCACTTATAATGCTGAAAGCATATTTCCCATTGCAACCTCATTTTTATTAATTCATCCACACAAGGGTTTTTATTTGAAATACCATTACTTCCCACTTCGTCACTTGTAAAGCCCTTTCAAAGAGGGGCAAAATATATACATCTAAATTTGCTCACTTTAATTGTTCTACTAATCTCACTATTTATTATAATTAATCATGTAACCATGGTCCTAATTATATAAATAAATCCCATTCCCCATTATATATTTCCTACATCATGCTAACCTTCCTACACACCCCATGTTACATTAATCCCTTGATTATCCCACTAATACTTGATTAAACCACTAATCCCACCTCATTTAATAACCACTTGCCCCACTTGCCAATTTAAAATTCAAAATATTCTACCTATCCCCCTATCCAACCTATCCATAGCTTTTCCTACACACCTAGATCCTTAAACCTTCCTAAAACCCGTAAATTAATCCCAATTAACCCTTAATCAAATCTAGAGTCTTCTCTAATTCTCTAGAATTATTTAAAACTAGAGGGTTCTTATGAATTTAAAATTCATTTTTAATCCTCCCCACCACCCTATAAATAACCAAACATGGAGTTTGGTTGGACTAATTTGGAATTGGAATCAAAGCATATACAAGCCCTCTTATATCCTTCAGACATTCTTGCATACACATTATCCTTGCATCTAAGAAGCCATTGATCCCTCTTACGTCCATCTTAAATATTGAAGCCACCATTATCAAGCAATCCAACAAGCAATTCAATAATCCTTAGAGAATTTTTTTGAAGATCTTGGAGGGAAGACACAGAGAAGCAAGGTGATGGTAAGAGCCTCTTAACTAAATTTTAATTGCATCTATATTCTCTCCCATTGATGTTTTTGTAGATTTTAGATTAAAACTACTATAAATAGTATATTTGAATCCATAGCTCAAATTTTATAAGCACGCACCCATAAGACACTGATTATATGCTAACTTTTATAAATTACTATTTTTATTAATAATAATTTTCTTGAAGCATTTGAATAGTTATAAATCTAAAACTGTGAGCTTCTAGGTTTTTTCCCATTTGCTACCACACTATCGATCTACCATAGATCTAGGTAGGATATAACTTTATTGTGAATTTATTACTAATTTTGATCAGTGATTTGCCCTTTAGGCAGTAGGGTGAACCCCTATTTTTAATGTTTTCTACCATTATCTCTACATCTTTGGATGCAAGGACAACTGGTGTAAGCGAGAGTGACCATGGCACCAAAGTAAATAAGGAAGTTCATTCTAAATATTTTTTATTAGGTACTGGTGTTAACCCAAACACTTCCTTACCTGATGTTGTTATTGATCTACCTAAATTTGATAAATCTTGTAATTTTTTTGATAATTCTACTCTGATTACTTATTTTGTGGGAAGAGTACCCCCTAAGAATCTCCTAAAAAAATGGATTCATAACCATTGGCAAGGCCATGGTATGAAACTTGAAGGAGTCGAGAACCTTACCAAGGGTTTTTTCTTGTTTTGATTCACTAACCCAGAATATTGTAAAACCATTGTTAATCATGGTTCTTGGTTCATACATAACATGCTAGTGGTATTTTTTCACCGGACTCAAGAATTTCAAGTTTCAAAGCAAGCAAAACTAAAAAATTTAGTCTGGGTCAAATTTCTTAGCTTGCCTTTCCCCTTCTAGGCTTTTATAGATTGGTTCATAAAACCCATAGGGTGCTTCATATGCCATGAACAGGGAAATGTTTTTATGGCCCATCCCAAAAAAAGGTTTGTGTGGAAGTGGATCTAGCCCAAGATCTCAAAGAGTCTATTGACATTCAAATCAGAAATAATCAATTTACGTGATAGGTACTTTATATCAACTTACCAAATACCTATTTTAGGTGCTAATCCTTAGATCATATGATCTAGAAGTGTCCCTTAATGGAACCTATTCCTCCTACTCCTTAGGAAAAAGGTGGACCTAAAGCAAAAAGCCATAATGGAAATGTTGATGGTTGCACCACTATCACAAATAAAAATAATAATTTGGCAAGAGGTAGTGGCAAGCCTCATTGTTATGCTTATTACCTGGTCATGGTTCCTAGTTCCTCGACCCCTATCGATAAATCTATTGTAACTAATAAGGCTTCACCCTTGCTTATGTGCACATTGCAAGTGGTGGCTACTTTTGTTGATACTCTACCTTTAGCTCCACAAGCTCAACTATCAAAACCCCCTCTTGGGTTAACCTCATCAGAATAAGAACAAAATATCATTACTCTAGACTGTAAAGCAGTCCTTCGATGCTCTATAAGCCCTTCTCCTTCTCACAAGGAGGAATATATGACACATAAGCAACAACCTTTTCATATTGGTGATTTTGATTTGTTGATCTTGAAAATATCACAGACGAAAATGACATAAACCTAGATCTTTCCTAATGTTAGTCTATTCATGGAATATTTGGGGCCTTATTGATCTGCCATATAAGTATGCAGTCAAGAATAATCGTTAGTTTTTAGTAATATGGAAATTATTTGTATGCAAGAAGTCAATATCTCTAGATTTTTCCTACAAATTACAACATGAATTATTAGGCTTAGGGCCCTTTGTCAGAATACCATGCATGACTCTGGTCATGGTGGGGTCATCACTCTTTCATCTCTGAAGCTTTTTCATTACATTGTTTCCTAGGGATCTGACCTCACTCACCATGTTATTTGGACTCTATTTGACTTTTATAATCACATCATTGAGCTAGTAAATTCGTATGTCTATGATGATGTTGTGGAGTAGGGCTTACTTTGGAGATGGCTAGTAGACTTGTTCCCAAATGCTCACTGGATCCTTTATGGGGATTTTAACATGGTAAAATCTCCTAAGGATAAAGATGGTCATCTTCCTATGCATTGGTGTGCTGACAAATGAGAAACACAGTTTTATATGCATAAAAAACTCAAGGTGTTTGATCTAAACCACCACCAGAGGAAGGATTTAGACTCTCCCTAGTTCACTTGGTCTAATTTTTGACAAGGAAAGGATTAGGTTCTTCAACAGTTGGACCAAGCTCTGTTAGTTGAACAAGATCACTTTTTTTTCTCCTATTCATTATAGGTCATGCTATATGTTCCTTGACACCTTCTTATTGAATCACCATCCCATCTACTTCAATATTGAGTGGTCTACCCCTCAAATGAGGCCTGTTACAACCCAGTTCTATCTCAATATTTCTCACCTTAAGCATGAGAGAATTATTGGGCACATTGTCATAATTTGGAATTTAGTTCCTAGGCCCAAGAGGGACTCTAGTTGGATACAGTGGTGTAAAAATACTCTTACTCATACTACCATCTTTCTTCATGTTTATGGTAGGAAAGCCTCTCTTTTTTTCTAGTGTCTTCATAATGCTCCAAATTTTGAATACTCTAATTATCACAGGAGTTTGAAGTCTCTCCTTTTAATGTACATCATTGGCATCAAACCCAAATATATCATTGGCATAACAAGATGCAAGTTGAGGAGGCACATATGGCTAGAGGGGCTCAAATTTGAGCTTGGATGCATTGGCTAAAAATTGGGGACAAGGTCACTGAGGAATTTTTTTCTCTCTTGAGTTCTATAATAACTACTAATAGAATCAAAGTTGTTAAGGAGGGATCTATTCAATTTACCAAACTCCCTAACATACTACAAGATTTTATTCATCATTATCATGGGTTTTCCTGGCCTAGCCCAATTCTCTTGAGTGTGAAGTTGTTCTTGCCTGGTTCCTTCAATTTGTCCCTTATCAATTGTTTTATGCTCAATGGGTTTCCTTTTATAGGCCTCTAACCCTCAGTAATATTAAAGAAGTTATGTAGATGGCTATTGATAAAACACTAGGAATTGATAGTTTCCCTTGTGAGTTATACCAGACTGTATGGGATATTATGGGTCCATATCTTTACAAATTTTATTCTGGAGTGGTGTTGAAGAATTCTCTAGGACCTCTTATAAATCAAGGTAACATCAAGTTTATTCCCAAGGCTGGTGACTCTGAGGTTATTACTAACTGGAGACCTATTACTCTTATCAATGCTTCTTATAAGATAATTGTTAGGGCATTGACTCTTGAACTTAAGCATCTTTTTCCTTTAATTATTAGAAGTGAGCAAACATGATTTATCTAGTATAGATACATCTTTAAAAATGTCATCATTGTCTAGGAAAGCATGGAATAGGCTCATGTTTCCAGTCAAAATCCCCAGTCTGTTAAGATTTATTTTGAGAAGGCCTATGACTACATTAAGTGGCCTTTTATTTTATCCATGCTCCAAACTCTCGATTTTGGTCCCAAGTTTATTCAAGTGGTTGATATGATTTTTTAGGATGTTAGGGTGTGTATTTTTATTAATGGAGCCCAATATTCTCAATTTAAACTTCATAGATCTAGCAGGCAAAGGTGTCCTTCAGCTCCTTCACTTTATGTGTTAGAAGATAAAGGGTTTAGCTATCTACATACTAATTATGCTCTAAAAGCTCGGTGAAAGCCATCTCTCTCCCTAATTTTGACTGCCAATTGCTAAATGGTCACTTTACTGATGATTTTTTTCTCACTCTCTAGGAAGAGGAGTCAGTTAAAAAATCTATGGATTGTCTTCATATTTTTTATTTGGCCTCTAGATCTTCCATTCAATGAAAAAAATGCAATGTTATTGCAAGTCTCTTTCTCCCAAACCCCCTTGGATGGAGGGATATTAATGGCAGTAGCTTATTCTAGGGGTTCAATTTAAGTTCCTTGGCATTCCCTTTGCTTTTTAGGCTTATCCTACTGAACCATGGTCTTATGTGGTTCAAAGGGTCAAGACAAAAAATTCTTTTTGGATCACAAAACCCTTTTCCTTGGTGCTTAAGTTTTAGATTTGCTCCAAGGTGTTGGAAACTATGCATGTTTACTATTCTTCCTGTTTATGCTCCTTCTAATGTTGCCTATAGTAAACTAGAAAAGCTCCTAAGAGATTTCCTCTTGGCTAATTCTAAAGGGCATGAAGGCTATCACAAAGTTTCCTAAGATATTTATTTTTGACCTAAATAAATAGATGGTCTAGGTCTCTTGGATATTAAGTTTCAATATCTATCTCTCAACATTAAATGGGTAATCTATGGATTGGAAGGTTATGGAGCTTGGAAGATCTTACTTCATCAATGTATCTCTTAGGGGGTTCCTTGTGACAAGAATGCTTAGTAAGGCCTTCAGCTACATACTCTTCTCATTACCCTTGTTCCTGTTAAAATTAATAATATTTTTATCATTAGAGCTTTTAGAAAGTTTGGAAGAAACTCAAAACCCATCTCATTTGGATGGGGGAGGGTTTTAGTAATGGTCTTTCTCTTAATTCTCATTCCATTTGCTAGTCTCCTTGCTTGAATTTTCAGAATGTTCCCTTTGCTTTGGTCCTTGGATCAAATGTTTAATGTTGCTCAAAAAAGGTGTGAAAAAATTTGGGGATCTTTTCTGTAAATGAGTTGATATTGGCTTCCTTGGCAACAGGTTTAGAATAAATTTTACTTAAATAATGCAAATGTTGAGTCTATTGTAAAAATTCAAGGCTCCATACCTGATGAATATCCTCATAAGATTGGAGTCAACTCCCTTACTCCCTAGTGTAAGGATTGGCATTGGCCTATGATCACTCCCTTTACTCATTATTTTCCTCATCTAGGGTATAATATTTTGTCCCCCCAACATATTCAAGGTGATACTCTCAATCATTGATGAAACCTTTGGTCCAGCCATGTGGTCTGGTTCAAAAGGTTTCACACTGTGTGTGCGACTCCCATTGATCTTGTTGGCACAAAAATTTGTCAAGGGACAAATAGATGTTTCTCATCAACAATTAGGGGATGAAGTTCCTCTCCTATTAGTAGGCGGAAATAACTTTATTGAAATCCAAAACAATGTCATTAAGTCAAATATTTACAACAAAATTGAGTTTCATCAGGGTAGTACTTTTAACCTAAAAGTATAAAAAGACCAGAGAAAGGAAAAGGTGATAGAAAGGTCTACATGGGAAGTATATTTTAAAAACATAGGAAATACAACACAACCAACAAGCTAAATCCAGAAACCTATTGTAAACGTCAAGATACTTGGAGTGTAATTTCTAATGAAAAATCTCTTTCATTCAATGGACAGGAAAGGCATAAATATGTTTATAAAAACACACAACATACACCAAAGTGACCATATAATTGATAGTAAAAAATAATGATCCCTCTATGTTTCCTTGCTAAAAAGTAAAGAATTTACGTTCTAACTCCATCAAGATTTATCCAAAATGAAAATGACAAATGCAGACAAAAATAAATGCTATAATGAAAATTTCATGATTACTGACTAGTTCGTAACAACTTTGATAACATTCTGAAGATAAAGATTCAAATACATGCAAATAGTAGATACATTATTTGCATAGAAATCCTTGAACATAAAGTTTGCAAAATATTTCTTTTGTATTGATATTCGATGGATTACAAATGTAATTTCCACTTTCAAAAGTTTTTTAGAAAATTCTAATTATCAAGACCCCTACAAATGAGCCCCTACCTAATATTTGTAGCTTGAAATTGGTAGTTACGATGTGTAACCACCATTTTTGTCTATTAGGGAAATATAAAAATACATTAGTTAATTTGCACATTTAAAAACTTATAAAAATGTGTTGAGCAATTTGCACAACTTGCAAAATTGCTTTGGGGTTTTTACAAATTGCAAAAGCATGTTAAAAAAATTTACATGACTTGAAAAAGTGCAATAGCAAATTTGCATAACTCAAAAGTTGCAAAAAGACCTTAGTACAATTGCAGAATGTACAATGTGCAAATCATAAATACATAATATGATTTGAAAACCCTAAGTTAGGGACTTGAGCAAAAATATTTGATGAATCAACCCGCTTCTTCTTTGTTGAGAACAATAGAAACTCCTTCTTTCTATTGTTAGAGCTCCTACTTCTCACCTTGATATTTTTCAAATCTTTGCATTATCTCGAGGACCTTTTCTTCATCAAGACCATTTGAATATGTGAAATCCACCTCTGCATCACAATTGAGCTCCACCATTTTGTTGGTTATGGCATGATGTTTCTTCACTATTACATTAAGATTATCCAAGTTGAACCGATACTTGACCAACTAATGAATTGATTCAGAATTGAAAGTAGACTTAGGAGCTAGAATCTCCTTGATGTTCTTCTTAAACTGGTTGATAACAATTTATGAAGAGATCACTTTAATATCATCATCGGTGATTATGCAATTCAATTTCTTGAGTGCTCCTATTATCTCAAAAATATCATCTTCTCCTATGGATTTGGAATTGAATTTTTTTTTATACTTTCTCTGATGCTACGCATTATAAATCTCATGGCTCCAATAAATTCATTGAGATATAAAGCTTCATTTTTCTCAATTACTTTTACTCGAATAAGATCATTTGAGTTAGTTTTATAGAATTATTTCAACTCAAGAAACAATTCTTCCTATTTTTGTACCTCCTTATTATACTTGTCTTTTGTCTTCGATGCATCATCATATTTTGATTAGATCTCAAAACATAGATCCATTTCAGCTTGAATATAACTGATTCCAAGTTGTAAAATTTATTTTAACCAATCTTTTATTTCTTTACCCATACTTCCAATTTCTTCTGTCACATCCAATTTTTCAACATCTAAGATCTAATGAACAACTAAAGAAAATTGAACTGGTTTAATCAATTTTTGAACCATTGCTTTCAATTGTTCAACTTTCTCTTTGAGTTGATCTTTGGTAACTTTATCATGGTCCATTTTGTCAAACAAAGTGCTAATAATACTTTAAACATCTTCCTTCATTCCCTCCCTTATAACTTTTCCTAGATGTATTTTTGTTATTTGATAATCTGAAGTGTCAACATTATCCTTGTCCTTCTCTACAAGGGGAACATCTACTTATGCATTTTTTTCTCCTTTTTCTTTGATTATTCTAGTCACAATTTTAGGTTTCTTGATTACTCGTGGAGAAAAAAAAGTTCTTGCACTGAAATTAATTTCCTAAGGTTTTAAAACCTTTTTCCTTCTCATCACCACTTCATCAAGCCAATTAGGAACCTTGATGTTGACAAGAGATTATATCAAGAGGTCCAACCTCTAGAAAATATTCTTCCCCTTCTTGATACTTCCACAAAATCTGAGTCCATCCAATTAGGAACCTTGATATTGACAAGAGATTATTACATTTGGATGGACTCAAATTTTGTGGAAGTATCAAGAAGGGGAAGAATATTTTCTAGAGGTTGGACCTCTTTTGATATTATTTCATCTTTTTCTTCTTCAACCAAAGGACTTGGGGTTTTTGGTGAAGGTTCAATAAATAATTCAAGATTTGGTGGAGGATGAAGAGATAGAGAATCATCAAGTTGAGTTGAGGATGTTGGTAAAAATGAGGAGTCGAATGCAAGAAATTATTGAGTAGTATTTGTTACTAACATTTGAGGTTGAACAAAACTATCAAGAGGAACCTCTTTAGCAATAAAAGCAAGTGGAGAATAAGAAGATTTATTTCTCAACCTTTTGAATTATAATATTAGAGGCCTAGAACTTGAAGCAGTTGTTGAGATAGTCTATTTTTCTGCCTCTCCTTCTATCTTAGGAAGATCTTCACTTTTGGTCACTTGAGATGTCCTGAATTCTACTTGTTATTGTTTATGGAAGCTTCCTAGTTCAATTTTTGTTGGTGGTGGTGGAAACCCTATCTAATCAACATCTACTCCTCTATTTTTTAACCACTGCAATGTTCTCTCAATAACAACCCGACATCTGCTTACAAGAGAAATTGACTCTTTCTTGCTCCAATAAATATTTGGAATTAGTTTAGATAAGATTTTTTATTTCTTAAAATTGGGGTCCAAAGCATCTTCATCATCAAGTATTTTCTTAGGGACTTTTGAAATCCCAAATTCAACACCTTGTTTCACTATGAATCATGAGCAATCCCTGATTCTCACATCCTTTTCATCATTGCAGTCTATCGAATAGTCCTCAAAATGAAGAACATGTTGATATGAAGCCCCTAGAACATGTGCCATTAAACCTATTATATCAAATGAATCCATGCTTTCAAATGGCCTTATAGTGACACATGTCATTTCTTCCTCAATTGTATTTGCTTTAGCCAATGACAAACATGTGTATCTGCTAATGGAGATAAGAAATTTAACTCCAGCTTTATGTTTACTAACTAGGAACTCGTGAGTCTCAATTAATTATCTTACTAATTCCATTAGGGCCAATACGGTGATATCTCACATCTGCAAACCCATAAACAAGAAAAAGTTGGAAAATGGATAAACCAAGCTCCCCATCTAGCAATATTTATTGTTCTTTCCACAAAAATTCTCATGGTATAAAGTTCATTTTCAAACATTCGAATAACATATTGAATGAATGCATCATTCACCCTCTAAAAATGATGAACACTTTATTTTAGTGCAAGTTGAGGGTAAAATTCATATATCTTAGAGGTCTTAATGTTTCCCACTTGATTCAATCCACCATAGAATCTCATCCTAGCAACTCCATAAAATAAGTATGAATTCATGTATAATTTAGAAGTTGTTTTGACTTAAATCAGTTGATTATGGATTGAGTCACTAATCAACTGACCCCAATTGATATATTGCTTATTCTGATGAATAATCCATATGTACATGTACATCCAAGTCTGGGAATATCTTATCTTTAGGCTTCCAACTACCCTGTGTAAAAGTGTGATCATATCATTTACTTTGTTTATGAATTCAAACCTAGAAAGATTCTTTGAGAGCCTCATTGCTAAATGTTTAGGATTTATGAGCCATTGTTTATTTACCCATTTCACACAAGATTGGTATTATCATCTTAGAACTACTAAACTGAAGCAGGAGACAAGTTCACATGTGATTCTCATTTTGGCAACAGTAATAACTTGTCAATATGTTATGGAGCTAAACATATGACATATTCTCCTTCATGATAACACCTGTCTCTTCTTAGGGTCATGGTGTTCGACCATGGTTAAGACCATTTATGGGCTTTGCACTGAGGTCAAAAAAGTAGCTGCATTTACCAATCCATTGTCATGTATACTTTAACCATAGTTTGTCTTGTGCACCCCATTTATCATGTTTAATAAATCATTCATATTGATATGCCCTATATTTGCATTTGTTGTATTCTCAACATTTGACTCTAGACTTGACGGAGGAAAAACACACTAAAATAAGTAATTCATCTTTGATTCCTCTTCTCCTTGCAGAATCTTCTTCGAAGGAGTTTTCTTCGGGGTGCCCTTGGTAGGATTCTTGGATGTTGGCATCAAAGAAAATCACACCTCCTAGAAGATGAACATGCACTATATTACAACTAACCAAGAGGATATGTTAAGAAAGCCAACAAAAACCTTACTTTTTAGGAAAAGTGCTTACATAGCATAGGGAGTCTAATAGGGTGTTTGTGGTAGGGTCATGTTCCAAGGGTAGTGCAAGCACTACCATCAAGTTCCAACGGACATGTTTACAACACTATTGGGTTCCAACGATGGTGTTGACAACTTCTTTGGGTCTGATGGGGTTGTTAGCACCTATCCTGGGGTCCGCCTAGGATGCAAGTAAGGATGTGGGAAGGAGGAGAAAGTGCAAAAAGGGGGTTTGTTAGAAAAAATAGAGTTTGGATTTGTTTTTAGAAAATGATTTATCTTTTTTACAAAAATCCCCATAAAAGAATATAAACAAGAGGGCTTGCAGATTAAGATAATCAAGAGAGGGCTTTGGAAAAGATTATGAGATTTGTTTGTAAATGAACAAGGGGAAAGTAAAAGTCTTAACTCTAAATAAGCTTCAAAACCCTAGTTTTTTTTGTTAAAACCTCGTGAACAGTGAACAAGGACAAGTTAGATGAAAGGAAGGATGCAATAATGACAAGCAAGATCCACTCGGTGTTTGCACGGTAGGCAGGCCCTGATGGGGTTGTTTACATGCATGTCAGACTCTGTAATGCAATAATGGCAAGTGAGATCCACTCAAAGTTATAAATTCACAGCAAAGAGGTGAGAAGTGAATGACAAGGGCAAAAATATATATTAGGATTGACACGTTTATGGAGGAAGACACCATTAATGGATGAAAAGAAGGAATTATTAAGAAAAATGCAAGATTTTTAAAGTGTGTAAGCAAGGTACCCAGGGTTCGATGAGGTGTTTGCACGATAGGCAAGCCCTGATGGGGTTGTTTGCATGCATGTTAGACTCTGCCAGTTGTGTTTGCAACACCAACGGGTCCCAATGGTGGAGTTTATAAGGTGCTTGAACCTTACTGGTGGTGTCTGCAACACCTATGAGTTCCACCAGATGTGCTAACACACCTCCAAGATCTGAAGGGGTCTCAAACACTTTTGTAAACTTGAACTTAAAGAAACATCTTTATCAAATTTTCCCAATTTTTTAAAGTGTTTGATTCACATTAATCGATTTCCTAGAAAAATGAACAATACAATATTAACCAATTTTGACCTTTATTATTTTTGACATTTTTGACCATTGTTCAAAAATTGTGATAACAAAGCCTAAAAAGGTTTACTTTCTTTGGTATATTCTCTACCAGACTAAATTAAGCACATGGGGATGTTAAACACACTATCTACTAAGAGAGGGGGGGTGAATTAGTAGTTGAGCTTAAAACCTAGTTCTTAAAAATTTTAAACAAGATACGTAAAGTATATGCAAAGTAAAGAATAAAAAATATATCACACACACACAATAATGCTCAACACTAGATTTTTACGTGGAAACCCAAAGGGAAAAACTACGATGAGAAAAGCTGCTAGAAGCTACTATTCTAATCTAGCCTCACAAAAAAGAAGTCTCATAGACAAACCTCACTAGTTACATTCGAGATCACCCACTCTAAGGAAGCGTCAACTTCCTAATTGAGCACCAACTCATTTTTTATGATGACACTAACCTATCAGAGAAATGAAGCTGCAACCTCAAAATACATAAGAGATTTAGAATGAATCTTGCTCACTTTTTTGTTACAAGTCTAATTTGTAATTGCACCTTCATTGTGTGCCTTCTCAGCTTATCTAACTTTATCTCTTTGTGTCTGGATATCTTCTACTTTGAAACACCTTATTTTCTTTGCTCTTTTCACGCTGTCTGCATATGTCCTCACTCGATAATTTTGAGTTAACACTCTAATTATTATCATAGTAGCAGTAAAAAGACATCCCTTTTCAAATGATCTATTTGTAGCATATAGAGACAAATACATCTTAGGGTTGTCTATCTTTAAAGTGTTCACACTTCAACTGTACTTAACCAGTTTAAGCTTTTGATCTGCTTTCAATGTGACTTTGACTTTGTGTCTCGATTCATGCTTCACTCGGCAACGTTCAAAAAAAATTATTGTCTTTGGCATTTGCACTTAATTGCATCACTTATTTGATCACTTTTGATCTACATTTAATGTGACTTTGACTTCATGTTTTGATTTATGCTTCAAATGGTAACATTAAAATGCCTTTATTATCTTTGGCATTTGCACTTCTACTAAAATGCACCGCTTCCTCGATCACTTCTGATTTGCATTCAATGTGACTCTGACTACGTGTCTCAATTCATGCTTCAAATGGTAACGTTCAAATTCCCTTACTATCTTTGGCATCTACACTTCTACTTAACCACATCACTTCCTTGATCACTTCTGTTGAATTATCTCGAGCTCCATGAAGATCTATTGAGTTCATCACCAATTCCAGTTGTTCCTTTATAGACAGTTAGAAGACATTGATTGTGGGCTTTTAAAATTCTTTCATCATGCTAATTTCACATTATTTTCTTTGTTAGATCTTTCCTTATGACCTTTTGACACTTGTCAAATGCATGTGCTCTTGGAAGATCATCTGAGTTTGCTTTGCACCATTGGATCTAATGCACTGATTAGACAAGAGTCGTTGATCTTTTAATGCAGCATTAGTTTTAATACTTGCTTTGCCATTAACCATTGAGCTCCTTTTCTTCCCTTTTTGCATCTCGTTACTTTTTATATCGTGGGTTCTTTTTCACTCCTTTCAATTACCCTCGATATGCTCGATCTTTACCCTTTATATTTAGCATTAAACTTTGGCATATTGGTGTGATCTTATTTTCTTCAACATTCTTGTAATGTTCCTTACAACATCGATCCTTCGAGACTTACTTGTCTTTTAACCTTGATTTAATTCTTTTATAAGGTTGCTTTATACAGATTATTGTGGGCCTGTGTCTTTGGGACAATTTCCATAGACTTTTTATCCGAGTTCATTTCATCCTGAAGTGTCCTCCAATTTACCTCAAAGAATTTGTCATTGGCTTCTAATAGGAGATGTCCTTCGAAAATCTTTTCTTCAGACTTTTTGTCTGCGTTATTTCTTCAAAAAAATTGTCCACATCATTTTTGTAGACTTTTTGTCCATGAGACATTTCTTCGAAATTTTTGTCTGTAAAGCATTTCTTCAGATTTTTCATCTGCAAGGCATTTCTTTAGACTTTTTGTTTGCCAGCCATTACTTCAGACTTTTTATCCATGAGGCATTTATGTAAATGTCCACATGCCCTTTGCAACATTCAAAATATAACCTTCAAACTTTTTGCAAAGGTTCACTTGCCCTTCAGACTTTTTGAAAAGGTCCACTTGACCTTTGGAACGTTCAAAAGATACCCTTTAAACTTTTTAAAAAGGTCCACTTGCCCTTCAGAATGTTCAAAAGATACCCTTTAGAGTTTTTGAAAAGGTCCACTTGCCCTTCAGACTTTTTGTAAAGGTCCACTTGCCCTTGAAGGACTTGACAATTTTTTGAAAGAGTTGTCCTTGCCATTCTTTCCAAAAGAATTCCTCCGAAGGAATTCCTCAATACTATTTCGAGTTTTCCATTCTTCTTGACTTATCTCGATTGCCTCTTCTAAGTAAGAGCACTTCACAAACATGATTTACTCCACAAGTTTGCTCAACTCAACCTTTGACATTAATGCATTATCAGTTTCAATCTCAATGACATCAAGGACATTAACCTTTGACATCAATGACAATTCCATGTTGCCCTAGATGGAAATGATAATTATTCAGTCCTCATATTGCTTTATGTATCATGATATCAAAGCTATCAACTATCTCCTTGCTCAAATTTACAACAATCTCCCCCTTTATCATTGATCACAAAACATCCTCAATGAGCACAAACATCTTCAAAAGTCCCTTCTCATTCTGCTTGCATGCTCTTATTCTGATTTCTCCCCCTTTGACATTAATGACAAAGAGTGTTTGCTAAACCAATAAGACACACTGTTGCTGAGTTTTTCTAATCCTTTACCTATCTAGATAGAGCATTATGTAAAAGACTCCCCCTTGGATAATGCACACTGACTTGAACTGTTCCAATGATTCTCCGAGCTTTCATATGCTTCAACCAATCTTGGATATAACATTGGTCTGAAAGACCAATCAACAATAGATATATCTCTTACATAGATGAGCATAGAAATCTATATCCAACATACCTTAGTCTATTCCTTAACATCAGATGATAAATGATGTGTAAGGTACATAACAGATTGCCTTCACTCGTAATCTAGGAGCTTAATAAAAAGCCTGCAATGCTCCCCCTGGACTTCTAACCTATCACAAGAGGCTAGTGATATGGGGTGGGAGCTACAACTCCCAAATTCTCTCTCAGATACTTGAATTGCTCCTTAGGAAGAGGCT
Source organism: Torreya grandis (assembly GCA_037957365.1). Classification (NCBI taxonomy): domain Eukaryota; kingdom Viridiplantae; phylum Streptophyta; class Pinopsida; order Cupressales; family Taxaceae; genus Torreya; species Torreya grandis. The sequence goes on from JARHVA010000011.1 coordinate 3,360,275, forward strand.
TGATAAAGATATCTGCAATCTGATCCTTGGTTGGCACATATTCCATTGTGACCTCCTGACCTGCTACCTTTTCTCTCAAAAAATAATATTTTATGGAGATATGCTTGGTTCTAGAATGCATCATTGGATTTTTGGATAGATTTATGGCACTTGAATTATCACAATAAATAGAGATAGGTGCTTGATATTCTACCCTTATGTCCTTGAGAGTTTGATTCATCCATAAGACTTGAGTGCAATAAGTAGCTACTGTGACATACTCTGCTTTAGATGTAGAGAGTGTAATCGGTTCTTGCTTCTTGCTTAGCCAAGACATAAGTCTGTTACCCAGAAAGAATGCACCACCACTTATGCTTTTTCTATCATCTACACTTCCTATCCAATCAGCATCAGTATATGTAATCAAAGTAAGATCCTCGCTAGTTGGGTACCACAACCCATAGTCTAGTGTGCTCTTGATGTAACTGAAAATTCTTTTTATAGTATTAACATGTGATTCTTTGGGGGCTACTTGATACCGTGCAACCATGCATACTACTTGCATGATGTCTGGTCTTGATGTTGTTAGATATAGTAGGCTACCAATCATTGATCTATACAACATATTATTTACATCAGGAGACTCATCTTCCTTACTTAGCTTGTAGCTAATCATCATAGGAGTACTAATTGGTTTGTTATCCTCCATTCCAATTTTTTTGAGCATCTCCTTTTCGTACTTTACTTGAGATATGAATATCCCTTCATTAGTTTGTGTAATTTGTAAACCAAGGAAGAAGGACAGTTCTCCCAGCATTGACATTTCAAACTCATTTTGCATTTATGTGGCGAATTCTTTGCACACGTTACTATCACCACCTCCAAAGATAATATCATCCACATATACAACAACAATCAACATATGCTCACCTTCTGATTTAAAGTATAGATTGTTGTCTGTGCACCCTTTTCTGAAACCTTGTCATTGCAAGTAGTGATCCAATCATGAATACCATGCTTTAGGTGCATGTTTCAGACCATACAGAGCTTTCTTTAGTTTTCACACATAATTTTCTTTCTCTGCTAACTGAAATCCTTATGGTTGTTCAATGTACACTTCCTCTTCTAAGTTTCCATTTAGGAATGTTGACTTCACATCCATTTGATATACTTTGAATTTTTTGTGAACAAAAAATACCAAGAACATTCTAATAGCTTCCAGTCTTGCCACATGAGCAAATGTTTCTTCAAAATCTATGCCTTTTACTTGTGCATATCCTTTGCACACCAGTCTAGCTTTGTTTCTTATGACTGGTCCATCTTCATTGAGTTTGTTTTGGTAAACCCACTTAGTTCCTATTACATTCTTGTTTGAGGATCTAGGAACTAATTTCTAAGTTTTATTCTTTTCAATTTGGCGGAGTTATTCTTCCATGGCTATTAACCAATTTTCATCTTTGTTGGCTTCATTGAAGGTCTTAGGCTCAATTTCTGAAAGTAGAGCAAAGTTTACTTGCTCCTTGTTTATTACAGCTCTTCTCCTAGTCTGAACACCCTCATCTTTATTGCCAATTATTTGCTCCTTGGGATGTTATTTTTGAACAAACGTTATAGGTGCCTTTTTACTCTTTTCTTCCTCCTCTTCACTATCTTCTACTTCATTTTTTACTCCTGATTCTTCAATTTTGATCTCCTCTTTAGGCTCAACTTGTTCAAATCCTTCTTCTACCTTTACGTTGATGCTTTCAACTATTTTATGCAACTGTCTGTTGTAACACACATAGGCTTTGTTGTGAGTGGAGTATCCAATAAAAATTCTTTCATCACATCTTGACTCGAAACTTCTTAGTTTGGCCTCTTTTCTTCTGATGTACCACTTGCTTCCAAACACTCGAAAATATTTTACAGATGCAAATTTTCCAAACCATAGTTCATATGGGGTTTTATCACTCTTTACCCTAAGTTGGACTCAGTTCAGGATATATACTATTGTTTGAACTACCTCTTTCTAATATCCATTAGAAAGTTTTGCCTCTTTCAGCTTTGTTTTGGCCAGCTCCTTCACAGTTCTATTTTTTCTTTCTACAACTCCATTTTGCTATGGAGTTTGTGCAACATAGTACTGTCTCTTAATCCCATGCTTCTCACAATATTATACAAAATCATTAGAGGTGAATTCTCTACCTTTGTCTGATCTTAGACACTTGATTTTTTTTCCCATTTCATTCTCAACCATGGCCCTGAAGATCTTGAATCTCTCAAAATCTTGTGATTTATCTTTCAAGAAAGTTATCCATGTCATCCTCAAGAAGTCATCTAAAAATAGCATAAATTAGTATACACCTTTGGATCCTTTTGTCCTAGTAGGACCACATAAATTTGTATGAACTACTTGTAAGGGTTTTGAGGTCGTATATTCTTTTGTTTCAAATCTCACCCTTATCTATTTTCCTAGTTGGCACGCTCTGTATGTGACATCTACGGGTTTGATGATTTTGGGCATATGTCTAACACACTTGTTAGAGCTTACTTTGACTAGATTGTCAAAGTTGATGTGACCCTTTCTTTTATACCATAACTAGCTCTCTTTGACTTTTCCCATGAGGCAACTTGCATCATTTTATTCAATCTGGTTGTATATGTTGCTTTCAATTATTCTTCCTTGTGCAACAATCTTTCTAGATCTTTTCAGTTTACAACCTTCAACATTAAATGTGACTTCATGACCATTATCACACATCTGACTTACACTTAAAAGATTATGTTTAAGTCCTTTAACATATAAGACGTCATGTGTAGGAAGTTTGCCATCTATGTGCAAGGTTCCTTTGCCTCTTATTTTGACTGTAGTGTTATCACCCAGACTAACAATCCCTTCCTTGCATTTGCTTAAATTGGTGAATTTGCTCTTGTCCCCAGTCATATGCTTTGAGCAATCATTGTCTATAACCCACAAGTTTTGCTCTTTGGAATGGAGTGTCATTTGAGTAATCAAGGATTGATCTTTCACCTTCTAAATCTTCTTGGGTCTCTCATTTGCCTTTCTCTTTTCTTTAAAAGTGGCCTTTGAAACTCTATTCTTATTTAAAAATTTGCCTTTGCCTAAGTTGTACTTTCTTGTCATTGTAATGTTAGCTCTACAATACTTAGCTATATGTCCAGAATTATTGCAATTGTAACATATTAACTTTGAATCTATCAAAGGAGCAATTGCATTTCTACTAGCAAAAATAAATATTTTAGTAGGAAAGACTCTACAATCAATAGCCATATGACTAAACTGATTATAGCTAAAATAATAACCTTAAAAGGAAAGAATGTACTTGGTCATATCATTCTTTGGTACAATATACCAAAACCTTTTACCTTTTTTTGCTTTTTCAGGTCTGCCTCTTTGAGGTATCCTTCGACATCTTTCCTTAGATTAGTCTTTATGTCCTCTATGGTCTTTGCCTTCATCGCTTCTTTGCTGATCATGGCTTTTGCTTCTCCTCCTTTCTTAAAGTTATCATACAAGTTCATTGATGTACAAGCTGAGGATCTTTTTTCTTTATTGTATCCAAGACCTAAATTTTCATTTGAAAACTTTTGTGCACTAATTAGTTCACTAAGAGCTTCTAATCTTTTTGTCAGCTTTAAGCTATTGCTTATATGGTTTCTTGCCTTCTCAAGTTCTTTCCTCAAGGATACTACTTCTGCTTCAAGTCTCATGCATTCGTTGGATTTTGACTGGAGATCCATTTTGATGACTTCTACTATTATGTTGGCTTCCTCAACTTGAGTTTTTAGCATCATAATCATTTGATTAGCCTTTTCAAGCTCCTTCTCATGTCTCTTCTGCGTTGAGTTTTCTTTTCTCAGATTTTCAATTTCTTCAAGAACACACACTAGTTCACCTTTAAGATCAATCTCACCTTCTTCTCCTTCATCACAATATTCATTTTGTTCTTGATTCAAGGAAGTGAATTCTTCTACCATAAATAGGAACTCATTTCCCTTAGCTAGAAAGGCACAGTCATTCTCATCGTCAAAGCTGTCACTGATACTTTCTCCTACTGAGTCACTTTCTTATTTTATATATAACCCCTTTTTGTTCTTAAAGAAGTTTTTCTTCTTAGCATAATGTGGTTTTACCTTTTTGATATTTTCAACTTACTCGGTGTTGTCCTTCTTATTGAATGGACATTTTGTAGCGAAGTGTCCTACCTTGCCATAGTTAAAACACTTGAACGGAAGTTTTCCTTTATACTTAGTTGATCCTCTCTTCAGTCTTTTGATAAAATTTGCTTCTTCATCTTTAGTCTCCTCAGAATTAAGCACATAGGCTTCTTCTTTTGTAGATTTTACTACTTTGAAGGTTGCTTCTCTCTTGACTATGTTTGTCTCTCCCATCCTCATTTCGTAGGCTATGAACGTTCCATGTAGTTCATTCATGATAAGCTTGTCCAAATATCTTGCTTCTTTAATGGTCAATAAATTTGGAGTCATATCTTGATGGAAGGGATCTCATAACCTTCTTGACAATAGTCGATTCTTTTATTGTTTCTCCAAGTCCTCTTATGGCATTGATTATCTCATCTACCCTGAGGAGGTAGTCAGCTATCTTCTCTTCTTCATTCATTTTTAGGCTTTCAAATTGTCCTTTGTGCATTTGTAGCTTGACCTATTTCACTTTAACATCTCCTTCATAGATACTTTTTAGCTTATTTTAGACGTCTTTTGCACTCTGACAGTGCATAACTTTGACAAACTCAGAGTTTGACAACCCATAAAGAATAACATTCTTAGTTTTGGCATTGTTTTCATAAGCCTTTTTGGCCACTTGATCAACAGGAGTTACAGTAGGAGCTGTGTAATGATTTACCACTGACATCCATACATCAAACCCTAGGGAAGACAAATATGCTTCCATTCTTATGCTCCAAAAAGCATAGTTAGACCCATCGAACATGGGAGCCTTGTTTGATGAAGAGCCTTCTTGGTAGGCCATTGTGATCACCAACCACAATCTACCTGAGTTGATTAAGCTTCTCCTAAGGAACTTGCGCTCTGATACTAATTATTGAACACACTATCTACTGAGAGGTGGGGTGAATTAGTAGATGAGCTTAAAACCTGGTTCTTAAATTTTTTAAACAAGTTACTTAAAGTATATGCAAAGTAAAGAACAAAATAGAGATCACACACACACAAGAATGCTCAACACCAAATTTTTACTTGGAAACCCAAAGGGAAAAACCATGGTGAGAAAAGCTACTAGAAGCTACTATTCTAATCCAGCCTCATAGAAAAGAAGTCTCACAGATAAACCTCACTGGTTACATTCAAGAGCACCCACTTTAAGGAAGTGTCAACTTCCTAACTGAGCACCAACTCAATTTTTATGATGACACCAACCTACAAGAGAAATGAAGCTACAACTTCAAAATACAGAAGAGATTCAAAATGAATCTTGTTCACTTTTTTGTTACAAGCCTAGTCTATAATTGCACCTTCATTGTGTGCCTTCTCAGCTTATCTGCCTTTATCTCTTTATGTTTGGATATCCTCTACTTTGACACATCTCATTTTCTTTGCCCTTTTCATGCTGTCTACATATGTCCTCACTCGATAATTTTGAGTTAACACTCTAATTATTATCGTAGCAGTAGTAAAAAGATAGCCCTTTTCAAATGATCTATTCATAGCATATATAGACAGATGCATCTTAGGGTTGTCTATATGTAAAGTGTTCACACTTCAACTATACTTAACCGATTCAAGCTTTTGATTTGTATTCAATGTGACTTTGACTTTGTGTCTCGATTCATGCTTCACTCGACAACGTTAAAATTTTTTACTGTCTTTGGCATCTGTATTTCTACTACACTTGACTACGTTGCTTCCTTGATCACTTTTGATCTACATTCAATGTGACTCTAACTTTGTGTTTCGATTCATGCTTCAAACAACAATATTCAAATGCCTTTACTATCTTTGGCATCTGCACTTCTACTTAATTGCATCGCTTCCTCGATCACTTTTGATTTACATTCAATGTGACTCTAACTACGTGTCTCGATTCATGCTTCAAACAATAATATTCAAATGCCTTTACTATCTTTGGCATCTACACTTCTTAACTACGCCGCTTTCTCAATCACTTCTGTTGAATTATCTTAAGCTCTATGAAGATCTATCGAGTTCATCACCAGTTCCAGTTGTTCCTTTACAGACAATTAGGAGACATTAATTGTGAGCTTTTTAAATTATTTCATCATGCCAAGTTCACATTCTTTTCTTTGTTGGATCTTTCCTTATGACCTTTTGACACTTATCAAATGCACGTGCTCTCGAAGGATCATCTGAGTTTGCTTTACACCATTAGATCTAATGCACCAATCAGACAAGAGCCATTGATCTTTTAATGTAGCATTAGTTGTAGTACTTGCTTTGCCATTAACCATTGAGCTCCTTTTCTTCCCTTTTTGCATCTCGCTACTTTTTATATCATGGGTTCGCTTCTGCTCTTTTCTATTATCCTCGATATACTCAATCTTTACCCTTTGTATTTAGCGTTAAACTTCGACATGTTGATGTGATCTTGTTTTCTTCGACATTCTTATAACGTTCCTTGCAATGTCGATCCTTCAAGACTTGCTCATCTTTTAACGTTGCTTTAATTCCTTTGCAAGGTTCCTTTATGCAGATTGTTGTGGGCCTTTGTATTTAAAGATAATTTTCATGGACTTTTTGTCCGTGAGGCATTTCTTTAGACTTTTTGTCTGCAAGGCATTTCTTCAGACTTTTTGGCTGCAAGCCATTACTTTAGACTTTTTGTCCACGTCATTTATTCAAACTTTTTAGTCCGCAAGGCATTTTTGCAAGTGTCCACACACCCTTTGCAATGTTCAAAAGATACCCTTTAGACTTTTTGCAAAGGTCCACTTACCCTTCAAACTTTTTGAAAAGGTCCACTTGCCCTTTGGACTTTTTGAAAAGGTCCACTTGCCCTTCGAAATGTTCAAAAGATACCCTTCAGACGTTTTGAAAAGGTCCACTTGCCCTTCAGACTTTTTGAAAAGATCCACTTGCCCTTCAGAACGTTCAAAAGATACCCTTTGGACTTTTTGAAAATGTCCACTTGCCCTTCAAACTTTTTGTAAAGGCCCACTTGCCCTTGAAGGACTTGATAATTTTTTGAAAGAGTCGTCTTTGCCATTCTTTCTGAAAGAATTCCTTCGAAGGAATTCCTCAAGACTATTTCGGGTTTTCCATTCTTCTTGACTTATCCCGATTGCCTCTTATAAGTAAGAGCACTTCACAAATGTGATTTACTCCACAACTCTGCTCAAATCAACCTTTGGCATTAATGCATGATCAGTTTCAATCTCAATGACATCAAGGACATTAACCTTTGACATCAATGACAATTCCATGTTGCCCTAGATGGAAATGATAACGGTTCAATCCTTAGACTGCTTTCTGTATCATGATATCAAAACTGTCAATTGTCTCCTTGCTCAAATTTCTAACAGGGGGTTCTAAATCCCATTTGCCCAACATGTTGTCACCCTGAGAAAGCATCTTTTTTAGTTATGTTCCCACGCTCAGACTACGTGGCAATGGATTCATACCCTCTTTCAGTCATTTAGGCCTGAGTTCTTTTTGTGGAATATGGATCTCTTGAAGGACTCTGCCTTTCTTCTTGCAAGATACAATAGATTTTGATAGATTTTTCATGCTAATATTCTTTTTCAAATCTGGGAAGCTAAAAATTATACATGTTTTAATCATAAGGAAATGGAACGTAGTTTTTCTATTTCTAACAAAGTTAATATCATTCCAATGTTACTCTCCAGATTCAAAGTCAAATTGACAAAATTTGCCTAGAGCTTAACCACCTCCAGCGTTTGCTTGATCATTAGGGGAATACCCTATGTGTAGTTAGCCGAGAGCCTCTAGAGCTTCCACCCCTGTAGTTGTCTCCTCGTGGGCGAGGGCATGATATGTGCTGACAAAGTTTCAGGAACAAGCATATGAGCCTCTCTCCTCACCGATCACCCCCTCCCTGGTCATCTCTACAATGTGATTGGGCTTGTGGCTTTACTAGAGGTGGAGGTGATGGAAGGGATTGGGGCACTCCCTTGCAGGACAAGATTCCACGATTGGCTTTTGCTATTTCCCTTGATAGACACAAAGAAGACAACAATAATTCTTGACAGAATGATGGTTGGGATCCCTTACTTGTGGATGAAGCCCCCATCTCAAGGGGGATGGGGTGATAAGTCGTAAGATCTCCCTCCTTTAGCTTCCATGTTCGTTGTTGAAACTTAATTACTCTCTTTACTGGTCTGTGCTTTTATGTATGTCTTGTTAATTGTTACACACATTGAACAGTTTGATGTGGTATTTTTTTGAATTGTCACTATTAACCCTTTATTGAACTTAATCTTTCCCGAAGATTTCTTACCTCAATTTGACTATATTTATAGAATGCAACTTTTTCTACTTTTTCATATGATAGATATTGTTCCAAAACCATTACTTATTTATATTAATATAGATACATTTTTCAATAGAAAAAATATAAATATGCAACTTCCAAATGTGTATGTCCCATAAAATACTGATTACATGCCGACCTTATATTGAACGGCAACATTGCAAAATAATCCAAGGAATCCAGAACAAACAATTTTTTTATACAGAGCCCACAAAATCCCGAAAGCCTGTTGCTGCAATGGTAGGAGGAAAGATTTAAAGTATGCCTTCCTTACATTTATATGCACTTTGCTTTTCTGGTAAATGCATTATTTTTCCTGCACAAAATTTTAGAAAACTATGTTTATCATTTAATTGGTAAATTTTAAGGGAATTGTCTAAGTTTTTAGGTTGAATCTATATGTTTTGTATTGGTAATAGACCATAAAATTTTCACCAGAATTAGACTTTAACGTAATTTTTTTTTAAAGCAAGACTGATTGATTCACAAAGTTTTAAAAAGATTCACCAACATTATATTCTTTAATTTTTTTTCTTTTTTTCTTGCCACAGGCTATAGGTTTTGGCCAAACATGTCCTCAATCCGTATCATTTCTAACCCTAATGGCTTATATGACCTTGTGCTGTCCCTTTAACCTATATAAGCTTTCCTATGCCAAAAAGAGGTTGTAAAGAAAGAGCCGGAAGCCATTTGCACTTCTAGACATATACAGTAGGTCAATCATCCAATGCAACTGACAACAAAAATAGTATGGCAAAGAGAATTGCTTGACATACAAAATTCTGAAAGTACCGAGGTGACAATTGGTACCACTTTTCCCGCTATCCTTTAATGCACAGGGGGATGCACCATCAAGCTTAAGATTAATTACGGCTTATATAAGCCATGCCTGAGGGGTTTCTATTCCACCAAAATTTATTTGGAAATGGCATCCAGCTTTGTCTCGGTGTGGCATGCATTGGCATGTGCAATGAGGTCTGAATCAACTGGTATTCATACTATGAAAAACTGAGAAAATTTATGTTTGTAAAGTTAGAATTTGTCCGTATACCATAAAAAAACAAAAAAATGCATTTTTTAAGAGTCAGGCTTAGGTCAAGATTGAGCTGATTAAGCATCGAGAAGCTTTAGTAAAACCACTATTTGTTGTTTTCTTTTTATGTTATGTTGAAGGAGGTGAACAGGTTGCAGCTTCTTTGTTTTTTGGTTGAAGGATAAACATTCTTGCTCAGGTGCATTGATAATCAACCTTCTTCAGCTTAGAGCCAAGGACTGAGAAGCATCCATTCTGTCATTTTGGTTTCTTGAGTCATTGTTGAAAGCTCCATTGAGTCCAAGCAAAGAAGCAGGACATGAAACACCATTCTTGGGTTTTGGTGGGTTCTGAACGCCACTGCAAGGAGTATAAGTATTATCCATGTTCTCTGAAAGCTCACTTACAATTTGCATAAGTTTTTTGTTCACCATATTCTAGGAAGATCAATTTAAAGAATGCTGATCAACTTTCGTTTCTTTCGGTGTAGGACATTATTCTCCACATTAAACAATTCGAAGGGATGTCATAAGAAACTTGGTCTATCATCCTAAACAAAAAAGGGTTGTCAGTTACAACTTCATCCAGGGGCTCTTATGGAAGGTTTGGGATGGTCACAAATCTTTCTCAAAGGGTCCAAATGCATTTTTCGAGAGTCACATCCTCTGGTATCTGAGTAGGGCTACGTTGTAAATTTACGCTACTTCTTCCCCTGTAATCTTGCTTTAGCATGGGTGCTTTCCAGGGGTGTTCTTTAGGTGCAAAAGGATACATGCTCCCAATTATGTGCTTTTATCTTCCACAAGAAAGATCTATTCAAAGAGGTATGTGTCTCCAAGGATGGAAAGCCAATTCTGGAATGAGAGGTACTTCTGTTGGTTTATTTCCAGGTGTTGTCTGTGCCGTTAAACCAAGCCTTCCAATTGCAAGCTTGGTACATATGGCTGTTTTAATTCCTTGCAGAAAAACCAACGATTACTCTAAAAATACAAAATTCTTCTTTCAACACATTTGGACACACTATGAGTTACCGCTCACCATCATTTTAGATTGGGGCTACATATTCTTCAAGCACTTTTGGCAATCATTCTGGGGATGCGTGACTATCAATTATGGTTTTCTTTGAGTGTCATCTTCATATAAAATTGAAGTAGTAGTATAACAATATGATACTTGTGCATGCTTTATGCATTTATCCTCATTCCTATGGCAGCGGGGAAAATAGCTTCAAATCATTCAGCATATTTATAATAAAGCACCATGTCTCTGTTGGTTACACACCTTATGGTTTTCAATTTGTTACACCAAATGAGCTTCTAGGTTCCTTCTACTTCACCTACATGCCATGAGCAAAAGGAGGACAGAACCATTTATTGTCTACAGCACATATCATAGGTACATACCATCTGCCATCTCGATATTCTCCATCATACTTGGGTGGCATACAAACCTTTACAAGACAAACTGTTGCAAAATTCTGCTCCCCGGGAAGTTTGCACTATTTTCTGAACAGGTCTGAATTTTCCACCATTGGTAATTTGCAGCAGCAAAAGAGCTTAATTAAAGGCAAAATTGTCTGGGAATAGCCCAAAAATTAATTCCTTTTTTATTCAATGGTCCACTTTTTACATAAAATGGTAACTGCACTTATAAACTAAGGGTTTTATTTGAATAAGCAAGGGCCACCTTATATTTAAAAGCTTTTAAGCTTTTGAAATTTACTCACCACAGAGGGCCATATATGGAGGAGAAGCCATAAAGGTTTTTAATTTTATAAAAAAAACAAGGCCCATTTTTGCTTTTTAGCTTTTTAGCATTTTAGCTTTTTAGCTTTTAGATATTTAATTCTAGGAGTGGAAGGCAAAAAGGGTGGATATGCTGTTTAAAAATCTCTTAAGTTTCCCAGGCAAACAGTGAAAAATATTAAAGGCTCCACTCATATTTTTGAATTCAAGAGAATATTTTGGTGAAAGTGGACATAGAGATGTGTGGAGATAGCGGGCAAATTTTTGCATTGATGGTGGCTGCAATTTCAGACTGGCGGCTGCACAACCAAGGCCATTACTCTTCTCTTTCGTCTTTATTTTTTTTGGTATGAAATGGGGGGGCTCTCTCTCTCATTCAGGTCCTTGGCCTAGGGAATTTTCTAGCTCTCCATGAGAGCTTTCATTGTGATGTCCATAGCCTTGACATTTGCCCACTGCCGATTATCAATTTATTTTCAGAATTTTATGCAACTATGCATTGTTAGAAGCTTATAATAAAGATTTTGTGGCTCTATTGCCACCCTTCGTCGGAATTTGTGTGGAAGATAAACCTATTTTCAGAGTTAAATCGATTGCCTCTCGCATTTGTCTAATTCAGGACAGCACTTGCTATGTGTTTCCATTCCTTTGAATGGGCCTTGGGTGAATCTATTTCAGTGCATTGCTCTCTCCTTTGTTTTGCTGTTTTTAGTTTACTTATCTCTCTTTTCACCCCCAATCAGCATTAGAATAGCTCTAGAGTAGGTGGAGTCGGCCTTTCAATCCTGGAGATTGTTCCGCTGCCATTCCCCATGTGGTAGAACTGACATCACATATTAGAGCATATCAAATATGGAATGCACACCATCTTGCAGGCCATTAGACCAAATGCTTTCTACCTTGACCTTCCGGTTAATCTAGGCCTTTGGAAAGATGACAAAATTAAAAACAAGAAACAATTTGGTGTTTTAAGAACACTATCAACCCTCAACTGGTATGTCCCACCTACTGTCACAAGGTTGCTAGCTGCAAAAAACATTCATGATTGCTAAACTAAGAACCAATTCACATGAGCTACACAGTGAAACTGGTAGATGGCATCACCTAAAGACTCTGTTCAAACAAATTTTTTGTAGGAAAGCAGTTTAAATGAAATAGAAGATGAAACACATTTTCTATTAACTTGTCCGCTTTATGATGACATTAGGCTCAGTTATACAGACATTCGCAATCATAAATTAGTATATGAAACTTTAAATCAAGACAATCAAACAAGCTTGGAAGATTTATCATAAAGCTCAGCAATCATATCAACAATCTTTTATCTAAATAGGCACACTTTGATAGGTACTTCAGACCAATTTGTCCTGAAGGACATTGTAACTTAAAAATTATCATCATCATCATCATATGAGTCACTGCAATTAGAAAAGCAGGTACAAATTGTGCACTCCGAAGAAACATTTGGCACTCCCAATGAGCTCTTGCAACATACACACTGCTGGATACCAGAACCTGGACTGGTAGAAACAGTTGACTATAATGTCACTGGTCAGCAGGAAAAAGAGCTTGCCATCAAAACCTACATTGGATCTATAGACGAAACTCGGGAAAATCATAAATTTCCTCCTATGAAGGGAGGAAACAATGAACAGTAACACTCAACGTTTGTAATTTGTAGTTATATTTGCCATGTTCATCACATTTGTATTTTATGTGACATTAGTATTAAATTACTTTCAGTTAGGAAAGATGGTAGTAGGACAGGAGTTGGGTGTACCTCTACAAGGGCTTCAGTTTTCTTATTTACCATATAACTTTTGATAATGGATGCAATGTTTAGTTTACTGAATTATTCATTTAATTCCTCTATGTACACTTTTGCGATTTGTGTATTCTTTTTAGAATTTACCTTCTTGCTCCACCTCTTCTCATATGAGCTGCCCTCTGTGTTGAAAGCAAATTTTTCATGCAAGATATCATGGATTTGCTTTGCTTTTAGAGGATTCTCTCTTGTTTTCAACTTTACCAGCGCCAACAATGATTGCTTTGCATGCAACCTGCAAAGCTAAACCTGTAAACAAACATTCATTCTATGGAAGCTTAATGTTGCAGCTTGTCCCAAAACCATCTTGATTTGTGCTTTGCCTTGTGAATCATCTTTCTTGCTTAAGGTGTCCCAGAAGACAAGTATGATATGCCCTCATTCTTTTGGCTACTGCACTAGGACATCATCAGTTTTAGTACTTTTAAATCTGTTTTCTTTCTTAATTTTCCCTTTTTAAAATCTTGAATGTTTTCCTGTTTCTTCCCTCTTGGGATTGAGCTGCCTCTTGTCCTTTTCTTTTCTACCTTTTTCTTGCTTCATACTGCTCTTTTCTTTATTGCATTTCCTCTGGTTACTTTCCCTCTTTCCTAGCAAACATGGATTGCTTTGTTTCCTTCTATAAATATTTTCCAGTATAACTCTATTATTTGTCACTATGAATCGACATTGGTTTCCACCTCACTTTCTTGCAGATGCAGCAAACATTTCATGGAATGTGACACATTTTTCAAATTAAGAAGCTAAAATCATCCTACACAGAAAAATTATTTTGTGCTCATGGCAAGTGATTGCCTGTGGGATGGCACTCTCAGCGTGGGGGATTTCCATGTCGCATCAATGAATTTAATAGATAAATGGGCAACGTGCTGCACCTCATCCCAACAATGGAGATGGGAACCTTGTCCAAAGTTACCCTGGGGAGTATCTCATGATGTGAGTGTCTTTGTTGTTTCTTGAAGAGTATTAAATGTGAAAATTGTTTTGCCTGTTATTGTTTGAAATTTGTCCACAAGGGAAAATTTTGAGGGATAATGATATAGAAATGTTGGAAGCTATTATCTTTTATGTATATACGTTGTATATACTTGCAGGCAAATGGCTATTTGTTGCTTGAAGATATTCTTGTTCACAACTTAAATGAGGTAAGCATCAAACATGCCTTACGTGATCTTGCTTTTCATTTTGTTTGGTGGCATTGACTAAACACTCAGTGCATTCCTTTTGTACTTTATTTCTATCAATCAATAGTTTAAATATCATCTGGATTGGAAACTATTTTCATATTCATCTTAGAACATTTTTACATGTTTTTTCCTCGTTTTTGTATCCAGCAACATAATGCAGATGAAGGCGAGGATGGACTTGAACAGGGAGAGGAACCTTTAGATCCTGCCACGTTGGTAAGATTCTGTTTCTCTTGAATTGTGTCATTTACTTTATTTGATGCTTCTAATATATTTATTCAACCGATTACAGGTTACTTTAGGAGTAATTACCCTAAATTCCCTTAGGAACACATACATAAAAAAATTAGGTCTCATAATTTACTGTGAATGTTTAAGCATTCTATTAACTAAAAATTCAGAGGTACAAAACTTTGAATCACTTTCATACACCATACAGACTAGCTATCCATCATACCAGTAATTGGAAAGTTTAGACCATTGACCAAAACATTCTACACCCTTAACCAAACCATAACCTGATTATAGTGTAAACAACAAGATTTGCTGCCCTCATGGCACGTTTCACCTCCATTTAACACAGGATGTTGCAAATGCATAAGATGCTGATGTTCAGCCCTGGTATGACAAAAGCCTTCAAACCAGTATTATATGCGAAGGAGCTCACCATTGGATGAGACACCTCGATGGAGAATGTGCTCCAAGAAGTCTTGTGTATACATCCAGCTTGAATAAGTGTGGGACTTGTGTAAATGTTAAGGAAGCTGTCATGTACACTCCAAGGTGTCAAAAACACTGTTGTAAATAGTATCCTCAATCCAGGCCTTGTGTTTGGCAAGTTTCTATGAATCATGCAGCTTGATATCAATCGGAACAATCATGTTTGAGAGAGAGAGCTTTAACTTCTAAATAAATGTCACAACTCAAACTCTATGATAAAAAAGACAGTCGATAAATACCTTTAGTTTTTTATAGCAGACAATCTATAAATACCTTAAGTTTTTTATATCCAACTTAAGAGATTAGTTAGAAAGTGTTATCATTGTTATGTGAAATAGATTTAGGAAAGTTCAAACATAAATTGAAAACTCAAATCGAGGATCAGCTCAAATCCTTATTCAATCAATATAGCAATGTATTTGCCACCCCTAAAATATGTGTATCACCAAATAGTTTGCCAATTTATAGATTTCCGTCTAATTATGTTATTGGGAAAAGCAAGAAGCAAGTACAAGAACTACTAGAGAAAGGATATATTCAATTGTTCGAGTCTCCTTTTAGTGTGCCTACCCTTTCAGCTAATAAGAAAGATTGCTCTATGAGAATGAATTGGTTATAGGAGATAGTTATTTGTTACTTCCCAAGATAGAACTTACAAGCATATTTGACCAGGCTTTGTTTGTTCTAAGTAGTTGTGTATCCAGGCTTGGCTTCAAATTACTGGAATGGTAAGTCTGTCTTACTGTCAGTTGCTTTTCCCATGTAAGTTCTATGTATTACTTGTGCCATGCACTCTTAAATAGATTATCTAATATATGACTGCCTTTTTACTGATAAAAAAAGAAGCAGCATATATCACCAAGTTAGAATTAAGGAGACAGATATACATAAGGCTGTAATTAGAACAGTGTTACACGGGGATGTGTCCCCCCTGTCTTGGAGCTGTCGTGGACATCCAAGAGGTTTTGGGGATGGGGGGAAATGTCCCCCAGAAGTACCGAAACTGCAAAAACAAGGGATAACTTGAGAAACATTCCCAATTTAATTTTTTTTTAATGCTTTTATTTTTGTTGTATAGGAGCAGTGACATTATATCCAAAAAATATTTGTTTTAAAATTCAATTCCATCTTTCTCTGCTGGATCACCAAGGTTAATAATTTTTTAATTTTTTATCTGTTTTAAAATATTTAATAGCTGTCCCCCAGCCATCCCGAAGATTTGGGAAATTGTTTGCCATCCTGCAAACCCTATTCTCCTGTCCCCAAGACTTAGTTAACAATGAGTTAGAACAACTTATGGTCACTACAAATTCTTGTTGATCCCTTATAGAGTATTGGACATCCCAATAACTTTCATGAGGACGGTAAACAACATATTACACACTTTCTTACAAAAACTAAGAAATTTAAATGAATAGATAAGAAACACTAGTCCGTTGACATGCTCAAGATTCAAGAATATGTGAAGAAAACATGTGTTTCTTAAATTGACCCGACTAAACCATTAATAATTCATAGATTTGCTAGTGGTCTGGTCATAATTAGCCTAATTATACCGGTATTTAACTCACAAACATGGATTCTGTATACACACAATATTTTTAAACTTTATCATTTACCAACACTTTCTCTTTTGCAGGAACCTATCAAGTTTTAATCTCTCTGAGTGCATGCCTTAAAGGGTGCACCGAGAAAGTTGTGGGTAGACCATTGGCTCTTCGCAAGATTGTTGTTTATTATTAGTCCAGCTTCCTTAGAGTGTCCATCCATTTACCTCCTATGATGTCTCCTTGAAATCTTGAAACCCTGAAATATGGCTAAGTCTGAAATTCAATAGGACCCTTCAAAACCTAGAATTTGCATTATAGCTCCTAGAGGTCCGAAACCGTTCTCAAACACCCTGAATATATATATATATATATATATATATATATATATATATATATATATATATAAAATAACTGAAAGTATAAGAAACTATATGTCCATGTCTAAATGGCAACTTATATATATATATATACACACACACACATATAAAATAATTGAAAGTATAAGAAACTATATGTCCATGTCTAAATGGCAACTTATATAAATAACTGAAAGTATAAGAAACTGTATATCCATGTCTAAATGGCAACTTATATATATATACATATATATATATATATATATATATATATATATATATACCCTGTATCAACACCTTTCATGCCTTAATCCCATAAGCAATCTCCCTTTTCAATAGCCCCTAACTAGGTTGGCCACTTTTCCTACAAAGTCGGCCTGGTTGACCCTGTTACCCACTATTTCATACTAAGTTGGCCACCCTGTATAGGGTCGGCCAAAATACTCTTCTACTTAGTCGGCCACCCAGTACAAGGTCGGCTAGCCTATTATTTCTAACTATTATTCCTACTACGTCGGCCATGGTCGACCCAGTTCAATGTCAGTAACTTTTAAAACTAGGTCATGTTAGCCGACATCATCACCTAAATTTTCGGAAGGGTTAGGATTTATCCATTGCTATCAATAGAAGGCTCATTTCAATCCAATAGAGAGAAACATTCATTTTCGCATCATTATAGTTCGCAATTCTGTAAAATCTGTATTTGAAAAAGCCATTGCTTAGGGTTTGCCTTGGAAGGGAGATAGCTTGTCTTGTGGGAAGTCTTGGATGCAAAATATGAGTCATTTAGCCTAGACTTGATTTCTATAGTGTGATCGTTACAAAACCACAACTTGTTGCAAAGCACCATTGACCAAGGGAGAGATTGAGACTCGACAGGTTCACCCAATGGTAATTATTCCTAACTCTTGCTATTTTATTTGATATATAGATATTGTATAAAGTAATATGTGTTGAATGTATAACTCCTTGCTTAGATTACCTCTATTCTTAAATCTAGTATAAATATAGGGTCTTCTTTGGTTTCCATCTTCCACTTTAGGTGATTTAGGCCCCCATTTGTCTACCATGATCTATTGATTTGTTTGTTTGTTTAACCATCCT
The DNA here is from genome assembly GCA_037957365.1 of Torreya grandis. NCBI lineage: Eukaryota > Viridiplantae > Streptophyta > Pinopsida > Cupressales > Taxaceae > Torreya > Torreya grandis. The sequence continues at coordinate 3,378,259 of JARHVA010000011.1, forward strand.
CCTTTGTGCCACAAGCTTTGGTGAGCATTATATTAGTTTTATTTTATGTACTTAGACCTAACTAGGGTTATTGCATGGTATCATTTGCCTAGAGGCTTTGGAATCCTCTCATTTGGTGTTGTGTGATAAAAGATCCTTTGGTTAGGTTTAGCAGATCCAATTGGTCACGCTCTCGATATAAATAGTATTGTAATAGATGTTAGTTGATTACTTTATTCGATCTTGGATTTACTAAGTCAAATAAGCTGTAGATTTATTTTAATTTGTTTCATACATTCTAGTGAACCCGACGTGAATCTAACCCGTGCATTTAAAAGTTTTTCATTTATAGTCAACTAGGTCACGCTCGTTGATCTAGTTTTAACCTCTGTTTGCAGATTCATAATTCACATTCAACTAGGTTGCACTGGTTGACCCAATTTTGTTCTCCGTTTGCAGGTTTTCTTTCGCAGTCAACTAGGTCGCATTGGTCGACTTGTCATTTTATATGTTTGTAGATCCAAGATCTACAGTCAACTAGGTTACGTTGGTCGATCCAATTTTGTCCTTTGCTTGCAGGGTTTCATCTCCAGTAAACTAGGTCACATTGGTTGACCTAGTTATTTTTCTTGTTCTCTGAATTTTCACTTCTAGTCAACTAGGTCGGGCTAGTCGACCTAGTTCATTTTTGCAATCTTTATTTTTTTCAGTTTTCAATCAACTAGATCGTGTTGGTCGACCTAGTCTTATTTTATTATTTTCAGTTTTTAGTTTTTTACAGACTAAGTCGACCTGGTCAACCCTGTTTAACTTCTGTGTTTTTAATATTTTTGTCTGCAAGACTAAATCAAGTCTGGACGACTCACTTGGTAGTCATATCTTCAACACCCTCAGTCCATCAACTAGGTCGACTTGGTCGACTTAGTTATATTGCTCAGGTTCATTCTGATCAGTGTAGTACTTCAATTCTGTCAATTATCTTAGTTTACCATTTCTATTTTTTAGTAAAATTACTTAGCTCCTCAAATTTTCATTCTGTTTTTGTTAGTTTCTCGATTCTGTAGAACTATATCACACAATCAACTAAGTCAACTTGGTCGACTTAGTTTTGTGTTTCTTTACATTGCCAATCAACTAAGTCGCCCTGACTGACTTAGTTCTCTGTCTATTTGCTTGCTAACAAACTAAGTTGACTTGGTTGACTTAGTTCTGTGTCTGTTTGCCTTGCCAACAAACTAAGTCGACTTGGTCGATCCAGTAGGCCCTGGCTGACCTTGTATAATTTCAGACCACTGCTTTTCTTTCCAAAACCCAACTAGATCAACCTAGTTGACCTTGTAGGTCTTGGCCAACCTAGTAGCTTTTTAGACTACTAACCCAGTAGGTGGTAGACTTAGTTCAATATGTGGTTGACCTAGTTTGTTTTGCCCTATTTTTGCCTCAGTTAAGTAGGTGACAGACTTAGTTTAGTAGGTGGCCGACCTAGTTTGTTATGGTTTATTTTTTCCCCTAGTTTAGTAGGTGGCCGACTTAATTCAGTAGGTGGCCGACCTGATTTTATTTCATAATCATGTCTTCTTTTCAGCGTCCAATCAGTCAAGAACACTGCATAATCAAAGATTTAGATCATAACCTTATATTATCACTTTAGATGAAACCATTGAATTCCTTCTTTTATGTCTTTCTAATCCCAAACCAATTACTACATCATGCAACCTAAATTTTGCATCTTCAAGGCAACCACAATGTAATATAGTTGAAGTTACTCACCCTAGTCCTCCTGCTACCAATGTTGGGAATCCTCCTCCATCCAACAATTCTAATCCTCTAATTGATACTGCTCAACTACTTGATTAAATACTTCAACAAATGACCAATATACAAAACTTTCATAATAATCAAATGATATAAATGCATAAACGGACAACATTAGGTTTGACAACATTAGTGAGGTGAATATAACGTGAGGTGAATTGATATGTGGATGGGCATCACAAGATGCCTCAACATGTGATATAGAGTGAGGTGAATTGGAACTGTTAGAATGAACTGCAATGGGATTGACAATGTAGTTGGAGATAGGTAAATGTGTTGATATGTCGGATTTGAAGGATGTTGAAATTGACATATGACTTGTAGGAGAAGTATGAAGAGGTCTATAAGCCAAAGGAGGATCATTTATGATGCGCTTTAGAGTAGGCATTAGAATTAGGTGCTCCTTGTGTTTGTGCGACCTAAGAGGTTGAGGTTTGACGAATGCAACCACCCGTTTGAAGTTGTTCATGTTAGCTATAATTTCCTTATTGGTGCAGGAAGAAGGATCAATTGTAGGTTGGACAACATTAGTGGATGAGGTGGAGGTGTGGGGTAATTGTTGTTGATTATTAGGTAGGTGATGTTGATGTGATTATGATTCTTTAGATTGGGACTGCGAGACTTTAAGATAGTCTTGATAATGTTAATGAGTTAGAGTATCAAGATTGAAATGTGGACCAAACAATAAGGTAAGAAGGAATCGGTGAAGATCATGACAAGTCTCATGAGAATGACCTATCATAGCATGCCACCAACAAAACTTATTAGGTTTGCACCATTTTGGAGGAAGTTTGAAAAGATCAAAGCTCATAGGTTTAGAAGGTGGCAATTTATTTTTAAGTTCTTTTAGATTCAAAAGAGGGTGGGTTGGGTTAAAATTGGCTGAATTGGATGCTCCCTTTTGAGATTGGGGAGGCTTAGATGAATCAATGTTATGAGAAAATGATTGGAAAGATTCCTTAGTAGTTGCTTGAGGTGATTTAAATTGACTCATAAGAAAGACTTGTATTTTTACTTGGTCTAAGGTTGCTTCTAAAGTTTTAGGGGAAAACATCTGAACTTTTTATTGAAGAGGAGCCTTAAGAGCGGTAACAAATAGTTTTAAAATATCATCATCACTCATGTTATGGTTTGCTTTGCAAGTTAGAGATTTCCAGTGTTTGATAAAAGTGTTAGCAGATTTGTTAGGAGAAAATTTTCAAGGTCATTATATTGGAATTTTTTCACTAGAGCATTGATTAAATCCTCTAGATGTGTAATGGAATGTCTAGGAAGTTGATTGTACCATTCAAGTGCATCGCCAACAATGGTTTTGGCTAGAAGCTTGGTGGTAGCAAATGTGTTAGTTTGGACCCATTCCTTATAGAGATTACCAAAATATTTAACAAAGATAGTGGGGTCCTTAGTTCCATCATATGTAATAGTTGGAGAAATGTTTTCGATATCTATGGATACAATGAATGGAGCTAAAGGTTCATTTTGAAGATGTTTAAGCATTTTGTTATGCATGAAAAGTTGAGGGATGATATGCCCATATTGCCATCTCTAAGAGGAGGGACAAGATTCTGATTTGGTTGAGTCCTGATGACTTGAGGTGGTTGACTAGCCCTGGTATGATGAAAGCCTCCACCTCATCCACTAATGTTGTCCAACCAACAATTGATCCTTCTTCCTGCACCAATAAGAAAATTATAGCTAACATGAACAACTTCAAATGGGTGGTTGCATTCGTCAAACCTCAACCTCTTAGGTCGCACAAACATAAGGAGCACCTAATTCAAATGCCTACTCCAAAGTGCATTATAAATGGTCCTCCTTTGGCTTATAGACCTCTTCATACTTCTCCTATAAGTCATATGTCAATTTCAACATCCTTCAAATCCAACATATCAACACATTTACCTGTTTCAAACTACATTGTCGATCCCAATGCAGTGCATTCTAACAGTTTCAATTCACCTCACTCTATATCACATGTTGGGGCATCTTGTGATGCCCATCCACAGATCACTTCAGACTTTGGGCATTTTGCGATGCCCATCCCTACATTAGATTATCTGTTTGGGCATCCTACGATGCCCACTCTTCTTCTACATTAGATAATAACAAACAAATTCAACTTCAAGAAACCTTTCGAGAGACAGTTTTGTATTTCACATGCTCATCTTTGAGATAAATGTTAACATAGATTTTGCTCGTTATTTTTGTCTCACGTTTCTTTGTTTTTGTGTGTCGTATTTCATTTAGTTTCACTTACACTATTGTTTTCTTTTTGGTTCATTGATTTTATTTTATTTTTCTTTCATCCTTTGTTTCGTTTGTGGTTCCTAGGTAGCGCCTTTAGGTTTTTCATTGACTTTCACTTTATCACATTTATGTCATTCTTTCCCTTAGTCTCTTTATAATTCTTTGGTCCTTATTTACTTTCCCCCTCTTTTGGGATGGCTACTACTTTCATTAGCACTTGTGCTAGATACCTTGTAGGTTAGTACGACTTTTTTAGTGGCATGACTATCATAGCATAGCCCTGTCCCTTTCATAGCATTATTTTACCTCCTTGTGATTAGCTACGAGCATATTCATTATTGTATCACTCATTACATCGACAGATCTTTCACAATCCCCATCTTTTCTTTATTTCCTTTTATTTGAGGCACACATAGGTCAGTTTTGAAATTGCACACTTGTGGGCAAGTCTAGGAATTTTTAGACACCATGGTCTTTGGGTCCTTTCCTCTAGTGACCAAGTCTAAACTTTTTCACTCATGATTGGTTCTCTAAATCCGTATGGAGGAGGAATAGAAAAAGCCAAAAGAGTTAAAGCCAAATCATAAAATAAACAAAAGACAATGATCAAAAGGCAAAAATAATCTTAAAAGTCAAATCACACCAAATGACGTTATCTTTGGCACATCTCCTATCTTAGTCAAAAGCTCAAACTCCACAGTTGGCCTCATGATAAAGTCTAGGGCCACTAGGGTGCAATAGGCCAGTAGACTAGGGTAGGATGTGTCATTATATCATATACTTATAGTGTCACCTATTTTCTCACACAAGTACCCAATCTTCGCAGTAGACCAATGACTCTGTAAGGTGTCTTGAGGAGTGGGGAATCTGTTGTGGGAAGATAGGTCCATTTTTGATTTTCATGCATATAACTTTCATGGGATGATCTATGTACTTCACTTGTTAGCCCAAGCTTTGCGTTTACTAGTTGGAGTGTCCCAAGCTCTTGATATCGATAGTTCTTAGCTTTGTTCACTTGCCTAGTGTGTCTCATTCTTGCTAACGATGTTCACATCACCCATGTGGTGCCTCACACTCCTTATCTACATCACATTATTCTTGCTATCCCCTTGTTGGATATTATTTTTAAGTGATCACATCCTTGATCACATCTACTTACTTAAACCTCTTGGTTTATAGTTGTGAGTTGCATTGTAATAACTCAGATAGGACCAGGTTTTTCTCACAAATGAGTCTTCACATTTGCTCACCACACCATCTTATTATCATACTAGTCATGTGTTTAAGGGGTTGTGTTTTCTTACATCGCATTTTAGAACAAGCACTAAGTTTGAGTTGTCATCTTTGGAGCTTTTGATTTTCATCTATCCTTCATGTTCTTGTTTGATTTATGTGGACTTCACTTATCTTACATATGACATTTTACATGCTTACGTGTTTTTATTTATGTATGATTTGTCATGTTTGTCTTACATCTTGACTTACATTTCATTTTCAGTCATTTATGCTTGCTTCATGCTTCGTTTGACATGCTTGTTTTACATCTTGACTTACATTTCATTTTCAGTCATTTATGCTTTCTTCATGCTCCATTTGACATGCTTGCCTTACATTTTAATTTACATTCTCATTTTCAATCATTTATGTTTTCTTAGTCTCTTGATTTTGACATGATTATCTTACATGGGCCTACATTCATTTACTTTCTTATCATTCATTTACTTACATATATTTATCACATTGATATTTCATTTATTCACATTGTTTTACATGTTTTTTTTACATGATTTAGTGTGTTCTACATTCATTTGTCATCATTTTGTCATTACATGCTTGGTCTTTTGGTTCTAATCTAACCTTAACAATCCCGACTTGCCACTTTTCTAAGTAATTTAATTGGATTTGAGAGTTATTCATTGCTACTTGACCATCCTGTGTACAAACACTTTGTTTCTATTTTTAGTCTTGTATCCCTAGGGTTTCTCAAATGTAGATATTGTGCCCTCCACGATTGAGACTATGATATTTACATGCAATCATTCAGCGGAAATGTAAGTCCAGGTATGTATATGGCACTTTAAGTTATTTTAATTTTTAGCGTTTATTTTCGTATTTCATTTCATTTAGCTCAATTGTTGTGTTGTTATGTTCTTTCCCAAAGTACATCTCATTTTCCACTATTGTGACATGTGATGAGCTTTTGGTGGGGCATATGTAGATACACAATATTTTTAAACTTTATTTACTAACATTTTTTTTCTTGCAGGAACATGTAAAGTTTCAATATCTCTGAGTGCACGCCATAAAGGGTGCACTGGCAAAGGGGTAGGCAAACCATTGGTGTTTCGCAAGATTGTTTACTATTAGTCCATCTTCCTTAGAGTGTCCATCCATTTAACTCCTATGATGTCTCCCAAAAACCCTGAAACCTTGAAATGTGGCTAAGTCTGAAATTCAATAAGACCCTTCAAAACCTAGAATTTGCATTATAGCTCCTAGAGGTCTGAAACCACTCTCAAATAGCCCGAATATATGTATATGTATACATATACATACATATATATAATATAACTTAAAGTAGAAGAAACTATATGTCCATGTCTAAATGTCAACTTATATTTAATGTTTATTTTATATATATATATATATTCCTTGTTTCAGTGCCTTTCATGCCTTAATCCCCTAAGCAATCTCCCTTTTCAATAGCCCCTAACTAAGTCGACCACTTTCCCTAGAAAGTCGGCGTGGTTGACCTTGTCACCCACTATTTCATACTAAGTTGGCCACCTTGTATAGGGTCGGCCAACCTATTATTTCCATGGCCAACCTAGTTGAGAAAGTTATGGCATATTATGCAACTAAGTCGGCTAGGCCAACCCTTTTTCAATGTTGGACAATAACTTTTAAAATTGGGTCATGGTGGCCGACCTTCTCGCCTAAATTTTCAAAAGGGTTAGGACTTATCCATTGTTATAAATACAAGGCTCATTTCAATCTAATTGAGAGGAACATTCATTTTTGTATCATCACAGTTCGCAATTCTGTTATATCCATAGTTATCAGGTTCAGAAATCCGAATGCGTTCGGGAGGCCAAAAAAATGCGGAATTCTTAAAAAAGTTAAAAAAAAATCCAATAAAATCTAGTCCGGAAAAAAAATATATATATATATATATGCATATATGTATGTAAAATATTTTAATCTACTAAGGAATGAATATTAATTTAACACTTGTAAAATTATATATATGGTATTAAATTTTAATTAATAGTTATTATTTTATTTTCTAATTTTAATTTATAATTAATCTAAAATTAATTGGATTTAAATTATAATTTATAATTTATAATGTTTCTTTTAAATAATTTTTTTTTTGTTTTTTTTTTAAATTTATATTTTATTATATATTTAAATTTTATTTTATCATTAAAATTTATAATATAAAATTATATATATTTAAATCATAATTTATAAATTATCAACTATGATATAAATATAAATAATTTTATATTATAAAATTAAATTATAAAATAAAATATAAATTTAAAAAAAAAACATAAAAATATAAAATTATTTAAAAGAAACATTATAAATTATAATTTAAATCTAGTTAATTTTAGATTAATTATAAATTAAAATTAGAAAATAAAATAAAAACTATTAATTAAAATTTAATACAAAATTAATAAATATAAAAAATAAATAAATCAAAAACAATTTTTAATCTATAAAATATTATAAACCTAAATTATTTTTAACAATACCAAAAAAAAAGGGGAAGTGGAGTCGAAGACGATCTACCTTTCACGACGATGCTCCAGACTCCACCTGCAACTGCTCACTCCATCGGCGATTGTTCCACCACTGCTCCACCGACGACTCCACTTCCAGACTCCATTGTTGCACACGTCTACTGCTCTTGGCGTTTACTGCTCTCGTCATTGCTCTCCGTCCAGTGTCTTCTGCCCACTTGCGTACTCCTTGCTGTCACTAAGGCACGACTCACAATCAAGCTCATCACTGTGTTTTTAGGGTTTGTGACTTTTTTTAGGGTTTTTGATTTTTTTAATATTTTGATATAAAAAAAACGCCGAATCGAATTTTTTATTCTAGAAGACTGCTAAAATGCGCATCGTTTCGGATTCGGGCCAGATGCGGCCGACCCTGGTAACTATGGAATTAAATCTGTATTTGAAGAAGCCATTGTTTAGGGTTTGCCTTGGAGAGAAGATAACTTGTCTTGTGGGAAGTCCTGGATGCAAAATAAGAGTCTTTTAGCCTAGAGCTGATTTCTATGGTGTGATCCTTACAAAGCCACAACCACCTCTTGCACAACACCATTGGCCAAGGGAGAGATTGAGACTCGATAGGTTTGCCTAAAGTTAAGTATTCCTAACTCTCGCTATTTTATTCGATAGATAGATATTGTATAAAGTAATGTGTTGAATGTATAACTCTTTGTTTAGATTACCTTTATACTTAAACTTAGTATAGATATAGGGTCTTCTTTGCTTGTCATCTTCCAGTTTAGGTGATCTAAGCCCTCATTTGCCTACCATGATCTCTTGATTTGTTTTGTTTGTTTAATCATCTCCTTTTGAACCACAAACTTTAGTGAGCACTATATTATTTTTATTTTATGTACTTTGATCTAACTAGGGTTATTGCATAGTATCACTTGCCTAGAGGCTTTGGAACTTTCTCCTTTGGTGTTGTGTGGTAAGAGATCCCTTGGTTAGGTTTAGTGGATTCAATTTGCTCATGCTCCCGATATAAATAGTATTGCAATAGATATTAGTTGATTGCCTCATCTGATCTTGGATTTACTAAGTCAGTTAAGCTGTAGATCGATATCTTAATTTGTTGAATATAGATTCTACTGAGTTTATGACTGACTTCAATTAGTTATGTGCAGGTTTAAGTGCTTTGCTAATGCACAAAGATTCATAGAGTTGTCCATGCTGCAGAATTCAACGTGGAAATGAAGAATTGAACATTAAACATGGGAAGAAGATCATAACAACAAACACACACTCAATTCAACCCAAGAAATCAACTTGGAGAAACTCAACGTGGTTAAAAAATTCAGCAAGTGGGGCTCTGCTTCCTTCTGCTATCACAAAAATACAAGGTTACAAACTCATAAGGCCATTGGCTCCAACAACCCATCTTGCTTGTCCTGTGTTCAATTCTCTTATCTTCTTTTTTGAAATTAACCTCTTACTCTTGCAGTAACTCAGAACTCAACTCTTGACGATGTTTCAGATTACTCCACGATTCCTTTTAAGCCAATTCATGTATCCAACAGACATAGACGTCTCCAACAACCAAACACCTCAAAAGATGGAATATCAAATGCTTCAAATTTCTGTCTGGATGTGTATAAAGTTCTGTTTGTCTTATTTAGGATGGTCTCGGACATGCAAGCACCTGTTTCTAATGACTAAGTGACAAGTTATTGTCCCCTGGAGTCCATCTGTATTTTGCTATAATTAACACAGGTTCAGGCCACTGCGAATCTGTCACTGTCCCTTTTTTTTTTACAAAAACAAAGAGTAAAGAAAACTTCCTTGGGGGGTTCTAAACTTCCCTCCAAACCTTCTTCATCTTCTTTCCACTTGTTCTAGTCACCTGTACATTCTGCTTTGGTGGTTTCGTTGTCTTAGAGTGAGTGCACACATGTAGCATAGGTATTTTAAAAGCCATACAAACCAATTAATGAGATTACATGAACATAGATACACAAATGGTGATATGTTACACATTACAAATGACCCATTTGGGATCACACCTTCCCAACTAGGAAGCTTTTGGTCCCCAATTAGGAGGCTTAGTTGCATAGGAGACGAGGGAACAACACCATCACTTTCTCTTTGGAGTGCAACTTTTCCTTGCTTCACACCTGACTCTTCTGTCCAACCTGCCAATGCCTTTGCTCTCCTCTTCTAGTTGTCTTCAGCTTCCACTGCAGCACCATATTATCTGCCAACTCTAATTGTGCACTATGTGCCAAATCTTCAAGTGAAGGCAACATTGAACCTGCATCTTCATTATCTAACATGGAAGGCTCAAAGAGACATGAGTTATCTACCTTAACAACATAATTTATTCTCTTATAAGGAGGCAGGTCTAGTCAGAATGCATTACATCTCACTTGCTCAACCATCTCAAAAGTCCCATATCTTAAGGGCTTAAGCTTTTGTGCTTTCCCTTGGAGGTTATCTATTCTCAAATACAGACATACCTTGTCCCTGATTTAGAACTTGTGCTCGTCCTCATGTTGATCATGACATGCCTTGTATTTTTCTTGAGACTCCTTGATTTTTTCCTCCATTTACAATTGGATTTGTTTCACTTTGTCGATGAACCTCTTGGCTTTCTGAAATTTCTGAATCTACCTCTCTTTCCCTCTTAGCTGTCCCATCACAACATCAAAGGGATTAGGTGGTGAATTCCCAAAGCATGTCTGCAAAGGAGACTTGTAGATGCGTGGACAACCTTGTTATAGGAATGCTGAATATATGAGAAGTTATCATCCCATGTCTTAGGATGTTTGCTATTTTTCCCTCTCGAGCTACACAAACACCCTATTCATCACTTCACTCTGACAATCGATGTGTTAATGTAATGTTGTGGACCTCCTCAATTTGGTGTCCATCCTCTTACACAAGATAGTCCAAAACTTGCACAAAAACCTTGCATCTCTATTGGAGACAATGGAGTTACGAAAACCGAAGTGTGTACCCAAACATTAGTGAACAAAACTTTAGCATGGAATAAGAATGTAAATCTTGCCAAACCGGTCAACCATAACTAAAAGATAGTCATGCCTCTTAATTAAATGGGCTCTCCAACCAGAATGTTTGGTTGATTAACTTAATCATCTAATTTACTATGTAATTAATTTATTAATTAATCATTCTTACCGTTGGAAGTCTTTTTGCAGTCCACATTCAGATGCAGGTACTTTAATTTAGGGCTAGGTATTTTCCACACTCAAACCTACACTTTTACTTTATTTCTCCATAGGTTTTCTTTCTTTGGCACACAAAGTTTCTTTAACTTGTAGAGCAGTCCTTCCTTTAGGTGGTAGTCTTATTTGGCCATAAATCTGCCACTTTTGCACCTCGCAATTGCTGAAATGTCTCCCCAGAATCTGCAATTGCTTTCTATGTGCCTCATGTGTGAATAGCTCCAGTTGAGATATTGTGCGCAAAGCTGTCATCAATGGTGGTCTAGATGGCACGTTTGCCAACTTGTTTGTAACACCCTTCTAATAATTCATGGCCAAAGGAAAAGTTGAAGTAAACCCATCCATTTGTAATGTTATGCTTTTGCTATAGTTTGGTTTGTCCTTGCAAATATTGGAGAGTTTGGTTGTCAATATAAATGATCGCTTCCTTACCTAACAAATAGTGCTTCCATTTTGCGATTGCTTGAACAAGTACATACAACTCTGTCATATGCAGGGTATTTCAAAACTGCCTCATGGAAAATTTCGGAATGATAACATACTGATTTTCCTTCTTGTAATAGGACTTCTTCCATGTCATAGTTACCTATAACCGGTCTCCTCCCATGGCATATTTTCTTTCATTTGTCTCCACCACAAAGGGTTGCAGCAAAATAGGCAAAGGCAACATAGGTGCATTGTTGATTTCATGTTTCAACTCATTAAGTGCAGATTGCTTATTCTTACCCCATGCAAATTTGTTAGGACCCTGTTGTCCTAACACTTTTTTTTTGTATTAGGTGTTATTAATAAAAGCTTGGATGCATATACTTTGTAAGTTGTCCCATTAGCTAATCATAATTATTCCACATGTATGGAAAATAGTAATTATCTTGAGTAGATTAGTTTAAATAGAGAGCATGTGCAAAAGGAAAAGTTATCCATTAAAGATTTGTATTGATCATTGCTCAAAGGAGGTTGCCCCCTCATAGAGGCCCACGATACTTTGTAAGATGATTATGTGATTTCAATACAATATTGTTCTTTTTATTTCAATTGCAATGCATATTGTCTATCTTTCTATTGCTAGATAATATGTTTGCAGGAAGGAGCATAACAACAAGTATTAGAGTTCTTTCTAGGGCTGTGTTCTGCAACAACTTCAGTAGTTTAGGGCTTTCTATGACTGTCTATTGTATGCTCTCACCTCGTCCAATCAAGATCTTGGTGATTAGAGAGTGGTAATACAAGTGGCCGCACTAAACTTTTTTCCCCAAATATGCCTTTTTCCCTCCTTGCAAGTAGTTCATTTTTATTTTTAGGTTAGAAACTTGTGACCAGGGTTTTCAAATATCCTTAGAAGAGCTATCATTTTTGGCTAAGCACTTGCAACTTGTGTGTGAAGTGAGATAGAATTTGACCCATCATCATAGGTCCCTAAACAGTATTTGTATGCGACCCCAGGCTTCCATATATCCTCGAGTATATAGGAAGACCACAGTTTATTTTGAAACCTAGCCCTAGACAACGTTTGGTTTTTTGTAGTCTGTGGTGCACCTATAAGCAGTTAGTCCCAGGAAGTTACTGATGTCATACTTCAGAGATGGGATAGTGGGCTATGGGACAGCTCAATCCTCTGTAGTTAGAGCTCTGAAATATTGGGCTGACTCTATGTACGAACGAGATACGTATAATTGTGAGCTCACAGACCAAACACACCCTATAATAACCTTAACTGTGATAATTTTGGCATTCTTGCAGTTGGAGGATACCACCACCAGCGGATTTTTGAAAATGGCAATGGCAGAGGTCAGCAAGGCCAAACAACAAAATCCTTTAGAAAAGTAGTTACAATAGAAGACAAAGGGGCCAATATATTCTAGAGTAGTTAGGATAGCCAGTCGGTAAAAAGAAGTCTGGATTTTTTTCATATTGAAGGCCCTTGTACCATCACAATCATCTTGTCGAGTTGATTGTTTTGATATATAACTTCGACAAACTTTTTGGTATTCTCTGGGACCCCCCAGTAGTGACTCGATCAAAGGAAATGGAGCAAATTCTAGCAGAGATACAAGCCATGAAGATTGAGCTCCAAACCCAAATAATCAACATCAATGCCCAACAAGCACAAATAATGGACACCATCACATACCTAAGGACTTGCGATTCACGGATTGGTTCAAACAACAATTCTGAGCACAATGCCAATTCAAGTAGAATGCCACCTGGCCCCAAATTGGACTTTCCTAAATTTGATGGTAAATATCCCACCACTTGGCTGTATTGAGCAAAGCAACATTTCAAGTTGCACAACACCTTAGATGGAGACATTATAGCCTTTTTCAACTCGGAGAAGAAAGTCGTCTAGTGGTACCACTAGTATTAAAAATATAATGACGAGCCATCACAAACAAAATTTGCTAAAATCCTATTGATTAGATTTGTCCCGAGTGCATATGAGGATTTCACAGGAGCATCAACCAAATTACTGCATATTGGCTCTGTTTGTGACTATAAGGTGGAATTTGAAAAACTAGCGAATAAAATGGAAGGGTTGATAGATGACTTCTTCAAAAGTTGTTTCATAAGTGGCTTAAAAGAAGATATCCGTGTCGAGGTCAAAATGTTCAAACCACATGATATGATGGTGGCCATTGGGTTGGCTAAGTTGGTAGAAGACAAGTTCACAACATAGTGCAAATCTTTCAAATCGCCCCATTCACAAATTCAACACCAACACTAGTAGTAACATTCCCAAACCCTAGAACAACACAAATCAAATGCCTAACTGAGGCGAAGTTGTGGGGCTTGTTGGAAAAAAGGGTTATGTTACAACTGTGATGACAAGTACACATCGGGTCATCGATGTGTGGAATAGATTCTATCCTTTCTATATGTGGAGTCACCGCTAGAGTCCAAAGATTGGGAAGATGCAAGGGAAGCCCAAGAAGAAAAGAAAGGACATGACTTAGGTGAGAGCCCAATGCTAGAAATTTCGATGCACACATTTGCTGATGTCATTACTTTCCAAACAATGAAGGTCAAGGGGTACTTTAAAAAACATCCCCTCACCATGCTTATTGATTCTGGTAGCACACATAATTTTGTCGACCCTTAGCTAGCCAAGCAAGCCAATTGTTATGTGTAACCATGTTCAAGTTTTGAAGTCATGATTGCAAATGGGTGAACCTTACCTTGTAAGGGCAAATGCCGAAATGTATGAATTTTAGTGGGGGACTATAATTTGAAATCAAACATATATGTTCTACTTCTTGGAGGTTGTGACATTGTTTTGGGAGCATAGTGGCTACAAACACAAGGACCTATACTATGGGACTTTTTGAATTGTGGATGCAAATCATTGATAAGGGCCAACAACACACCTTAGAAGGACTTACTCTAGGATCTACAAGCATCATTAGCTCTCATTGGATGGATAAGTTACTTAAAAAGGGATCTAGTGGGATTGTTGTTTAGCTTTGTGCTATCTGGATCAATGAATCATTTGATTCAAGCCAATCTTTGGAATTGTAGGAACTATTGTCTAAGCAGGCAACAATCTTTGTGGAGCCTAAGGGGTTGCCTCCATAACGACCAGGATATTATGCCATTTAGATTGTTCCAGGAAGTGTACCTCCAAAAATTCGTCCTTATAGGTATCGATTTCTACAAAATACTCAAATAGAAAAAATGGTGTAGGAATTGATGCAGGTGGGGTTCCTTCAACCAAGCATAAGTCCTTACTCTTCCCTAGTACTATTGGTCATGAAAAAAGATGAGTCCTATCGATTTTGTATTGATTTCCGAGAGCTGAATAAAATCACCACTAAGGACAAGTTTCCCATTCCAATGATTGATGAACTCTTGTACAAAATGCATGGAGCCCACTTTTTCTCAAAGCTTGACTTAAGGTCAGGGTATCATGAAATTTGCTTAAAGGAAGAAGACATTCCTAAGACAGCCTTTCGAGCTCACGAAGGCCTTTAGGAATGTCTAGCCATGCCATTTGGCCTCACCAACCCTATGTCAACATTCCAAGGTTTAATGAACAAGATCTTTTGACCATTTCTTAGAAAGTTTATCCTAGTATTCTTTGATGACATCCTTGTTTATAGTAGGATATGGGAAGAACATCTGATGCACTTGGAACAAATTTCCAAATCCTTTTTGAGAACCAATTATATGCCAAACGGTCAAATGCTCTATTAGCCAAAAAGAAATTGAGTATCTATGGCACATCGTCTTTGCAGAAGGAGTCAAAGTGGATCCAGGAAAAATTGAAGCTATGAAAAATTGGCCTAAACCTAGAACACTCAAGAGCCTTTGTAGATTTTTGGGCCTTAGAAGATATTATTGAAAATTCATCAAGGACTATGGGAAAATTGTAGCTCCTCTAACAACCATGTTAAAAATTGATGCCTTTCATTGGTCAAAGTTGGTAGAAAAGGCCTTTGAACTTCTCAAGGAAGACACATGTACTATGTTAGTTCTTGCTATGGATGACTTCTCAAACCATTTTTCATTGAAAGTGATGCCTTGGGAAGTGGAATTGGAGCAGTCATAATGTGAGAAGGTAGATCCCTAACATTCACCAACAAGGCACTTACTGGGAGAAACTTTACCTGCTCAGCATATGAAAAAGAAATGCTAGCCATCCTTGATGTAATGAACAAGCGATGGAGACATTTCTATATCAAAACGGAGTGTCATAGTCTTTAATTACTTGGAACAACGATTCTCTTCTCTCGAGCAACAAAAGAGGTTAACAAAGTTGATGGGCTATGACTATGAGATTATCTACAAGAAAGGTAAGGACAATGTTGTCACAGATGTGTTGTCTTGCATGTATGAAGAACAAACAACTTTGTGTGCACTATCATTACCCATTTTGGAGTGGGTGCACAAGGTTCAACAAGAGTGGCACCTAGATGCCCAAATTCAACGGCTCATCCAACAAGTGTCCACTAATCCTTCTTCTAAGCCGAATTACTCTTGGGATGGACACTATTTGTGAAGTAAAATTTGTATTGTATTGGTTCCTAAATTACCACTACGATAAAAAATTCTACTAGGATTGTATGCATCGCCACAGCCGATCGCTTAGGATTTTTAAAAACATATGAAAGGGTCTTCAAGAATTTCTTTTGAGAGGGCATGAAACAAGACATCAAACAGTTTGTAGCAGAATGTGAGATTTGTCAGCGCAACAAAGGTGAAATGGTCACGACCTTGGGAATGCTCTAGCCATTACCTATTCCCATCAGGATATGGACTGACATTTCCATGAACTTCATTGAAGGGCTACTAGAGTTAGGAGAGAAATGAATGATTCTGGTGGTGGTGCATCGCCTCTCCAAGTTTGCCTTCTTTTGTGGCCTCGCACATCCTTTTACTGTCTCCATTGTTGCCCAAACCTTTATTGAAGATTTTCCGCCTCCAGGGGATACCTGCTTCCATTGTTTGTGACCGTGATACCCTTTTTACTAGTAATTTCTGGCAGGAGCTTTTCCAACTATATAGTACCAAACTTAAAATGAGCTTAACTTACCATCCACAAACAATTGGTCAAACAAAAATTGTCAACGAATGCTTTGAGACCTATTTGCGCTGCTTCGCCTCCAATCAACATCACTGGGTCAAATGGTTACCATTTGCGGAATGGTGGTACAATACCACATATTACACTGCAATCAAGATGACACCATATGATGTCGTCTATGGTCAACCACAACTATCTCTTCAAACATACATCCTAGAAATTTCCAAGGTATAGGCAATAAATTTCACACTTAGCGTGCGAAAATATCCTTCGAACTCTCAAGGATAATTTTCATATAGCACAAAACCGAATGAAGCAACACGCTGATCAACATTGTTCTGAACATGCTTTCGATATAGAGGACATGGTTTTCTTTTGCTACAGCCTTATAAGCAATCCTCCTTGAAGATGAAGGGTCGTCGAAAACTAGCACCCAAGTTTTATGGCTCTTATAAACTCCCTCAGAAGTTTGGTCCTGTGGCATACAAGTTGGAGCTACCCTCTTCTTCCAAGGCCCATCCTTTTTTTCATGTATCTTGTTTGAAGGAGGTCATTGAGCAACATGTTCAAGTTTAGATTGCACTCCCTAAGCTCGATACGGAAGGATCTATCCTCTTGGAACTTGAGTCTATCCTAGACAGGGGATCATGATAGCTTTGCATTTGCACTGTCACAAAGATCCTAGTACAATGGCGTGGAATGCAATTGGAGGACAACATGGGAACCCTTAGTCCAGTTGCAACCGTAGTTTCCTCACTTCAAGCTTTGAGTGCAAATATTTCTTAAGGGGGAGGGCATGTTAGGACCCTTCATTTTAACTCCTTTTCTTTGGATTAAGTGTTTATTAATAAAAGTTTGGACACATATGCTTAAGTCGTCCCATTAGCTAATTATAATTATCCCAGATTTATAGGAAGTGGTAGTTGTTTTGAATAGATTAGTTCAAATAGACAACATGTGCATGAGGAAAGTCTATCCATTAAATATTTGTATTGAGCATTGGTCAAAGGAGGTTGCCTCCTTGAAGATGTCTGCAATACTTTGTAAGGCGATTTTGTGATTTCAATACAGTAGTGTTCTCTTTATTTCAATTGTATTGCATGTTCTCTATCTTTCTGTGGCTAGATTAATCTGTTTGCACTAAAGATCATAACAAAAGTACTTACCCTCCTCCGCCCACCCACCTCGCTCCCCCGCCCTGCAGTAATGACATGCCACAAAGCTGCAAATAAGAAAAATGATGCTATGAACTTCCTCAAATACTGGACTGCACCTACAAAACTCCATGTTTCAGTCACATTGGAAGGCTTTGGCTAGTTGAAAATGGCCTCTTTCTTTGTCGGATTGATCCGCAGCTCTCCTCTAATGACATGTTCCAAGTACACCAAATAATTTTTCAAACTCACATTTTGTATTCAACAACTACTTGTTCTTCATCAACACTTGCAACACTTGAGTCAAATGTGTTAGGCGTTCTGCATATGATTTTCCAAAAACTAATTTCATCTAGACACACAATAATAAAAGAATTTATGAATGGCTTCACACATCATTCATCAACCTTGCGAACGTAGCAAATGCATTACATAATCCAAAAGGAAGAACTAGCCATTCATATAGACATTAATGTAGTTTTCTATATAACCTCCTTGATTACAAATCCAGCTTGGTGAAGTACCTTGTATGTTGTAGTTGATCCAACAAGTTATCTACCCTTGGAAGAGGATAGTGGCTTTTTATGGTGATCCTTTTTAAGGCCCGGTAAATAATGCATGTCCTCCATGCCCCTATCATTCTTTGGCACAATGACAATTGGAGAGACATATCAAGATGAACCAGGCCTGATAAATCCTTGTTGTAGCAAACCTTTGGTGTTGTTTCTTCACTTCATCTGCCTTCAATTAAGATTCCTATACAGCGCAATGTTTGGAAGTGGGGCATCCTGTAGCATGAGTCTCATGCTCTACCTCTCTCTTAGGTGGCATTCCTTTTGGATCTTCAAACATCTCATTCATTTTCTGCTGCTCTTTGTTAGTGCTCATCAGATTTTTAGCAGTTTCAATCTGAGTTTACCCTCGTGTTTATCTCTCAACATAAGCAATGCAAATTTTCTACTAAAGCATTGGTGGCTCTCTGTGCTTGGTTAGATGTAACTAAAGAGTTGTTTCTTACCTTGGTAGGCATTGATGGTGTAGCTTTCCCCTTCTTTGACCAACCAGTATTTATTTACTTTCCTCATGAAGATAGCATCCCTTTCAGACAACTATGGGCTGCCAATCACTACACCACAAGTGTCAACAAGAACAATGTCTATTACAATGTTATCATAATCCTAAATTTATTTCTACATTGTTTGATGGCATGCATTTCTACTCACTGCTTAACCCATCCCAATGTGTATGGATGTGGGTGATTGCATGCCTATAATCAAGGCTGCTCTAGCAACTCTTGGGAAAATAGATTTTCTTGAGAACACGAATTGAATAGTGCATCAACCTTTGTCTTGTTAATCTAGATTTTGATATGAAAGAGCTTGGTTAATTTATCCTTATCTTGCTTGCTTCTCCTCAAGCATACCTCCCTGTTTATTGATCTGCATGCTATCTTGTCATCCACATCAGAACAGCTCCCAATTTCTTTACCCTCTACCATGGCTGTCATGGCCTTTCTTCATGCCCTTTGTCCAGTTCTTGGGATGCAATTTCCAGCATTGCACTTTAGAATGGGTATCCATATCACAATGGTTGGAATTTTTCCTATGATTATCTGTGCAAATAGCAGCGGTGGTCTTCATACCTTTCCCATTGCTTTTCCCCTTGCTTGTGAATGCACCTTGCTGATTTGAAGAAGATAGTTGTCCAGGTGGATCTTTATGTAATCGGCTTGAGCACATGCTTCATCTGTGGTCTTGGGCTTGGCCATGAGGATGTTTCTTCTGAGGCTGTTGTAAAGACCTCCAAGATACTTTATAACATCATGATCTTGAGTATCCAATTTCATGTGGATTGTTTGCCTCCTGAATTCACTGCTATACTATGGCACACTTTGCCCATCTTGCAGCGTACACACTTCCTCATAACAGATGGGACAATTCTTGCCTTCTGAATTCAGTGATACAGCCTTGCACACTATGGCCCTTTTGCTGCATATAAAATTATCGCTTGGTAGCACACAATTTTCATAACAAATTGGATAAAACTAAGACTTGATTAGTTTCTTAAATCTTCTCACTTGACTACAGGTGGTTGCTTCTTCATAGCCAATGAATATGCATAACTTTCCAATCAAGCAAATGAATGACTTGAAAGTTTAAGATTTACAAATTTTTTTGGCTGCTCTTCAATTACATTATGCAAGCTGAAATATGCCTCCAGTTGTACCAGCCAATTGTTGAGTTTTTCTGCATCAACCTCACATTCATAGAGCATGATGTCCACCTTCACTTCAGGTTTTAAAGGTGGCGGAGTTGGGAGATTGCTGAGAACCTTTTGGGGCTGCTCATTTCCTTGGTCTTTGGCTGGCCCCTTTTCCTGTTCATGAACATTGGGTATCTCCAATGAAATCTCAACCCTGTCAATGAGTGCCTCTACGAACTTCTCCATCTTATCATGCTTACCCACTGACTACGAGATGCTTGCAACATCTGCTTTGAACTTAAGAAAATCTCTCTATTGTAGTCTATGTACTCTTTAGGTATTTCTCCTCATTTGCTAGCCATGCTTTCTGTGATTTGATTGTTTCACTTTCTTGAGGAAATGTCTTGCAGCAATGGTAGTAAGTTGCCTTTACCTTTTTCCTTTTTCCAATCTGGTTGATGGTATCAACTACAACCTGTAACACCATGATCCAGGGGGATCTGAGCCTTCAATTGATTTGCGACATCACATTGTTTCTCTGTGGCATGTCCCGTCTTCACCAGCAGCTTCAATATCATCCCAAGCACACGTGTGCTTGGGATGATATTGAAGCTGCTGGTGAAGACGGGACATGCCACAGAGAAACACGTGTGCTTGGGATGATATTGAAGCTGCTGGTGAAGACGGGACATGCCACAGAGAAACAATGTGTGCTTGGGATGATATTGAAGCTGCTGGTGAAGACGGGACATGCCACAGAGAAACAATGTGATGTCGCACCAGCAGCTTCAATATCATCCCAAGCACACGTGCGCATCCTAACTCCTCTTATGCAATGCCACGTGTGCTTGGGATGATATTGAAGCTGCTGGTGAAGATGGGACATGCCACAGAGAAACAATGTGATGTCGCATCAGCAGCTTCAATAACATCCCAAGCACACGTGTGCATCCTAACTCCTCTTATGCGATGCCACACAACTTTGATACTATCAATACTGTACCGCACAACACTACACTGGCATTACCAGAAGATGACAAAGTAATGATTGGTTATGAAGCGGTTGTTACAAACTCTTGTAACAATTCAATTGATGTTTCATTTTCTTCTGATGTATGTTAATACATTCTTCTAT
Source organism: Torreya grandis (assembly GCA_037957365.1). Lineage (NCBI taxonomy): Eukaryota > Viridiplantae > Streptophyta > Pinopsida > Cupressales > Taxaceae > Torreya > Torreya grandis. The sequence continues at coordinate 3,399,282 of JARHVA010000011.1, forward strand.
TCTTTGTAAGAAGTAAGTGAAACAAATATATACTAGGAAGTATGTAGACATCACACATCCGATATCTCGGATCTTGTACAAATTTTTCCATAATATGACTTTGCAAGTACAGTTCTAATATGGTGTCCTTCTCTTCTTTGCTCTTTCCTTTGTCTTATTGCACTTTGATATATCATTTGGTTTCTATAATTCAAAATGTGCTTCCACAATAACCCATTTAATCTATTAAGTGTGGTTGTACACCCGGTCTCCTTCTGGGCCCCAAATCAGTGGTATCAGAGCATATACACTTTATTTCATTTCACAATGGTATCGAAGTTGTATCTAAAATCCTTCTCTATTTGTATGCCCACTAATACGAGGTTTGATTGCAAGAACTCAGAGCGCGAAATTCGTGACCCTTAATCATACCTTAACAAACTCAGATGGCAGGTAGATCAACTTCAAAGACAACGACCTCAAAAATGTTCTAGAAAATAATAGAGGATGCTTTGCAAAGGCAACGAGAAGAATTGGAAGAACGTCATGCACGTGAATGAGCGGGTATTGTCGATTACTTCGTTCAACTTTTCAAGCATGTTCAAATTCCTTCCAAAACATCTCATTCACAACAACCTTTTGGTGATCACACACAATATAAGGTACAAGCCAATCTAGACATCCCTAGGTTTGAAGGCAAAATAGATGAAGATGCCCTAGATAACTGGCTTATTCTAATTTGCTTATACTACACAGTGAATCATTTCTCTGACCAAGAAAAGATTATATTTGCTCTTTTGAAAGTTTATGGTTTTGTAGAAGCACTTAAATCAACCTGTCATCTTGTTGGAAACTATGATCACCAATACATCAAGTTTTCTCATTTTCCATTGATGCCTCACCCACAACCATACTCAGTTGGATGGTTCAACCATACTAAAAAATGTTCTAGAAAATAATAGAGGATGCTTTGCAAAGGCAACGAGAAGAATTGGAAGAACGTCATGCATGTGAATGAGTGGGTATTGTCGATTACTTCGTTCAACTTTTCAAGCATGTTCAAATTCCTTCCAAAACATCTCATTCACACCAACCTTTTGGTGGTCACACACAATATAAGGTACAAGCCAATCTAGACATCCCTAGGTTTGAAGGCAAAATAGATGAAGATGCCCTAGATAACTGGCTTAATCTAATTTGCTTATACTACACAGTGAATCATTTCTCTGACCAAGAAAAGATTACATTTGCTCTTTTGAAAGTTTATGGTTTTGTAGAAGCACTTAAATCAGCCTGTTATCTTGTTGGAAACTATGATCACCAATACATCAAGTTTTCTCATTTTCCATTGATGCCTCACCTACAACCATACTCAGTTGGATGGTTCAATGCAGGTTTTGAGAAATATGTCACTTAGCAGTCCTTTGCGATGCCACGCCATTAAAGGTATGTGATGTTTTACTTGGTCAACCATATCTTTACTATTGACATGTTGTCTATGAAGCAAATCTTAGAAATGTTGTCATAGATGTTGCTGATATGAGATACCGCATACCAGAAGCAGTTTGTAAGTTGTCACTCATTAGCGCCAAGCAGTGCAAGAAGCTAGTCAGTTCTAGTAAGAGGTTTGTACTCTTGATGGCAAACCCCGAACGTAAGAACATCCTTGCGGTTGATTTGATCCCAAAACTACCTCTACCTAATGCTTCTTTATATTGTAGATCATTTTTGGAACATGAAGAGAGCAAATGCTAGATTCATGAACTTGTGGATAAAGGACACATCATGCCTAGCGGCAACCCAATTGTGCTTGGGCCAAAGAAAGATGGCACTTAGAGGTTGTGCATCAATTATAAAGCTCTCAATAGGATCACAATGAAGAATTGCTATACTCTTCCAAGGATTGAGGACCTACTGGACAAGCTCCCCAATGCCAAAATTTTCACGAAAATCGATTTGAAGTTTGGGAATAATTAGATTCTTATTGAACCTATAGACATCTGAAAAACAACCTTCAAAGAAAAATAAGGTTTGTTGGAGTGGTTGGTTATGCCCCTTGGCTTAACTAACACACCTACGACATTCATGCGGACGATGAATGGCATCCTTAGGTCTTGCACTACTTCATTTGTTGTAGACTACCTTGATAATATCCTTATCTTCAACAAAACATGAGATGAATATTTGTGTAATATTGAACAAGTGTTTCACACTTTGTGGCAACAAAAGCTATGTGTTTCACCCTAATTTGGTTTTAAAAACCCTAATACAATGAAAACTAGCAAAATAATTTATATTGATAAATATGGCATTTAAGCATACATCTGAATGTAAAACACTGAAACTGATTGCAATGATTTAACAAGTGGCATATGCTAAGTATAGTAAGTACAACAAAGGGATGAGTACTTAGCTTTTCTAGTTGATTGTCTAATTGTGATTGTATTATGGTAGTGGAAAATATATTAAAGCAAGCTTGTGATTTGTCTAGCTTTAGAAATGTATTTCTGTTTGTGCAAGGTCGATTTCGTCAGATCTAGGTCATTATTGATTATTGATATTGACCTGTGCTGGTCGGCACTGACCTATGGGGATAAGAGGGATTGTGATTGTATGGTCAGCTTCACCTATCTCCGAATGCTTTGTTTGTGTGGTGCCAAACCCAAATGATGCGCGCAACTTTAGAAATTAACCTCCTTCACCTTACCCTAGGTGTGCTTGTGAGGGCTAGAAACCTGTAAAAAATAGGGAAACTATAATATGCTGAGTTGACCTCAATCACCCTATGTATCTGGTACTCCAAAGAAAGAAATCAAGCCACAAATAGTTCTACTACCTAGTGTGATTGTGCAATTGTGCTTCTTCGTTAAATGTATGCAATTAATGATTTGGCTTTGATACTTGACAATGCTTGCTTTGATTTGGATTTGGTCTACTATAGACTTGGCTTGTGATTGCTCTCAGTGATAGATTCATAATTTGGGAAGAATATGATAGATTTTCTCAATGTGCAATAGTGTTTAGATGTGTACCAGATAAGTGCCAAGTCTTTTATCAAGTGAGGGTCTGATTTGTATATATGAGTTCAACTGAGTAATTTATTACACCATTGACATGTAGGCAGATGGGCTGACCCTAAAGAAAGGTTTGATTTTAAAAAGTAGCCATTGCTGAGAGGGTTGGTGCTGACCATAATAGATCAATTTCGATTGGTGATACTGACCGAAACTGATGGAACAGACTTATGTATAGGTGGATTGAACTAAAGGTTTGGAAATGTCAGTGCAGGGTATTAAGCAAGTTTTAAATAGATAGTGAGGTTCTTGTAGGTGTGTAACAACATAACAAAAGACTGAAGCATGTAGGTGTAAGAGAATGGTGGATTAGGACCATGTTTGTGCGCTCAAGTCATGCGTGGTAAATGTGTATTAAGTTTGTCATTGTCAAGTACTTAACACCAAATTTTAGTATCTACAAATTCTCCCTTTTTATTCCAGCGATGAAATTGCTAGAGTAAAAGGAAAAAATGTACTTGAATGTGTAAAACATACTTTGTCTTTGGTATGAAGCTCCAATTGAATATTTGAAATCGAATTTGAATTTTAAAATTTTAATAGTAAGGAAGGAGTACACTTGTTTTTTAATGAAAACTATGTTGCCCTTTCAACTTGTTGAAGTATTGGAGAAATTGTGAAATCTTTGGTTGGCGAGGTAAAATGGCTCATTAATACATTGGAATATATCATTTTTCTACACCTAAAGAGAGTGAAATTAGGTGGCACATGAAATGGATAATGTAAGGGTCAGTCTGATGGTTTTGTGTATGCTGAAACTTAGAGCTTGCATAGAAACACATGGAGAGTTCCTTGGGTTGGGAAGACATGTTCCAACCTTCGTGAATGTGGGGAGAAGTACACAATGTATTAACCCAAATAACTGTGCAAGAAAGAAAAAATGAACCATATGATAGGTTCGCTAAAAGAAACCGAATCAACCATTGCGGATGGCTTATAGATTAAGTTGTATAGTTTCGCTCCAGTTCGCTCAATGTAAAATAAAATGCATGATTGAAAGGGAATGAACAATGTTCATGCTCTCATCATGACCACAAGTTAAATTGTATAGTTTTGCTCAAGTTCACTCAATGCAGAATAAATGCAAGATCAAAAGAGAATGAACAATGTTCATGCCCTCATCATGATTGCAGGTTTGATAAGTGTGAAGTGAAATGACCACCATTTGTTATTCAACTGTAACTATGTTGTGTGTGTGCTGAACCATTATCATGCCTCATGAATTTGAAAGTGTGTATATGCGCATGAACCAATATCATGCCCCTTGAATCTGTACTAATTGATATAGAATGTTATGCATCTATATGTTGAATTTGGAAATCTGTATCTTAAATGTATGTGTATGTGGAACCTGTAATTACTATTCCTATAATTGTGTGCATATGCCCATGCATATGCACCCAACTATGTATGAATTTGAATTCAAGTCTCTTTATAGCGAGTGCATATGAATGACATATGCCCCCATAATCTGTATTGATGTCATATCTATCATGTAACTGAACTGTATGATATTTGAACCATTTTGAATATTTGAATCTGATTTTTTGTTCATGGAGGCTTATATCTCTATGACAAGCCCATTGGAATGCCCCCATTAGAGATGAGGGATGTGTCCTGTAAGTCAATTAATTTCAAAATAAGAGTTAACTGTATCATGTCATGTATAAAGATATCATGTATAATCATGTGAATATATGGAGAGTATGTCATCATAGTAATGTATTGTCAATCAAAGCATGCAACATATGCAATGCAAAACATAAGTGTCATGTCTAAATAGATATATCAATGAAGTACGCTGTAGAAGGATAATGAATAAGACTACAAAATAACAATGAATGATATGGATCACGACACCACTCAATGTCAGCAAGCTTAACAAGTGTTACAAGCTCAAGTGTTAGTGTCACACATAAGGCCATGGGCCGCATACAAGAGACATAAAGATGTCGCAAACAAGCAAGGCCAAGGGCCACACAAATGTCGCAAACAAGGGACATAAAAATGTCACATCAAACAATGCCAAGGGCCACACACAAGGAACATATAAATGTCGCAAACGAGGGATAAAAATGTCGCATGAAACAAGGCCAAGGGCAGCACACATTAGACAAGCACAAATTAACCTATTATGTAAGAGAGTAACAATATCAATGGAGCATAGAACAAGTAAAGACTAGTTTACACCATCCATATTTATTAGTGTCACATCATAGTATAATAACATATCTATATTAGCATTGTGTAAGATACCAATAACTAGCTAGATATGTGTAATCAATCTAGGTAGCTCAACATGGTAGAAGGTTATAGAAAGATATAACCAATAATAGTGAAACCTGTGAAATAAAATGCCCCCAACATTGTCATGGCCACTGGGTAGAGGAAAGTCCAACATTGTCATGGCCATTGGGTAGAGGAAAGTCGAACATTTGTATGTCCATGTATAACTTGTATGTCTTGCATTGCACTTATATACTGTGAAATGCATGTGTATGAAAATAATATGCCATCTACCAAACACATGATCAATAACATACGTAAATAGTATAATTTAGTAATCATGTCATGTTTAGGTCTTGATTTTTGATTTTTTGCATATTTCGAATGTTTTTGTATTTTCTTTATTTTTTTGTATTTTTGAATTTTGAAATTTGTTCTCATATGTGAGTAGGTCATCCTTGTCGTGATTGAAGTCGACATATCTCGGCTTGTTCTTGAGATTATGTAATCGCATTGACTCTTCCTTTTTTGTTTTTGCTTGTTTAGATTATGTACTTTCTGCCATCTAGGAAGATTGTGATTTTTGATGGTAAGCATTACCGTCATGTCAAATTGTGATTACTCTTCTTGCATGTGAGAAAGTGAGGTATTGATTGGTTTGATCCATTGTAGCCTGCATTTTCTGTAATCATTGTTGTCCCAGTGTAATGGCCCTTGATAAGTAGGAGGCACGACTCGTGTATATCAACCACTTTTGGCCCACAAGCTATTGGTAAAATGACACATCTAAGGGGTCCTTGCTAATGTGTGCTATGCTATAATTCATTGATGTCATGCCCCAACTGTCGTAAACCTCTAACATTGCATATGGCTTCCTATTTGTTGCCATCAATTTGAATGTGGTTATAATAGTCACCTTCTAGGTATACAGCAATGGTCAAAGCCTCTTGTTGAGGACATTTTTTGCTTGTAGTTGCAATTGGTGTCTTTGTAGAGCTTGATTCAAATGGTTTCTATTGACTTTGTATTACCTTGATAATACCTTCATTCTTGTTTCCTTGAATTTGCTTTTGTAATACATTGCAATGACCTGTGACATGTCTGGTGATTCTATGATAACTACAATATAGTTTGTCTTCTTGATGTGAAACACGTCCCACGGCTCGATGCCGAGTAGATGGTAATGTGATGAGATTATGATCAAGTAATATTTGCAATATTGTTATTGTTTTATCTTGAAGACTTGTAATTTGCAATGATGTTGGAACCTTGGTATTTGCCATTTCTACTTTATTCATTGAAATTTATGATTGCTTCTTTGTCCAAGTCATGCTTGACTTTAGTGTCGCATGCGTCTGGTGTTTGATAGTATTGCAACAGTTGTTTGCATTTAGAATGTACTCATGATCTGTCATTGGTTCCTTTTCTTTGCCCTCAGAAGATTTTCCCTGAATAGGAATTTCTGATTTGTACCTTTTTGTTGTATATGATTCATCTCGATATTATCCAATTCCAATAGGTGTGAATAGAGTATGAGATAAATATTCATCTGAAGGATTGAAGTTTAACTTACATAATTTATCATCTGTTATATCTGCCATGTTGGTATCCTCGTCATCACTTCCATAATAATTAAAGACTATGCCATCTTGATATTCCGAATTCCCTTGTAAAAGATCGGGAATAGGTTTTGGCTGCTCAGTATTAACTTGTGGTTAAAGTTGTATAGCTATTTTGTATGCCATGATTGGTTCCTTGGCCTTTTCAACACTTGATTCACGCACCTCATATGTATGCATCTGAGCTACTGGAATCGATTGTGATGGAGGAATGATGGTATGATCTTCCAGTTGTGATGGTGATTGTGATTGGTCCCCATTAGTAGATTGAGTCATCTTGCAATATTTAAAAGGGTCATCATCTGCTGGTTCTATGTAAGAATAGCCTTCATGCATGAATTCGATAGATCTGTGTAATGTCAATGGTATTGCTTCCATAGCATGTATCCAGGGTTGCCTCAAAGGTAGATTGTAATGTAATTGATTAGGGATAACATGAAAGGTAGTAGGTACCATCTTGGGACTTAGTTTTACATTCCAATGATATAGACATAGAGTGTTATCGAATTCTTTTATGCTTTGATCTGATTTTTGAATGATAGTCATGTTGATCCCAATAGTTGTAAGAAGGCAGTGTTACAAATATTCAATCCAAAACCATTATCTACCAACACATGTTTCACCAAGTTGCTTTGTACTTCAACTCGAGTGAATGATGACAAGTTTTGCTCTATTGTGTGTTGTGTAGGTAAACCTTCTTTGTCGAAGGTGATGACTTTGTCGTTGTCCTTTAATGTATTTATAATAGAGGCAAGTGATGTAAGTTGTGTATCACTAGGGAGAGTTGTTTCTTGCAATGCTTTGTATAAGATGTTATTATAGATCATTGATCTCTTGAGTAACTCCCAAGATAGAAATTTAGCACAGGTGTTCTTTAGTTGATCAATGATGTCATACCATTTGGGTTGATTAGCTTTCTTCATGGGAGGTGGAGGGGGTTGAGGAGGAACATGTGACTACCTTTGTTTTGCTATGCATGATGGGGCACCCTACCTCGTCTAGTGCTGACAACATGGACCACAAAATCCAAAATAAGCCAAGGGCGAATAATGGGAGCCTAGTGGTAGCTAGTACAACCTTGAGGTCTAAGTGGAGGAGGATTAAAAAGAGTCCTGTATGCCCTTTGGCATCTAGTGGTAACGAAGGGCAATTCTGATTGGATGTTGCAACAATATGATTGGAGAAAGGCTTGGGATTGTTCTTTGTTAATTTTTGCCTCATTAGTGTTCTTATATATGATCCATTTGATCCATTTCCTTATATAATTGATTCAATAAGATATACCATCATTGTAGAAAAATATGAAAATAGTACCTTCATGACTTATGTTAACCAATAATGTTCATTCGTTGTCGCCACGAATAATGTGCATCATTAGGGACTAATCAAAAATCAAGTCTAAAAATGAAACCCTAATGCTGAAATCTAAAACCCTAGAATAATGGAGCCCTAAGGGAGACCTAGGGTTTTGACACAGTTCGATCCATGTACGGCTTCACCAATATGTTTTATTTTAATTTGGGTTTAGAACCCCTAATAGGATAGAAACTAATAGAATAATCTAGATTGAAATATATGGCATTCAAGCATATATCTGAATGTAAAATACTGAAATTGATTGTAATGATTTGACAAGTGGCATATGTTAAATATAATAAGTACAACAAAGGGATGAATACTTAGCTTTTCTGGTTGACTGTTAAACTGTGATTGTATTCTGCAGTGGAAAATAGACTAAAGCAGGCTAGTGATTCGTCTGGTTTATAAATTGTGTTGCTGCTCGCATAGGGTTGGTTTTGTCAGATCTAGGTCAATATTAATCATTGATATTGACTTGTGTGAAAAAGGACCGTGACCATACAGTGACCTTCGCATGTCTCTGAATGCTCTGTATGTGGTGTCGAACCTTGATGATGTGCGCAACTTCAAAAATCAGCCTCCTTCCACTTGAAACCCTAGGTGTGCTTGTGAGGTTAGAAATCTTCAAAAAATCAAGAAAGCGTAATGCGCTGAGCTCATCCCAATCACCTTTGTTTGATGATTGACTGTTAACTACGTATTCGATACTCTGAAGAGGGAAATCAAGCCACATGTAGTTCTCCTACCTAGTGTGATTGTGCAATTGTGCTCCTTTGCTATATGCATGCAACTAATGATTTGGCTTTGATATTTGACAATGCTTACTTTGACTTGGATTTGGTATGTTTCAAACTTGGCTTGTGACTGCTCCTAGTGATGAATTTGCAATTTGGAAAGAATAGGGCAGATTTGCTCAATCTGCAATAGTGTATAGGTGTGCACTAGGTATGTGCCAAATCCCCTATCAAGTGAGGTCTTGATTTGTATATATATATATGAGTCCAATTGAGTAATTTCTCACCACACTGATACAATAAGTAGATGGGTTGACCCAAAGAAAGGTTCGATTTTAAAAAGTAGCCGTTGCAGGTAGAGGGTTGGTATTGACCATGTTATGTCAGTATTGACTAGCGATACTAACCGAAACTGATGGAACTGACTTGTGTATAGGCGGATTGAATTGAGGGTCTAGAGATGTTTGTGTAGGATATTTAAGAGGTTTAAACGGACAATGAGGTTTCTGTAGGCGTGTAGCAGTAGAACGGAAGGGTCAAACTAATAAGATAACATGTAAATGTGAGAGAATGGTGGATTAGGACTATGTTTGCTTAAGTCATGTGTGGTAAATGTGTGTCAAGCTTGTCATTGTTAAGTACTTAATACTAGGTTTTATTATCTACAATATGTTAATATGGAGAAACGTTCATTTTCTATGTGAGAGATACAATATTTTGGATACATTGTAGACACATAAGGAATTCATGTAGACCCGACCAAGATTCAAGTCATCTAGGAATGGTCAACACCAAACAATCTCATAGAGCTTTGCAGCTCCTTGGGATTAGCAAATTTGTACAAGAGATTTGTACACTTGGTTTCTCTCATTTGACTTGGACTTTGAACCAAGTTACCAAAGGTGGCACCAAAGCAAGTTTCATCTGGTTAACCACACAATAAAAAGCATTTGAAGCACTGAAATGCAAACTTTGTTTCGTGCTAGTGCTTGTATTACCTGATCTTCAACAACCATTTGAGATAGAGACAGATGCATTTGAGTATGGACTTGGAGTAGCCCTCACTCAACATGGTCATCCGATTGCTTACTATAGTGAAACATTTATTGTGCCAATAAGGAACTATCCCACATATGACTGCGAGTTTTATGCCATTGTCTAGGCATGCAAGCATTACATATTGGGAAAGTAGACTGTGATCCACACAAATCACAAATTGCTTTAGTTCTTGTAGACTTAGAGCAAGTTGCAACAAGATCAACATGAGAAATGCTCTTCTTATTTTAAGTAGTTCTATCTAAACATCAAATATAAGGGAAGTGCCAATCTAGTAGCAGATTGTTTGAGCCGACGCCTTGTTGAAGTCCTTATTATGCTTGATGCATTAAACACTTGGTCATAATTGTATCCATCTAACATAGACTTTCTAAAAATCTATTAGAAGTTGCTTTGCGGCAATTTAGTTCCAAATTTCTACCTGCGAAATGGACTTCTATATCATTTTGGGACTTGTGTATTGCATGGGGCAAAAAGACAAAATAACATGGGAAGCTCATTTTAGTGAGGTGTTACCGCTCACATTTGCACCCTTTGGAAGAGGGTTCTTCAGGATTTTTCCAACTTGAGCAGAACTATGGGAACAACCCCAGGCTGTGGGTCACCTATGGCGGGGTTGAACCTCCGGAGTAGGCCGACTTCGTCTTTGATGCTCACCTAAAACTAATGCTTCACAGAGAAAATGGTTAGAAAGGGAAAAGGGCTCCTAAGAAAGCTAGCCAGGCGATGTACTAGATAAAAATGGGAAACTCTCATAAGCTTGAACCCACACTAGATCTGCAGAGGACAATACTAGCTCACACAATCTCAAGATCAAGCTGATTGCATAAGTGTTTCATGGAAGAGGTTCAGGAAGCAATGAATGCAAACAAAGAGGAGTTCTAAGACTCATTGAAAGCTCACGTTAATGGCAGAAAGAACACTAATCCAGACTTGCAAACAGCGTTGAAAACTCCCTAAACAAGGTCAGAATGGACCATGGACGAGGAAGATTCTCCTTCACACAAGGCCATAGTGCACAACTCACCAAACACAGACTCAAGGTAAAAGATAGGTAAAGAAAGTCCTATATTGCATCAAGAGGTAGTTCTTACAAATGCTTGACAGGGTCGAGTGTAATCAAGAGGAGCATACTTACAATATCTCAAAGAGTCCCCTAGTTCCTCTAAAGTTTTCAAATCAGAGAACTAGTCTCAAAAAATTTCAAATCGGAGAACCCCTTACCAAATGAAAAGAATGGGATATATAGTAGAGGTAAGAGAAAGAGAGAGAAAGGAGAGGGGCACGCTGTCCATGATCATTAAATGAGCTCCACCTTTCAAGGGATGCCCCACCACCCCTTTGTCCAATCAGAGCAAGTCCATCATCAACAATTATCCTTCATTAGCTCCAGTTAGTTCTCAAGTTCTTCTCATTGGCCGAGAAAAGTGCACTAGAGGACAAGAGTTTGTTTTATATGGTGAGTCATGATTTTTTCAAGGAGAAAATATCTTTGAAGGTTCTGATCATTATTGAATGCTCCAACTGTGTCTCCAATCTCCCAAATCTGCTTCGTGAATTGTCATGTCCCCTTTTTCGTGGACATTGACAGACTTGATGATTAGCCTATTATACGACCTTCGTAGGCTAATAGGATGGATAGAGGGTCATAATGGAGCTTGGCTTGACTTTGATTCGCAGAATTTCTACATTTGGTTTTCATTCAGGGTCTTTCAGACATGTTTGCTTGATGCTCCTATTATTTAGGGATATTTGACATGCAGTGGAGCACCTTTATTTTGGTATGGTCATGTGCAGAATCACTCCCTGATTCACCTGCTTCGATCAGTTTGAGGATCCGACGTATATTGAGGGAAATAATTAATATTTGATTGATTTAATCAAATATTAATTATTTGGTCTCATTAATAATTAATAATTAATTATTAATTATTTGCTCTAATTTTAAATTAGAAACCCTAATGCTAATTTAAGAAAAAAACCTAATTAGGGCAAGCATATCTTTTGAGGGTATAAGGGTTTCACATGGAGGCCATTATTGATTATGCATAGATTATTGATTATTGAAAATTGAAGAAATTCTTCTGTGAAGACTGAACCAAGGGTTCCAAGATTCCATTTGCAGTGGAGAACGTCAACTCTTCATTGTGTGCGATTCAGAGGTTGTGAAAGATCAGCCGATCTATTGCCAAATTGAGAGATAGCTTCATCCAGAAGTTATCACAGAATTCCAGGGTTGAGAGATAACTTCACTCAGAAGTTATCACAGTATTACAGGTATTTATTTTATTAGTTTTGATTCACTAAATTATACAGATAGAAATATTCTGTATTAGAATAGTATATCTTCAGATCAGGGTGTTCAGCAATCAGGGGTTAAGAACAAACAGGTTGGCGGCCGTACTAAATCCGTACAGGTCCGTTCAGATCAGCTCAGGGACCGACCTCGGCAGACAGAGGGCTACAGTGACCGACATCGGTCGACTGAAGACCGACGTCGGCAAAAAGCCGACCGACAGGGACCGACGTCGGCGATATATCGACCGACGACGGAGTCTGTGTGTCGACACAGAAAATCCGAGACTTCCAGAATTGCAATTTTATTCCCAGTTTGCATGAATTCAGGGTTTTAAGACCTCATCTGTAATATTTTTTGGTTGGCATAAGAAAGGACATCTATTGTAATCAGCTGGATGAATGATAAGATCTGTGATTTGTTTATGCATGTTTGAATCTTGTTTGCAAATTGTATCTTGTTCAGAGCTTTATGTGTTAATATATTCCCTGTTTGAAAGGGGACATCACAGTGGTATCAGAGCTTATTGTGCAGAAAAAGGAGCCCCTAAATAAGGGACATCACAGTGGTATCAGAGCTTCTTGTGTTTGCATATCCCTACTGGTTGGGGATATCACAGTGGTATCAGAGCTTATTGTGCAGATAAGAGAGCCCCTAAGTAAGGGACATCACAGTGGTATCAGAGCCAAATTCCTGCCATCCTGTTGGGCACATCAGAGCTAATGTCTTGCCATCCTGTTGGGTAGTTTGGGTAGATTGAATCAGCGAAGGATCATGATGCCTTCATATACTCAGAAACAGTGGGACAATGATATGAAGAAGCTGGAACACAGTTTGAAGCAGTTGGATGAAACCCAGAAGAGGATGAATGAAATTCTTTCATATCCTACATCCAAAAACAAACCCGCACGGTATATGACAGCGAAGGAGGAGTGGGAGTTAGTACCACCTCGAATTCAGAAGTTGTTGTCTTTTGATCGCTTTGTTAAGCATAGGAGAGAGCACTACAGATCACTTCAACGAAAGAGTAGCATGTCCCATGATTATTATGATTATGAGATAGGAGATAGTGAAGATGAGGATGAGTTTGATGCTTGCACTCAGAGTGTACAGGGGTGCTCAGATGTTAGTGCACTGAGGGTTGATGATCTCTCAGTTATGACAAAGATTGTAGAAGAGTCCCAGGATCCGATTATTGCAGATGATACTCAGGAGATTGCAGTGGACAGTTTTGAGGACTTAGTTTCACCGGTTGTTTCTTTCCATATGGAAGAATTAGACAGTGATGCTATAGTTGTTGATACTCGGTCTGTTGATATGAGCTTTGGCATTGATTTACAGAGTATGGATGATCATTTGTATATTGAGGTGGTTGGTGATGAGTACATTCCTGCAGTTGTTGCTGAGGAGCAGGTTGTTGAGGCTAACACATATATTCAGGATTTGGGAGTCCCTGATTCTGATGAGTTTGAGATACCCGTAGAGTCGAGTCTCTATATTGATTCTTCTCATACAGATGATAGTGTGGTACAGTTGGTTGTGCCGCCTTTACAGAGGGATCAGTTATGGGATGGATTAACACCATCTTTTGTAGATGGAATTTGCAGTTGCCAATTACACAGCCTACAGTATCGACACATCTAGGGCAGTTGTGATTTCAGAGATTGGTTGAGTTGTGTTCGCCAATTTGATTATGGGTTCCTCTTTGTTTTACTTTTGTCGATATTGCAGGTACTCACATTGATTCACAGCGGTGCAGAGCATAACTACATTTGGGATCCAGGTGGATCGAGTAGTTCATTGTTCCAAGATTGCTTGGGGACAAGCAATTTTCGGAGGGGCGGATTGTCATGTCCCCTTTTTCGTGGACATTGACAGACATGATGGTTAGCCTATTATACGACCTTCGTAGGCTAATAAGATGGATAGAGGGTCATAATGGAGCTTGGCTCGACTTTGATTCACAGGATTTCTACATTTGATTTTCATTCAGGGTATTTCAGACACATTTGGCCTGAGCTCCTACTTTTTAGGGATATTTGATATGCAGCGGAGCGCCTTTATTATGGTATGGTTATGTGCGGAATCACTCCCTGATTCACTAGCTTCGATCGGTTCGTGGATCCGACATGTATTGAGGGAGATATTAATATTTGATTGATTTAATCAAATATTAATTATTTAGCCTATTTTTAATTAGAAACCCTAATTCTAATTTAAGAAACCCTAATTAGGGCAAGCATATCTTTTGAGGGTATAAGGGTTTCTCATGGAGGCCATTGTTCATTATGCTATTGAATATTGATATTGATTTTGAGAATTTCTTCTGTGAAGACTGAGCCTAGGGTTCAAGGATTCCATTTGCATTGGAGAACGTTCCCTCTTCAGTGTGTGCAATTAAGAGGCTGTGGAATATCAACTGATCTATTGCCAAAGTGAGAGATAGCTTCATCCAGAAGTTATCACAGAATTTCAGGTTTGAGAGATAACTTCACACAGAAGTTATCACAGATATTCCAGGTATTTATTGCTTTATGTTTTGATTCAATAAATTATATAGCTAGAGATCTACTGCGCTAGAGACAGATATCTTCAGATCAGGGGTTGAAAACAGGGAAGTTGTGCTTAACTTGCGGCCGTACAGAATCCGTACGGGTTCGTACAGATCAGTGTAGGAACCGACCTCGGCAGACAGAGGGTTTCAGTGACCGACATCGGTCGACTGAAGACCGACGTCGGCAGAAATCCGACCGGCAGAGACCGACGTCGGCGAGATATCGACCGACGACGGCGACTGTGTGTCGACACAGAAGGGCCGAGACTTTCCAGAACTCAATTTGCACTTCCAGATTTGCAAAGCCAGGGTTTTCAAGACTGTATTTCATATTTATATGCATATTAGAGGACTGCAATTGTAATAATTTAGAAGGACAAGTGATACAATCTGTAATTTGTTATTAAGAGACTATATTATTGTGATCTTTCTGAATTTATTCAACAGCGATTATATCTTGGTTTAGATTTTTTGTGTTGCTATATTTCCTGTTTGGAAGGGGATATTACAGTGGTATCAGAGCTTCTTGTGTTTGCATATCCCTACTGGTTGGGGATATCACAGTGGTATCAGAGCTTATTGTGCAGATAAGAGAGCCCCTAAGTAAGGGACATCACATGAATCTTGCCATACCTTCCACTTGGCTTCATTATGAGGACAAGGTCCTCATATCCTTGGGCTTGATGAAACCATGCTATGTCTGCTTTAAGCCACTGATCTGACTATCATATTTATGCCTTGGCGTGCTTTTTCTGCAGACCTTAAACATTGATTCATTATAGGTTGAAACCAATCTCATATTGGTTTTCGTATAGTCAATATATCCACCTGGATGCATTTATATCATTGAACAGCTAGCAGCTTGCTTTTATTTATGTCAAGTCCAAAAGGACCTATTTTGCCTCTGTGGCCATTTAATGGCGGACCTGATCCTTTAAACGTCCATCTGGTTTAACTCGGACCCTATTTGAGCTCGACACTTTTCTGCGTTAGCTTGCCTGAGTCGAAAACTGCCCTATCGACCTTTGTCAAAATATCTCGAGCTCGACCCTTTGCTTATTGGTCGTCGATTGTCTGACTCAGCTTGTTGATCCCTTGACTCATCTCGCTCTGTTGATCCTAACTCTTGAGATCTCGCCATTTGTCACCTTCACGCTTGTCTGCGGGGGTTTGTTGACTTGTTGACCCCAGCTCACCTGCGTGCCGTAGATCTTCGATGCACGATCAAACACCAACTGTTAGATCTGTTGGGACCCACTGTTTGAAATCAAATGGCTAATTCATGAGGCTAAACTTTGACGTCCACGTGCTTGTATTTGACGTTTGTGCGGCCGTCACTGCATATTTGAAAACCAACGGTCACTTGCCATGGTTTAAACTTGACACTTGCATTCCTGCCATTTGATGTCTGCGCGAACGTATTTGACGTCTGCCCGATCGTTAATTTTTGATCCCCATATGGATGATTGCTGAGCTTTATTTTAACGTTTGCGCAACTATTATTACTCTGTTGGAACACAAATTCCTCGGGTCATTTCCTTCGGATTTCTTGTCTGTGGGCCTTTTGGCGAAGAAACGACTCTTCAGGACGTTTATATTGGACACTTTCTCGAAGAAATGACCCTTCGGGACTTTTGCATTGGCCCCTTTTCTGAAAGAATACCCTTTGGGACACTGTCTTGGGACAATTTTGTCAAAGAAATGACTCTTCACAACTTTTGTTTGGGCCACTTTGCTTGAAAAATGACCTTTCAAGAGTTTTGTTTCGGACACTTTGCTTGAAAAATGACCCTTCGGGCTTTTTGTTTAGAGCACTTTGTCGAAGAAATGACCCTTTGAGCTTTTGTTTTGGACCAATTTCCCCAAAAGATACCCTTCGGAACTTTTGTCTAGGACTTTCCTTGAAAAATGACCATTCGAAAGTTTTGTTTCAGACAAAATGTCCGAAATAATTCCCGATACTTAGCTAAAAAACCCGGAAAAAATCTCCCGAAGGAAATATTAGCACTTAGCCGAATAAAAGATCCGAAAGATTTGAAGTTAGCAAAACAAAGACCCGAAACACTTTGCCCGAGTAAGGACTTAGCCGAAAAAAGGGTTTTGAATTAGCTTTTCCAAGCCTTGTATGTTCTTTTGAACTCATGCCTGAAATAAGAACTACGAAGCCCTGAAGCTTGTGCAGACTTGTTCCATGACCTTGAACAGCTTGGTTTCACCATGAAACATGTTCAAGAACCATTTTCTTTGCTCTGCAACCTGTCCCTTAGAATTTGACAAAATACACTCTAAGCAATTTTAAAGTGTTTCAAAAGCTTTGTGAGCACTATAAGATCTCTCTGGTCCACTCATTCCATCTAGAACATCTGTTCATCTGCTCATACATTAACAACCTGATCCATTTAGGCACAACTTGGTATGTGGGCCAAATTTGGCCAACATTTCTGGTGACTTGCAGAGAAGCATGCCTGCTATGCTTGAGAACCCATACCAATTTGCCTTGTCTAGTCCATTGGGCATGGAGTCTCCTGCCTGTGCAACTGAGCTTCTCTGAAATTGGATGCAAGGCTAACCCTTTCTGGGTAACTCCTTTTGAAGCAACAAGGACAAAATAACAACAAAAGCAAAGGCAAGTGCACACAGGGACTTGTAGGAAGGAAAAACATTTAACCTACTGAACAAATGTGCACAAAGACACTTGGAGAAAAGCATGAAAACTATTCAAATATGTACAGGGCTGAAATTTACAAATACCCCCCTCCTAGGTCAAATAGAAAACTATGAATACCATTCACTTGTAACAAACAAAGATGAAAAATACCTTGCTTTGGAGGTACTAGAATTGGTGAACCAGACAATTTTATGGCCAATCCTTTTGATGTGCTCTCCAATGGATGGAATGGAACAAACTGTCTCCAATGTAGACATACTGGTCCATGTCCTCCAAGCTTGGTTCATGTTGGATTGTAGGGGCTCTTGCAACCTCCTCATTTGATGGTTCAATTTGGTGCTCTGAATTAAGCACAACATGTGATGGCTCCTTTGAATTGGTGGTTGATTGACTGTCTAGGCTTAGGCAGAAAAGCTCTAAGTCATCCCAAAAGGCAGCGTCCTCTTGGTCATCTGAGACAATGCCAACTTCAACACCATCTTTGCTTTGCTTGCTTTGAAAGGGGCCATATGGTAGTTCATCAATCCACCTAAAACCCAACATGTCATGTTCTTGTGGCTCTGAATCTGACCATTTTTCTTCATTCTTGAAGACATTAGTACTGCCTTTAAAGGACAATTCATCTTGAGATTGGTTAGCTTCTTCAACCTAATTGGCAAGTTCATCTTCAAGATCTAGAGGAGGCATAGGGTGGTTTAGAACCTCTACTTGATCCATGAAGTCATGGTACAGCTGCTGCCATACCTCATCTTGATCCTTCTTTTTCTCTATTTCTTCCTCATCTTCATCTGTAGTCACACCAAATGGAAGCTCTTGGGACCAGTCAAAATCTCCTTTGCTCTCAACTGCACTCTGGGTGCATACCCCTTCAAATATGAAGGCATCAATACTGCCTTTAGGCTCTAGTTCATCAAAGCCATGCCAAGAAGTCTGATCAAAACCCGACTCTTCCCCTTTTGAATGAAGTGGATTGTCTATCATGATCTCTTCTTCATAGACACTTGCATTGCCCTCTTCAGGCTCAACTTTGATTGCAAGCTTCTCCTCTATTCTTTGTAAAACAGGGTCTTTGTCCAAGAGGGAGATGGTGGGAGGGTGAAGAAGTTCACCTTGCTTGCAGCTTAGGAATGTGTCCTTCCAGCTAGGGACTTTGAATGGCTTCCTTGATGGCTCTTGAGGAAAGGAGAGAGAGTCTTGGAACTCTTGTACATCAAGCTCATTGAGCTGAGCTATGGTTGCTTGATTTACTTTTGGCACAACTAACTCCTCCAAGCCTGCTTTTTGGACTGCCTCAACCAACACCTCCTTTGTGCCTTACTGAACTGATTTCCATGAGGGAAATGAGTAGGGAGCAGGCACCTTTTCTTCTTTTATAGGAGAGGGTGGTCTCACAAGTGAGGGCATGATATAGCCAGGGTCAAATGTATTGGAGAAGATCCATGATGGAAGGGATTCATGCTCTTGAGTGGGAATGGGCATTGGGGTAGGAGAGGGCAAACTGATTGGCTCTTGGAAATGAGAGGACACATAAGACCGATCTAAATGAGCTTGCTGATCCTCATAAGACATCAACACACTGTCTGCGTTTTGGATGATATTTCTCATCGAGTCCTCATTCTCATAAGATGACCACCTTTCACCCTCACAAGTTGACCATCTGCCCTTGACCAACTGAAGAGAACTCCTTCCTCTTGTAGAACATGGATAGGGATGATTGGAGAAAACTCCAAACCCCTACCAATCTCCTTTATCAACTCAACATAAACTGATAGTGCTTGCTTGATTCCTGAGAAGGATGTAACAAGATAAGCTTGGTCTTGACAAGGGAAATTAGGGTATTGATTTGAATGCAAATGAGGCTCACCTTGGTCATATGTAGGGTTAAGAGGAGGACAGAGGCCATGGTAAGGCTAATACGCTGCTTGAGGGCCACTTGGGGGGAATACATAAACATTATTTCCCTGATAAGTGTGATGCTGAGGTAGAGAATAAACATTTTGATCAAAAGAGTGATGATACATACCAACTGATGTTCATTCGGAGTCGCCATTGATGTTTGTAGAATGCCTCCAAACGCTGATATATAGAACACAAAAAAAAAAAAATCCTTTCACTGCTTTGGACCTTAGTCCCATTGGGCATACCAGAACTGTTACCGTTCAAATTTGCACCCTTTGGAAGAGGGTTCTTTAGGGCCTTTCCAACTTGAGCAGAACTATGGGAACAACCACAGGGTGTGGGTCATCTATGGCGGCGCTGAACCTCCAGAGTAGGCCGCTTCCTCTTTGATGCTCCCCTAAACTAATGCTTCACAGGGAAAAGGGTTAGAAAGGGAAAATGGCTTCTAAGAAAGTTAACCAGACGATGCACCAAATAAAAATGAGGAACTCCCATAAGCTTGAACCCACACTAGATCTACAGAGGACAATACTAGCTCACACAATCTCAAGATCAAGCTGATTGCATAAGTGTTTCATGGAAGAGGTTCAGGAAGCAATGATTGCAAACAAAGAGGAGTTCTAAGACTCACTGAAAGCTCATGTTAATGGC
This sequence comes from Torreya grandis, assembly GCA_037957365.1. Taxonomy (NCBI): domain Eukaryota; kingdom Viridiplantae; phylum Streptophyta; class Pinopsida; order Cupressales; family Taxaceae; genus Torreya; species Torreya grandis. The sequence continues at coordinate 3,419,397 of JARHVA010000011.1, forward strand.
AGAAAGAACACTAATCCAGACCTGCAAACAACACTGAAAAATCCCTACACAAGGTTAGAAAGGACCACAGACGAGGAAGATTCTTTTTCACACAATGCCATAGTGCACAACTCACCAAACACAGATTCAAGGCAAAATATAGGTAAAGAAAGTCCTATATTGCATCAAGAGGTAGTTCTTACAAATGCTTGACAGGGTCGAGCCTAATCAAGAGGAGCATACTTTACAAGATCTCAAAGAGTCCCCCAGTTCCTCTAAAATTTCCAAATCAGAGAGAACTAGTCTTTGAAAATTTCAAATTGGAGAACCCCTTACAAAATGAAAAGAATGGGATATATAGAAGAAGGAAGAGAAACAAAGAAAGGAGAGGGGCACGCTGTCCATGATCATTGAATGATCTCCACCTTTCAAGGGATGCCCCACCACCCCTTTTGTGATGTCCCTTACTTAGGGGCTCCTTTTTCTGCACAATAAGCTCTGATACCACTGTGATGTCCCCTTTCAAACAGGGAATATATTAACACATAAAGCTCTGAACAAGATACAATTTGCAAACAAGATTCAAACATGCATAAACAAATCACAGATCTTATCATTCATCCAGCTGATTACAATAGATGTCCTTTCTTATGCCAACCAAAAAATATTACAGATGAGGTCTTAAAACCCTGAATTCATGCAAACTGGGAATAAAATTGCAATTCTGGAAGTCTCGGATTTTCTGTGTCGACACACAGACGCCGTTGTCGGTCGATATATCGCCGACGTCGGTCCCTGTCGGTCGGCTTTTTGCCGACGTCGGTCTTCAGTCGACCGATGTCGGTCACTGTAGCCCTCTGTCTGCCGAGGTCGGTCCCTGAGCTGATCTGAACGGACCTGTACGGATTTAGTACGGCCGCCAACCTGTTTGTTCTTAACCCCTGATTGCTGAACCCCTGATCTGAAGATATACTATTCTAATACAGAATATTTCTATCTGTATAATTTAGTGAATCAAAACTAATAAAATAAATACCTGTAATACTGTGATAACTTCTGAGTGAAGTTATCTCTCAACCCTGAAATTCTGTGATAACTTCTGGATGAAGCTATCTCTCAATTTGGCAATAGATCGGCTGATCTTTCACAACCTCTGAATCGCACACAATGAAGAGTTGACGTTCTCCACTGCAAATGGAATCCTGGAACCCTTGGTTCAGTCTTCACAGAAGAATTTCTTCAATTTTCAATAATCAATAATCTATGCATAATCAATAATGGCCTCCATGTGAAACCCTTATACTCTCAAAAGATATGCTTGCCCTAATTAGGTTTTTTTCTTAAATTAGCATTAGGGTTTCTAATTTAAAATTAGAGCAAATAATTAATAATTAATTATTAATTATTAATGAGACCAAATAATTAATATTTGATTAAATCAATCAAATATTAATATCTCCCTCAATATACGTCGGATCCTCAAACTGATCGAAGCAGGTGAATCAGGGAGTGATTCTGCACATGACCATACCAAAATAAAGGTGCTCCACTGCATGTCAAATATCCCTAAATAATAGGAGCATCAAGCAAACATGTCTGAAAGACCCTGAATGAAAACCAAATGTAGAAATTCTGCGAATCAAAGTCAAGCCAAGCTCCATTATGACCCTCTATCCATCTTATTAGCCTACGAAGGTCGTATAATAGGCTAATCATCAAGTCTGTCAATGTCCACGAAAAAGGGGACATGACAATCCGCCCCTCCTGAAATTGCTTGTCCCCAAGCAATCTCAGAACAATGAACCACTCAATCCTCCTGGATCCCAAATGTAGTTATGCCCTACACTGCTGTGAATCAATGTGAGTACCTGCAATATCATCAGAAGTAAAACCAAGAGGAACCCATAATCAAATTGGCGAACACAACTCAACCAATCTCTGAAATCATAACTGCCCTGGATGTGTCGATACTGTAGACTGTGTACTGGGCAACTGCAAATTCCATCTACAAAAGATGGTGTTAATCCATCCCATAACTGATCCCTCTGTAATGGTGGCACAACCAACTGTACCATACTGTCAAATGTGTGAGAAGAATCAATTTGGAGACTCGACTCCACTGGTATCCCAAACTCCTCAGAATCAGGTACTCCCAAGTCCTAAATATGTGTGTGAGCCTCAACCACATGCTCCTCATAAGCATCTATAGAAACATACTCATCACCCACACTCAGTGTACTAACATCTGAGTACACCTCCACACTCTGAATGCAAGCATCAGACTCATCCTCACTGTCTAAGTCCTGAGTTAGACTCACCTTAAGACAAAGCTCATCCACAACATCCTCAACTACTCCTCCCTGTGAAGATAATGCGGATAACTCATTACCTGAAGATGTGTTAATATCTCCCTGTACTGGATCAGCATGACTGTCAAACTCATCATGCAAGTGGCTACATGTCATAGGGAAAGCACTACGATCCTTGGGCCTATTAATTAGATTCTTTAACCACATACAAGCTCTAGGTGAGACATTTCTCCCTTTTGTCCAGACATACCATAAATCTTCTGCCAAGAGTTTGGAAATTTTATCCTTCTCCTCAAACAAGATTGTGAACATAATAGAGTGCATTGATGCCAATATATTGCTAGAATGAAACTCATCTAAAATATTCCAAAATATTTTAAACACCATGCGAATTTCACCAATACAACCTACTAACATCATAACGTTTTCAAATCCATACCTTGCAAATGTTTCAAGTAATCTTGCCCTCCTTGAGAAATGAGGGTCTCTAATGTTATCCAACTTTTCGAAGCTTTTTACCATGGCATAAAGTACCTCTCTCATAATCTGATCATCATGAAAATCAAAGCCAGCTATGATCCTCATCATTTCACTAATGCAAGAGAGAGCTGCAAGTCTTACCACCTCATCATGATGTCTCAATAATCGGGGCTTCACCAACGAATCAAACGCTGGAAACAACGCTGTTTGCATCTCATAAGTATTTGAATGCTCAACCTTGCCTAAATAAGTGTCCAACTCCTCCAAAATTTTTAGAGTGTCATCTGCTTGCTGAAATGGATGATCTAATTTCTTCTTTGCATTGTGCATGCTTTCTTCCAAATCTTTGACCCCTCTTAGAGCCATACTGATAATCGAATTGAACCTGGAACTACCCAACACGATGGCAAGACATTAGTTCTGATGTGCCCAACAGGATGGCAGGAATTTAGCTCTGATACCACTGTAATATCCCCTTCTAATAGGGATATATGAAAGACACAAAGCTCTGATACCACTGTAATGTCCCTTACTTAGGGGCATTACAGTGGTATCAGAGCTTTTGTGCAGATAAGAGAGCCCCTAAGTAAGGGACATTACAGTGGTATCAGAGCTTTGTGTCTTTCATATAGGGCATTACAGTGGTATCAGAGCTTTTGTGCAGATAAGAGAGCCCCTAAGTAAGGGACATTACAGTGGTATCAGAGCTTTGTGTCTTTCATATATCCTTAGGGGCATTACAGTGGTATCAGAGCTTTTGTGCAGATAAGAGAGCCCCTAAGTAAGGGACATTACAGTGGTATCAGAGCTTTGTGTCTTTCATATATCCCTATTAGAAGGGGATATTACACCTTTGTCCAATCAGGTTAAGTTGATCATCAACAATTATCCTTCATTAGCTCCAGTTAGTTCTCAAGTTCTTCTCATTGGCTGAGAAAAGTGCACTAGAGGACAAGAGTTTGTTTTATATGGTGAGTCATGATCCTTTCTAGGAGAAAATATATTCGAAGGTTTTGATCATTATTGAATGCTCCAACTGCTTCTTCAATCTCCCAAATCTGTTCCGTGAATCTCGCTATACCTTCCACTTGGCTTCATTATGAAGACAAGGTCCTCATATTCTTGGTCTTGATGAAACCATGCTATGTCTGCTTTAAGCCGCTGATCTGACTATCATATTTATGCCTTGGCGTGCTTTTTATGCAAACCTTAAACATTGATCCATTATAGGTTGAAACCAATCTCATATTGGTTTTTCTATAGTCAATATCTCCACCTAGACACATTTATATCATTGAATAGCTAGCAGCTTGCTTTTATTTATGTCAAGTCCAAAAGGACCTATTTTACCTCTGTGGCCATTTAATGGCGGAGCCCGATCCTTTAAACGTCCCTCTGGTTTAACTCGAACCCTATTCGAGCTCGGCACCTTTCTGCATTAGCTTGCTTGAGTCGAAAACTACCCTATCGACCTTTGTTGAAATATCCCGAGCTCAACCCTTTGCTTATTGGTCATCGATTGTCTGACTCACCCCGTTGATCCCTTGACACATCTCGCTCCGTTGATCCTAACTCCTGAGATCTCACCATTTGTTACCTTCGTGCTTGTCCACGGGGCCCTGTCGACTTGTTGACCCTAGCTCGCCCGCGTGCCGTAGATCTTCGATGCATGATCAAATGCCAACCATTAGATTTGCTGGGACCCACTGTTTGAAATCAAATGGCTAATTCATGAGGCTAAACTTTGACGTCCGCGTGCCTGTATTTGACGTTTGCGTGACCGTCATTGCATATTTGAAAACCAACGGTCACTTGCTGTGGTTTAAACTTGACACTTGCACACCCGTCATTTGATGTCTGTGCGAACGTATTTGACGTCCGTGCGACCCTCAATCTTTGATCCCCATATGGATGATAGCTAAGCTTTATTTTGATGTTTGCGCAACTGTTATTACTCTGTTGGAACACAAATTCCCTCTGTCATTTCCTTTAGACTTCTTGTTTGTGGATGTTTTGGCAAAGAAACGACTCTTCGAGACTTTTGTATTGGACACTTTCCTGAAGAAATGACCCTTCGGGACTTTTGCATTGGCCCCTTTCCTGAAAGAAATACCCTTCGAGAGTTTGTCTCGGGACAATTTTGTCAAAGAAATGACCCTTTGAAACTTTTGTTTGGGCCATTTTCTCGAAGAAATGACCCTTCGGGAATTTTGTTTCAGACACTTTGCTTGAAAAATGACCTTTTGGGCTTTTCGTTTAGGGCACTTTGTCGAAGAAAATGACCCTTCGGGCTTTTGTTTTGGACCAATTTCCCCGAAAGATACCCTTCGGAACTTTTGTCTAGGACTTTCCTTGAAAAATGACCCTTTGGGAGTTTTGTTTCGGACAAACTGTCCGAAACAATTCTCGATACTTAGCCAAAAAACTCAAAATAAATCTTCCGAAGGAAATATTAATACTTAGCTGAATAAAAGATCTGAAAGATTTGAACTTAGCTAAATAAAGACCTGTAACAATTTGCCCGAGTAAGGACTTAGCCGAAAAAAGGGTTTTGCACTTATTAGCTTTTCCAAGGCCTGTATGTTCTTCTGAACTTATGCTTGAAATGCTGCTTGATCCTTCAAGGCCTGAAATAACTATGAAGACCTGAAGCTTGTGCAGACTTGTTTGATGACCTTGAACTGCTTGGTTTCACCATGAAACCTGCTCAAAAACTTTTTTCTTTGCTTTGCAGCCCTGTCCCTTACAATTTGACAAAAGACACTTTAAGCAATCTTAAAGTGTTTTAAAATCTTTGTGAGCACTATAAGATCTCTCTAGTCCACTCATTCCATCTAGAACATCTGTGCATCTACTCATCCATTAGCAACCTGATCCATCTGGGCATAGCTTGGTATGTGGGCCAAATTTGGCCAACATGAGGTTGCAAGACATTTTGGACTTGAAAAGACCTTTGCGGTGTTACAAATGTACTTCTTTTGGCCACACCTCATGTTAGATGCTGTCAAATGCATCAAGCCTTGTACCACATGTGTAATTGCCAAATCGATAAAAAAAAAGCAAGGTATGTATACACGTCTGCCGATTCCAATGAAACCATGGGAATTCGTTTACATGAACTTTCTCTCAGGGTACCCTACTACCATGCATGGTAATGATTGTGTCTATGTAGTAGTTAATAGATTATCAAAGATGACAATTCTTATACCTTGTAATAAATCAATATCAACACTAGAAACAACCCAATTGCACTTTTAGCATGTTTGGGTCCACTTTGGAATCCCAAAAGCTATCATTTCTAATAGAGATACAAGGTTCTTGAGTAATTGCTAGAAAACGCTTTGGTTTATGCTGGATAAAACGCTGAACAAGTCTACCACATTCCATCCTTAGACTAATAGATAAACAAAAGTGGTAAACAAGATGATAGTGCATCATTTATGAATGTACAATTCAAAGGACCAATGTACTTGGAATGAAAGTCTTTCTTTCATTCAACACAACTACAACAGAGCTCTGCACAACTGTACAACACAACCCTTTTCAGGTTTGCTTGGGTTTCCAATATTTGGCATCCATTGATGTAGCTTATCCTATACCGCCATTGACAATAGCAACTCCAACTCAAAAGGAAGTTGATGACGCTGTTAAGTTCATTGAGCACATCTAGTAGGAAGTGCAAATGCTAAATACAAGCAACGCCACAACCAAAATTGAACACCACACACCTTCTAAGTTGGTGATCGAGTATGGCTTCATTTGTAGAAGTAAAGACTGATGGGACTTTACTGCAAGCTTTGTCCACTTTGGTATGGGCCCTACATTATCACCCAGCAAGTAGGAGATGACTTTTTTGAGCTTAATCTTTTTTCTTACCTTGGTTGCATCTAATCTTCAATGGAAAACTCTTGTGCCAATATTTTCTACCTTTGCTGGACACTTTAGATGTTGTAAAGACAAATCGACAAGCATAGACTAATTCTAATTGCAGTGCACTAGAAGAATCAGATCAAGTAATTGACACCAAGGTCAAATGGACATGACAACGAGAGATCCCTCTTTTTCAGATTGTCAAAGCAGGTCAAGTACCTTCATAAGGAAATTGGTTTACAAAAGTGTAGGTTGCCAATCTCTTTCCACATTTTGTGCTATATTTGCACACAATGGGGACCATTGCTCTTCAAGGAGGGGCGACTAATCTTAGAGGATCTGAGACTTCAATCGATTCGTGACATCACATTGTTGCGCTGTGGCATGCCCTGTCTTCACCAACAACTTCAACATCATTCCTAGCACACGTGTGCATACTGCGAAGTCCAACTCCTCTTATGCAATGCCATATAGCTCACAAAGTCTCAGTACGGTACCATGCAACACTACAATGGTGTTACTAGAAGACGAAAAAACTAATGATTGCTTATAAATAGGTTATTACCAACTCTTGTAATTGTTCAACTGACACTTCATCTTTATGTATTGTATATTAATAAACTATTCTATTCTTTGCAAGAAGTTAGTGAAACAAAGATGGACTAGGAAATACATAGACATCACACATATGATCTCTCAGATTTTGTACTAAACTATGCATGATACAACTTTGCAATTATAGTTCTAAGTATCCGTTCTCTTCTTTGCTCTTTCCCTTGTCTTATTGCACTCTGATATATCCTTCGGCTTTTATCCTTCAAAATATGCTTCCACAATAACCCATTTAAACCATTAAGAATGGTTGTCCACCGAGTCTCCTTCTAGGCTTCGGATCATACCACAATTGACACTATCCAAGGAACACTAAAAATGCTTTGATACCAATATGATACGTAATTACCCTGGCTCTACCAATGTGTAATTTGTGAACATGGATTCTATGTAATGACTGATTTCAACTAGCTATATGCAGGTTTAAGTGGATTGGTTATGCACAAACATTTATAGAATTGTCCATACTAAAAAATTCAAAGTGGAAATGAAGAATTGAACATGAAACATGGAAAGAAGATCATATCAACAAACACACACAATTCAACACAACAATTTAACTTGGAAAAACCCAAGGTGGGTAAAAACTCAAGCAAGTGGGGTTGTGCCACCTTCCACTATCACCAAAAATGCAAGGTTACAATCTCACAAGGCCATTGGTTCCAACAACCCATCTTGCTTGTTCTGCGTTCAATTGTCTATGTTTTCTCACATAAAATTTGCCTCCTAATCTTGCAGCAACTCAGAGAGTCAGAACACGGCTCCAAATAACGCTTCAGCTTACTCCAAGACTCAAGCCAAAACATGTTTCCAACAGACACATAAGACTGCAATGGCCAAACACCTCAAACGACGGAATATCAAGCACTTCAACGATTGAGGGTTTGGAGGCCCCTTTAGGGTCTACTTATGCAATTTAATATTATGAAATTAATTGCTAATTTTTTGCACATTAGCGTGGGGCTTTTGAGAAGATTTGTAGCCCTAAATCGATGGAAAATTAAATAATAATTTTCAGATTATTATTTAATTATTTTTGATAGGAAACTAGGGTTTTCATGATTTCAGAGCAGTTTTTGGTGACCTTCCTATGAAAGAAAAATTTGAAATTATTTTTATTTGATAGTCTTTATTTTTATGATCAGTTTGATCTCTTGTTTGCATCATAATTCCAAATATTGAGGGAGTTATGAATTTTTAAAGTTTACAGCTGTTCGTAGGAAATAATATTTGTTGAGGGCAGATTTGCAAGGGTTTCGTTCTGAACTAATTATTGCAGTAATTTTTTAAGTTTTGGCAATTGATTTGGACTAAAGCTTGAGAAAGGATTAGAGTGGAAAAGAAGGAATTCATTTCAACTAGTGTGGCGCTAAGGTTTGGAGGATTGAAACATTCATTTCAGGGCTTTCTTCATTGCAGCAAGAGCCATTTGGAGCCAAATTCACAATGTATTTATTTGGTATTTAATTCAAAGTGAAATTGGAGTTAAATTTTCAATTCGAGGGTGCAATTGCAGTTGCTGGGGTTCGCTGATTTTTAAATTTCAGAATTTCAGAATTTGTAGATTTTGGAGAAAATCTCTTTTATGTGAAATCGTCATATTTGGGGACATTACAGTGGTATCAGAGCACCGATCTTGTTCACTTGTGAGGTTTGATTGCAAGCAGATAAGAAGATTTGGTGTTATCATGGAAGAAATGGAGAAAAAAAGGCTCTATAATGCAGGTAGAAGGCTAGGGGACCTATGCCAACTAGTGGAGGATATAATCAACACATTGAAAAAAGTAGAAAAAAGGTTATCCAAGGTAAATCAATAACAATATAAGTCCATGAAGTGGGCAGTACAGTGCTCAAAGACTTACTTGGTTCAACATGAACTCTTGAAAGACAGATGATGAGGCAAGGCTCTTGGTTATTAGTTGTATTAATGAGATTTCAAACTAACGGTTCCTGAAGTTCTCTACAGTGATAAAATCATGAGGGAAATATTTTCATTGATTGTGGAGAGCTTCCAAGATCTCCAAGAGAACAAAAGACACTCCTTAGCTATAAGAGTCAACATTTTGGAAACTATGGCTTCAACCAGGTCATATATTTTGATGTTAGATAATGAGTGTGATGAACTTATTGTTACGATGTTTCAACATTTTTTTGCAATTGCTTGTAAGAATCTTACCAAAAATGTTGTAGCTTCTATGCAGAGAATCTTGACCGTGACACTCAATGAGAGTGATGATCTTTCCAAGCCATTATTATCTATCTTGTTGATAGGTTTGGGGCTAGAAAAGGAATTTTTTTCAATTGCACATATGTTGTTTGAAAATGTTGCATTTGATTGCGAGGAAAAATTGAGGCCTTATTTGTTAGTGGAGCATATAGAGGAAGAGAGTATTGAACTACATGGAGAGTTGGAGGAAAAGAATGAAATGATAGTCCTTCATGAGGGTTTCTATGAAAAGGCCAATGAAATAAAAAAATTAGATTTGAAGGAGGAAGATGAGCTACAAAAAGACGACACTTTGGGGCAATCTAAAGTGGAAAATTGTAAGAACAAAAAATCTGAGTTTTTGGAGTAGCAAAGAGGACTGCAAATGATGGATGAAAATGAGGAGATGCTAGGTGCTTTGGGGCAGCCAAGTACCCTAAACTTTGGGATTCAAAAAGATGATTTTGAAGAAGCCAAAGAATCCAAAATATTCATAGGAAGGTATGAGTTGAATGATGATTTTTGTTTGGTATCTAATAATTGTTCAAATTTGTTGCATGACTCTAGATTTGATGAAAGAGCTTGGAAGGAACAATTCGTAATCACAAATAAGAAGGGAGTGCAAGCCTTGACAAGGTTGGATGGCACAAAGGGCTTCTTGATAGATCAATGCACAATGAGATGAGGGAATGCTTGAAGGAAGAACACTATGATGGACTTACAATCAAAATGGATATGGGAGAAAATCAAGACTCCAACTTATTGTGGAATGTAAAAGGCAATCCATTGTGTGAAATGGATAGGAAGGATCAAGACATCAATAAAGGATCCTAGAACTTGACAAGTGGATCAAAGGGGTGTTATTAAACATCAATGATTTTCTTAATTTGTTTGTTCCATGTGTAGGTTTATTTGAGAGATCCCTTGTAAATGTGGCAAGCAAGGAAGTCATTTGGCATGACTTAAATGATGAAGAGGGTCCTACATCTTCATCTAACATTATGTTTGATAATGGTTGTGTGAGCATGAGAAAGACGAAAGAGAGGTTTGAAGGTATGTTTTTGAGCAAATTTTGGTTTCTCTTGTCAAAAAATTTTGAGGATGTTTTGCTACATTCATGGCTCAAATCCTACATAGAAGGCAACTTTTTTGGCATGGGACAACCAAGTAAAAGTTTTAAAATTTTGCGGATAAGGTCTGAATTTGTTGCTTCAGAAATTTATAAGTATGGAGAACATTGCCAACCACCGATTGAGGACAAAGTGGAGAAAAAAAAGTGCATACTACAGCCCTTTCATAGGTATGGAAAGTCTGATTTTTTCTATTGCTTACAGTTGTCATCAAATATTGAAAAGTTGGTTGGAATACATGAAATTTTTGCCTCCAAAAATTCTGTGTCAAAAGAGAATTTCCAGCCACTTAATAAGGATGAAAAAGGTGGGGAAAATACTTGTATACAACCCTTTAAAGAGTATCTGTTGACTGATTTTATTGCACCATACAAGGAATCCCTATGGCATGAGGAAAAATCAGGTTTGTGTTTACTTTTACAGCGTCTTTCCAAGTACAACATATCTAATTTTAAAGTATAGGTACAATAGTTTTCTACATGGTATTTTTGGAATGTTTGGATTGTTTTTGATGTCACTTTCCCACCCAACATTCACAAGAAGGGGCAGCTTTGGGTTGATAATAATTTTTGCATGGGAGTGATCTATTCTAGTAGGCTTCATGTAAGGGTAAGTTGCTTCCAAGGTGTGGTTCTTTTTCCTACATTGCATCTTTGTTAGATTACTTTGAGGATTGGAGTATGAAGTTGGATACGTTTTGGAGGACATAGTTGGGGCAACAGGGTTGGATATCTCTTCGTACCCCACTCGATTTTTAGTGAGATAGGGGCATACAGGTGCAGTGAGCCATTGGTGGCTTTCCTATGATTTGGGACATATTGGGGCACTCCCCAAAATATAGGTACTATAAGTTCAAGATTGATTTGGATATTTTTTTCCTTTGAGAAACATATACAGGTGGGGTTTGCATTGTGGGATGTGTTGGCAAGGTGGAATGACATTCATTATCCATTTGGGGTATGTCACACTATGCTTTTTGGCAAAAGTTATTCCACTTGACAGATATAGGAGCAAGGCTTTTTGAGCACTACAACAGGGTTTACCATTTGGACATGGTAATTGGGGCATATGAGCTTGCATTTGCTTGAGGGTTAATCAAATTTGGGAAGGGAGGACTGTGATGTTCTCTTTTCATATAAATTTAATTATTAATAAAATTACTCGAATAGTGATTTTAATCATTCAAAATTATAATACAATTAATTAATTATTAAAATAGAACTATCTTGGATAATTATTCGAATTATCGGAAAAGTGGTTTTAACCATTTGAAAAATTAAGGTAATTTTTATGATTATTCTAAGGGGCTTTATAATTAGTAAATTGCTTAAAATGTGATTTTTATCACTTTAAATTATTAGAGCAATTTAATTAATTATTAAAGTAAGGATTTAATTATTTAATTTGCCAAAAAGTAATTTTAATTACTAATTTATTAAGACAAGTTATTTAATTAATTTAAAAAGGCTTAAAGTGAAAATAAAATGAATGTCGGTGATAGGCCAAAAAGATTATTTGATAGAATGACAATGAAATTGTATTTCACGATTCAGATTGAAAGAGAAGCAAACATTACAATTTAAAACCAAAATTTGACAAATCTCTTCACCTACCAAGAAGTCCATTCAACGACTTATGGGACTCTTGAGCTACACACAAGAAGACACACAAATGTGCAACCACTCCTAGGAATTAGGAAATATTATCTATAATAATATTACATTCCCCCCTTAATCCACAGGGTTTGTCAGACCAAGCATTCTTCTGAACTTTTCAAAATTTTTTCATCCAATCACCTTTGTCGGGATGTTTGTTGGTTGCTTCGCTGTCAGGGAATGTTGCAACTTGACACTGCCATCTTTCACATAGTGCCGAATCAAATGAAATTTGGTATTGATGTGCTTGGTTCGGTCGTGGAAGATTGGATTTTTTGCCATCTGGATTGCAAAAGTGTTGTCAATCATGAGAGGTGTTGACGAAACTTGTTGCTCCTGTAAATTTAAAAGAACCCTTCTGAGCCAAAGATCTTTCGAGTTGCCTCTGAAGCGGCCATATATTCTGCTTCTGCTGAAGAAATTGCTGGCATTGATTACTTGGATTTTCAACTGACAACTGTTGTTCCCAAATTCATTAGAAAACCCGAGGTGGACTTTCCATCTTCATGATCACCAACATAGTTGGAATCTGATCACCCAACCATTTTGAAGTCTCCTGCCTTGGAGTATTTGAGCCCAAAGTGTTATGTGCCTTTGAGATATCTGAGGACCCTTTTTGCTGCTATCCAATGACTCTCCCTGGGTTGTTGCATGAATCTTGAGGACACCAATTGCATATGGTATATCTAGTCGAGTGGTAGTCACATAAATCAAACTTCCAATGAGTTGTCTGTATTTAGTGGCATCAACCAAATCTGTTGAATTTTCAGATGTCAATTTGAGATTCTGTTCCATGGGCGTGTCGAGAGGCTTACAATCTTCCATTCCGAACTTGCTCAAAATGTCACCAACGTACTTCTACTAAGTGATGAAGAAATACTTTGGTTTCTGAATTACTTCAATACCCAAATAGTAATGGAGATAACCCAACTCAGTCATTTCAAAGCTTTTCATGAACTCCGATTTGAATTTTGTAGTGTACGTTCATTGTTCTTTGTGATGAACAAATCGTCTACATACACCACCACAAATACAACTATTTTGGCAACTGTTTTGACGAAAAGAGTTGCATCTTCAAACTCAAAACGTTTGAAGTTCATGTTTATGAGGTGCTCAGCTAGTTTTTCGTACCATGTTCGAGGGGCTTGTTTCAAACCATACAACGATTTTTCCAGTTTGCACACCTTGTGCTCTTGTCCCTTTGCTGTAAAACCGTCAGGTTGTGTCATATACACAGTTTTCTTGAGGTCTCCATTTAGAAATGTAGTTTTAACTTCTATTTGGTGAACTTTCCATTTGTTGTGAGCTGCCAGAGCCAACATGGTCCGAATGGTAGTCCATTTTGCTGTAGGTGCAAAGGTTTCATTGTAATCAATTCCTTCTTTTTGAGCATATCCCTTTGCGACAAACCTTGCTTTGTGCTTGTCAAGTGAGCCATCTGCCTTGTATTTGTTGCGATAAACCCACTTGCAGCGAATCGGTTTGCAACCATATAGTGGATCAACCAGATTCCAAGTCTCATTTTTCATCAGTGAATTATACTCATCTTTCATTGCTTTTCTCCAAGAGTCAAGTTTCTCAGCTTGTTTGAAAGTTGGTTTTGAATCAAACACAACATTGAGTTTCTCTTGAGAATCATCCAATGTGAGTTTTTCAATCATGTCCTGAATTTCATCAATAGACTTGTCTGGTTGAGATGAGGTTGCATGTGCACTTTGAGTGCCTGTTTTTCCAACTTCATCAGGGCTCATACCTTTTAGTGTTTGAGTGGCTCACTTAGACATCTTTTTCTGTGCTATAGGTGTTTCGGGTTCATCCTCTAAAGTTCCTTCATTGTCTGCCCTCTGTTCTGCTGGCCCATGTTCAATATCTGATGCAGTTTCACTCTCTCCTTCAGGGGAAGTTTCAAGCTCATATATGGGTGACAATAGAAAATCAATAGATGCCCAAATTTGTGCCCCCCACTCATTGTCTGGAACATTCAAATCACTCTCTTTGTAGACATCAAACTTTGCATATTTGTCTAGTTGACTCAACTGCCGATCAATATGCTCTTTGTCCTTTGCAGTTTCACAAAAGACTTCTCTTGCGACAAGAAACTTCTGTTGCGACAAGAAACTTCTCTTTCTCTTCATATAGCTTGAATGCCTTGGAGGAATCAGAATATCCCAAATGAATGTATTTTTGATTCGTGCAGTCCAATTTGTCTCTTCTCCTTTGGAATCAATGCGTAGCAAGTGGATCTGAAAATCCGAAGATGTTGCACTGAAGGGAGGTGACCACACCACATCTCATACGGAATCTTTGATTCAAGTGCTGTTGATGGTGATCTGTTGCGAAGGTATATCGCTGTTTTAGCTGTTTTGATCCAAAAGTGCAGATTTACCCTTTTGAAATACAACATTGCACGAACCATATTCATCACAGTTCTGTCCATTCTTTCAACTACTCCATTTTGTTGTGGAGTGTGACGAACTGTGAGATGGTGTTTGATCCCGTTTTGCTCAAGATAGAATTCAAACTTCTTTGATGTGAATTCACCATCATTATCTGTCCTGAGTGTCTCGATGTGGGTTTGTGCTTCATTTTCAATTATTGTTCGAAACTTTTTGAAAGTATCGAAGGCTTCTGATTTCTTTTTTAGAAAGTATATTCATGTCATCCTACTGTAGTGATCAATGAACAACATGAAGTACTTATGACTACCAATGGAGAGAAGTGGAAGAGAACACAAGTTTGAATGAACAAGCTGCAATTTTCTGTCTGCTTTCCATTGTGACTTCAGAAACGGTTGTCTTGCGTGTTTAGCCAAGATGCAGGGTTCACACTTCTCATCTAATTTTGCGGGCAATGTAGGCATGCCAACAACACTATTCTTTTGCAAGACACGAACACTGTTATAGTGAGTGTTCCCAAATCGAACATGCCACATGTTTGGAGACATTCTGTCTTCCACAAGATGAGCATAATTTTTTGAATTTGATGGCTCAACTTTCAGTTTGAGTAGTTTCCCTTCGTCATATCTAGTCAAAACGACTGCATTGTCATTTTTTCTCTTGATTGTGACATCACCATTATCCAATAGAATGGAATGGCCTTGTTGCCTTATGAGCACTAGGGACAACAAGTTTCATTTCAATTGAAGAAGGTAGAGAACATTCTCAAGTTTGTAGTTTGGAAGCCCTGGACAATTGAGTTGAATTGTACCTCTTCCCAGTGGTTGCGGACTTGATATATCTGCGAGGTATACTGAGCCACAACTTTCTTCAATGTACTCTTTAAAGAAGTATTTTCAGAAAGTCATATGTTGAGTGGCACCATTATCAAAAACCCAAGCATCAAACCATGAGGAACCGATCAAGACATTGTTTGCTTCATTATCTGTACTGGAAAACACACATTCACTGGTGAATTGGGCTGAGTTTGACTCATTTGATTGTTTTTTTGAATTTCCCTCTTTCTTTTTATGGTATGCTTCGATTTTCTCCCATGGAGTCCTGCATTCGTGAGTCTCATGGCTACCTTTTTTGTCACACCGTTCACAATAGAGGTTCTATTTATCATTCTGTTTTTGATTTTGACCACCATGATTTTTATTTTTGCCATCATTTCCTTTGTACTTGTTCTTATACTTGTTATTGCCTTCATTTTTGGAAGACGTGGCCTTGTTTGATGGTTTGAAGGAATTTGTTTTGACATAGCACACACTTTCCCTTGTTGTGGTTTCTGTTTTCCTTCCAAATGCCTTTTTTCTTTCTACCATCTTTTCAACCAACTGGTCAAATGCGAGTTTTCAACTGATTGCTTGCTTATAGAGACTCCAAATAGGTTGAATAGTTGGGAAGGACTTTTATGAATGCGGTTATGTATATGTTGATTTTGACCCCTGTTGCTTCAACATCATGTTTGATAGCACGTATCTCTGAAGCCAAGCTCATCACATCACCATCTTTCATCTCTAAGTTGAACAGTTTCAACTGCAACTGAATGAATTCCAACTCTGAATGGGAGTCATATAGGTCCTTTAGTTTATGATCCACTTCCCATGGTGTATTGCATCCTTGTATATGACGAAACACATCTTCGTCCACTGATGCCCTCATTAAGGCCAAAGTCATCTGATTTTTCTGCGTCCATGCTTGAATGTCCTTTGCATTCTTTGTTGGTTCAGCTGGTTGTGTTGCCTTATCACAAATATCGAACCATAGATTGTTGAAGATGAGTGTGTTCTCCATTTGCTGAGACTATTTTAGCCAATTGTCTTTGCCAGTCAAGGTAGTGCCAACAATGGATTTGATGGAATGCATGGTTGAGTTTTGTTTGAGTTTTTCGAGTTTTTGTTTAACCCCAATTGGTTCCTTATTACTCCAAAATGGTCCCCTTTTCTATATACGCAAAGGTATTGAAAAAGATTCACTTTGTCATTAAAACCAATGTAAAAAGAAAACCTCATACATCAATATACTCGATTTTTCTTGATTTCGGATTTAAGTTTTTCGACATACACGAATGGGTAAAAAGAGTAGCTCCCCTTCTCTTCAAATTTGCAAAAATTGGTTGTTTGCCAATTTTGCATAGAGTAGCTTGCTCAAGGCAATTAACAAATTGCTCAAAGTTTTATATGCTTTCAATTTAAATTTTCAAAATTTGAAAAAAACATTTAAAAATGAAATTTTGTTTTTTTTAATAAAAAGCATAACAAAAATGAATTACCTCTCATGTTTTGAAAATTCCAATATTGGAAAATAATAAAAATGTATGGCTTTCTTCAAAAAATGATATTCAACTCACTGTGTAAAAGGACAACAACGCTAATGATAGGGTGGAAACTCCATGTATCTCAAATGCCACGCTGGTCTTTTTAAAGCAGAATAGATGTAACGCCAAATAAGACAGAATAAATGTAATGTCAAACACCTTTAGCAATAGAGCAACATTAAACAGTCCGGTTATATGCAATTTCAGGGCAAAACGCCATGCCAAAACACCAAAATGCCACACCAGTCCATGCAAACAATGATAGGAACGACTCAGGGGTTACGCAGGTCCACGCAGGGCGTTTGCAGCCACGCAATGCTCCAAACACCATGCAACACAGGTCGCGGCAGGTCCACAGCGAGGGAAAACTCCAACACAATACAGACTCAAACACAGACGCAACATAGGGTGCAACAGGTCACAACAGGGACTCCAATGCAACAAGATATATTTTTAACACTTTGTTGATGGCCAATAAAATAGAATGGATTCCAACGCACGCAACATGGACTTTAACGCTCCAAGCTCATAATGATACACAGGCTACCATGCCAACAGTCAGATGTTTGCAAACAAGACAGAAAAGCACAAATGAAATGCCCTTTCAGGCATAAAGAAAAACCTTAATTACAAGTCTGTACAACTATAAAATAGAGAACAATAAATTGCTTTTACTAGGATCTGATACCAATGACAGGCTGACAAAATGACAATAAAATTGTATTTCACAATTCAAATTGAAAGAGAAGCAAACATTACAATTTAAAGCCAAAATTTGACAAATTTATTCACCTATCAAGAAGTCCATTCAGCTACTTATGGGACTCTTGAGCTACACACAAGAAGACAAAAGCAAATGTGCAACTACTCATAGGAATTAGGAAATATTATCTACAATAATATTACAATCGACTTGAGAGCCAAAGCAAAGAAAATAAAATATATTTAAAAAAAAGGGCAAGTGAGGCTTATGAGATTTTTTTAACTCTCCAAGGTGCTTCGCCCCCTTTGGAAGGTACAAATACAAGGTGATGATCACAATTGAAGACATGTTGAATTTGATAATTGTTTTTTCATGCTTGAAGAAACTATTGGGATGCATGCCCAATATGTGTTTGTTGTTTTGGTGTTGATCAATCTACAAAAGGTGTTTTTTGATGCCACATTTGCTAAGGCTTGTTACTTGCCTTAGAGTGGGGTGATTTGCATTGAGGAGCTTTTGTGAGGTTTTGGAGGCCCCTTTAGGGTTTTTGCAATTTAATATTCTGAAATTAATTGTTAATTTTTTGCACATTAGTGTGGGGTTTTTGAGAAGATTTGAAGCCTTAAATTGATATAAAATTAAATAATAATTTTTAGATTATTATTTAATTATTTTTGACAGGGAACTAGGGTTTTCAGAATTTTGGAGCAGTTTTTGATGAACTTCCTATGGAAGGAAAATTCCAAAATTATTTTTATTTGATAGTCCTTATTTTTATGTCAGTTTGAGTGTTTGTTTGCATCATAATTCCAAATATTGAGGGAGTAATGAATTTTTGAAGTTTTCAAAGTTTTCAATTGTTTGTAGGAAATAATATTTGTTAAGGACAGATTTGCAAGGGTTTCGTTTTGAACTATTTATTGCAATAATTTTGTGAGTTTTGGTGATTGGTTTGGACTAAGCTTAAGCAGGGATTAGCGTGGGAAAGAAAGAATTCATTTCAGCTAGTGTGGCGCCAGGGTTTGGAGGATTGAAACATTCATTTCAAGTTCTTTCTTCATTGTGAACAAGAGCCATTCGTGACGAAATTCATAAGGTATTTATTTGGTATTTAATTCAAAGTGAAATTGGAGTTAATTTTCAGTTTGAAGGTGCAATTGCAACAATTAGGGTTTGTTGATTTTTAAATTTCAAAATTTTAAAATTTGTGGATTTTGAGGAAAACCCTTTTTATGTGAAATCGTCTCATTTGGGGACATTACATGTACTTTCATAAAACATAAGGTAGTAACTTGCAGAAGAATGAATCAATGTATTGCTAAGCACAAATATCCTATTTTGATAAAGAACTCTTACCGACAGTACCCACAATAAAAGTATGAAAACATCATGTGGAAATGATAAATTTGAGATATATATAAACCATACATTGTTATTGTATTTTATTTTCTTTTTCCTTAAAAGGAAAAACTAACCTACATAAGCAGTATTTGGTCTTTGACAAATAGAAACCCAAAATCGTCTACAAATTTGGAAAATGAGTGTAGTTGGTGGCATGTTTTCTTGGATAAGTTCAATCTTGATAAAAGGGAACTTGAAAGATAATATGATGAAGAATACAAAAAACAATTGATCTCTTAAAGAAAAAATGAATTCCTAGTTATAGATTAGAAATGGTGCATTTAATTATTAATAACCTATGAAAGTATTGAAGATCAACCCTTCTAGGTACATTATCTTAATATAGGGGACAAAAATATGAGGCCTTGTGTAATGTTCCCTTTTTGGGCCAAAGAGCCAAATAAGGATTTTTATTAAAATCCTTAAATATTTTAATTCTAAAATTAACAAAATCATTAAACCCTAGTTCAAGTAGATGCTCTAAAAACATGCAAATTGCATTCAAACCTTAGGCATCAATGTGCAATAAATAAATAGGTAATTTCCAGCAATTACCTTTATCAACTATCACCTCAATATGATCCAATATGAGAGACAAGTTGAAAATAGAAATATTGTACATTTTTACCCCTTGAATGTAGATGAATTTATGATTTAACCTTGCTAGAAAATATCTGATTTTATGCATAAAAAATGACAACTGAATATTCACCAAATTTCACTCAAACCCTTGCAAAAATTATGAATAAAATACCAAAAATAGCCAAATAATTTCAATGCCCTTCTAGGGCACTCAAGGTGGTCAAACACCTTCCCAAACCAAGTCGCCCTAGGTCAAATTTGCAAACAAAAATTTAGAATTAATTGTTATCCTCCAACTAGGGTTTTAAACCCCTTCAATCATCTTCCACTTATGCCCAATTAGAGGCCACACTTGAGAAAAATCAAACAATAATTGTCAGCCTCAAATCAACAATTTGTGAAGTCAAACTCTCATAAAATCTGCTCAATAAAATAAATAAATAATTCAGAAATTATTATTTATTTTTTCACTCAAATTGTCCTTGGAACCCTTGCCACATCACATAGAAAATCAACGCCACACTTCAACAATATTCATCAATAAATTATAGCAATGAAAGTTGATCAATCGGATATTAAATTGTCCATAAAACCCTCTCAAAAATCACACAAAACAAGTCGCCCCACTCTAGGGCAAGTACCAAATTCCCCTTAGCAAAGGTGGCATCAAAAGACATTTTTGTTGATAATTTAGCTCCAAAACTTACAAAACAATTATTGGGCATGCATCCCAATATTTCTTCAAGCATGAAGAATCACAATATCAAATTCAATATATCCTTCAATTGAGATTTTCATTATGTACTTGTACCCTCCAAAAGGGGGCAAAATACTTATTTTAACTCTCTTTGCCGACTTTTAGAATATCTTCTCTTTTCTTTTGATCACTTTCAAATTGACATTCATTTTTTACAAATAATAATATTAAATTAATTGTCTCAATAATAAATAGTAATTAAAATTATTTTTAGACAATAATCCAATAATTATTTCTTTTAAATACCATAGTGGTAAAAACCACTTTTAAAGAATATTCTATTAATCAATTAAAATTGCTTTATATGAGCAAATGATTAAAATCACTATTCGGACAATTATAATTAATTAATAAAATAAAAATCTCAAAATGAGTCCTTTAGCCTATGGGGAAAGTAGATTAAAGGTCTTCAATACTTATTCATAAATGATGTGGAAATAAGGACATTACAGTCCTTCCCACAATTGCTTGCCCACAAACAATTCCAAACAAGGCTTTTTTGATAGAGCATCCGCTATCACATCATTTTTACTTTTCACATATTCAATATAAAAATCATAAGCTTGCACCTTGTTTACCTATTTTTGTTGCCTCTCATTCAATTCCTTTTGATCGAGGAAGAACCTCAAACTATTGTGATTCAATTTAACAATGAACTTGCCACAAACCAAATATTGTCTAATCTTACTCAAAGCATGCATAATTGCCAACATCTCCTTGTCATAGATTGAACAAGCTTTCTCCGAATCCTTGAGTTTTCTACTCTCAAAAGCAATAGGATGTTTATTTTGCATTTGGATAGCTCCTATCCTTTCACTTGAAGCATCACACTCAATCACAAAAGGAGTAGAGAAATCTGGAATAGCAAGAACATGGCGAGAGCATATTACCTCCTTGTGCTTTTCAAATGCTAGTTGTATTGTTTTGAACCATATAAAAGCTCCTTTCTTAGTCAAATCAGTCAAAGGGGCAACAAGTTGTGAGAAACCTCTCACAAATCTTCTGTAGTAACTACAAAGACCACAAAAACCTCTCAATTGAGTGAGTGTAGAGGGAATAGGCCAATCCATGATAATTGCAATTTTTTGTTTATCCACTTGCACACCTTGTGCATTGATGATACGTCCCTAATACAAAATCTTTGTTCATCCAAACTCACACTTGGATTTCTTGTAAAGAAAGAATGCTGTCCTAAAGTGCCCAAAACCAAATCCTAGTGTTTCAAGTGCTCCTCCAAAGTTTGGCTATACACAAGAATACCATCAAAGAAAACTAGCACAAACTTTCTTAGATATTTGCTAAACATATTGTTCATCATGATTGAAAAGTAGTTGGGGCATTAGTCATTCCAAAAGGCATAACCAAAAACTCAAAATGCCCAAATGGCATCTAAAAGCAGTTTTATGAACATCCTCTTTTTTGTACCTTGATTTGGTGATAATCGGATCTCAAATCAATCTTGAAAAAATAGGTGGCACCATGTAATTCATCCATCAATTCATCAATCTTAAGTATTGGATACTTATTATTGATGGGTTTTTTATTCAACAAGCTATAATCAATGCACATCTTCATAGTGCCATCATTTTTTTTTTACTAGAACAACTGAAGAAGCAAAAAGACTTGAGCTAGGCCTTATGTGTCTCATATCAAGTAACTCTTTGATGATCTTTTCAATTTCCTCCTTGAATGCCCCTGGATGACGGTATGGAGTGACAATAACCGGTTTGATGCCCACTTCTAGCTCAATGTTATGCTTAAAACCTCTATTTGGTGGCAAACCATAAGACATCATCAAAAAGACATGAACACACTTGTCTAAAATAGCTTGTAACTCACCATGAGGGGGCTGTTTTTTTTTTTTTTTGGAATTTACTGTGATAAGGCAACTTGCTGCCCAAGCAATTTGACCTCTTCTAAAAGCCCTTTCCATCCTCTTCATAGATACCTCTTGTGGAGCACCATTTGCTAGACCCTTGAGGACCACTTCGCTGCCCTCTTTGAAGGATTTCAGCTCCATAGTTTTATAGTTTTGAATGAATTCACCTAAAAAATGCAACCATTGAACACCCAAAACAATATCAATGTCCTCAATGTCAACAACATAAAAATCATCAATTACCTTGTACTTCCCAAGAGTGAGTGGAAGTTGTGGCAACTTCTTGGAACAAAAAATAGTGAACCCATCTGCCATAGTCACATTGAAACCCTTGCAATCTATGATTTCCAATGCTATCTTCTTCACCAAGCCTCCATCAATGAAGTTATGTGTGACTCCACTATCAATCAATGTAGTTACTTTTTGTCCCCTCAATGTGCTTTTTACTTTGAAAGCATGATACTTGGGAGCTCTTGAAAGAGAAGCAAGTGTGCTACCCAAGTCTTGTGTGTCCTCATGCACATGCTCATCAACAACATTTTCATTTTGCTTAACATTAATATCAACAATATTAAAATTTGAATCATCATCAATTACCTCAATGTAGTGGATATGTTTTTTGCCCATGCAACGGTGGCCTTTAGTCCAAGGATCCTTGCAAGTGAAACATAAACCTTTTCTTCTTAATTCATCTCTTGCATCTTTCATATTGCTGCTATAGGGCAGCGATCTATGTGGTGGAACATAAGGTGAAAAAAGCTTCTTTTGTTGGTCATTGAGTGATGCCCTAGGCTGCCCACTAAAATCAGAGCTTGCTTGCCCTGTATTTACCTCTTTGGGCAGTGAATAAATGGCTGCCCTTTTAGCCATTCATTGCCCCTGTATGTTGAACATTCTAGATCCAAAGCTTTAGTAATAACATTTTGCAAAGAAAGAGGGTTAAAAGCCTTAACCAAACCTCTCAAAGGCTCAATCAAACCCTCAACAAATAAAACAACCAACCTCCTCTCACTAATATCCGGTACTATGACTGAAACTTTTTGAAAATCAACATGCCTTTCAACATTATGATTTTGTTTGAGTTGTGCCAATTCACGAAAGTGGATCTCCGGATCTCTCCTATCAAATCTCTCCATAACCCTCTTACCAAACTCTTTCAAAGTAGTAATGGATTCGTGGCCTTGTGTTATTAATCCATGAAACCACCACTCATGAGCAATACCCTTCAAATGTAGGGTAACAAACTTGAGAGCCTCATTCTCAAACATGGGGGTTAAGTGATAAATATGTCTCCAGTTTTTGCAACCATGATCTCACAGGAAGTTTATCAGTACCATAAAAAATAGGAAGAGAAATCTTACCCAATCTTTGTTGCAAATCTGTGTGTGTAATATCTCCTGTTTCCCTTGAATTTTGAAACTGGATATTTTGAATTGCTTTTCTGTATATTCTGATTTTTTTAGTGTTTTATGCATGAAATAATAAAGATTGCGATTTTTGCAAGATAATTTCAGATAAATAACAAATAGCAGTATGAACTTAAAACTGGCTAATCTAATATCTTATTGTTTGTTTCAGAATGATTACAATAATGAATCTCTATCATGCAACAAAATAATACAAATATTGTCTCAAAACCTGATTCTTTTAGCAATCTGGAAATAAACCCTGGATCTGTGCGGCTCGGGTTGCTGTGTCAAAAACAGTCGCCGACGTCGGTTATTATGCTGTCGTCGCTCGATATACTACCGGCGTCGGTCACTGTCGGTCGGCTACTATGCCGACGTCGGTATGAATTCGGCCAATGTCGGTCACTGAGCTGCCGATGTCGGTTTATGGGTCCCCTGCGGCGCTATCTGGCCTGCGGCAGAACGGTACAGATTTGCACGGATCTGTACGGATTTCGTACATGAGCAAATAGAATCTAGTGCGGCATGAATGCTGAACACTTGATCTGAAGATCTCTATCTGTATAATTTTCTAAATCAAAAACTAATGAAATAAATACCTGTAAACCTCTGTGATAGCTTCTGTATGAAGTTATCTCTCAAATTGGCAATAGATCGACTGATCTCTCACAACCTCTGAATTGCACACACTGAAGAGTGGACGTTCTCTAATGCAACTGGAATACTGGAAACCCTTGGCTCCTTCTCAGAAAAACCCTTAGCAAAATTGTTAAATATCAATAATCAATAATCATAATCATATGGCCTCTCTCCAATAAGAAACCCTTATATCTTCTAAAAAAGTGTGCTTGCCCTAATTAGGGTTTTATAATTGAGAATTAGGGTTTCATAATTAAAATATACTAAATAATTAATATTTAATTAAATCAATCAAATATTAATATCTTCCTCAATACATGTCCGATCGAACCCAAACGAAAGCCAACTAGAAAAATTCTGCTAAACGAAGCCAAGCCAAACTCCATCAAGACCCTCTATCCATCCTATCAGCCTACGAGGGTCGCATAATAGGCTAACCATCAACTCTGAAGATGTCAACTGAAAAGGGGACATGACAATGTGGCTACATGTTAGGAACCTTTGGTTTTGATCCTTCTTTCATATCACAATAATCACGAAAAGACAAGAGTGCTTGTGTGTCATAGCTTAGGGCTGCATACTCTTGTTGACAAATATCAAGTGGATCACCCCTTGGTGTTTCCATCTCCACTATTGGTTCCCTCTGCAAAAAAGTAGCCTTGAAGAATCTATGAGGGGGGTTACTAGAAACCCTTTCATTGTTATTCGAACTATCCTCCCCTGAATGGCGATGGCTCTTATCTGAATCTTGTGTGGTCTTCAACATAGCTATCATTTGTATACTCAAAGTACGCTGAAGGTCACTCTGGGTTTGTTTGATCAAATCTTGCAAAAACTTCACTTGCTGTGAAGAAAACCCCTTGGCCTCTTGATCTTCCATAGTTTTTTCCTTTCTCTGATAATACAAAACTCTTTACTTGCTTGCATCCAAAACCAAAACTCACAGGTGAACAAGATTGGTGCTTTGATATCACTGTAATGTCCATTTTTTGGGCCAAAGAGCTAAATAAGGGTTTCTCATAAAATCTACAAATTTTTGAATTCTGAAATTAACAAAATCAGCGAACCCTAGCTCAAGTAGATACTCCAAAAACATGCAATTGCATTCAAACCCTAGGCATCAATGTGCAATGAATAAATAGGTAATTTCCAAGAATTACTTTGATCAACTATCACTTCAATATGAGCCACAAATTGAAAATATAAATATTGTACTTTTTTGCCTCTTGAATGTAGATGAATTTTTGATTTAACTTTGCTGAAAAATGTCTGATTTTATGCATAACAAACAATAGCTGAATATCCATCAAATCTCACTCAAATCTTTGCAAAAATCATGAATAAAATACCAAAAATATCCAAACAATTTTAGCATCTTTCTAAGGCACTCAAAGTGGTCAAACACTTTCCCAAACCAAGTTGCCCTAGGTCAAATCTGTCAACAAAAATTCAAAATTAATTGTTATCCTCCAACTAGGGTTTTAGACCCCTTCAATCATCTTCCACTCATGCCCAATCAAGTTGCCACACTTGAGAAAAATCAAACAATAATTATTAGCCTCAACAATTTGTGAAGTCAAACCCTCATAAAATCTGTCCAATATAATAAATAAATAAATAATTCATAAATTATTATTTATTTATTCACTCAAATTGTCCTTGGAACCCCTGCCACATCACATAGAAAATCAATGCCACACTTCAACAATATTCATTAATAAATTCCAGCAATGAAACTTGATCAATCAGACATCAAATTGTCCACAAAACCCTCTCAAAAATCACACAAAGCAAATCGCTCCACTCTGGGGCAAGTACCAAATCCACCTTAGCAAATGTGGCGTCAAAAGACATTTTTGTTTATAATTTAACTCCAAAACCTGTAAAACAATTATTGGGCATGCACTTCAATATTTCTTCAAGTATGAAGAATCGCAATATCAAATTCAACAGATCCTTCAATTGAGATATTCACCATGTACTTGTACCCTCCAAAGGGGGGCGAACCACCTTGGGGGGGTCAAATACTTCTATTAACTCCTTGCTGACTTTTAGAACATCTTCTCTTTTTCTTTGATCACTTTCAAATCAACATTCCTTTTTTATAAATAACAATATTAAATTAATTGCCTAAAAAATAAATAGTAATTAAAATTACTTTTAGGCAATAATCCAATAATTATTTCTTTTAAATACCATAGTGGTAAAAACCACTTTTAAAAAATATTTTATTAATCAATAAAATTTTTCTTATATGAGAAAATAATTAAAATCACTATTCGGGCAATTATAATTAATTAATAAAATAAAAACCCCAAAAGGAACCCTTTAGTCTATAGGAAAAGTAGATTAAAGGTCTTCAATACCTGCTCATAAATGATGGGGAAATGAGGACATTACACCTTGAAACAACAATAAAAACAATAACATCATCTAAGGCTTTATTATATCATTTGGATGTTGAATTGGGAAGTGAGATCTTTGTAGCTCTAAATTTCTAAAAAAAAATCAAGAATGAAATCAATTCCATATGAATGTATGCAATGAAAGTTTTCCAACAACATACAATATGCCTATAGATATATTTAATTAAAACCCATAAAATGACATGTTTTTGGTCATTTTGAAAGTTTTTCGTTGATGACTGGGTTGACTTTGCGTTGACTTCACTATTAAGTAATTACATATGATTTTTGAAATTCACTTTGTAGAGTATTTAATACTCAAGTCATTCCTTCAATGACCCATATGTCAGATTTAGTGATTCACAAGAGCCCAACTCTCCCAAAGTTGAGTGGTCCACTTGGTAGTAATTACTTATTACTGTCTGCCCTGACTTGGGAGCCAAGTCAGCTTCACTAAATGCATTATTCCATTGTTGGGAGCAATAAATGCACAATGGGATCAGTGAAGAGGACATAAGAAGAGGCTTGAGGACAATAGGGAATTTTTATACTGTTGATGTCAGCACAGTCAATCGTAACTACAGTGAATTGACCAGTGTTGACCTAGACTGTTGACTGTTCATTCAATTGTTACTTTGACCAGAATTGGCTGCTGTTGACTGTTGAATATTGCGAAGTACAAATTTCCAAATGCAAGAGACAAGTTGACTGTTTGACCATTATTTTAACTTCTGTACTTGCATCTTTGTTTTAAAAAATCGAGCGTCCAGGGTCTGTCGCATTCGAAAACTCCTTTCTTAAGAAACTGACATTTCTAAATTCTCAGGCAAGTTTTGGCCTGTGACAAACGACCCCCATGGGCAAAGAAATTAAAAATTCAAAGACAATTCTGTCCTTACCTAGTAGTCATTTCAACGTCTGTCTGTATTCATTCTGCCTTTTGATCTGCTGCCCTAAGCTCTCTGTGCATTCTATCCATCCAGTGGTCTGTCACAGATTTTCTGCTGTATATTTTATATGTTATATTCCATTTGAAGGATATCATCTAATGAAAGTGAAATGGTCCAACACTTAAGGTTGTTTCATGTGAACATTGTTTGTTGCTTTGTAACGCTCAGCAACGAATCTGAATATCATATATTTTATTGTACCTGTAGAAAGTTGAAGGATTTGTAATTTTGTTGTATAAATATAGTTATTAAGAATCCTTACATGTGTAAAAAGTGTTAAGATGTTTCTTATTTCCAAAACTATTCAACCCCCCATTTCTCGGTTCAAATCTGTTTTCATATCATTTTCTGTTTCTGTTTCTGACAACATAGATTTGCATTGACAAGAAATGAATATTGCTTGCTGCTGTTAATATTGTTGACTTGAAATAAGTGATAGTTTGTAGATGCTAAATACCATTATCATAATTACTATACTTTTATGTGTATGGTTGTTGCCTGTAAGGTTTCCCCATTGAGGTTGGTGCCTGTAAGTTGTCCCAGTTTGTAGATACCTGTAAATTGTCCATGGGGTGGTTGACATCTAGAGGTAGTCACATGAAAATTATTGAATTGAGTGGTTGATGCCTGCAATCTGTCACATGATGATATTGAGATCCCATTGTAAATGTTTGTAAGTTGTCCCCGTGGTGTTTGATGTCCATAAATTGTCCCTTGTGAATGCTTTTATGATTGTTTGATTTGGTGGTGGGTGACACCTGTAAGCTGTCACCTTGGTGGTTAACCATTGTAAGTCATCATGTGGGAGATTGTTCCTGGGAAGATGCTTGTAAATTTTCCCATAATTTAGGCATTTATCAACAATCTCTAAAGGCCAACATGCTATTAGAAGTTGGGTTAGATGATTGCAACTGCTATTTGTGTGATTATTGTTTTAGCATATGATGTTTTGGGTTAGATGATGGAGATGAGTTGGTTGGTTTATACATCTAATTTTAGTACAAGGCTTATAATTGCAATGCTATTATTGCATTTTTGTATATATGGATCGTTAGTGAAAATTAGGCTCTTATTGGTGCATTTTCCTTTGTGTTGGGCCCCGTATTGGCTTCCCTTGTCTCTATTCATTTCTGAATGTTTCTTGATCTATCTTGTCTGCCTTGGGATTCACCCAGATGACCTGTTTGTTTTAATGTTTATTTCATCCTGACTGTTGTCGGAATATTCCAACAATGGTCTTACCATTGTCGTATGGTATGATAGTGGTCGTGTTGGTTGTGGGTCTAATTGGCCCTTCTTCCCCGTGTTCACCATGTTTCATTGTGCCTAATTGTCGGTTTTCTCGCTTCGATGTGAACAACTTGCACACTAATAAAGTCCCGATTTGAATCCAAGAAGTCCATATATGCACAAGCACCTTAGTGCATTTACATCAAGTTTCACAACACGAATTGATCATATCTTATGCTTACAAGGAAGACATCTAGATATCACTTTTATTTATTTCTTTTTCTGCGTACTTATACCAAGAGAGGGCCCAAGTGAATGAGCATATACTTCTATTTACTAGCCCATGTTTCATAGGGATAAAGGGTGGCAACTAGACATACACATGGTTTGCTTGATGACATGCATGAGTGCTGATTGCCAAACTTGCAAACCTGCATAAAGGAAGGATGGGCCTTGATTCAGGCAGACTCCTCAAACAAAACACCAATTTCTTATGCCCTTGCAAGTGTGGACTTGAGCTGTAGCAAAGGAGAGAGAATTATGACATTTGTGTGCATCTATTTGCATATTTGAAAAGAAGTTTCTAGGCTTCATTTACTGACGAAGGGTTTCAAAAAGTCTTAGATCTGTTAGATCTGCACAATGACTTTCAGAACATGTTGACCGCTTTCGGGAGGACTGCTGCTTTCAGAGCACTTTGATTCCAGTATTGTCGTTGTCTTATGGTCTGATTCTGGTAACTGTCTGCTTTCTGGGCCTTCTTTTCAGTATTTTCAGCCTCCAACAGAATCCAAGTAAGTCAGAATCAGGTATTTTTCTATCAACCTACTTTCTCAATTTTTTTCGTTCAAGATACTTTCATTCCTTTTAGCATATGGGCAAATCTTTATTTACTATATCCATGGTATTTAGATCAGATTTACCTTATCTTCCCATTTTATGTGGTTGTAGTGTTTTGAACACTTATGCGCCCTCCACATAAAATAGTTGGTTGAATTGAGATCTTCACGACAATGAATGTCAAGGGATGCAGGATCTCCAAGATATCATACATATGAAGTGGAATTGATCATCTTTCAGAAAAGTTTTTCTCGGGGTGAAGATTCTAGCAACAGATGCAAGAATATGGTCTTCATAAAGCTTAATTCCAGCTTTGTAAAGAATTTCTGAGCTTCACAAGCTTAAGGGAGCTTTGCAATCCTAGGAAGCTTCGAAAACTATGAGAAGGAAGCTTCACAAGCTTGTGCGAGCTTAACAAGTCCAGAGAGCTTCGCAAGACTATGCAAGTTTCGCAAGCTTTTAAGAGCTTCACATGCTTGGTTTGGCTTCACAAAATTAAAAGCTGTTTCACAGGCCCAAGAAAACCCAAACTTGCTTTGCAAGCCCTTTGCCACTTCACAAGCCTATTTTTCCACCTTGTGAAGCTCAAGTTCATAGTTTTATGTAGTCTCGGTTCCAACAAGCCAATTTCTTAAATCATGTGCATTTTGCAGCAAAGGACATTGAGGAGTGGTAATAAGTAGTGATCCAATGTCAACATATCATGTTCTCATTGTCCCAAGGCATATCTACCAACTTTGTTATATTTGTTGTATAAGCTGCATCTATGATTTTTTTTGCTGCGTAAGCCTACAACTAGCATCATTGTCATGTAGAAATGGCAACAGAACAAAGAAAGTGGAAATGATCCAAGTAATGCCAACCACCACTTTTAGAGGCGTTACTTTGCTATGATATATGACCAACGACCTGCTAGAGAGCATTGGCCCTGCAACATCCAAATGTGCTAGGAATCTCTGAAAATGGCAGGAATTGAATGTCATGCAATGGGATTTTCAGCAGCCACTCATTGCTCCTGAACTAGTTTTGCAATGTGTACAACTAGCATTCAGATGGCGATCCAAACTCCATGACATCAACAAGTCCTTGTAACACACCCTTGCCGATATAAGATATGTGTAAGATTGAGTTAGGGGGGGTTCCCCACCTAAAAGAAAGGGTTGAACAAGTAGTTTCCTACCAAAAGATTTGAACAAGAAGGTTCGCCAAAACTTGTTCTAGTGGGATTTAGTTTGAAGGTTTGGGTTATGGCAGTTAAAGCTAGAAATAAGAGCATTAGAGCTCGTAATGAGTAGGGGAAGGGGTGTAAGTATGTCTAGCTGCATAGGAAAGAAGGCCCAAGTTGGCCAAGTTGTGTAGGAAGTCAGTCTACTAGTCACACAAAGCCAAGTGCGAGTATTTTAAATGTAATGTCTCCATGTTTTGAAGAATGAATGAGTGAAGTGTAGTTGTGTGCCTATCTTGTGTTTTCCATTGTAAGCTGCATACTTTGATTTGATTGTGAGTTTCCAGTCGTTCATTCAAACCTTAACCCACCTCGCCATCATTTGGAATTGGAGCCAGGTTAAATCGTACCTTATAGAGAGTTGATATGTGACTGTAGAGGCTCAGTTGAGTATGTAGTAGGTTGACATCCTATATTGACAATTGAGAAGAGTGCAAAATGGCACACAAAGGAATACGTATTTAAAGAGGAGGACGAACACTAAGAGTTGCAGATTTGGTAGAAGCGCGAAGAGGAATGCAAGTTATATTGGATGATATGGAGACTACATAATGGAGAGGAGTTGGTGTTGACATGAGCATGAAGAGGAAGCTCCGGAAGTTCACTTAGAAGAGTTGGACGGGGAGCAAAATATAGATTTTTGAAAGCTATTTCCAAGGTGGGAGGCAAGCCAAAGTTGAACACCCTTGGCTACTCAAGAAGTTTGAACCCTGAAGATTTGATAGATTGGCTGGCAGAGTCAGAGAAATATTTTGGATAATGAACAAATTGAGGATCTCAAGAGAGTGAAGTTCGCTTGCACCAAGTTGAAGCGACATGCATCCTTATGGTGGGATCACATGTATTTAGAAAGAGTAAGAAGAGGCAAAGATAAGGTTAAGTCTTAGGATAAAATGATTGCTAAGTTGAAAGGTAAGTTTTCGCCTCACGATTGTTAACTAAGTTTGTTCAAGAAGCTGCAGAATTTGAAGCAGAAATACATGAGTCTGAAGGATCACAAAGAGGAATTCTATGAGTTGACCATCCAAGCGGGTCATGTAGAAATTGAAAAAAAGATAAGCTATGTAAATGGTCTCTGCCTATCCATACAAGATAATTTTGGTATTATAAAATTGCATTTTGTAGAAGAAGCATATCAATGTGCTTTGAGGGCTGAAGAAAAGTTGTCCAAAATACAACAAAATGGTGAGGAAGAGGTAGAGAATGTGGAAGGCAATCCTATGGAAGAGGCCAGAGTTATGCGAAGAAGAAAGAGGAAGAACCAAAGAGGATGTTACAATTTCAATAGAGGAAGAGGATATGGAAATGGAGGATGAGGTAGAAAATTCAGTGGTCCTTGTTTTAAATGTGGACACCACGGGCCTAGAGCTTATGAGTGCCAAACAAAGAAAACATAAGAAGCGAGAAGAGAGTGCATGTGGCACAAGTAGAGGAATCAAAAGTAGAAGAGACTGCTCCTGTAGAACTGGAGCATGGAAAGAATGTTATTATGTTTAGAGTCTTGTTGAAACCAAACTAGAAAGAGGATGAACCTTGGAAGAGTAGAATCATTTTCAGAACTATGTGCAACGCTGGAGGTAACTGTTGTAAGCTAATCATAGATAGTGGTAGCACCGATATTCTAGTTTCCACTAAGATGGTGCAGAATTTGGGTATCCAATATGTTTTTCATACAAGCCCATAAAAGGTTTCTTGGTTGAAGAAAGGCCATCAAGTAATGTTGACTAAACAATGTAAGGTTAACTTCCATATTGGAAGCTACCATGATGAAGTATGGCATGATGTAATACCAATCGATGCTTGTCATGTCTTCTTGGGTAGACCATGACAATATGATAGAAATGCTATACATCACGGGAGGAAGAATATTTTCTAGATTACCAAGGATGGTAAGAAGTATGAACTGTTGCCTACGAAGGAAGGAGTGAGTAGCTCAATGATGTTGTTTTCAACCAATTTTTTAATAAAAGTAGTGAAGAAAGTTTGTTTTGCCATCTTTTCCAAGTTGGAACAAGAAGAAAAGCAAGAAATGGCAGATTCATTGAAGGAGTACAAGGAAATAGTGTCAATCGATTTACCAACTGGCTTGCCCCTATGAGAAAGATTTATCATCATATGGATTTGATGACTAGAGTAAGATTACCTAGAAAGGGCCTTCATAGAATGAATCCACTTGTGAGTGAAGAATTGAATAAACAAGTTCAAGACTTGTTGGATAGAGGTCTAATAAGAGAAAGTTTGAGCCCTTGTGAACTTCTAGTAGTGTTTACATGGTACACCAAAGAAGGAAGGAGAATGAAGAATGTGTACAAATTCAAGAGCTATCAACAAGATTACCATCAAGTATCTATTCCCATTGCAAGGGATGGATGGCTTGTTAGATTGTTTGAGTGGAGTGAATTACTTCTCCAAGATTGACTTGAAGAGTGAACACCATCATATCAGGGGAAGAGAAGGAGAAGAGTGGAATATTGTGTTCAAGACCAAGGAAGGATTGTATGAATGGATGGTCATGCTATTTGGGTTAACCAATGCCCCTAGTACATTTATGAGATTGATGAAAAAAGTGCTGAAGCCATTTCTTGGAAAATTTGTTGTAGTGTATTTAGATGGCATATTGATTTTCATTCAAACAACGGAGGATCCTTTGATGCACCTAAAACATGTCTTAGAGAAGTTCAAGCAGGAGAAGTTACTATTAAATTTGAAGAAGTGTTCATTCATGAAAGAGGAGTTGGTATATCTCGGCTTTGTTTTTTCACAAGAAGGATTGAATATGGACCCAAGGAAGGTCAAGGAGATCTTAGAATGGCTGACACTGAGGAATGCTATTGAGTTGAGAAATTTTCATGGTTTAACAAGTTTCTATAGGAAGTTTACAAGAAACTTTAGTGATATATGTGTAGCATTGATTGCATGCACAGAGAAAGGATTCTTTAATTGGATAGCCCAAGCTGCAAATAGTTTTGAACTATTGAAGGTGGTCACAGAGAAGCCCTTGTTAACCTTACCGGATTTTGATAAAGTGTTCCGGATTTTGATAAAGTGTTCCAAGTTGATAATGATGCAAGTGGAACAACAATTGGTGTAGTGTTGAGTCAATAGGAAAGACCAATTGTATATTCTAGTGAGAAGTTGAATGAAGCAAATAGAAATATTCTATGTTGGACTAAGAATTATATGCTATAGTTCAAGCATTGAAAAAATGGAGGCACTACTTATTGCCCAAGGAATTTGTATTGTATATAGATCATCAAGCTTTGTTGTTCATAAATAGGGAGACTGAGTTGAACCAAAGGCATAGGAAGTGGGTTGAATATTCACAAAGTTATTCATTTGTACTCCAAAATAGATTAGGTAGTCAAATAAGGGAGCTGATGCCTTAAGTAGGAGAGTTGCTGTTGAACACCATGTTAGTAGAGATGATTGGACTTGAGAGTCTAAAAGAATTGTATGAAGAAGATGCAAACTTTGTAGAAGTTTGGAAATCATCCAAGATGGATTTTTGTTCAAGAGAACAATTTTGCATCCCAAGAGGATCCATGAGAGAGAATTTGATCAAGGAATTCCATAGTGGCAGATTAGGAGATCATTTCGGAAGAGATTAGACACTAGCATTGCTAGAGGAAAGATTCTTTTGGATAGACATGGCTAAAAATGTTTGGAAATTTTTTGGAGAGGTGTAAAGTATGCCAGCTGGAAAAAGGAACAACTAGGAATACGAGATTGTACAACCTGTTACCAGCACTAGGAGGACTATGGGAAGAGTTGGCCATTGATTTTGTTTTTGGATTGCCGAGGACACAAAGGGGTAATGACTATATATGTTGTGGTTGAAAGACTCCCAAATGGCACATTTTATTCCTTGCAAGAAGATTGGTGATGCTTCAAATGTTGCAAATTTGTTTTTCAAAGAAGTCAGATTGCATGGATTTCCAAGGAGTATTATTTCAGATAGACACCATATTTGTGGGTCACTTCTAGAGAACATCGTGTAAGAAGTTAGGCACCGAGTTGTTGTATAGTTCAACATACCACCCACAAATGAATGGACAAACAAAAGTTGTGAATAGAAGGTTGGGAAATTTGTTCATAAGTTTGGTTTGGAGTAAGCCAACACATTGGGATAGGATGTTGGCTTAAACACAATTCACGTATAGCAATCAGTAAACAAGTCATTTGTAGCATTCTAGATTGTGTGTGGAAGATCACCTAAGGGATTGATGAACTTGTTAGGCAACAACAAATAAAAATATACATGTAAAGAATTTTGTAGATTATATACAAGAGTTTCATGAAGAAGTGGAGAAAACTACATCAAAGTAGCCAAAGGTGTAAGGAGAAGGAAAATAAAAAGAGAAGAGTGGAGTCATTTTCTGAAGGAGATTCAATATGAGTACACTTGAGGAAGGAGAGATTCCCAAGAGGAACATATGACAAGTTGAAATACAAGAAGATTGGTCCTTGTAAGGTTTTGAGAAAATTTTCAGATAATGCATATGAGATAGCATTGTCAGGAAGGGTTAGAAATTTCACTCCTTTTTAGTGTTGTAGACTTTTATCCTTATCTAAAGGGTAATAGTGTTGAAGAAGAGGAAGGACAACTTGTAGATTGGAGAACTCAGATTCTTGAGGAGCAGGAAGCGATTAAATAAATCTTGAAAGAATAATTTGGGAATAAGGTAAGGCAACAAGAGCACAAAGACTACTTAGTTTGTTAGAAGAACAAGGGACTAGAATAGGATTCATAGATTTCAGAGGTATAACTTGGTTGGATTATTCGGTCTAATATAGTAGGTCCAAAGCTTCAATTGTGAGCACCATGCTGACAATCAAATTTCCAGGGGAGTCTAATGTAGGAGCATTCTTGTATCTCCAAGCTTTCCTACATATGGAGTGGAATTAATCATCTTTTAGAAGAGTTAAGTGTTTCGGGGCAAAAATTCCAATATTAGATGCAAGAATTTGCCTGTCACAAGGCTTAATTCGAGCTTCACAAAGCATTTTTGAGCTTCACAAGCTTAAGGGAGCTTTGCAAGCCTAGGAAGCTTCACAAGACTAGGAAGCTTCAAAAGCGTAGGAAGATTTGCAAGTCCATGTGAACTTCGCAAGCCTAGAAAGTTTCACAAGCCTTGAGAGCTTCGCAAGACTACACAAGCTTCACAAGCTTGCAAGAGCTTCGTAGGCTTGAAGAGCTTCACAAGCCCATGCAAGCTTCACAAGCTTAGTTTAGCATCGCAAACCAATATTTATTTCACAAGCCCAAGAAGACCTAGACTTGCTTTACGAGTTCATTTCCACTTCGTAATCCTATTTTTCCAAATTTTCCACTTTGTGAAGTTTATGTTTGTAGTTTTATGTGGTATTGGTTCCAACAAGCCTGTTTATTCAACCATGGGTATTTTGCAACAAAGGGCATCGAGGAGTGGTAATAAGTAGTGATCCAACATTACCATAGCATAATAGGCATGCCCTCATTGTCCCAAGACTTATCTACGAACTTCACAACATTTTGACATCTTATGCCATGGAAGTGTTCCCTAGTTGTATTAATTGCGTAAGTCAGACTTGTGGTGAATTTTACTATGTAAGCTTGTAACTAGCATTATTGTCACATGTAGAAATGGTAGCAGGACAAAGAACATGGCAATGATCGGAGTAACGCGAACTGCCTCTTCTTGGGGCGTACCTTGCAAGAAGATTTGATCAACCACCCTGCAGAAAGTATTGGCCCTGTAGTATCATAATGTGTCACAAATCTAAGAAAATGACAGGAATCGAATGCCATGCAATGAGACTTGCAACAAATGCTCATTTCTTCTAAATTGGTTATGTAACGTGTGCAACTAGTGATCAAATGGTGATTCAAACTCCCTAACATCAGTCCTTGTAATGCACCCTTTCCAATATATGGCATGCGTAAGATTGAGTTACAGGGGGATTCCTATCCAAAGGATAAGGGCCAGACAAGAAGGTTCCCATCACAAGGCATATCTACCAACTTTGCAGCATCCTATTGTATTTGCTGCATTACCACACTTGTGGCGAATTTCACTGCATAAGCCTGAAACTAGCATCATTGTGATGTATAGAAATGACAGCAGGACAAAGAACGTGGCAATGATCGAAGTAATGCCAACCACCACTTCTTGAGGCATTACCTTGCAAGAAGATTTGATCAACGACCCACCAGAGAGGGTTGGCCCTACAATGTGCAAATATGTCAGAATCTGAGAAATGGTGGGAATCGAGAGATTTGCAGCAGCCGCACATTGCTTTTAAACTAGTTCTGTTATGTGTGCAACTAGCGTTCAATGGCGATCCAGACTCCCTGACATCAGCAAGTCCTTGTAATACACCCTTGTCAATATATGGCATGCATAAGATTGAGTTACATGGGGGCTCCCACCCAAAATAAAGGGTCAGAAAAGAAGGTTCCCACCAGAAAGATTGACAGAATGGGTTCCAGTAGGTTGGCTTCTGGTTGTTGAAGCTAGAAATAAGAGCATTGGAACTTGTAGTGAATAGGGAAGGGGTGTAAGCATGCCTAGGTGCATAGTAAAGAAAGCCTGAGTTCCCCAAGTTGTGTAGGAAGTCAGCCTGCGAGTTGTGCAAAGCTGAGTGTGAGAGTATTTTGAATGTAATGTTTCCATATTTTGAAGAATCTACAAGAGAAGTGTTTCTGTGTGGCTATCTTGTGTTTTATTTTGTGAGCTATGCACTTTGATCTGAAAGTGAGTTGTCAGTTGTTCATCCAACACACAACCAACCTTGCCATCAATAACTGTTTCTAGATGTGGTTTGGTGATGGTCTTCATCTGTTAATGTCTCAGACCTATTGGGTTTTGGTTCCTAATGTTGTGTTGCTTGTATGCAAGTACCGTTCATAGTCTATAGTTGTCATGTATTTGCCATTGTGTAGTTATCCAGGTGGAAAGATCCATAACATATTCCATTGCATAAGCGTATGGGTCTAAACGTATCTTACCATTTTTAACATGCCCACTTTTCTGCATGCTCGTGGAAACTTGTCTTACAATAAAGTTTTAGATATGCATATAAGGATTACCCTGCCTATAGAGATTGCTCTAGCAGGGGATTTTATGCATTGAAACTGAAAAGGTCCTTTCATCATAAAAAACATAACAAGTTTAGTGCAAGGGCCAAATAAGGTGGTAAACTAGTTGCTATCTATGAAGGGCATAAGTACGAAGAATGATTCATGACTTGCTTATAGTATCAGACTTTAATAGATTGCCTCTTTTACTTCAGTGAACATAGCTTTTTCAACAACCATGCATCAGCAAATAACCTTGTTATAGGGAATCTTCGGTTTTTTTGGAAAGGCCTTAGCTGTCATGGGGTTTAGTTTGGGATCTGTTAGTCTATAAAATTAAGGGTCACTGATTTATATTCTAGTTCTAGGTAAACTTGACAGACTTATGCACATGGTTGTGTTTCGCTGTGATTATGCTCTGGTCTTTTCTTTGCAAAAATGCCTTCCAGTTCAACAAAGATCTCAGAATGAATATTGACATTTTCACATACCACATCTCCAATATTCTTTGCAGGGATTAATCTTGACATCTGGTGTTTGGGTTATGTCATCCTATTAAGGTCAGGGATAACCAATGGGAAGTATTTTTCAGACCATCATACAATAAACTCTACAACTCTACTTTTCATGTGAAGGTATTTAGCTAAAACGTATCCACTTTGTTGTTGCAACACTCTAGAGGCTATTGTTGATATAAGTACTAGTAGCCAGATAGTTCATTATCATACTGAAAGTAGCACATTACAAATCTGAGAACAACTACAAAATCAGAATTCAGTTTGCAATAATGAAGAGGTACTCAGTATCAGGCTGCAGCAGCCCAGACTATAAGTGCAACATACTTCTCCAGCTCACTATGACCTTTTTGGGTCCAGGGATCTCCTTTTAGGTCAATTCTTTCCATAGTTTGTCTGCAAAACATTAGGCCAGATTGCAGAAGCCCATTCAAACAGGAGCAGTTAACATTTGTGATGGAAGTACCACGGTGAATACAGAGTGAGTCTGATAAACAGGGTGCTGAAATGATTCCTAATAGTTTTTTGGACACAGGTCCTAGCTAGGTGTCAGTTTAGGACCATAGGTTCAATCCAAATGATCTATTGTACAAATGCAGTCATTTTAATTGAGAATGATAATTAAATTCGAAGGTTGAGAATCATGGGATTTGGTGGAAGGGAAATATCAGCTTCTAAGGCTGATCTTCCAATTAAAACCTAGGTGCACAATTACTGTCAGGTATCTCAGTCAGAAGATAACTGAGAAGTAATTGCTGTCAAGTATATTTTACCTTAGGATCAGTTGAAGAAACCGTCTGATTTTGATTACTTCATTTGCAATTATTTTACCTGATATATTTCTAATAAGCATCAAGGATCAGTTGTTTGTTACGCTGTGGAATTTATTTTATTTTGGTCTTTGTGAACATGAATGCTCAAGACATTCCAATGCTAAACGAAACGAACTTTTGTGATGCGTTCTATTTTATGAGCAGAGAAAAACTTATATACTGGTGGTTGGTCTGATTTTTTTGTTTCAGGTCGAGACTCTTCACAGTGAACCCCATCTCTACACCCTTCATATCGTCTACAACCATTCTTACAAAGTTCCCATGCTTCTTTTTCGTGGTCACAGTATTGGTATGCAGTTGCACTATCTGATTTTGTGTCGATTTGTTGTTTTCTGTTCAGAATTAAGAAATCACAATCAATTATAAAGATCTGATGATGGCTTCACTTGCAGTTCAAGCATAATTGTTTTCTGTATTGTGCATTTAGATGGGAGACCACTGGAGCTGGAAGACATTAAGAAGGATCTTCCATCACATTCTTGTCAACTACTTGAGGAATCAAAGTGGACGTTTCTTACACAAGAGGTGCATACAAACATTTTCGTGAGTGAATCGCAACGATTTTGTATATATTGTATTAAACCTTTTGTTAATATGACAGGAGCATCCTTATTTAAACCGACCATGGTACGCACTTCACCCATGTGGAACTAGCCAGTGGATGGGTTTTCTTTTCTCAAGCAGAACATCATCAAATGTCAAAGCTGCTAGAATTGTTGAACACAGTATAACACAAACTGAGAGTTGTTTGGTAGAGCAAGACAATCGAAAAAACTCCCCACTCATGCAAGAAACTATGGATGGCGTTGACAGTATTAGCAAAAGTAATATTGAGTCAACCACATGTTGTGATGCCTTAAGAAGAGAGATTATTTGTCAATATCTAAGTGCCTGGCTGTCTGTAGTTGGCGAAGTGGTTGGGCTAAGAGTTCCGTTTGAAATAGTAAAGTTATCTTCCTAATTAGAGTGATGGGTTTGATAAACACACATGCATGTCTGGTTTATTTCTGTATTTGAGCCTTATATATTGAAAAAATCAGATAAGATTACTATTTTCACCTGGTAGGCATGTTGTCGATTCTTTCATAATATTTGCAGATTTATAATGCAGTGAAAGAAATTGATATAGGATTCTGCAATATTTGTCACAAGATTGATCACCAAATGAATCGCCACAAGAAAAAATGAAAGAAGATATGAACACTGAATTATGAATGTTTACTTGGTTCTATATATAGTCAACCTCAACCAAGTCATGATCCATGTGGATGTGCCTAAACATGTCATCCATAGATTAACAACATACAAGTTTTAAGTCATTACCATTGATCATAAAGATCAAAATAATAAATACAATAAATATATAATGTTTATGAAAGAGTTAAGTGACGGGCCATATCATGTTAATAAACACAGACCACTTGTCAATCTTAACACTGAACACCCTCCCCTAGATTAACTTAGGGAGTTGGAGGTGGCAATAATGAAAAACCCTCCATTGATGACAACATTCCGCATCTCGATCATCTTCGAAGACGAAAAAATGGAACTTCCACGAAAGGTTTAATGACGATATCTGCTAGTTGTGCCGTAATCAAAATTTACTGCATATCAATCTCTCCATGCTGCACTCTCGCACAAATCCAATCCATGTTCATCTCAATGTGTTAGGACTGTTGATGCAACATTGGATTTTTGTTCATATGGATAACATTGATTATCTACCCAAATCCTGTAGGGTCCGTTCTATGCGAACCCAAGCTCCTCAAGTAGATGATGAGACCATTGCAATTGTTGTCCTGTTTGAGTTAAACTTCTGTACTGTACCTTCGTCGAAGACCTAGAAACAAATTCTGTTTCTTGCTCATCCTGCAAGAGGACCACCACCATAGGTGAAAATATAACCAGAAGTATATCTCTTGTTATTCTCATCACCAGCATAATTAAAATTTGAGTAACCAATCGACTTGGGTATGTTGTCTCTCCAATAGACCACTCCTATATCCAAAGTACCCTTTACATACATTAACACATGCTTTGCTGCAATCCATTGACTTTCTCGTGGGTCTGCCATATATCTAGCCACAGCCAACAACAAAAGCAATATGTGGTCTATTGTGAGTCAAATAGAACAAACTGCTCGCAAGTGATCGATATAAGGAGGCATCCACTTTAGGATCATTAGGAGAATCGTTCACTAGCTTTGTTTTTGAAGCCAGACGAGTCTTAGCTGCATTATAATATTCCCTCTTGAATTCCTTCAAGATGTCCAAGGCATATCCAGGCTGTGAGAGAAAAGTACCATCATTCATTTGCCAAACTTGCAAACCTAAGAAGGTGTAGATGACCCAAATATGTCATCTCAAAGATATTATTCAATCTAGCCTTCATGCCTTTAGTTTTCTTGGGGATTTTATTTGAGAATCAAGTCATCCACATACAATACAATAATGATGATGATGTCCTCACCTTTCTTCCACATACACATTGTTCTTAGAAATGTATTTGTTAAATCCGTAATTGATATGAAAATTATATTTCTTCTCATACCATTCCGTATGAGTTTGTTTAAGCCCATACAACAAATTCTTCAACTTGCATATATGAGTGGAGCCACCCTTCACAAAACCAGGGGGTTGATCCATGTAAATCTCATTTTTTAAGTCCTCATTGAGAAATGCACTTTTCACATCCATTTGACACTTTCCATCCAAAGCAAGATGTGGTAGCTAGAACAAATCTGATGGACTTCATGCAGGCCACGGGAGCAAATGTGTCATTGAAGTCAAGGCTTCCCTCTTAAGGAAAACCCTTGGCTACCAATTGAGCTTACTTGGTCTTATATATCCGTTTACACCCCACAATTTTAATACCCTTGGTTTCTTTGTACACTCCACAATATTCATACCCTTTTGCCTAGGAACCAACTCCCAAGTGTTGTTCCTTATCAAGGAGTCATACTCCTCTCATTGTTGCTTCCCATTCATGTTTCTCATGCGCTTGCTTGAAGGTAGAAGGATCCCAACCCCTATTGACGTTAGCCATGAGTGAAAAGTTCACCTTGTTCTTTTACAAGTCTTCTTGTTGGCTCAAAAATTTG
This sequence comes from Torreya grandis, assembly GCA_037957365.1. Lineage (NCBI taxonomy): Eukaryota > Viridiplantae > Streptophyta > Pinopsida > Cupressales > Taxaceae > Torreya > Torreya grandis. Next base: position 3,461,921 of record JARHVA010000011.1, read on the forward strand.
TCAGGGGGACAAATTGGTGACTTTGAGTTAATAGTGTGGGAACTGAGTCCTCACATTAGTCAACAACGCAGGGACAAAGTCCCTCTCCTATTAGCAGGTAGAGCTACTTTTATTGAAATCCAAATGGAGAAAGTAGGGAAAGAGTTATTCATAACTATTCACATCAAATTTTTTTTCTACAGGGTTTCGTACCTTTAACAAGAAAGTACGAAAATGAAATAGAAAGGAAATTAGGTGAATGAAGGGATTGATGGGAAATAGAGAAAGTAAAGCAATAAAAGGAGGACGGGATTATTTTAGTCAGTTAAACACAAAAGCTACCATAATAACCTTGGAAAAAACAAAGGACGATTGTAGGTGACTCAACACATATTCACTAGAATAGTTCAAGGAGAAACATTGTGCTCATGGAAATCTCTCCTCATTCAGTGGGTGGCAAAGACATAATTACATCATTCGGAGTGCAAAATATACACTGAGACAATTCTCTGATACTAATAGCAGTCCAAAGACAACCATCCTATATTTACTCGTGAAAGACAATTAAGATATTGCTTAAACCCCATCGAGATTTCACATTTGTGAAAATAACATACATATTCAATAAATAATTTTACTGTGCAATTTTCACATTAAGACTAATTGATAACAGTTATGACAAAGTTTTGAAAGCAAAGATTTGAATACAAATGAATCATACACAATCATAATTCATGAAGAGAATCTGAGAACATAGTTTGCAAATCTCCTTTGTATTGATCTTTGTTAAGTCGTAATACAATCTCGCTTTTCAAAAATATGTCTTAGAGTTCTGTTTTTCAAAAAGCCCTTTCTAATGAGCCTAACACATTTATAATGTAGGAAGGTGGTTGCGGTGCGTAACCACCTTTTTTGCATTTTAGATGGTGCAAAAGTAAGTTTACAAAAATGCACCACCTTTTTTGCGTGCAAAAGTGAAATTACAAAATTGCACCAATTGAAAGGTGCAAAAATGCTTTGACGGTTTTACACCATTGGAAATGTGCAAATCAAAATTGCACGATTCGAGACTTTCAAAGTTGATATAGTGCATTTGCATGAATTACATTCGCAAGATTGCACTTGCAAAATTTACAATTGAAAATTGCAAAACATGATTCAACATTTACATGAAAAGCCCAGAAGCATTTGACGGAGTCTATTCATTTCCACTTTGGATTTGATAAATTTCTTCCTCTGCGTGGTAGATTACCGAAATTTTTAAGAAGCTTGAACAAATGAAATTTACACTTGAGCCTACAGAGAAAGAAATTGGTGATGATCCAATCTCAAGTGTAAAGCAAAGGCCACCTAAACAGTTACATTCTCAATTGTACTATTTCTTGATTGAAATCTTAATTCTCCCTTTAGATTGTGTCGTGCAAAATCACTCCCCTGACACGCGTTGGAAGAACGTTTGGCGAGGTAGTGAGTTGGATTCACCCCTGTCAATTGCATTTGGATTATATAAACTTACAAAATTCGACCTTCATTTCTTTGATACACCCATTACTACTGTAGGATGTACACTGAATTTAATTCCCTGATGAACTTGCTTCCCTAACATTTGAAAGGTAATTCTGATTATGCTCCAAACATCCATTCATACAACCCTCAATATTTTCCATATAAGTTTCCTTGATTGAAAGACGTGCATTACCAGGGATATCTTTGAACTCAACACCAACACCAATTACTTTCCCACTATAATCATCAACCTCAACTCTCAAAAACTTTGTTATTTTACTATTTTGTTTACTGTTGGTGCAATGGCCAATGGTTTCTTGTTTCAAAACCATTACATAGATGCCCGAGAACATGCATATGGTATGCAAACGCAGTATCTTTTGGGCTCATCATAGTATTCACGTGACTTGTCCCCTAGAATAAAATTATGAAATGTTGATGGAGAGCATTTGAATTCCCCATTATCTTCTATTTTGTCCAACTTATGAAGATATATTAGAAGAATAGGCCATTTTTAGGAAGCACGCGAACCATTTGACAGAATGCATTAATGAAATTTATCTTCTTCTCGGGGTGGGTCGGGGCATCAACCTCTGTTTTGATTTGCACCTATCAATTACACCGATTTTCATACCAAAAATTGAGCCTTTTGACATCCTGTGAACTGTTTGACAAAATGCTTGAATGAATTGTGTTTATGTGGCTACGTCACCCTGTCCACTTGGCGTCAGCGAGGAGGATGTTGGCAATGTCATGGAGCTTGGTTTACACCTACCAATTGAATTTTCATCTTGAACCAATTTGCTTGGCCATCGGCCTTGCACTTTGCATTGTCAACCCATTCATCTGCCATGAAGATGCTAGTTGGATACTTGTAAACTGAAAGCAATGTGTCCCCCTGGAGGCACGCAGACCATTTGACAAAATCTCTGAATGAAATTTTTGTTCATCTAAAGACCATTTTCATTCAGAACACGAAAACATGTTTTATTTGTATTCACTTTAGTCCTGCAATTGTTACTATTGTTGCTGGAGTTGGTGACATGAGTTTATTATCAACAACATTTTATGGAGACATTTTCCCTTCTATTATTTGCACTGGAGTTACATAATCAATATGACTACCATTTCTGCATTCTATGTCATCTGAGTATTCCCTTGTCCTTGACACATCCTATACAAGAAAAGTCAACAAATTTTCGCTACAAGGATATCTGATTGGTGCCTCAACCGTATCTTGTTCTCAATATACTGTACCATTTGACAATGACAAAGACACTGAAAGAGACTCCATCCCAATCCCAACATTTTCCATTTCTTAATAGTCTTTAGCACAAAACTTCCTACTATTCTTCGATCTTTTTTGGTGAGTTTTCTGTTGTCGAGTATTATGGCGTTTCCATCTAGTTTTATGTCTAGACTGTGAACATCCAACGCTTGTGACACCTTTGTAAGATCTTGGCAGGGAAGCTTCACATTTACCTTCAAATGCATGATTTGTTCTTTCTTTGCATATATTGGAATCAGATAAAGCTCTTTTAATATTATGTTCTTTGCTTGAAAGCTGGCATAGCTTAATAATGGCAGTTAGTAATACTGCATCTGCTTCAAATATTTTAAAAGTAGAGGATGTTGTTAGTGTAATCTTGAATGAAGAAATTCACAGGAAAAGCACAGAGGAAACGTCAGGGAACGCTTTAAGTTTTGAGAGCAGGGGAAGGCAAAAAGAGAAGGGCAAGAAAGGGAGATCAAGGTTTAAGTCAAAGGTAAGAGGTAGATCCAAATCCAGAAATGGCAGGAAGCCACAATGCTGAAATTGTGGAAAGATATGGCACATAAGTAGAGATTACTGGTCAAAGCCTAAGAAGGACAATCAACACGAAGGAAAAGAAGAAGCAAAGGTTATAGGTATTGCACACGATGCTTTAATATTCTCTTTGCATAATAATATATAATCTTGGGTGTTAGATTTTGGTGCATTTTTTCATGCAACCCCTAATAGAGAATATTTTAGTGACTATATCCATGGAGATTTTGGAATAGTGTATTTAGGGGATGATGAGCCTTGTAAAATTATTGGCAAAGGAAAAGTGTAGCTGAAAATGTAGAATGGCAACACATGGGTGTTGAGAGATGTTATGCATGTTCCCAGCTTGAAGAGGAATTTGATTTTTGTAGGAAAGTTAGGGGATGAGGGTTGTACAGTAACTCTCACAGCTGAATCTTGGAAGGTGACCAAGGGTGCACTTGTAATGGCCAGAGGTAAGAGAGTAGGTACTCTCTATTTATGTAATTGTGTTACTAACAATTCTCTTTTGTATTATTTACTTCAGATGTGGATGCAAAATTGTGGCACTCAGGGCTTGGCCACATGAGTGAGAAGGAAATGTCTATTCTTAAGTCAAAAGGTAAGCTTTCAGATTTGAAAAGCATAGATCTAGATTTTTGTGAGCACTGTGTTTTTGGGAAACAGAAGAGAGTGAGTTTTTTCAAGACTGGGTCAACAAAGAAGAAGCATAAGTTGTAGCTTGTTCACACAGACGTGTGGGAACCAGCTCAGGTTACTTCTATTGGAGGATCACAGTAGTATGTTTCGTTCATAGATGATGCTACAAGAAAGGTATGGGTCTATTGTATTAAGAAGAAATTTGATGTATTTGAGACTTTTAAGATTTGAAAAGCTATGGTTGAGAATGAAATATGCAAAAGATTGAAGTGCCTGAGATCTGACAATGGTGGTGAGTTCTGCAGCTATAAGTTCAACTGGTATTGTTATATGCATGGGATCCGCAGGCAAAGGATGGTTCCAAGGACACCTCAGCAAAATGAGGTTGCTGAAAGAATGAACAGAACAATAATGGAGCGTGCAAGGTGTATGAGATTGCATACTGGTTTGCCCTTAGAGTTTTGGGCAGACGCTGTTGACACTGCAGTGTACCTGATTAATAGAGGACCCTCTACAGCTCTAGATGGTGGAATTCTAGAAGAGGCATGGATAGGTAAAAAGGTAGATCTCTCATTTCTCAAAGTTTTTAGTTGTGAAGCCTTTGTGCATGTTGATAAGGAAAATAGAAAGAAGCTGGATGCTAAGTCTATGAGGTGCACATTTATTGGCTATGGCTCTGACGATTTTGGATTTAGGTTTTGAAATCTAGGAACTAACAAGATAATTAGGAGCCGTGATGTTGTTTTCAATGAAAAAGTGATGTATAGTGATCAGCTGAAGAAGTTGAATCAATCTGAGCAGATTAATGGAGAATTAGACGAGGTGACGGTCCAAAATGAGCTCATGGGAAAAATTAATCACAGAAAAGAAAACACAGAGACCGACATCGGCCATGCAAGAATCGACGTTGGTAGGACAGAAATTGATGTCGGTCATACAGTGACCGACATTGGTAGGACATGAACTGATGTCGGTCAGGCAGAACTGACGTTGGCCAGTTACAGGTTGGAAGTGACCGAGGTCGGTCACTGTTAGAGAATTTGGGCAGACAGGGTGTTGTGAATGAGTCTCAGATGCCCATCAGGAGGTCCGAAAGGGTAAGTAAACCTCCAATTCGATATTCTCTTTCATTATTCTATTTATTGCTAACTGATGGTGGAGAACCAGAGAGTTTTGAAGAAGCAATACAAGTAGAATCCAAGAATCAGTGGGAGCGTGGCATGGTTGAGGAAATGGAGTCCTTGAAAGAGAATCAAACATGGGATTTGGTTGAGTTGTTAGCTGGTAAGAAGACACTGAAGAACAGATGGACCTACAGATTGAAGGAAGGTGAGAACAGACAGATGAGATATAAGGCCAAGTTGGTAGTGAAAGGATTTGCACAAAATCTAAGTATTGATTTTGGTGAGATTTTTTCTCTTGTTGTTAAAATGACTTCTATATGGACTGTACTGTCTTTGGTTGCTATTGAGAATTTTCATCTTGAGCAGCTTGATGTTAAGATAGCATTTCTTCATGGAGATTTGGATGACGAAATATATATGGATCAGCCGGAAAGATTTGAGGTCAAAGGTAAGGAGAAGTTAGTGTGCAGATTGAAGAAAAGCTTGTATGGCCTCAAGCAAGCTCCTAGACAGTGGTATTTGAGATTTGACAGGTTTATGACTGAGCATGGCTACAATAGGTGTCAATCTGACCATTGTGTGTATTTTAAGAGATTGGATAATGGTAGATATATTATTCTGTTGTCGTATGTAGATGATATGCTGGTTGCAGGATCGCACATGTAGGATATATCTGAGCTTAAGGTGAAATTAGCTCAAACGTTTGCCATGAAGGATTTGGGAGCAGCAAAAAAAATCCTTGGCATGAGCATTAAGAGAGACAGAAAAAATCACAGGTTGATTTTGTCTCAAGAAGATTATGTGAACAAGGTGTTGAAATGGTTCAATATGCAGGATGCAAAACCAATAAGCACACCTTTGGCTAGACATTTTAAATTGAGTAAAGAACAATGTCCTAATTCACATGATGAGGTAGAGTACATGAGTAAAGTTCCATATTCTTCCATAGTAGGGAGTTTAATGTATGCAATGGTTTGTACTAGACCGGATATTGCCCAAGTAGTGGGAGTTGTAAGTAAGTATATGGCCAATCTGGGAAAGGAACACTGGAAAACAGTTCAGTGGATCCTTAGATATCTGAGAGGAACCAACAGTAGGCATTTGTGCTATGGAAGTTCAGATACTTCTCTACATGGTTATGTAGATTCAGATATGGCAGGTGATTTGGATGGCATAAGAAGCACCACAGAATAATTTTTCACTGTTGGTGGAACGGTGGTTCGCTGGATATCAAAGTTGTAGAAGGTTGTTGCCTCGTCAACTACAGAAGCAGAGTATATTGCAGTCACAGAGGCTAGCAAAGAGATGATATGGATGACACGGTTCATGAAAGAGCTAGGAAAGGAGCAAGAGAGTTGCAAATTGTATAGTGACAGTCAGAGTGTAATTCATTTGGCTAAGAATTCAGCCTTTCATTTAAGAACAAAGCATATACAACTTAGGTACCACTTCATAAGACAGGTATTGGAAGATGGTGAGTTGAAGCTGGAGAATATCCATACAGATAAGAATCCTGTGGATATGTTAACCAAGCCGGTTACAAAAGAGAAGTTGAATCTTCATTCAACTTTTGTTGGTCTTCATGATTGAGTTGAAGATGGAGGAGCTAGAAGATGTTGCTGTACAGGTACTGGTGCAGCTGTTTATCTCTAAGTGGGAGATTGTTAAGGTGTGGAGCTAAAAGCTTCACCAAAAGAGTGCTTTGCAGAAGTTGCAGGGTTACACAGTCACCGGCATCGGTTAGGAGCGATCGACGTCAGTCAGGAGTAGTTCAAGAGATGCCGGCGTCGGCAAGAATCAGCCAACGTCGGTCACAGGCAAACAGGCAGGAACCGATGTCGGTTACCTGTGCGTCCAGAAAGCTATTTTTGTGGACAGAACCGAGTGTTTGCATGTTAAGATTAAGTCATAGTCTTAAGTCCGCATCTCTATCTTTAGAAAGATTGTTTTAGAGCCCTTATTTAAGATGCATAACTATTGGTTGTAAATGCATGCTCAAGTTTTCTAATTATTATATAATAGGATAGATCTTCTTAGCTTATGGTAATGTATTGTAGAATGTTGAAGAACAGTACAAAATTGTATATGTGAATCAATCCAGATTGTTGGAGTTGATTGTACTTGAGAGAGAGAGCTCTTAAGGGAAAGAGATCTAGAGAGAGATCTATACATCTGAGAGAGGTGTGAAAGAAAGAAGTTTCTTCAATTGTATTCCTTCTGTAAAGAGTTTAATACAAGTTTTCAGGGTGGTTTCTTGTATCTCTTGTTCTTTGCTATTTATCATTCTAGTTACTTATCATTCTGATTTAATTCCACGTTTATTGCTTTCATAAGTGTAATCAACATTGTTGGTTGATCCCCAACAGAAGGTATAGGTCTTTAAATTCAAGTGCTTAACTAGCCTAAGTCTAGTCATGGCATGAAGAGACCTTGTGAGAAGGTATGAGCATGGTGGCTTGGTGAGATGAGTGCACACATGCATGCGTAGTTGTATGAGGTTATTTGAGAATTTATGTGAGGTATTGGAACACTCATGATATTTTTAGGGTGAGCCTACACAGGTAGGACCTTTAGTCTAGGTTTGCATCTAGACCTCTCTTAGACCCTGCCTGGCCTAATGGGGTATCATGATCTATTATCAAGGCATGTGAAGGATGTTTGCTAGTATTTAAGAATGAGAGAGGTTGTATGGAATGAGAGTGAGATGTTGATCATGATAGTGAGGTGTTGAAGATCACAAAAAGAGGCATGAAGGTAAGTTTAAGGCCTAGTAAGGTATGAAGACTATGGTGTAGAGAGAGAGAGTGTGTAGCCAATAGGGTATCTGGATCAATTTCTAAGGAAAGTATTAGTATGTGAAAATTTACAAAGGTGAATTCAATTTATTTTAAGAATGTACATTAAATTTAAGGTTTTAGTTTGAAGGACAAGGCATGAAAATTTGTTTAGAGGTCTCTCGAGTGCTCAAAATGAAGGGTTCTCAACTCAAGAAATATTTTCTTGTACTCATTAGCTTGTCAAACCTTTGCATGGGAACTTAATAAATTCATGGTATATGGGGAAGGTTCCTAGCTTAAAATTCTAGGAATTATTTTTTTGATTGAGGGGCTATTCTTTATAAATGATTGTTAAGAGTGGAAACTGGTTTAAACCCTCTTAGAACCCTAATAAAGACCTGATGTTGAAGATGTTGCTAAAAAATACTCAAGATGTATTAAATTTCTTAGGTAAGCTATTGGATCTTGTATTGGAATCTCATAGGCACCTCCAAGTGGTATTGGTTAGAGAGAGGAGAGAGAAGATGTTGAGTTACATGCTTGTTTTTGAAGAAGTTGTTGTAGAAGTCAAAAGTTTCATTAGACATAGTAAGAAAATAGATGGAAGAAAAAGGTAGAGACTCATGTTTCATGTCCATGAAGGTGTATGCATAGGTTCTATCCCTCAAGTATGATAAACCAATCATCCAAGTTAGCCAGTCAATAATAGGCCAAATGATGGAAATAGTGAAAAACTCAAGCAATAGTGAGAAGATGAATTGAAATGTGTTTTCATGACAGAATGATGAAACCAAGTGCATGGAGATGTTATTTGAGATTGGTATGTCTTATTCATGCTTGGTATATATATTTTAAGTTAGGTATAGTGGTTAAAATGATGAAGCTAAAATGACTTGTTTGACTCAGTGAGGTTTATGTGTAGTGAAGTCAGCAAATTGGTCTATAAGACCAATAGTTGCCACTAGACCATATGATGTTTATATTTTAAGATGGTCTATAGATGTCAGAGGATCATGTTTATGTATTTTAATTATTTTAAAGTGGTCATATAGGTATTGAAGTTCAATGTTTCATGATTATGTTTTTGATAGTCATGGCAGTTCTAAGTAAGTTGCAATGATGAGTTTGAAGCTCTATGCCTTGAGTTGAAGTGTGTAATTCATATGGTGATATTTCTGAGGTATTGTAAGTTTTATATAAGTAATTTAATGTCATGGCTGTGTTTAAATGATGTTTTATCTTCAGTTATTCAAGACAGACTTTTATGTGTGTTCAAAGGCCTAATGTGAACCATGCTTATGAAGTGTTTCAAGAGATGGTTGGACCTAAAAGGTTTCATGGTGATTGGATGATGTTGGATAAGGCCTATTTTATTATTTTATGTAGTGTTTGTGTCATGTATAGATATGTAGAGTGTTTTAAGGGGTCATAAGGTAACGTGCCCTAAAGTAGGCCTAATAGAATTAGGTCTCCATGAGACCTAAAGAAGGATTTGGTCTATTTGAGTTATGTCCAACCTAATGTAATGATTGATTCTTACTTATAACATGTCCTAAGGCTTTTTTTTTGAAAAATCTAAATGGGCAAGTGTGTGTGGCCGACTAGGAGGTGTATGAATAAGAGGCTTGTATAAGAACAAGGATTTTTAGGCCTAATTGAAAAGTTAGTAGATTGAATTGAGGAGCGAATGAGATAGAAGATCCTTGAGTGGAAGGAAGTATTATAAAAAATCAAAAGAGAATAGAGGGATTGTCATGAATATATAATAAGAGGTCTGAGTATGAATATTAAGGTCATATGACCTAATCAGTCTTGAAGAAAATTAGTTGAGCGAAGAAGCCTAGAAGAGAGTTTGAGAGGGATAAGAGTGTGAAGAGCTAAAGAAGGTGATTATTATCTATTATGTGAGAAACAATATATTTTGAAGGTGATCAAAGCAATCAGGGGGCTGAGTTGGTGCTGAGTCATCTAGGGGGTTGGTGCCTTCTTACAAGTGGGTATTTGCTAAAGCCTAGTCAAGTGGGTGCTTGGCTAGTTGGGGTTAGTGCTCCATGTGGAATTGGTGATGTACTAAATTTGATTTTTGTCTTATAATAATGTATTATATTTATAAATATCAGTGGGTTTTATTTCCTTTGAGGGTTTCCTACATATGTGATGTGTTCTTATGTTTCATGGTTATATGGATAATTTCTTATACTTGCTAGATCTATATGTTTGACTGAATGGTGCATAATTGCTTAAGTATAGTTGAGGGAAAGGTTTTAAAGACTGATTCACCCCCTCTTAGTCATTGTGATTCCAATAATTAGTATTAGAGCATGGTCCTTTGAAGCAGACCTAATAGCTTGAAGGTTATCCTTAAAAGCAAAAGATGTCTAGTGATCAAAAAGACATGTATGATGAAGAAGTCTACTATGACAATGAAGAAGAAAGGGCTAAATTAGACCTTGAAGCTGAGCTCATAAGTGCCCTAGATGATTTGAAGCATCAAAATAAGAGAAATCATGAGTTGAGATCTATGGTCAAGGATCTTAAGGAACAAAAATGTACCTTGAAGAGTGACTAGGTCAAAGAAGCCAAAAAAATGAGAAGATCATCAAGGATATTAGGAATTAGTTAGAAGGTGTCAATACAAAGTTTAGATCAAAAGTAGTTAATTATGATTAGTTGAAGACATCTAGATTCTTTAAAGGTTGAACATGAGCAACTCATAGACAAGATGAGCAAGTTTAAGAAAAAACATAAGAAGCCATAACAAGTTAAGAACACAAACATGAAATTCAACATGAAGAGACCAATCAGGTAGCCCAATGTAATGAGGTATTCCAATTCTTTCAATGTTTGCTTTTTTTGTAATCATATCTTTGGTCATAGATTAAATGATTGTAGAATGGTCTCAAGGGATGAGTTATCATGGGACCATGGGAGAAGGAGAAATCAATCAAGAGGACTTAACAAGGTATATGGAGCTTCTAGAGTGCATAATAAGGTCCAAACATTGGTTTGGAAGCCAAAAAAAGTTAGGACTAATTAATTTGAGCCAAAGAGTTAAGATGAATTATTTTATGAGGAATGAAAGACTAAAAAGGAATCTATGATAGCTCAGACTAGCTTTCACATTAAAGATGAAGGCATGAAATGGTATATAGATAGTGGTTACTCAAGCCACATGTCATAAGAAAAAAATAAGTTCATCTAATTGAGTAAGAATGATGCAGGAAGAGTTAGATTTGGAGACAACACAACTTCCAATATAGTTAGCAAGAGTAGCTTGAGTTTGGAAAATGAGAAGACAAAGACAAAAATGTATTGTGTATGGAAGGTTTGAAACATAACCTGCTTAGTGTAATTCAAATGTGAAACCAATGACACACACTAAAATTTCTGATAGAGGGTGTGAGCTAAAGAGAGCCAAATTAGGAAGGCTAATTGTCAATGCTAAGAGGACTGAGAACAATCTATATGTCTTGAATGAGATCAAGAAGGAGAGATTATTTATGACCAAGATGGATAAAATTTGGCTATGGAAAATAAGGTTAGGTCACCTAAAATATGACAATATGGTCAAGATGAGCACTAAGAAGTCTATGAAAAACATGCCTAAGATCACCAAACCTACAAACATACTTTACAAGGCATGTCAACATGGTAAGTAGACTAGAAGAAGTTTCAAGTATAAGGAGTAATCTACTACATGAACCTTTGAGTTAATACACACTAATCTCCGTGGGCCTACAAGAATCCAAAGAATTCAAGGAGATAGCTACTTTATGTTACTCATAGATGACTACATAAAAATGACTTGGGTAGCATTTTTAAAATAAAATACAGAAGCTTTTGATAAGTTTAAGGTATTCAAGGCCCTTGTTGAGAATGAAAAGAATGGGAAGATGAAGTGCCTAAGATTTGAAAGAGGAGAAGAGTTTTGATCTAATGAGTTTGATGACTTTTGTGAGGTCCATGGGTTAAAGAGACAGTTCTCAGTAGCTAGGACACCTCAATAGAATGGATTAGTAGAAAGAAAGAATATGATAGCCTAAGAGATGGAAATAACTATGATAAATGAGTCTAGATTATCTTATGGGTACTAGAGAGGAAGTGAGTACTATAGTCTACATCTTGAATAGAGGACATATAAGGACTAATGTTGGAAAGACTTATTATGAACTGTGGAAAGGTAAACCTACTAATGTGGAACACTTTAGAGTGTTTAGAAATAAATGTTTCATCAAAAGAGATGAAGAGGAGTTAGGTAAGTTTGAATTTAGGTCTAATTAAGGTATATTCTTAGGGTATTTATTAATAATATTAGCCTATAGATTCTATAACAAGAGGTTACAAAATATAGTGGAAAACACTAATGCGAAGATTGGTGAAACAAAGAAATCACACTCAAAATAAAAGGATATATTAGAGAATCTAGACTTCAATAATTAAGAGGAAATAATAGAGATTGATGAGGAAGAACAAGAAGTTTAGGAGAGACAAACATAAAATGTCCCTTAAGACATATTCAAAGAGATCATCCTGAATCTCAAATAATTGGTAATAAGGATGCAGGTATGAAAACAAGGAGAAGACTAGTAAGTAACCTAAATCAAGATAATGTTGCTCTATTGTCTAACATTTAACCTAATAATCTTATAGAAGTAAGCAAAGACAAATTTTGTATAGGTGCTATGAATGAGGAGTTAGACCAAATAGAGAAAAATGAGACTTGGTAATTAGTTACTAGGCCTAAATACAAGAATATCATTGGTATAAAATGTGTGTTTAAAAACAAGTTGAATAAATATGGAGAAGTGACTAGGAACAAGGCTAGATTGGTATGCAAGGGATATGCACGAGTTGAAGGGGTAGAATTTGAGAAGACCTTTGCACTGGTAGAAATATTGGAAGCCATCAGATTGTTTCTAGCATATTTAGGATTCAAAGGGTTTAAGGTATACCAAATGGATGTCAAATATACCTTTTTGAATAGGAATTTGTAAGAGGAGGTGTACATAGATCAACATGAGGGGTTCTCACTATTATGTGATAAGGACTATGTTTTCAAATTGAAAAAGGATCTTTATAGTCTAAAGCAAGCTCATAAAACTTGGTATGCCAAGTTGGATAAGTATCTGTTGTATCAATGATTCAAAAGAGGAGTTACATATAGTAATTTATACATAAAAATAGAAGATGACCATCAATTGATAGTTGTTATCTATGTGGATGACATCATCTTTAGTGAAAATAATTAGAACATGACCAAGGCCTTTACATAAGTGATGAATAAAGAGTTTGAGATGTCCATGATGGAATAACTATCATTCTTTGTTGGGTTACAAATCACTCAATTTGAAAAATGTATATTCATTTCATAAGCCAAGTACATAAGAGAGATGTTAAATAAGTTTGAGATGGAATATTGCAAGGTCATTAGCATACTTATGATCATAAGGTGTAAGTTGTGTAAGGAAGATGAGTCTTTAAAAGTTAATCAAACATCATATAGGTCAATGATTGAAAGTTTGATAGACACCATTTACTTTAGACCTAATATCGTGTAATTAGTAGGTCTTATGGGAAGGTTTCAAGCAAATCTAAAGGAAAATCATCTGCAAGCAGTCAAAAAGATACTCAGGTATTTCAAGGGGACTATGGAGTTTGGGTTGTGGTATCCAAGGAGAAAGGAGTTCAATTTGATAGCCTATATAGATGCATAATGGGTAGAAATTTTAGATGATATGAAGAGTACTAGTGGAGGAGCTTTCTTCTTAGGTGGGTGCCTAGTTTTATGGATAAGCAAGAAACAACCTCTATGCAAAAAACAACCATCAGTAACACTATCCACTTGTGAGGCTGAGTATATTAAAATAAATTCATATTGCACTCATGTCCTATGGATGAGATAGACCCTAAAATACTACAAGGTGGAGTATGATGGTCATAACCCTATCTATTATGACAATATAAGTGTTATAAACATTTTAAAGAACCCTCTCATGCACTTAAGGACTAAGCACATTCTCATCAGGTATCATTTTCCAAGAGAGAAGGTAAGTGAATAAATTTTCAGCCTTGAATATGTTTCTACATAGGATCATATTATGGACATTTTAATGAAACCACTTCCAAAGGTAACAATTGAACACCTAAGATAGAAATTAGGTGTAATTCTTGCCCATAGTAGTCATTTAAGAAGCCAAGTACTTAGGGGGATCTAATTAAGTGGTTCACTAGATCCAAGACAAGGTGAGTAGTTATAAAAAGGAAAACATGGAGATAGGGGGATCATGTTTATATTATGACTCATAAACTCATAACCCTATGTGTTGATTTTTTTGGTTGCAAGGAGTGTGATCCAAGGAGTTGCAGACATCACTTTGTTATTTATGTCAAAAGGGGAGAAATTTAAAAATGTGAGAGAATTTTATTGTTGAGATAAGTTTATGAGAGTGTTTTCCATCAATTACAAAGGGGGATATTGTTGAGTATTGTCATTGATGTCAATCGTGCATCTTGCATGAGGTTGATGTCATTGAGAGAGTGTGCCTAGTTGGTAGTGTGTTTATGTGACAAGGGGCATTGGAGTGTTTTCACTAAAATATGTTCTCGTGAAAGTGAATTTTAAGGAAACTAATACCTTATGGTTTCATAAAGGTACATGTCTTTGAGGTCAAGTGCTTACGTAGCCTAAGACTAGTCATGGCATGAAGAGACCTTGTGAGAAGGTATGGGTATGGTGGCTTGGTAATATGAGTGCACACAAGAATGAATGGTTATATGAGATTGCTTGATAATGTATATGAGGCATTATAACACTCATGAGAGTTTTAATGTGAGCCTAGAGGGGTTGGACTTTTAGTCTAGGTCTACATCTAGACCTCTCTTAGACATTGCTTGGCCTAATGAGGTATCATGATCTATTGTCAAGGCATATGAAGGATGTATGATAGTATTTAAAAATGAGAGAGTTTTTATGGAATGATATTGATATGTTTATTATGATAGTGAGGTGTTGAATATTATGAAAAGAGTCATGAAGGTTAGTTCAATGCCTAGTAAGGTATGAAGATTATGGTGTAGAGAGAGAGTCTAGCCTAATGGAGTATCAGGATTAGTTTCCAAGGTAAGTATTATTAGGTGATAATTTAAAAAGGTGATTAAAGTTTTTTTAAGTATGTTCATAAATTTTTAGGTTTTATTTTGAAGGAAAAGGCATGAAAAATTATTTGGAGGTCTCTCAAGTGTTCAGAATGAAGGGTTCTCAACCTGAGAAGGATTTTCTTGTGCTCATTGGTTCATCAAAAATTTGTATGGGAACATAAGAAGTTAATGGTATATGGGAAAGGGTCATATATAAAAATTTTAGGCATTATTTTTTGGATTTAATTGGGCTATGCTTTATGAATAATCGTTAAGAGTGACAATTAGTTTAAACCCTCTTAGAACCCTAATAAAGACTCGATGTTGAAGATGTTGCTCAAAAGTACTTAAGATGGATTAAATTTCTTAGGTAAGCTATTGGATATTGTATTATACTCCCATAGATACCTCCAAGTGCTATTATATAGAGAGAGGAGAGAGAAAATGTTGAGTTATAGATTTGTTTCTGAAGAAGCTATTGTAAAAGTCAAAAGCTGCATTGGACATAGTATGAAAATAGATGGAGGAAGAAGGTAAAGACTCATGTTTCATGTCCATTAAATTTTATGGATAATTATACCCCTAAATTTTTATAAACTGATCATGCAATTTAGCTAGTCGCTAACAAGTCAAATGGTGCAAACAATGAAAAACCTAGGTAACAGTGAGAAGATAGATTGGAATGTGTTTTCATGATAGAATGATTAAACCAAGTACATGGAGATGTTTTTTGAGACTATTATGTATTATTAATTATTTTTAGATATTTTGGAATTTAGGTATAGTGGTGAAAATTATGAAGCTAAAATGGCTTGTCTGACTTAGTGAGGTCTGTGTGTAGTGAGGTTAACAAATTGGTCTGTAAGACCAATAGTTACCACTAGGCCATATGATGTTTATATTTAAAGATGTTATGGACATGTCATAGGATCATGTTTATGTATTTTAAGTCTTTTAAATTGGTCATATAGGTGTTGAAGGTCAATGTTTCATGACTATGTTTTTGATAGTCTTGGCAGTTTTGAGTAAGTTGTAGTGACGAGTTTGAGGCTCTATGCCCCTATTTGAAGTGTCTAATGCATATAGTGATGTTTTTGAGGTATTATAAGTTATGTATAAGTAATTTATTTTCATGGTTGTGTAGATAAATTATGTTTTCTTTTCATTTTTTTAAAACAAACTTTTCTATGTTCAAAGACCTAATGTGAATAGTGTTAATGGAGTGTTTCAAGAGGTGGTTAGACTTAAAAGGTGTCATGGTGATTAGAGGATGTTGGTTAAAGATTATTTGATTATTTCATGACAAGGTTATTCCATGTATAGATGTGTAGAGTGTTTCAAGGGGTCATAAGGTAATGTGTCCTAAAGTAGGCCTAATGGAATTAGGTCTCCATGAGATCTAAAGAAGGATTTATTCTATTTGAGTCATGGCCAACATAATGTAATGGTTGATTCTTACTTGTAACATGTATTAAGGTATATTGTGTGGAAAATATAATTATAAAAGTGTGAGTGTCCAACCAATAGGTGTATGAGAAAGAGGCTTGTATAAGAACAAGGCTTTTTAGGCCTAATTGACAAGTTAGCGGATTGGATTGAGGAGCATATGTGATATAAGATCCTTGAGTGTAATAACTTATTATAGAACATAATAAGAAAGTAGAGGGACTATCATGAATATTTAATAGGAGGTTTGAGTATGAAGATCAAGTTTTTTTGAATCAGAATAACCCATTTCCATCATGCCTGTTTGAGACTGCACATAAAGTTTTAAAAGCATTGATTCTCATCTCCATGCCTTTTCCATCACAATGCATTACTCTTACACTTTTTTTTATCTCTTACTACTTAATCACATTGTAGACACATAAATATGATCATAGGTACTTGAAAATATTAATTATTGACAAAATCCTAAACCACATCACTTTTACCCAAATACATGAACTTTATTCACCATTCCTCTAAGATATTTATCTATATATGGGATTAACCCTTTGTTTGTCATCACTGTTACATATAAATTTAAAATTCAAATGCTCAAACTAATTTATAAAACTCTCATATTGTCTCCAAAATAAGATAGTTTCCCCTAAGATTTAAGGATAGGTCCACACTAGTTAGACCACAATGTTGTTGCATCACTGGTTATATGACCTAATCAGTCTTGAAGAGACCCAGTTGAGCGAAGAAGCCTAGAAGGGAGTTTGGGAGGGATAAGAGTGTGAAGATATACATAAGGTGATTATCATCTATTGTGTGAGAAAAAAAGTGTTTTGAAGGTGATCAAAGAAATCAGGTGGCTGATTTGGTGCTGAGTCATCTGTGGGGTTGGTGCCTCCTTGCAAGTGGGTGCTTGCTAAAGCCTAGTCAAGTAGGTACTTGGCTAGTTGGGGTTGGTGCACCATGAGGATTTAGTGCTTCACTATATTTGATTTTTTATTTTATAGGACTATATTCCATTTTTAAAGATCAGTGGGTTTTCTTCCCCATGAGAGTTTCTCACATATGTGATGTGTTTTTGTGTTTCATGTTTATATGGATAGTTACTTATTCTTGCTAGATCTATATGTTTGATTTCATGGTTCATGATTGGTTAAGTATAATTGAGGGAAAGGTTTTGAATACTAATTCACCCCCCTCTCAGCAATTTTTCTTCTAATAGTCTAAAAATCCATGAAGGTTAACATAATGGAGGCCCAAAGAACACAAATGTTGTCGACTATGATGGAAAAAATGGGAAATTACTTAGGGAGAGCTTTGATGAATTTGTGTATTTATTGAAGAAGAATGATTTGGTGTATGAATTACATCAAATTATTTGAAAGAGTAGGTAGGATGATTCTATTTCAAACATTAGTCTATGATCTATAGATGGTATGTCAAAAAACCTGAGAATAATTTTAGTTGTTAGTGTTTAAGAAAAAAACATGCAATATGATTCATCATAGATAGATAATAATTCCATTATTATCACCCTACACTTCTCATTCTTTGTTTAAAAAATCTAGTTTTTTTGAATCAGAAGAACCCATTTCCATCATGCCTAATTGGGACTACACATAAAGTTTTAAAAACATTTATTCTCATCTCCATGCCTTTCTCATCACAATGCATTACTCTTACACTTTTTTGATCTCTTAATACTTAATCACATTGTAGACACATAAATATGATCATAAGTACTTGGAAATATTAATTATTGACAAAATCCTAAACCACATCACTTTTACCCAAATACATGAATTTTATTCACCATTCCTCTAAGATATTTATGTATATATGGGCTTAACCCTTTGTTTGTCATCACTGTTACATATAAATTTAAAATTCAAATGCTCAAACTAATTAATACAACTCTCATATTGTCTCCAAAATAAGATAGTTGCCCCTAAGCTTTAAGGATAGGTCCACACTAGTTAGACAATAATGTTGTTGCATAACTGTCCACTAAGACTGATCGCATCTCACACCAAATAATGGCTAGTTTATAAATTTCAAATTAATATTTAGGGTCTTAAGTTGAATGTTTCAAAAGTTCAATTAAAATAAATTATCAAAATTTTCACTTTTAAATAGACATCAAAAGTCATTCAATATTCCTAGCTTGGCATTATCTATTGAGCACTTTCAAACTATTTCACATTGATAAAATATACATCATTATTTTCAAATTCAAGATCAATCATAAGGAGAAACTATAATCTAGGTCTAAATCATCTCAAATAAAGTTAAAAGTTATCATTATTAAGTATCAAAGTCATATTTCTAGTTGCATACACATAACCAAGAAGCATAATTGCACAATCACTCTAGGCGGGAGAACTATGTGGGATTGTTTTCTCTCCTTGGAGTATTATATATGTAGATAATAGTTAATAAATAACGTGATAATTTAGGTCAACTTAGCCCATTACACTTCCCCTCTTTTTTTTTTTTTTTTTTTTTTTTTCATGTTTTCAAAATTTTAAAGTACCCTCAGGGTTTAAAAGATAAAATAAAGAAAACAATGAACTTTATGCAGCACAACTTAAACTATAATATCTTAGTCTAATCATTAGAATTAGGTGCAATAATCTAATTTTTATCATAGTCAACTAAGATAAGTCCATAGTCAATAGACTCAAGGGTCCTACGCTACTATCCACCTGCAATGGCCCTATCCAAAAATATATTCTAATTTTGATTCTAATCCATCACTATCAAAATACTATATTATAAGTCTTTCTCTATTAGTCATTAGTCATAGTAAATGAGGACAATTTCATAGTCAACACAATTGAACTACTTACATTGCAATCCAGTTAGGACATACCTGTCTAGGAGAAGTTTCAAATTATGTTTTTGATCATGAGCAAGCACAATCACATCTTTTACTAATTTTTAATTAAACACATCTAGAGTAGTTGACAAAGATATCACTTTGGTGTACGTACTTTTCTTATTATTTTATAAAAATACTTATTTTTCATATTTACCAATTGTAAAAAAAAAATTGTTAACTATTGTCCATCTTTAACATTCAGATATCTTTCAAGTTTGAGACTTATTAGCATCAAAATTTGTTTATTTTTATTTCACAAATAAAGTAAAACATATTGGTGAACTCATAAATTTTTTATTTTTGATTTTATGATTTTTGTCTTAAGGTTTTAAATTTTATACACAAAATAATTGCGTTTTGATTTGAATTTTAAATTTGAATTTGAATTTTTAAAATTTTAATTTAATTTTTTTTTATTTTTTTAATTTTTTTTGTTTTTTTCTAAATTGTTCTCCAAAAACTTTTTAAAACTCATAATATTTATCATTCTTGGAAAAACGGTCATTAGTTTTACTCGAACCATAGTGTGAAGAGTACTATCCCAATACTCAATCCATTAGACAACACTATATAGAAAATTTAGATTCCACTTATCTCAAGATATATCATAAATGATTAGAGTTTTATTTTTTAAGAATAGGAAGACTTTGATATTTTATTCTTGTAGTGCATTGATAAGCAGTTAGGCCTGATAAGTTACTCTTAGTGTACCCTAGAGATGGGATTGTGCAACTGCAAGATGCTGAGATCCTCTGTAGTTAGTGTTATTTTGGCCTTGTTTACTATTTTACGACACTTTTGATCAATATGATAATGCAACTCTTCAAAATTATATTCACATTGAAGATTATGTTAGTGTTGAACATGGTAATGAAGATAATAAGCTCAACAACATGCATTGTAAGTAGTTAACCTTGATAAGTTACTCTCAGTGTACCTTAGAGATGGGATTTTGCAAATGCAATATGGTGGTATCTTCTTTAGTTAGTGTTATTTTGGCCTTGTTTACTATTTTATGACACTTTTTTAATATGCTAATACAACTCTTCAAAATTATATTCACATTGAAGATTATGTTAGTGTTGAACATGGTAATCAGGATAATGAAACTATGCATGATAATCAAGATAATCTTGGAAGCTCCAAATGAATTGATCCCAATGAACTCAATGGGGTAGATCCTTAGTAAGTCAAATAGTTTTCCAATTTATGTCAAGTACTTCAAAAATATCCAAACCAAGTGGATAAAGTTTTCCAATTACTCCTAGCATGTCCAAGACTACATATCAAGCAAAGATTGCAACATCTCAAGTATAAAAACAAGAGGTACCCTTCATAGTTGTTAATGTAGACATCTAAAGTTGACTACTCCTTTATCATTATTAATTGATAATCACCATAATCTCTAATACTATTACTAACACCATCAATAATATCACCATTTACATTATCTTTCATCATACCAACCTTATATCACAACAACTCATCTTTTACATCTAATTAACATCTCATTTAATCATTAATCAAATCCTCACAATATCAAAGAATTTTATATTCTTATCACTTAATCACAATTACCCCATTAACACTAATCCCTAACTAACTCTCATCAATTATCCTAAACCATATCTAGAATATACTAATATACCTTGAGCCATTTACATCCTCCTATGTAGAATTCTCTAGGAATTTTTAATTACTTCACCTCCACGCAAAATGAATTATGAATGAGGAAATATTTTAATGCAATATTTCTATCAAAATATTGAAAAATCCATAAAAGTCACACATCCAAGCATCAAACAACAATCCATAATTTTGTTTGGAGCAATCAACAACAACAAAGAGGATGAATTCACATGTGGACTTAAGGTATAAACTCTATATTTTTGTGGTTTATTTAGTTTGCATTTGATTTCCTCCTCCTTTAGCTACGAAGGCTGGTACGAATAGGGAGGATGTTTCCAAATTTTAAGGCATCTGGATTTATACGTGACGATTTCATTCTTTGAAATCCTGTAATTTGAAAATCCTTAAAGCCTCGTTAAGAACATCATTTTATGCATATCCTGTAGTAATGGTGTTCCATGAGACCACATTCCGTTGAGATAATTTGTCAAATGACTTGCATGCCTTCTGTATTCTTCAGCATTTGTCATACAAATCTACTAGGGAAGTCAGAGCTATAACACCTGGAAAAGGTCCACTTTCAATTATTTTGTGGTGGAGGTTTCGACTTGGCATAGTTTTAGCATTGTTTTTAGGATCTTGTTTGTCAAATAATAGCGCAATTAAAATTATTTTCCACACATCTTATAGGCATTTTGTCAAACAGCTCGTGCACCTGCCTTGTCAACATTTTGATGGTTCTCATTTTAAAATCAGGATGGAAAATAAACCTGGTAATGGAATTCTAGGTGATAGACTGTTTTTTTCTGAAAATCTTCCCTCTTACATGTTGTAATCCATTTCAACCCTACGATGCAGATTATTACCGTCAACCCCATTGTTTTTCCATTCTCATAACCTTCATGACCGTATTGTAGACAAAGGAACTCATTTCACAATGCTCAATTTTACTGAGCCACTGGAAGAAATTATTGAATTAGGCCTGATCAATCTAGCTTCCATCATCTACATGAATGTCCTATTAGCTTTATTGATCTGATCTGCATTTGAAAACAGATCTATTAATGAGTGAATTGAAGTATACTTGCAGGTTGGGGCGAAGCCAATAGGTTCAAGGTTTGAAACCCAACAACATTTCTTGTGTAACCGCTTCATTTTCCATTTTGATGTAATGATTGGAAACGAAGCAAATGAATAGATTCTTTGTAATGCCCTGTTGAGCTTTAAAATTATTCAGATAGCTTTATTGTGAAGGGTGCTCTTTATTGAAAATGATTTCACATATCTTTATTGTGTAAAGTTTACCTAAATTATTGGCTTTAGAGAGCCAACATACATATGTGAGTTTATAATTATCTTCTTTTAGGTGTTTCGTAGGCACTTGACATTATAATGACACATTTTCTTCAAATTCAAAATATCGCACTGTTATGCATGCTAATTTAAGGAACAATGGGGATAGGAAAATCATATCTAATTGGTGTCATCCGTGAAGCTATTAAAAAACAATCGTCAACTATGCAACATTATGCACTTCTATTACTTGCACCAATTAGAGTTACAACATTTAATATTGGTGCTTTGATAATCCACTCAACACTACGAATCTCAATAAAAAAATTTAATGAAAAAGAAATACGAATCATAAGTAACCAAGAAGAAATTTGACATATAAAATAAATATTGATAGATAAAATGAGCTTCATTGGAGATAAAATGTTACAAAACATAGATTCATGACTTCGTCAAGAATTTATTGAAAATGCAAATATGAGTTTTGGAGGTAAATTAATCATTTTAGTAGGAGATTCGGGCTAGCTACCTCCTATGAGTGATAAAGCACCATATAATAGTAAAATACATAAAAAAAAATATGATGGGAAGAATTCAAAATAGTTATTACTTTGGATAAGGTATTTAGACAAGAAGGAGAAAATGAGGACCAACAAAGATTTTTTCAACTACTCACAAATCTTAGAGATGCACATCCAACTATTGATGACTAGAAATTATTGATGTCAAGAACCAATAATTCATTACATCCAAGCATCAAAGAATATTTTGATAAATCAATTCATTTATTTTCAACCAATGATAATGTGAATAAACATAATAGAATAAAATTTAAATTTATTGCACAGAGCATTGCAACCAAAATAGGGAGTACCAATCCATTAGGAGGTCATAATGATGAATTGGTTGTGGAGTTATTAATTGCTAAGGATGCAAGGGTGATGTTAACCTCCAATCTATGGATAGAAGGACTTGTAACTAGATCTATAGGATATATTTGAAGTATAATATATAAACTTGGAAGTGCCCCATGAGGACCACCCACATATATTATGGTGGAATTTCATAGTTACTCTAGAATTCTATTTTAAGATGCAATTCCACATACAACTCCAATTACACCAATACAAAGGGGAAAAACATGACAACTACCTTTAATATTAGCTTGGAAATTATCGATACACAAATCACAAGGATTGACTCTTTCTAAATCAACAATTGATATAGGGCATAAAGAAATAACAAGGTTAACATTTGTGATGATCTTGCCTATAAAATCTTTGGAAGGTCTTAGAATTTTATCTCCATTTTCGTATGATTGATATGAAAAGTTGAAAATAGGAAAACAACTTTCTAAATAGAGATTTGAGGAAGAGAGACTTAAGTCCTTGGAACTACAATAAAATTATATATTTAATTTTTTTTGCATAAAAAAAATTCTTTCACATATCTTATACTCCTTTTCACATTTTGATATATATGAAATTATTTTCTTTAATTCTTATTTAATGTGATGTATATTACCCATTTGAATAAATATATTATGCTTTATTAATTAACATTTAATATGATATATATTTATTATTTTGATGAATATGAAATGCTAAGTTAATTAGTATTTAGTGTGATTGTGCATGCCACACTTACAGATGCTACTAGTATAGATATCTTAAATACATTTATCTAAAAGATGCCAATAGATATCAATCTTGATGAGTCTATTTAACCTATCTTAAAATCCCAATATAGGCGTTGAGAGATTGATATCTCTTAATGTCTTTTAGATAGATGTAGTTTAGATATATATGCTAATATATATTGTGTCAAATTAAATTAAGATATTTTGGATGTTAATTTATGATTCAATGAGATAAACATTCCATATTAAAACTAGACAATCCTTATTGTTAAATATAGAGAGGAAATGTTATCACTATACAAAAATACATAATATGTAAATAAAATTTATATAATAAATGTATGCATTTCAAATCAATAATATGTTTTTTTAAATTAATAGTATTTCAAATCACTAACATTTTTTTTTTGAAATTATTTATATATATATCAATTTTTTTTAAAAATCAACATCATCCACACAAAATATGGACAATTATTATATTTATATTTTTTAATTAATAAACATGGTAGTATATTTTCTAATAAAAACTTAAAATTTAATTTAAACTTTAATTGTTTCAATTCATATTATTTAATTAAATATTTATTTTTAATTTTATTATTTATTTTTTCAAATTTATTTAAAAAGAGGATATATAAATTTAAAATCATTATACATTTAATTTTAGTTTTATGCAATTTTTAAATATCTCACACGTAACTATGATATTTAACTTTAAAATGATTATATACATTTTTTATTTTATTTTTATCTGTCACATTTATTTGAATGAAGGTACATAACTTTAAAATTATAATTAGAAATTTATTTTATTTATAACTATAAATTTAATTTAAACTTCATTTTAATGA
This sequence comes from Torreya grandis, assembly GCA_037957365.1. NCBI lineage: Eukaryota > Viridiplantae > Streptophyta > Pinopsida > Cupressales > Taxaceae > Torreya > Torreya grandis. Next base: position 3,486,629 of record JARHVA010000011.1, read on the forward strand.
AAATATAAATATATTTTTATTAACGTATAAAAATCATACTTCATATTATTAGTTATTACAATTGCTTTTTATTAAATAAAAATTTGAAGAGGGTGTGAGTTGGTATGGAGACTCTAAGAATGTTAGAATTTCTCTCAATAATATTATATATTTGGAAGAAAAAAAAACTAATTATAGTGTTTTTGAAATAATTATGTATTTTTTTATTAGTTTTTTCTTCTTGATAAAAGATAATAAATAGTAATTTGAAACATTGAATAATAAACATATAAATAATTATAGTAAATATAACTTTTATATATATATATATATATAAAATAAAAAATAATATATAAAATTTTACTTTTAAATATTAACTGAAAATGCTAAAAACAATAATGATAAATACTCAGCTTAGAAGTGTTGAATAAACCCGAGTAAGCCCTTATTTATAAAAAGAGAACAACACATACATAATTTAAAGTTGTTTTAAAAAGTGTTGATTAAATAGCTATAAGGTTCCTTGTTATAGTGGTACTAGGGTATACCTTAAAGACTTCAATTTAATGTGAAAGTTACATAGCTTAAAGATACTTTGTTATAGTGGTACCATGGTTTAACATAAATAAATCAATTTAAAGTGTTAGTAAATTCTCTAGCCCACTAATCCTAATTCTCTAGCCCTTTAATGGATTAGTGGAGTTTGATTATACTTTGAAGGTATGGTGAGATGATTATTAATATAAATATACATTTGATTATTTAATTGTAGATATAAATGACATTTAAGTATTTATTAATTATTAAATTGTATATTTTAAAGTTGTTTATTTATTTGTTGATTCTTAGTTTAAATTTGATATTATTGGTGCATCTACTAATTTTCAAAGGTTTATTCTTTATATTTAATTTTAGTTGGAGTTTCTTGTCCAAAGTCTATATTGATACTTTGGACATATCTAAAGTATTAATGTATAGTCTTAGTAAGGTTATTCTAGGACTTTATGCCCTTTATTTTATGTGACTTTTATCTCATATTTTTTACTATTTCAATTATTGGATGTTAGTTTACTTATCAATAAGGTTTTAATTTGATTTTAAGTCATTTATAAACACACAAGTACCTTAGTACATTTAAGTATTTAAGAAATTATTTAAAAATTATTAGAAAAATATATAGCACTTGAAAAAAAATCATTAATGTTCATATGAGTTTATTGAAAATTTACAAACATTTAGAGAAATAAAACAATTATTAGAGAATTTATAAACATTAGAAAAATAAAAAATCATTAAAACATTCACTGTAATACTAAAATTCAAGTTAGTGACACATTTCATTACACTAGTTTGCCTTGTTAATGAATTATTATAATTATTATAGGTTTATATAAATAAGGGTCAGTTAAGAATCAAGATAAGTGTAACAAAGGACTAAAAACATATTATTTTCTTACAGTTTTTAGATCTACTTAACCAAAAAGAGAAATAAGAAGAAGTCCATTTTCTAAAGTGACCTAAGTAAAAACACATAAATTGAGTGATATTTATGGACTCGTAGACTATATGAAAACAATATTCAAAATTAATAAATTTTCACTCGACTTTGTCAAATTAAAAAAACTTGATGATTTAGATAATACTATGTTTAGAACTTGATGTTTAGTAAATCATTTTATAATCAGTGTTATTCTAATTTCATATTCAAGATATATTTTAAAAATTTGCATTTTTATCTATTTCTTTAGTGGTGAAATTAATTAAATATGTATAATTAAATTACATGTGTTTTAAGCCTAGTTTTAAAAATGTTTATAGATATTTTTGTTATGTATTAACTTAGATTAATTTATTCATTATACATTTTTGGTGAATTTGTGCTGTCTTACATGTAATCTTAGGGTTAGAACTTATTTCATCTCAGGAAAAATATATTTTTATTTGAATTTAACAGGGTTTATTCCATCATATGCACAAATAGATATAATATCTCTAGTTTCCTTTTGTTTGATCCCAAACCCTAAATTATTTATTTCTAAAATTTATCAAATTATAGTGTGCTTGTATGGCATGTAATTTTCATGTTTTCAATTGATGCAACCTAAATTTTATAGACATGATTACAACTATGTAAAGTGGTAGGACTAATTGAGAACCTAATGACAATTTTAAATGAAATTATTTTGATTAATTATATATTTTTCTTGAAAAAGTAGACATAATAAAAAAATATATCTAGTTTTATTCAAAAAATAGTGATTTATCTTTTAAATGAGAATGATGAATCTTTGAATGAAAATGTTGTGAATAGATCTCAAACTGATAATGCTTGTGAAGTAGATCATGATTAAAAAAAATATTAGATAAAAAAGACAGGGATAAGAATCTTGCCTCTTTTAAGAAATATATCACGGAAAACCTTAATGTGATTGTTGGATTAATGAATGTATTGAAAGATGTTACAAGCCAAACTTTAGATCAAGGGGCCCAAGATTGGGTTAAAATTCAAGAAGCTTATTTAAGGTAGATAATGGCTATATGAATGCTCATAATATCAATCAAATAATTGTTTTATATAATAGATTACAATATATATTTATAAAAAGTTTGGACCTACTCATTCTAAAGTTTCTATTTTTTCTAATTTAGCTCATATTACTTCACATGTTTCTCCTTCTAAAAATAATATGATCTCTTAACATGTTCCCATTTCTTCTCAAGTTATTCCAGTTTAACATGTTTCAATTTATTCTCTATCCTTTCTAATGTCTCAATATGTGTCTTTTGTAATTTTTAAATCATCTATTTATTATAATGATTATCAATTTGTGAACATATGTTACCAATCCTATTTTAAAAAAACATTAATTCCAACTACTTCTAATTCTATTCTTGTTGGTATGAAAATTTATTAGGGGGACAAATCATTATGTTCATGACAATAACATATAGAATGAATTCCATATACTATTATAATGCGAAGTTATCTTTATTAAAAACTAAAAAGTTTAATGAAAAGGAAATACTTACAAGACAAAAATATAAATCATGGAAACTAGTACTTTTACCTTGAAAGTATGAAAATGAGTTTTTAGAAAGGAATATGTAGAGAGAAGGAAAGGAATATAATGTTTTAGATGCTAGATTAATTAAGTTGAACACCGAGACTTGACAAACATATCAAATGGAAAATTAACATTAAGGGGGAAATCTCTCTCATTCAATGGGTTGAAAAGACATATTCACATTCTTAGGAATAAGAAACATACACCATAAAATTACCTAACCTTGATAACAGAGATGAGCAACTCTTTGTATTTTCTAATAGAAACAATAAAGATATTGATTATATTCCCACCAAGATTCCACTTATACATTAAAAATATAAATCATAATTCCAAACAAAATTTATAATCTAACTTCTTGTTCATAAAAATTTAAAGATGATAGCAATAGCAATGAGGATCAAATACATTGAATTAAGAAAAAATACAATCTAACTTCTTTTTCATAAAAATTTAAAGATGATAGAAATAGAAATGAGGATAAAATACATTGAATTAAGAAAAAATACATAATCTAAAGGAGTTACCAACAAAATTTTTAGAAACACCTCTTTGTATTGTTATTCTCAAAGTAGAGTATCCAATCTCCATTTACAAAGATTTTCAAAAAATTCTTCTATTTAAAATCTTTATTATGAGGGCCTAACTTGTATTTATAGGCAAAAATGGGTTGTTATGGTGAAAAACCACCTATTTTGCCTTTTACAGAGTTGACAAAATATCAATGAGAAATTACAACTTAAAAGGGTGCAAAAGTATTTTGAGCACTTGACACCAATTGAAAAAATATTCAGTGTTTATACATTAATTTAAAAAAGTACATTATTAATTTTCACAACTTGAAAAAACAAGTTGGAAAAATTATAATAGATAATTTGCAAAAGTGACAACAAGAATTCATAAGGGAAAAACAATGCGACAATACAAGTTAGGGGTAAAATAAAATGAGAATAAAACATTGTAATTCTAAGAATAACTTCAATAACCTTATTGCTTTGTTGAAAAATCTTTATCTTTCAGAAAATCATCGAATATTTGGAGAAATTCCCTTATCAAATCTTCATTTGATCTATCCATATACCTGTAAGTAATATCCACTAAGAAATCTAATTATCTCAACTCATGAAACTTGTTTTAGAGTTTGTTTACCTTCAAGTTAATATTATTATCATCAACTTGGTATTTGGATAAATGATGAAGTTTTTCATGATCATATTTAGATATAAGATTGATAATTCCTTGAATTTGATTTTTAAATTCTTCGATCACAGTTTCAATTGAAAAAAGACTTCCACCTTGATCCCTATCATTGATAGACAAAATGACAATTCAACCTTTTTACCTCAGTATCAATCTCTATCATCATGTCACTTCCAAGTGATTTTTCACTATTGAATTTCTAAAGGCATTCTTGAAGTGACTGAATCCTAAATTGTTTAGCCTAGAGGAATTCAATTTGATAACTAATTTATTTTATTTTATTGATGACTCCTTTTTTAATAAGGTCAATAGAGGAAAATTTTGAGATTCAATTAATTTGGGGATGAACTCCTCCAAGTTCTATTTTTCTTTTGTGTATCTAGTTTATTTTGCTATTACCTATTCACATTATGACCAAACTTTAGATATCATTATTACCATAGCGAGAATCATTGAGGTTTTCTAATAAGTGATCTTCTCGATCTAATATTTCATTGCATTGGCCATTTGGCCTACTTCTTACACTTTCTCCAATGTATTAGCATGAATACTTGATGAAATAATTACTAGTTGAATTGGTCTGATCAATCTTTGTATCACTAAATTCAACTATTCCACTTTTTCCTTTAACTCACATTTTATTGCTTTGTCCTTATCCATTTTCTCAAAAATGATGTGAATTGCCAACTATACATCTCCCTTCATTGATTATCTGGTAGAATTTCCCAAATGAACTTTAGATACCTGATAGTATTAAACTCTGATTTCTAATTTATCCTTTTCAACTATAGGAATTATCACTTCTACATATTTCTCTCATTTTTCATCTATTACTATCCGTGAGTTGGTTCTTGTGTTCTTTGATATTTTTAGAAAAGGGATTGGGATTGTCAAAATTCCAAAGTCATTCTCCTCATGTTTAACAAATTTTCTTGTTTTCTTCACCACCATGGATAACCAATCTAACATTTTTGTGATCGAATAAGGAGGTGGGGAAAAAGATGAGACTTACTAGGGTATAAAAAGGTGTATTTTCAGTTGTGGCACCTTGAAAATATGTTTCTACTTATTCCTATTTACTAATTGTGTCAATTGGATTTATTGGAGACGAGAAATTAGGAAATTCATGATTTGAGGGAGAAGACAAAAAAACATGAGTTATCTCTTGTAGTGGGAAAGCAGTCGATATAGGAAGCAACATGTTTTTTGAATCAAGAAATTACTATGTTGTATTATCTACAAGCCCTTGAGAATATGAGAAACTATCAATAGGAAATTATTGAGGAATTGAAGTATTAGGAGAAGAGGAGAGATTTTCACCTTACCTCTTTATCTTTAGCTTGAGAACCCTTCATGATGGAATGTTCCATTGAATAGATTTTGATTTTTGCACTTATTTTATCACTAGGGGTTCTCTACTTTGATCTACTTCATTCACTTTCTCTATTTCATCATGTTGTTGTTTGCAAAAACTACCAAATTCATCATCCCCAAGAGGTGTAGGGAAATCAATTTTTTTAACATCTACTCCTTTACTCAACCACTTGAGAGTCCTATCGAGTACTACCCTTGTTTTAATTCTGATAGGAGTAGATTATCTCTTATCCTTATGGACTATAGGTAGTGGCTTCATTACAATGTTTTATTTTTCAAAGATAGGACCCAATATGACCTCATTATCCACCAACTTCTTTGGCACCTTCCTTATACCAAATTTGACTATCTGCTTCATAGTAAACCATGAATATTCTTTGATTCTAACCATTTTCTCATCATTGCAATCCATCCAATAATATTCAAAGTGTGAGAGATGTTGGAATGAAGGCCTGAGATTATGTTCAATCAAGCTTCTTATATCAAATGCAAATATTCTATCAAAAATATTGAGATTGCAAAGAGACGTATTGCTCCAATCAATGATGGAAAAGTATAACTACCAATTGAAATTAGAAATTTTACTCTTATCCTATGTCAACCTATTAAAAAATTGTGTGTTTCAACAAGTTATCTCACCAGTTTCATCAACACCCACTTATCATTGACATATTACAAAAGCATATAAGGAGAAATTTCACAGTCACAGATTCTCAAATAGCTAAAATTCAAAAATTTTATGAACCAAGTTCCCCATCTAGATATTTCCATGGTGGCTGCTACTGATATCCTCATGTTGAAAATCTCTTTTTCAAACAACTAAATGATAAAATTAATGAAACAATAATTTACCCTTTTGAGATGTCAGGTGCTTTCTTGAAATTCCAGTTGGGGATAAAAGTCATATAATTTTATCTTACCAAAGTCACCCATTGTATGCAATCCATCAAAATATCTTAAACTAGAGATAATGTAGAAAATTTAAGAAGTCATATAAAACTTTGATTTGAACTTTACTTCTATTACTTGTTTGTGGATTATATTTTTGATTAACTATCTTCAATTGGGATATTGCATGTTCTTTAGAATAATCCAAATGAACTTATACATCTATGTCTAATTTTTTTTTGTTTTTGGGCTCCCACTATTCTGTGTAATAGTGTTATTATGTCATTTACTTCATTCTTGAAATCATATCTCACAAGATTATTCAGAAGTTGTGTGGAAGAATATTTTGGTTTGGTCAACCACCCATTGTTGACTTAATTATCACATGGGATGTTATTATCATCCCAAAAACTTTAAGAAGGCTCAAGAGTCAATGCACAAAAAATTCTTGATCCAAAAGGCACAACATATTATCTGTGTTTTGAAACAAAACTTGCCACCAACTCACCCCATGAATCTCTCATTTCCCTCCTCTATGAATTATAGTGATCCCCCATGTCCAAGACCAATTCAGTAAACGACACTAAAATTGAGAATGTTGTGTGTTGTACTAATCCACTATCAAAAATGCTCTGACCAAAGTCAGGTTTATGCACTGCATTCATTTTCTCATAAAATTCATCTAAGTCAATGTAACCTAGATCAATATCTATAATATTTTACACATTAGATTCTAATGGTGAGAGAGGTGTCACACCTTGAAACTGATATTTCATATTCCTTTGTCTTTGCTCAGAATTAATTTTTCTAGAGTAGAGGATGAAGACATTAATTTTTATGGGAAAATTGACAATCATGAGATATTTGCACAATCATTATTTATTTGTAAAAATAAAAATAAAAAAAATAACTTAAAGCCAAAACAATTTATTTAAATTATATTAGAAAGTTGTACTCATAATTTCACCTATGCAAATTACTCCAATGCTTTTTCGATATCCCATATGAACTTTAATTTCTCGTTGAACCATATTTCTTGATTTCAACTTGCTATATTTAATCACTTTGTAATGTTATCAGATAGATTCTTTAGGAAAATACAAATGAGCTGAAAATAAAATTTTCAAATTTCTTTTTTAATTTTAAAATTTTAACCCCTTTTTCCAACTTAGGTTAAAACACCAAAAATTGAATACCAATTATTTTTTACAGAATTTTAGACCCTCTGAGTTCACATAAAGATGTACGACCTTTTTTATAATTAATAAAAATTAAATGAAAATATGGTCTTTTACCTTTTTTAATTTTCAAATCTTTATTTGCATGGGGTGTATGGATTTCTTAGCAAATAGAAAAAAAATAAAAAACAAATCTGTAGTTTATCGTTTAAAAATTTCAAGCCCTCTTTATTCCTATATGGCCGTATGACTTTCTCATTATTTTTTCATTTCCTACTCATTATATGGGTCATACGGATTTCTATATGTAGCTAAAAACAAACAAAAGTTGATTTTATTTGCAGACTTCTTCTCCTCACCTGGGCATCATAGGGTTGAGTGTTGGCTACTAAAAATAATAAAAAAATGTTTTTAAAAAAAAATTTATAACCAACTTATTCTTATCTGCATAGGTTGTATGGCTTCTTAACATCGTAAAAATAAACACAAATAAAAAATTCATCAAAATATAATTTGTACCCTTTTATTGAGGTCATACAATGTTATACATCCTAGTTATGGTAGATAAAAACAAAAGAAATGATCTTTTTGTCCATTTTGATCCTTTAAAATATCCTTCTATCTCTCTTGGGTGTCATAGATTTCCATTTATGTTGTTAAAAATAATATAATTTGTTCTTTCTTATTTTTAATTCCTATTCACCTTTCATATGGGTTGTCCAATTCCATTTAGCATGCAAAAGCAATAAAATAAATTGTTCAAAATTTCTTTCTTTATTTTTACAAATTTGGTTCACCTAGATGTCACACCATTTTTTTGGTTGGGTTTAAGAAAATAAATTTGAAAACTTTCCTTTACTCTCTTTGGGGTCGTATGGCCTCATATGGCCAAGCAAAAGAATTATTATTATTATTTTTTTAGATTTTTACTTCACCTTATTTCTCTTTCTCTGGGGTGCATGACTATTTCCCTAATAACCAAAACATAATGAAAATCCATATCTTCTTTCAAATTTACTTTGCTCTATATTACTTGTTGATTTTAATAATTTTTTACCTTCTCTTAAAATCAAGATAGAGAATGATTATAGTATGGTGTTAAATAGAGGTTGGCAAACAAAATTGAAGATTTTTCATACTTGAACGATGCATAACAACTGAAAGAAATTTAGAGGGGAAGAAGTTTCCCTTTTGCATGACTCGAGAAGAAATAATGACAATTGTAACATAGAGGTTTTAATTTACATGAATCGAGGAAGTCTAAATCAAAATTACATGGCCAGGGGAAGTGTAATTTAAATTTGTATGGCACAGGAAAAGGGAAATGAAATTGCACAGCCTAGGAAGTGGATAACAAATTTGCATGGTTGGGGGAAGTAGGATATGAAATTTCATAGTAGCAAAAAATAAATATTTCATTTGCACATGACAAGATAATGAAAAATGAATTTGCCAATTGCAAAATTAAAACAATTAAAATTTATTTTAATGGGTTATTATTTTTAATTTGTAATTGCACCATGTGTGAAATAAAAAATGCAAGTTGCACGACTTGAAAAAGTGTCGAAGCACTTTTGAACCATTGGGTAAAAGTGAAAAAACATTTTCACAACTTATGAAAAGTGCAATGAACTTTTATGAATTGTGGGGAGAGCCAATGACATTTGCACGAGAAAGCTTGATACCATTGTTGCATAGCTCAAGAAATATAATGTTCTTGTCTGCAATTCAATTTTTAATTAATTAATTAATATTATGTAAAAACCCAACTTAGTTTGAATGATAAATTTTCTAATTGTTTCAGTTCAACATGCGTCATTTTTTCAAACGAGTTGCATACTAACTATACTATGTATATTTCAATGGCTTGATGGTTGCAAACTCACAAATGACAAACTCAAAAGAAATATAATTTCAAAATTTGCATTACTTCAAAATAAGGGTTATACATGGCATTCAATGAAGCATAAAACTCAACATTTACATTTCAAATTCTCATTTTTTTGGGCAAAAAAATGATAGATCTTATACATTTACATATACAAACCACATTGCATAACAAAAAGTACCTGTTTGCTGATTATTGAGCATTGGCTATGGCTGTTGATGAAATCATACTAATTTATGAAGACCAAGTGGCAGGAGGAAGCTTGAAATATATACACAGTCACCCCTAAACTAGTAAATCACACCCAAACCAGCATAAACACCCTTCACAAAGAACTGTAGCTCCCTTGGTAATCCCAACCTATGAAAAATATGTGCCCAACAACACATAGAAGATAATAACAATGATATAAGAAGGTGGGAAATGAATGTTTACAGCTGACAACACCACATAGTCATGCCCATCACTCAGAAATGGACTACAACAATAATGGTTCTATGTTTATGGCCCTATTTACCTTTCCAGATATGACCCAACTGCTTGTCAAAGTCTCACAACCTCTAATAAATAGAAACTCGTCCCTTCCAAGAACAGGTAAGGGCCATGTGTGTGTGTGTGTGTGAGATATACAATCCTCCAAAATGCCCATGCAAAACCCAGATATCATAAAATGTTAATGCCTAGCAATGGTGGCTTCTCCAAACCCTACATCCAATTTGAAAAATGAATAACAAAACACTAAATATGATAAAATTCCATGACTAGCTAATCTTCCTTGAAAATGGTGGCCAACTATCTTTGCAAGTGCCAAAAACTAAAAGATAAACTCAATATCCAAAATGAAAATCATCCACCCCCAAATTTGTCTCCATAGGAGACACAAATTTACAAATATCATACCAATGAAAGCCCTGAATGATATTCCCCACATAACCAGCTAGGGTGATATTGATCTTCCTTAGAGGGTTTCCATCCTCTAGATATTGAGATGAACTAGGTTCAATCTCCAGAACCATAAGGGTTTCAATGAGAGAAATAGTATAATCATCACCTCCCTAAATGAGCTCTCACAAACTCCTTTTATATTTTTCTTGCCAAACTCTCTAGAAGCTTCTATTTAAAATTCACTTTTAATTTAAACTCCCCTTTAGCTCTAAAAAAGACATTTTTATTAAAATAATGATATTTTGACACATAAGGTCCCCATTTAATGCATCCATGATTTAAAACATTTCATCTCAGTTCTGACGAGCTATAAAACTAAAGTGCCTTTTAAATAATATTTAGCAACCTTAGTAAAATTATTAAAATAAAGGCATTAATATACTCATTTTGCAAAAATTAATGAAATGCACCAAAATTAGAAATTAACTACACTAGAGTGGTCTCGATGAATAATAATGATAAATAGAACCAACTGAGTGACTTTCTATAAATAGATTCTCTCTCCAAGATTCTTGGAGATCACAGTAGAAGCCAAAAATCACCCTAGGAAGCATCAAATAACTCTTCTAAACCATCTGAGCTCATTGGTAGCATCAAATTACCCCTTTGATCAAGCTAACACAAACCTAGAAAGCCTTCTCCAAATTTAAAGTAATGGAACCAAAAAATGAGGACATTACAGTCCACCCTTCCCAAAGATTGCTTGTCCTCAAGCAATGCCAATACACCCCTACAAACATCAAACTGAAACCAACTAAATCTAAGTGTAATATCAGGGTCCCAAGTCAATCTCTATAAATGTCCACCATGTTGTCACTGCATTACTCTGATAAAATAAAAACTATAAATTCATCATGCTCCAACTGTGCTCTCAACTCCTACGACTCAAAAAAGTGAGTATCACCAACACCCATACTAAAATACATGTGAGGGATGAAATTTGTATCATGAAAAATCTCCTGCCAAGCTGCCATAGTGAGGCCCATGTCTGTAATCCCACTATCTAACATGATCTTGAGCAATATGAAGCATAACCTACTCAACCCCAATGGATAACCCTCGACATATCTCCTCACATTATCTCAAAAGTGATACTAATGAGTCCCTAATAGAAAGATGATAACAACAGTGTCATCCCTGAAATCATACATCTTGATAATGCCATCCTGATCATAGACTAATAACCCCTCACCGACACCTAATCTCCAAGTGTCAACATTCCCATATTGAGCACACCAACTCATCCAAACAATTGCAATCATCACAGTAACATCAATAGATATATACATTAACAACTCAAACTAATTGTAGTAACCATCATTCATACTGGTGGGAGCTAGAAATAACTACTAAAACTCTATAAATCCTCCTATAATCTCTAAAAACATATGAAATGTGAATGAGGAAATTTCCAAAGGAACTCCAATAACCAAACTACCCCTACTAATAGATATCCATTGAAAATTACTCCAATATTGAACTGAAGGTAGTGTCCATTCCATTTGAATGCTATCATGCAAATTCCTATGTAGGATGATTGGAAAGTGGTCATCAGTACCATCTTTGAAGTTTTGTCCCCCACTCTAATTATGAGTCAACATCTCATCCCTAGTAACTATACCTAGATCCCAAGTTCTATGATTATCTCCAATCATACTCACACACACAACCTCATAGCTACTGTAACAAATGTGTATAGTCCTATGTGTATACACTAGAAATCCTCACACCTATGCTTCTTAATGTCAAAGATACCCTAAGACCCACCTAGGACCCATTTATGACCAATCTACACCCATCTGGCCAAACCCAACCTATCTGCACCCAGTTTCACCAAACTGAGTGACCCTGACCTTGAAGACCCTTTTATTATGGACCCTGACCATTGACGGTTAGGGTGACCATCAATGGTCAGCCTTAGGAACCCCTGACCATCGATGGTTAGGATCCATCTTTTCACCAAAATCATGGAAGTTTCACTTACCCTCTTCTAAATATAAACTTGTCTAATTTATGTTGTGAGCCTTTGCATAAACAAATTATATTAAGATGGCCCATTTACACCTTCATTTCCACCTCTTGCTTATGTCTATAAGAGAGAGAGGCCTAGGAGGTCAATTCCATCTGTAATAATTATTAGGAGCTCAAGTACTCAGAGTTTTATTTTGTAGGTCAATCAAGTCAATTAGGTCAATAAACGCCATTAGTGTTATCAAGCATTATCAACCATCTTATTAGGAGTTGACTTATTGTCACCTCTCAACCAAGCTCTCAAGTACTGTTACTCTACTAGAATCAAGTTTGATTTTACCCATAGTCTAACTACATCAACCACCCACCTAATCAACTTTTGGTAAGACATGTACTTATTTGTCAATAGTCACATGCTTTAATTCCATTTTTCAATCAACCCAACCTTTGTCCAACTCTCAGAATCCATCTATGGGATCTCATCATTCATCTGTTTGTCAAACCCAAAATTCCATAGTCAACTACTAATGGTCAGACCTAAACCACTGACAGTTAGGCATAACTATTGATGGTCACCCTAACCATTGATGGTTATTGTGGAAGTAAAACTAGAAATCTAATTTGACCTACTTAACTCCAACAAAATCTATTTTTCTATGTTTTTGACTATTGACAGACCCCTTTCAAATTTTCTAAAGCATATTCTAACGTGTTAGCACTAATATTAATTAGTTTATCACTAATTTAATCATTTCTAGTCTATTTTCTTAGCGAGCATTCTTGTGTTTAGTTTTAGTAATCTTCTTTAATTGATGCAAGTAAATTTTTTCTAGTTTTATCAACTTAACTATTTAAAATGTGTGGATAGATAGCCCTTAAAGAAGCTCTCACTTCTAGAATATAGCTATCGCTAGGCAATCCACCCAACTATCTATCTAAAAAATAAGTTTGCTTTAGTGCTTTCTTATCTACAGGTCTTCTTCCCAAGCCAAAGAGGAGCTCTTCACAATCTTTTCATTCAACATGCACAAAACTAAACATGTTTTCCAACCACACCTATATCAAGTTTATTTTCTTTCTTTCTTAGAACTAAAGATAAAAATTTACATGAAACATTTTGGCACGCCCAGTGGGACCTAGAGTCTTTACTCATATTTCCTTTGCATTTATATGATCTTCTCTCTATTTGTGCTCATAATTGAAACTAAAATTTATTTTGGGTTTAAAATCAACTACATCCATTACTTCCTTTTAACATTAGTTCACTTTGAATTAAAGCACAATAATCTAATTGTAGCATCACTTTTGTTGCACACACTAGCTAGACCACTTTCATCAATCAAACATCAAAATAATTTGAGACAAAGCCCAATTGGGATTTCATCACCTAGCGGTCACCTTATCCATTCCCAACAATCTTACTTAGAGGTCATTACCAAGGGGAGAACCAACTCAACTCTCTAGTTGAGTATAAAGTCTGGATATCAATATATATTGGCTAAGCACCTAAAACCCTTATCGCTATGGGACTGTGAAGTTAGGGGGTAGGCCTCAATACCAAGCCACGTATTGATTCCAATACATATTATTTTTAACACCTAAATAACCCAAAAGCAACCATAGACTTATTTTATAGTACCTTATCTACAAACCAACTTCTATCACACAAACTAAGGCATAAGTCAAAAGTGAGATTAAAACTAACCTCTAGGATTAATGTACTTCATAGTGTGTCTTGATTGCCTTGATCATTTTCTTGTATTCTTCTTGTTTGAGTGGTGAGTTCTTTCTTTTTTTCTCTCCCCTTGTTCTTGTATAGTTCTCACTTGTTAGCAATGAAGAGACCTAGTAGAGAAGAACTCATCACTTAAATCAACCTCTTCTACCTCCTCATCTATGGTGTATGTCTCCAAGGTAGAAGATTTACCTTGTCTATTGGGAAACCCTACTTTTCCTTGGGTATGGAGACATGGATTTTATCACTTTTTTAGATAAAAATCTAGTTTCCCTTCAGCATAACCTTAACACTTCCCCTCACCATATCCTAGTTTCAGCTCCACCTCAAGATCCTCCTTATGGCATGCCATCCCACCTTATGAAGGGTATCCCTATTGCCGTGATAACCACCCAACATTTGACCACCTATGCATCTTTGTCTACTAATCCCTTTGATGCCACAATTGAAAACCAACCTATCCAACCAAAAACTACCCTTACACCTTCCACCCTTATCAATACCTCTTCTACCTTGGGGACAACCCAACCTTAACCTATCATACTCCACTTGTTGTGGGAGTACCCACCACCAACACTACCAACCTCCCCTCTGTCAAACCTAATCCATTGATCAATACCCCTTTACCAAGCTTAGGGGTATCTATCCCTTCTACTTCACCACCCATTATCACAAAGGTCACTACCTCACCTCTTATCAGCAACCCAACTACCATCCATACCCAACCCATAGGAATCCCTCAATAGGTATTTGTCACACCTAACCTAGGTTACACCCCTAACCCATAAGGGTATGTACCCACTACCCATCCACCATCATCTACACACCCTTACATACCACCTACCCAACCTTTAACATCCACATTCTAAAATGTGACAACTTCTCAACTGCCAAACAATTACCAATATGTTTCCCAACCTCAACCACAATATCAACCTTACAATCCTTTTGGTACACCACCTCGAACCACCCTAATGAAAATGCTCATGGACAATATGACCAACCTTGAGTAATGCATTTCAGAGGCTCATAACATCCTTTTCTATGGTTAGATTTGTAATGAACCTAGTCATCCTTCTGATCAGGCCTTACCCTCCTTAATAGGAGATTTTGAAATTTACCAAATTTTAAATCAAGGAGGACCCCTAGCAACACCTTAGAGATTTTAGGCATGCATGTTACATGATTGCGTATGATGAACCCCTTCTCCTTTGAACCTTCCCTATGTCTTTATCCAGCCCAACACTCGATTGATATAGTTCCCTCACCAAGCATTCCATATTTTCTTTCACCCAACTATCACAAGTATTCTTAGATCAGTTTTCCATTGACATTTCCAAGAAGGTCTCTATCATGGACCTCTATTCTATCAAGCAATTTGATGATGAGTCCATTATCAATTTAATTTCCTATTAGAGAAGTTTGATCAATCAACTATCATTTTCCTTGCCTCAACTCGAACTTATAAAGCTTTTTTGGTTGAGCATGTGCCAAACATATCTCTTCTATGCTATGCATCCAAAGCTTTAGAACTTTTGATGAAGCTTTCACCATGGCACAAAAGTTAGAGAATTGAGCCATAGATGAGGGTAAACTAAAGTTATGAAACAAGAACTCTACCTTTAAAACCAATGAATATTCTTCCTCCAAAATAGGCAACCAAGCTAACATTGGGACCAAAAACAAGGGAACTATAAATGTGGTTGTCTTTAAGACTACCCCACCACCTAATGTCAATAAAAAAACTCTCCCAATCCTCAAACCAAAGCTTATAGAACTCAAACCAAAGCAACCAAAAACAATTTAATCCACTTGGAGAATCTTATGCCTTAGTTCTGGAGAAGCTACTAAAAGCTAACCTTATACAACTTCCACCCATCAAACCTCCCCAATAGTTTGATTCTTCTCATCTAGCACCTGCTTGGTACAATGAAAATGAACTATATGCTTTTCATCAGGTAATTAGACATGATGTCAACTAATGTAATACTTTCAAAAATGTTGTTCAGAGTCTTATCGACAAGGGGGAACTCATGTTAGATAACCCCAATGCCCCTCAAAATCAAGCTCTTGACAGATTTAGGTAGCCTTTTACAAATGACACCCCTATCAAAAATGAGGACATATAGGTTGAATATTCTCATGATGCCTATACGGTCAATATGGTCCTTGATACACCTATCATCTACCCTACTTTCTTTTCCCCCACTTCATCTATGGAGGTGGCAGAGTCACTTTCTCTTCTATCAGAATCCCAAACTGAGGAGGTTCATTTTTTCGTATCTTTTCTCATAAAGGCTTTGGAATCATAAAACACCCCTTTGGATAACCAAACCAAAAAAACAACCATTCCTAGCCTACCATTTCCCCTAACTACAGACCAAGCCACAACTATGGACATCATGCCCAATGGAGTAATGTTTTCACAAGCACCCCTCATAGAGTGGTCACCCAACCCAAACATATCCCCATTACTTGGGGAAATGATTGAGGCTATCAAACCTCCTCCTCAACCCATAGGTGTCCCCTTGGCACCCACTACCCAGGAGGCCAGACCAGTATACAAACCTTTTTACAGACTCGTTCAAAAGCTAGGTATGGCTAAAAAAATAGATATGGATCAAATAAATTTATAGCAACAATTAGGGATTCCATACATCAAAAAACCTAAACCTTCTAGCATGCTTATAACCAACCAATCCATCATTTCCCCACCACCTCTAAA
The DNA here is from genome assembly GCA_037957365.1 of Torreya grandis. Taxonomy (NCBI): domain Eukaryota; kingdom Viridiplantae; phylum Streptophyta; class Pinopsida; order Cupressales; family Taxaceae; genus Torreya; species Torreya grandis. The sequence continues at coordinate 3,503,577 of JARHVA010000011.1, forward strand.
ACCAATCACAACTTCTACCAACCCCTCACCTTATCAATCAACCAACACAACCACCTCTCAAATGACCACGCCACCAACCAAACCTTTCAAAACTACTGGTGCCTTCCCTACTCAAAGTTTGGTTCACCCATCCTTGAAAGTGGAATTAACCTCACCCAAGCTTATTCTTAGGTCTCGACCCACATCAACCAAGGGGAAGAAAACATTTAAGGGCCACATGACTAAGACTCTACCTTCCTTTACCTTTCTCTCTATATTAGGACCTTACCCTTCCAATTTGCTTAAAAAATAACCCCCTTTTAACATATGTCACCCACTACCATTAATTACGCTAGCACAATTATTATTTGATGCACTGGTCCTTCTTAGATTACCAATAGTTTGATCATCAAACTTGGCCACCCCAACTACCAACATACCCAAACCAAATCCATCAAATAGAAGTACCGCCTTACCCAAACCATCTCTCATCAAACTTACTGCCACCAACACGCCTATCTTACCAACCCAAACCATGATCCCTAAACCTTTCTTACCTCTAGTTGAATCTTATATGACCATTATTCAAAGATTATTGTAGACCTCTTACCTCACATTACCTCCTATCATACCTTTCAATCCTCTTGGTTTGAAACCAGCCTGGTATAATGACTATCAAATCTACTCCTATCACATGACACTTGGGCATGACACAAAGAATTATAAAGACCTCCAAGCCATTATACACCATTTCTATGATGAGGATGACCTTTTACTAGATGAAATTTACCCATTACTCCACAAATACACCCAATATCCACTCACCAACACATCCCTAATCCCCCACTCTCACCTCATAGTGACAGAGAATCTACCTAACCTCATATCCTACATTAACCCCTTTATCCATACCATTAATGTGGTCACATGATCACAACAAAAGGATAAAGGGAAGGCCAAAGTGTCCATTCTATGGACATACCCATCAACTCACCCTAAACCAAACCAGATCCAAACCTCCACATTTGCAGCTAAGCTGAAAGTTACCATCTTAGGCACCTCAAAGGCTAACCCATTTGAATCCATAAGGAGGGTTATTATTAAAAAACTTCACCAGACCCCAACTAAGATGAACCTCTATGAGTTCATTTACACCTCACCCTACCATCATCAGGGCATGATAGAGGCTACGTAAGCTATTGAGGTTAGACTAGGAGACTCCCAATGTATAGAGGCCTTTATAGGTGCTCTATAACTCTCCACCCTTGTTAATTGCAAGGACTCAGAGATACCTTCTATCCATTTAGAGGACCCAGATCTCCCTCTTTTAATTAAATCCCACATCAACCAAACCCACATCAAATGGGTTATGATTGATGGGGGAGCCAATATCAACATCATCTCTTCCCATACCTATGACCAACTTAAGCTACGGGATAATGTCATGTCTAAAAATTTAGCCATCTTTAGATCCTTTAATGACATTATGACCAATACCTTGGGAACCTTCATCCTTCACATTCATCTAGGACCTCACATGCTCCTTAAACTCTTTTATGTGGTTGAAGGTGAATTCTAGTATAATTTTTTACTAGGGAAACCTTGGATCTAGGCCATGGGTTGTGTACCTTCCACCCTCCATCATTGTGTTAAGTTTGAATACAAATGTCAAGTTATTAACATAAAAGTTGATCCTATCCCTTCTACAACATGTAATATGACCTACCAACCTAATGATGTTCTCTTACCTCTATTCAAAGCACTACAAACAACCACTACCAAACCCTCATCCATGGAAGCTAAAACCATTTCTTTCACTTCCACTGAGGAATTTACCAGTTTGTCTATCCCCGTTACACCTTCACTTCCACATCTTTCTTGTGCCTATAAGAGAGAGAGGACTGGGAGGTCAATTCCATCTATAATAATTATCAAGAGCTTAGGTACTCAAACTTTTCTTTTACAAGTCAATCAGGTCAATCAATGTCATCAGCATTATCAACCATCTTATTGGGATCAAACTTGTTGTTGCATCTCAACCAAGCTCTTAGGTATCATTCCTCTATCATAATCAAGCCAGATTTTACCCATAAGCAAACTACATCAACCACCCACTCAATCAACTTTTGGTAAGACACATAATTATTTATCAATAGTCATATTCTTTAATTCCATTTCAAAATCAACCCAACCCTTTCCCAACTCTTGGAATCCATCTGTGGGATCTTTTCATTCATATATTTATCAAATCCAGAATTTTAGAGTCAATCACCAATGGTCAGATCTCAACCACTGATGGTCAGGCATAATCATCGATGGTCATCGTAACTATCGATGGATACCTATGGCAGAAAAAATAGAAAGCTAATTTTACCTACCTAACACCCCAAAAAATCTAGTTTTCTATGTTTCTGACAATTCATAGACCCCTTTCAGAATTTTTGAAGCATACCCTGACCCGTTAGCACTATTAATAATTATTTTATCACTAATTTGATCATTTCTAGTCTATTTTCTTAGCAAGCATTCTTGTGTTCAATTTTAGTATTATTATTTAATTGATGCAAGTACCTTCTTTATAATTTTATTGACTTAACTATTTAAAATATGTGGATTGATATCCTTAAGGAAGCTCTCACTTCTAGGATCTAGCTATCGCTAGGCAATCCACCCAACTATCTATCTAATGAATAATTTTGATTTAGTGCTTTCTTATCTTAAAGTCTTCTTCCCAAGATAAAGAGGAGCTCTTCACAATATTCTGATTTAGTATGTACACAACCAAACAAGTTTTCCAACCATACCCGTATTGAGTTTCTTTTCTTTATTTTTTAGAAATAAAGGTGAAAATTTACATGAAACACTATGAAGTCTAAAAATGAAATTTATAATCATATTTGAATTTCACCTACTATCATCAATTTATAAAGTTTCATCAAAATTCAATTTCTAAGTGCCATAGTGACAAACATGTGCACACCAATCCATGCAATCCACTACTAACATCAATGCAAAGTTTGAGCATCATAGAGCATCCCTTAAACATTAATGTGTAAGTAGGAGACCAAATAACCAAGTTTGAACATTCTCCCACAATTTGATACCCATTATTGTTATGATTTTTCATGAAGTAAGGAATAGTGAAACCATAATGAAACATCATATCACGTGAATGACTTGAGCTAATAAACACCATTTCATGCTTAGCCATAAAATTTTAAATATTAAAAAGATGAGGTAATTTACCAATGTCATCCATAAAATTTTCATCTATCATCTCATGAGGAATCAAATCATATGAAGATACTAGTATGTTATTCACAATCAAAAGTTTAGCAACTAGTTCATACCTTTTATCAATGTCTTCATGTATCTCATGCATACCTTCTCCCATGTCAAAGGGAATCATCATTATTCACATATTCAATAAGTATAACACACCCGTACCAAGATAATATGTTGTTATTAACACTCATATAATCTATAATTTCTTCATTCCTTTCAATGGTGACTTCATAGGTTTATTGCACCCCTACACCCAATGTTGAATGTTCATCATTATTTTCTGATTCAAAAGATATTTCAAACTAAAATCTTCCTTCATTACCTGTTATATCTACTATACCATGGCTACAAGCTACCCCTTCATATAAAAATTGATCCTCAAGTATTCATATTCAGGGTATGGGTTCCAAACATTATCAACATATTGAATCTCTCCAATATGAGGAATTATAGAATAATTATACAATATTTCACATCTATGAATTTCTTCAATCCCTTCAACTTATTTCTTAGTCTCCATAATCCCTACATCACTTTCTTATTCCTTGGAAATGGCTAAAATAAAAGTAGCATTCTCTACTTTGTATAAAGAATAATGAGCCATACTCAAATTTAAGAAAATATCACTAGCTTAATTTTCTTTGTCTTCAACATACTTGAAATCTAAATCCCTATCTATAAACAATTTCAAGTAATCTAAATTCATTATTTCTAATGCTAATTTGATAGAGTACCAGTGGATATGAGTGACTCCACTTGAAACTCCCTTTTGCCTCTCCTCAATTTGATTTTTCCCAATGAGATCTTCAACATATTTATGAATACCATCTGCCCTTGTTAACACTTGCATAACTTTCTCATCAGTAACCACAAATTTGTTCCTCAAATCTTGCAATGTTGAAGGTCTTTGATCAAGTTCATCAAAGTTACTTGGGCCACCACATGTTAAATTTTATGAATTGATTTCATGTTTATGAACCATCTCATCATCAAAATCAATTTTTCCAGTAGTTAATGCCTTGCAATCCCCATGTAATTTTTTTGGGATAGAGTTATGATCAGACACACTATCCTCAAAGGAGTTCATTTTCTCCTCACAAAGCTTATCAATAACAATCTCTACTTTACCAACATAGAGACTTGTGTACACCTCACTTGTAGAAGCAACAAGTGAATCTTTTCCCTCAATGTCCATGGTATTAATTTACTAGAAGGAAACATTGTGGAAATCATTATTTTGATTGTTTGTTCCTATATCCACATTTGCTGATTTAGTGAACTCTAAAGTAGGATATTGTTTGCTCTCATCATTACTATGAAGTTTAATGTACTCAACTTCATTAATAGGAGCACCTAAAGAACTAACATCATCCTTATTTTTGAATATATCATAGCTATCATGAACAACTTTTGTCATTTGTATCTCTTTTCTAACCACCTCATCTATGATTATTTGCCCTTCCTTTGGTCTCTTCACCATTTTACCTGTACATTGATGATTAGGTTCTCAAGGTACTTTGAATGAGAAGCAAAGATTTTGTCTTCTAAGATCATTTTTACTGACTTCCCTTTTTTTTTGTTGGTACACTTATTTAAATTAGTATCTATTTTCTTATCTTTAGCAACAAGGGAATCTAGCATTTCAGGATGCTCTAACAACTTCATTAAATTATTATCATAGTATGGAAAAGTTTTTATTAATTTTGTTAAAAGCTCCTTCATAGACTTCATCTTTTCCCAGCTAACAATCAACTTCAACTAAGAGAAAACCCAATACTATCCTAAAACTTTTGCAATCAAAATGTGTTTCCAAATTCATAGGCTGGCAGGATGCACAACTCTAATACCATTGTAAAAACCTCACTTAGTTTGAATGATAATTTTTTTGATTGTTTCAGTTTGACATGTGTCATTTTATAAAACAAGTTGCATACTAATTGTAATATGTATATTTTAGTGGCTTTGATGGTTACAAACTCATGAATGACAAACTTAGAAGGAAGATAATTTCATAATTTACAATGCTTCAGAATAAGGGTTATACATGGCATTTAATGAAGCATAAAACTTGAAATTTACATTTCAAAATCTCATTTTTATAGGCAAAAATAATAATAGAGATTATACATTTACATATACAAATCACATTTCATAACAAAAAGTACCTGGTTGTTAATTACTGAGCATTGGCTATGGCTATTGATGAAATTAGACTGGTGTATGAAGACCAAATGGTAGGAGGAAGATGGAAATATATACACAGTCACCCCCAAACTGGTAAATCACACATAGACCAGCATAAACACCCTTCACAAAGAACTACAACTCCCTTGGTAATCTCATCCTATGCAAAATATGTGCCCAAGAACACACAGAAGATAATATCAATGATATAGGAAGGTTAAAAATGAATGTTTATAGCTGAAAACACCACACAATCATGCCCATCACTCAAAAATGGACTGCAACAATAATGATGCTATGTATATGGCCCTATTCACCCTTCTAGATATGACCCAACTCCTTGTCAAAGTCTCATGACCTCCAATAAATAGAAACTTGCCTCTTCAAAGCACAAATAAGGGTCACATAGGTGTGTGTGTGTGTGTATATATATATATATATATTTGTGTGTGTGTGTGTGTCAAAATCCTCTAAAATACCCATGCACAACCTAGATATTAGAAAATCTAAACACCTAGCAATGGTGGCTTCTCCAAACCCTACATCCAATTTGAAACATGAATAATAAAATCTTGAATATGATAAAATGCCACGACCAGCTAATCTTCCTTGAAAATGGTGGCCAATTACTTTGCAAGTGGTAAAAATTGAAAGATAAACTCAATCTCCAAAATGAAAATCTTCCACCCCCAAATTTGTCTCCATAGGAGACTCAGAAATTTACAAATATCGCACCAATAAAATACTTGAATGATCTTCCCCACATAACCAGCTACGATGGAATCATTTCACCACCAAAATTGATCTTCCTCATATAGTTTCTATCCTCTAGAGACTGAGATGAACTAGGTTCAATCTTCAAGACCAAGAGGGTTTCGATGAGAGAAATAGTATAATCATCACCTCCCTAAATGAGCTCTGATAACATTCTTCTATACTTTTCCTATAAAAATCTCTAGAAAATTCTATTTAAAATTCACTTTAAATTTAAACTCCCCTTTAGCTCTGAAAAAGACTATTTTATTAAAATAATGATAATTTGACACACAAGGTCTTCATTTAATGCATCCATGATTTACAACTTTTCATCTCAGTTTAAATGAGCTATAACACTAAGGTGCCTTTAAATATTTTAAATAATATTTAGCAACCTTAGTAAAATTATTAAAATAAAGCCATTAATATACTCATTTTGTAGAAACTAATGAAATGCATTAGAATCAAAAAATAACTACACTAGAGTGGTCCCAATGAATAATAATGATAAATGGAATTGATCAAGCGACTTTCTATAAATAGACACCCTTTCCAAGATTCTTAAAGAGCACACTAGAAGCCAAAAATCACCCCAAAAAGCTTCAAATAACTCCTCTAAATGATCTAAAATCACTAGTAACATCAAATAACCCCTCTAATCAAGCTAACAAAAAACTAGAAAGCCATCTCCAACTATAAATCAAGAAAACCCAAAAATGGGGACATTACAGTCCACCCTTCCCAAAGATTGCTTGTCCTCAAGCAATGCCAATACACCCCCACAAACATCAAAATGAAACCAACTAAATACAAGTGTAATCCTAAGGTCCCAAGTCAATATCTACAAATGTCCACCATGTTGTCACTGCACTACTTTGATAAAAACTATAAACTCATCATGCTCCAACTACACCCTCAACTCCTGTGACCTAAAAAAGTGAACATCACCAACACCCATACTAAAATACATGTGAGGGCTGAAATTTTTATAATGAAAATTATCCTACCAAGGTGCCATAGTGAGGCCCATGTCTAAAATCCCATTGTCTAACATGATCTTGGGCAACATGAAGTATAACCTGCTCAACCCTAAAGGATAACCCTCAACATATCTCCTCACATTATCTTGAAAGTGATACCAATCAGTCCCTAATCAAAAGTCTATAATAAAAGTGTCATCCCTAAAATCATACATCCTGATAATTCCATCTTGATCATAGACTGATAACCCCTCATCGACACCTAATCTCTAAGTGTCAACATTCCCATATTGAGCACACTAACTCATCCAAACAACTGCAATCATCACAATAACATCAATAGATATATTCATCAACAACTTGAATTGATTATAATAGCCATCATTGATACTGGTGGGAGCTATAAATAACTGCTTAAACTCTGTAAATCCTCATATGATATTTGAAAACATAGGAAATGTGAATGCGGAAATGTCTAAAAGAACTCCTCTTATAACCAAATTACCCCTACTAATCGACATCCATTGAAAATTAATCCAATATTAAGATGAAGGTAGTATCCATTCCATTTGAATGCTATCATGCAAGTTCCTATGCAGGTTGATTGGAAAGTGGTCAATAGTACCATCTTGGAAGTTTTGTCCCCCATTCTAATTATGAGTCAACATCTCATCCCTAGTAACTATACCTGGATCCAAAGTTCTATAATTATCTCCAATCATACTCACACACACAACGTCATGGCTACTGTAATAAATGTTGACAATCCTATGAAGTCTAAAAATCAAATTTATAATCATCTTTAAATTTCCCCCACTGTCATCAATTGATAAGGTTTCATCAACATTCAATTACCAAGTGCCATAATGACAAACATGCACACACCAATCCATGCAATCCACTGCTAACATCAATGTAAAGTTTGAGAATTTTATGATCATCACAATAGAGCAGCCCTTCAACATTAATGTGAATGTAGGATAAAAAAAACCAAGTCTGAACATTCTTTCACAATTTGATACCCATTGCTGTTATGAGTTTTTATGAAGTAAGGAATAGTGAAACCATTATGAAACATCATATCACATGAATGACTTGAGCTAACAAACACCATTTCATTCTTAGGCATACAATTTTGAATACCACCAAGATGAGGTAGTTTACCAATTTCATCCATAAAATTTTCATCTATCATCTCATAAGGAATCTACTCATATGAAGATACTAGTCTTTTGTTCACAATCAAAAGTTTAGCAACTAGTTCATACCTTTCATTAGTTTCTTCATGGATCTCATGCATACCTTCTCCCACTTCAAGGGAGTCATCATGATCCACATATTCAATAATTATATCATGCCCATACCAAGATAGTATGCTGCTATTGACACTCATAGAATCCACACTTTCTTCACTCCTTTCAATGGTGACTTCATAGGTTTCCTACACCCCTACACTCAATGTTGAATGTTCATCATTATTTGTTGATTTAAAAGATGTATCGCATTGAAATATTCCCTCATTACCTATTATATCTACTTTACCATAGCTGTAAGCTACCTCTTCATAAAAAAATTGATCCTCAAAAATTCATATTCAAGATGTGGGATCCAAACACTATCAACATACTGAATCTCTCCAGTATGAGGAATTCTAGAATTATTATATAATATTTCACATCTATGAAGTTTCTCAATCCCTTTAATTGATTCCTTAGTCTCCATAATCCCTGCGTCACTTTC